>QUOL01000010.1:0-1200000 GCA_009761415.1 Sarcomyxa edulis
AAAGAAATACCTGGGCATGGGGAGGAGTGTTCGACGTCGCACATCTAGGTCGGTAGGTACATAACATAACCGTTTCTTCCCTCGCTTTTCCTCGTACACAGCGCTTATGAGACAGATTGCTGCCTTCAGGTAGACATACAAAATAACTCTATTCTCCGGTCTTCCCGTTTCTTTTATTTTTTTGGCCCAGCGCTCGGCTTACTACCCTATCGACGCTACACTGCCGAGGATACGATGCTACAACACTTATTTCGCCGCTGAAACCGCATACGGCGCCACCGCGTATCTCCTAGATTGAATACGGAAGATCCAGATTTTGACACGGAGGATAACTTAGCCGCATCGCTTCGAACGTAAGCCTCCTCTCTGACGGTGTTTTGGTTGGACTGATAAGGGAGTTACCATGGTGTATAGAGGCAGGTGGCTTATTGCTATTTCCCTCCGTCTCCTTTCTCTCCTCTCTTTTCCCTTCTGTCTCCGAAGTTTTATCTTTCTGTACTCATCCTCGATTCTTCACCACTGCTTGCTCTATCGATATGGTGAGTAAGTCGTCTTTGCTCGACGTCGCTACACACTTCCTGACTTTTATAACTGATACAGTCATCGATGCCGTCGTCTCATCCCAAACCTCGACCTTGTCTCCAATGCGTTGCTCCTTGGATTCCGAATCTGACGTCGACACGCTTAGTAGGTATCTTATCCAGCTCATCATCAGAACGCTCTCGCTGACTCATTCAATTCAATAGATCCAGTCCTTGCTCTCCAGCTAGCACGATGCACTGGCATCAATCTGATTCAACTGACAGTGAGTAATCTACGCTGATCGTCGTGTTCCGAGTCTCACTAACATCTTCGCTATATAGCTATTGATATTGCAGTGTAACCTGGTGTGTGGCATCGACATCGTCGTTCTGGATTGCAATTATACTGACTCACTTCCTCATCTAGCATACTCTCTCTCTCGAACCCACCTCTGCTTGACAATCGTGTCATTCCCCAGCTATCTCTCATTTTGTAGACATGGCTGTCCGCGTCTTCATCCCCGAAGATTTCCAATACGGTACAAAGACCTTCCGAGCGGTAAGTCGTCAACTCTGCATTCTGTGGAATCCATCTGCATGCTGACCGCCCGTTAATATATGCTCAGATCCTGCCCCACCGCCGTCTCGGCTAATTCACGCTAGTGTGCGATGGGGGGCAGAGCCTCTCATTGCACTACCTGACCTACTCGCTTCCATCTCGTCGAGCAGACCTGAGATGATTACTGACCGTAAGTCCTATGTGTAAACGACAGTGCTCAAGTCGAAGCTGAGTCGATCAGACGCAGATTGTCAGACCTTCGAAGTTGCCGTTGTGTGTGACGACGACGACGCTCTCGGATGTTTAATACCATTTCTCTGACAATCGTTTCGTCTCCCAGCTATCTCCAGCGCTCGTTCAAATAGATCGGCACTTCTCGAACGTCTTGCTGTCCTCGCCTCTTCGATCCTCGAAGGTCTCTCAAACGGCCTCATAATGTCTTTCCCGTACGTCATCTCCATACATCTTCTCTCGTTGGTATGTATATTGACCTTGCCCGTTAATTCATCCTCAGACCCTGTCTCGGCCAATTTACTGTCTCCTTCAGCTCGGCTACGCCGGGCGCAAGTGTGCGATGAGGGGCTCTGCCCTCATTGCACTACTTTATTAGTCGCTCATCCACTCAAGTTCACCTGTGGCCTCGAACGATTGTCCGTAAGTCTAAGATGTTCTCTCGTCAAGTCTGAGCTCGAATCCCCGTAGTAATTGTTCCACATCGTCTTGTCCGACGACGAAGACGACGCTCTTTGATTAAGTCCGTCACCTTGGCCAGAACATGTACGGCTGAACCTCCTTGTTTTTGTCGTTCTGGGTGGAGGTAGAGCTTCTCGATGTTGTAGGTAAGTCGTTGTTTTGTCTCTCGGGCTTTTGAACGACGTCGAGGCTGATCCATCCGTTTCCATGTAGGCTCGTGAGTTGATGGGGTTTGTCTTAGGCCTGTTGTTGGTGACGAGATGGAGGTGGTTGGGCTTTGCGGTAGTTTCCGTACCTCCACGATGTATTAGCACGAAAAATATATAATTTGTTTGACTTCTGACCATTCCTGTCCGTCTGTTTATCTGATTTCTCACCCGCGTTGATGTCTGGGATCGTAGTCGTCGTTGTTGTGTAGTAGATGTGGTACCTTTCAAGTCAAATCAATGGATGTCTGACTCACGAGAACTCGTGTCTCGAGTTGAAGTGGGAAAGATGTTGTATTGTGTGATTATAACAAAGATACTCGGGGCACGATGGACTCCCTGCCCGACACTTTTCAGCCCACTATCTGGCTCGACTTCGAGGGGATGTGGATGGTAGTTATCGAGCAGGCACCTGTGGGACTAAAACTCGGAATTCCTACACAAACGAGTCGTTTTGCCTCGGATCCTGGAGGCACTTAAACGAAACAAAAGGCTTACTGTGTGTAATTCGACGTCTTCCAACGACCAATTCGAGAGACGCCTCCCGCGATCGCATGCTTCGGTGTCTGCGAGTCTTCCTACACCGAGTTCCGAGGTCTCCTTGAAAGATCGGCTTTGCATCTGATGACGAGAATATATAACGGTTAGTTAATGGAATAGGGCATGCGTACCTCTGTTTTTGACGGCGTGCGAAGCCTTCCTCGATGTCTGTGCAAGTCCTAGACCGAGATCCGAGATGTCCTTTGAACGCGATCATTGCTGCCTGAGAGTGGTTAGTCCGAATTGACAAGTTCGGACTTTCCGTCAAACGAGATCGTGTTATGATCTCGTTGCTGCTGTCTGAGGAAAGTGAGAGAAATCAGTTCAATTGCATACTGTATGCGTACCTCCAGATCGCTTTTCCGACAGACATGAACTCGAGACGTACCATTGAAGTCTTTCCCAAGTGTCCTAAGCCAAAATCGAGTGCTGTTGCTATCTTCGAAAGACGAGACTATCGCGCCGAGGTCATGAACGCGTTTTCTACCGAAGAAGGACCGAGTACTCACATTTCATCAGATGATCGTTCTCTGCTACTTTTTCCGGTGTCCCAGCCGACTCGATTTTGGAAAGAACCGTGTTCAACAACTCGGGCGCGATGTCATGGATGTCCGCTTGGGCAACCTAGAGAGAACGCATGTGAGTTCGAGGCAAAGACGAGCATAGATGGAGCGATAGAGACATACAAGACCTGCGTGCCTTGTTTGATAAAGAGGATCCGGTCAATAGTGATAGCAGCATAGGTGTAAGTAACGTAGTTGTTTGAGCCAAGATGTCCAACATGGAGCGGCAAGACGGAAAGGAGTTGTGGCTTCGTCAGCTGCAGGGAAAGGATCAGAGGTGAGAACGCTAGGAAATCAAGCAGTACTGAGGGCAATGCACACCTGATTGCGGAACATATAGAGGAACCGGATAGCGTCGACCTGGAGTATGGGATGTACGGTTCCTTGTACGGATTGAAGGTCCTGGAAAACGTGATCCGAAAGAATTTGACAACGTCTACTAGCGCGTTCGTCGATGTGACGCCATGCTGTGAATGAATAGGTAAGGTGCAAATAATACGGGACGAATATTAGGCAGCTTACTCAGTCGTTGATCCACGTGTAGCCACATTGGTGAGTAGATAGACAGCACTGTCCTTCGCCTTGTAGTTGGCACTTGAATTGGCAGTGTATTGCTGCAAGCCTTCATTGATCCATGCGCCGACAATTTAAGCCTTCGCCAGTGCCTCATATCCTGAACCAACGAGTGCTTGGAGAACATCGGCGGCGAATTGACGGCGGGTAGCTAGATCTGCAGAGGAGAGGGAGAGGTCGAGACGGATGAACTCGAGGGGATCGTCTTACGATTCGCCCCTGCTGTATGATTTCCGCGCGGATCTCAGGAGGTAAAGCACCGAGGAATTCGGAACTGATCTGAGAATCGGGGTCTCTCAGCTCTAGACGCCCGTTGGTCGCGAACATGCTGATTGATGACCTCCTCTCTCATATCGTCCGGCAAGGCTTCCAAGAATGTGGGGTCGATACCTGTGTCGGTGATGTCTACGGCACCGCCGTGTATCTTTACTGTGACGCGTTCTGGAAGCGTAGAAGAGCTGGCTTGACCAGTCTCAGATTCGAGGGTTCTTCTGCTACTGGGGTATCAGTGCTGATTGGAGCTTCTCCAGCCGCAACACCGATGGGATCAGACGAGGAGGGTGAGGAGACGGTCACATCTGCCAGCTCAGTATCGACATCGGGGGTAAGGGACACCACTTCGCGAGGGCCTTCAGACTCCATATCGAGCTCTGGTGTGGCGACCGCCTCTGATTGTGTTGTTTCTTCAACTTCCGGGCGGGAGGCATCGAGGGATTCTTGCTGCGCAATCTCTTCAGCTCGGGCCTTTTCTTCTGCAGCCTCCGCTTCGGCTTTGGCTTCCGCTTCACGTTGTTGGGCTAGTTGGGCTTCTTCTTTGGCCTTGGCTTGTTTCGCTGCTTCGAGTGCTGCCGGAAGGAGGGCCAATGCAACGTGGTTGGCCAATTTTCCTGCACGTTCAGCCGCGAAATCACCATGCAGAATTTTACTTTCTTCTTGCCATCTCTATAGAGTCAATAATGGGTCGAACTCGCGTCCTTGAGAGCGAGGTTCTCCCGGCTGACTGGCTCTTTCAACTCGGACAGCAGAAACAAGACCTTGAGGACGCCGTTGTTGTAAGAAGGCACGATCGAGATGGACCAAAGCACCAGCGGGAACGTCGAGACGACAAGTTTCTGCGCCACCACCTCGTCCGCGAGTCATAATATGATGAAACATTTGAACCGCTCCTTCTCAGATCAGACCTTCGATTGTATGGAGGAGGTCGTTGGTGCCACTGCTAATGATACGGTGGGCATGGCGGGCGCTTATTGATTGTCCAGACGGCGTGCGATTTGCTTGTAACGAAGCATCGAGGAGGAGCGGGTGGGTGGTAGTTTCTGGAGGAGCAGCAGGTCCGTTGCGGGTCCGACCAAAAATTTGGACGTTTTCATCTATAACTACGTGAGCACTGCAATGTCAGATAATAAAGTCGAGACTTACCACGCCGACGAGCGAACAGGCCTGCGCCTTCCCGGTTATTGTCAGATGGGCCATTGACAAAAGAGTCGCCAAACCCGAACATGTCTTCACCAGCTTGCGCAGTGCTGTTCTCCAGGATGGCCAATCCAGTTCCGTAACTGCAGAAATTGGATTTAGCTTGCATTGGAGCACCCATCAGCACGACTATTCACTCACTCGTCGTCCGACACCAGATCAGGTTCATCATCTGCTTCGGTAGTGATATGGGTGGTTGGTATAGATTCTGGAACGATTTTCAGACGGCGTAAAGCTTAGCAAATAACGCGATATACCTCCAGGTTGATCATCGTCATCCATATCTTCCCCAGCTTCATCACCGCCGTCGTTGTCACTTTCAATGTCCTGCCACATCATCTCTTCATCTCCTTCTGCACCGTTTTCGTCCTCATCCCCTTGTTCGTCGTCAGCGTCTTCATCATCATCATCATGTTCATCATTCTCAACTAAGTCGTCTTCTTCATCCTCGTCGTCTTCTCCATCCCACGGCTCCCCCGATTCATGACCCTCATGCTCGAGATCATCACCGTCTGCTTCGTCCTCGGTATTAGACGTATCTTCGCTTCCAGTCTCTTCACCGAAGTCCATCTCAACGTCTTCGTCATCTTCGTCGCCGTCATCATCTATTTCGTCTTCCGCAGTGTAATGTACATCCTCCATTTTCTAGAGGGGCTATCAGAGGTTATCTACACAGGCAAAGGATTAAACACTCACCCCTCCGTACATGCCTAGAGCAGAATTTCGATATAGGTCGGGTGTCTCCTCACGACCCGGATCTTCGGCTTCTTCATCTTCGTCTTCCGAAGCAAACGACTCCACACTCACAGCTTTCCCTTTACCGGACTCTTTTTTGCCTGACGCACGGCTCGTCTTGATCGCGATCTTCGTACTACATTATACAATGATTATTGATGAGTGGGTGAAATGTACCAATGTGAACTTACAGATACTCCAGTGGGCGGAGAATGGAAGCAACAAGATCTCGGACGTTCGGGTAGTTGAGGTCGACGTCAGCTAAGGCAGATGTGAGGGTCGCGACAAAATTCTTCGCGAGCACAACCTTCGCCATATGAGTAGGAGTATCGTCCGGCTGTTTTCGCGAAGGAGTATTGAACCGCACGGTCAGTAGCCGGTGACACAAGTCTGCTAAAGCTAAGAGGCGACCGTAGCGGGCGTCAATGCTATCTGATGATGCGGAATCTTTGATAGCACGGCTGACAGCCTCTAGAACAATTTTACGAATAGACACCAGTTCTGCCGAGACATCCTTTGCTTCGTGGTTGGTGGAACTGTCCACACAGAGGGCAACGATAACGGACATCGCCCAGTTGCACAGTGTGATTCGATTCCGTACATCTGCGGTGGGTCGAGGGTTGATCATACCGAAAGTGACCAGATCAGAATGAATGAAATGAAGAGCTGCAGTCCTGTGCTTGGTAGCAGCCTCTTTCGCTGTAAAATGGGAACGCGTTTTCGTCGAATACGACAGGAAGGCCGTCTTGCAAGAGTCATAAGAGAAGAGTAATTCTGTGAGGCATCACATCAGGAAGCACGAGTATTGCGAATTACCTTGTGAGATTGGGGCCATCGATCCGGCTGCATTCTCTACGCTGGGTCCAGTATCAGAAGTCGGCCTATCCCCAGCCGGTAGCATCTTGGGGGGCTTATGAGGAGTCGCGTCTGTCGGGCCTGATGTATCCTTCGCAGTTCTCATGACTTCTCCAACAAGGAAGTGGACTACGGTTTCCAAAGAGTCGACGGTAGCAGCCTCATTTGACTTCAACACCGGTGAGTCAATCATCATGTCAATACCGGCGGCCGCCTCAGCGGTCTGCAGAGGTTTCTGGTCCGGAGATATCAAGTCGTTTTTCAGACTAGGATGACGGGAGGCAGAGAATGGAGAGCTGAGCTGGCACAAAGACTTGGTGACTTCTATGAACGTTTGCGAGTCCCGTAGTGCCATTGCACTACACGTACGGACATATGTTCCGACCTCTACGACCCGAGAACGAGGAAGGGAAAAGTACCATTTAATCGCCTGTTGCATGACATGCTAGACAGTAGTCGAATATTCGACGATGTGACGAACCATGGGTCCAGGGCCCCAATTTTCGACACTTTTTCCATCCTTGTACCTTCCAGGTAACTCACACGGTCTGCATATTCTCTGTCCTTGAGCATTCGTAGGAGGGAACGACGTAGAATCAGCTGCCGGAAGAGAGTGTGCTATGATTACACGATGAATATATCGACTGCGAAGAAAACGAACCGAGTACTCACAGGATTCCATTGACAGCCCCAGCAACATACTTCCCCTTCTTGACCGGCGCACCCGTAACGACAGGCGCGAAAACATGGGTCTGGTACGTCTGCGTCTGTCCCGGGTGCTGCAATATATCAGGATGGAAGTTGGGATAGCGTGATTAGCCATAGCTCTCGAACGCTGCGCAGCAATGGTCTGCTCGTCGACGATGTATCGCTGGATCGTTCCAGTATTAGAACTGGAATTCGAATTCGATGTCGATGTTGTCGAACTTCCACTCCGCCTTCGACAACGCCGTTCCTCTCGTCCCCAGGAGCAGCCCCAGCATTACTACTCGTAGCTTCGAGTAGCGATCCGTCAGACTCGAAGTCCCACTAGGGCTACTGTCCCTCCTCTCCCTTCCCCCGTCTCTGTCCCTCTCGCGAAACGTCGTTGGCTCGGCTCTGATTGTTGGTACGCGACTTGGTTTTGGTTTTGTTACTCGGGTGCTGGGTATGGATAGTCTCGAGAGCCAGGTCGTTGTTGTTGAGGAGGTGGTAGCGCGCGTGCTTTATAGATCAAAATTAAGTTGTCAGTGATGAGTTGATAGCCGAAAGATAACAGGGCATAGCATGGTAGCACGAGACGGAACATGACGAAGATAAAGGAAACTTATTTGACCCGTTCGAAAGTCTGAAAACGAGTAGAACAGAGAAAATGCCCGAAGAACGATGCAGATCTTTCTATCGCGGGATGTAAGGAGAGCGACTGTCCTTATTTTCGCCAATGAACGGTCTGGGGAGCGACGAGGTGATAGGAAGTGTCGCCGTCTCAGTAGTGAAGTGAAGAATAGAGATGTATTCCGAAAGCGACAAGGCGTCGAGGTCAAATGACCTCCAGTCATCTCGTTCCACCTTACGAGAAGGAAGATGCCTCGCGTAAGTAGGAACGGCACCCCCAAACGTGGAAATTGAAAGAGATATTCGCTCATTGCGGAACAAAGAACAAGCAGAGTAGAGCGAGACTTGCAGGGAAGGGAAAATAAAGTAAAGCCTGCACTCAAGAGAAACGAATTGCGAGGCGCGATGAAGCGATACGCTCGTTACAGCGCGAAAACCAGGGAGATCCCTCCACCAGTAAAGCGAACAAATGGCACGTAGATTGGTAGACAGCGAGGTGTCGAGGTCAAAGGATCCCAAGTATTTAGGCGAGAAAAGAAAAAACAATGGGAGAGAAGAAAGTATACCTCGGAAAAAATGAGGCGCAATGAATAGTAAGGGAGTGACGTGCATGCTAGGCCTGCTAAAAGAGACGGTACTCACCGAGTCAGAGAATACGGCGCGTCTGTCGTCTGCTAGACCCCTGACGCGTTTAGCTGGAGGTTGCTGTCTGTCAAAGGTAGGAGACCTGGGTCTAACTCTGGTGTTGTTATCGTTGTAAGCCCCGCCTGTTCTGCTAGTTTGCTGTAGGACAAGTTTAGTGAGGAGAAGGAAGACATAGTAGAGGGACATACTGGGCAAAATTGTCCATGACGACGGCCATACTATTCATGCTGAGACAACAAGCTTCAGGCAACATTCTTTTACCGTACCGATACGTGACGTGGTTGGAGCGCAGCAGCCCGGCGACAACGACGAAGATGTGGAGGGGGACAAGAGCGAAGGAGACGGCGTACCATCGCTTCAGGAAGAGTTTCTCAATGAACGAGCTAAAGTATCGGCCGCACCCTAGCTGATTTTAGATACGGAGACGGCCTTCGACACCCAGACCCTGAGACTATTCTGCATTGATATTCCCCTCGAGGTTGAATGCGCGACGTTTGTAGCTGAGATAGCCGGGGATGACCAAGAGTTCGAAGACGATCTAGAGGAGGGAGGTGTAGATGGCGAGGAAAGACCTGTTGTTGAAGAGGAGTCCGGCCCTGCCGATGAGGGAAGTGACGAGGCCAAACGATGCAGCGATAGTGGATGTGATGAATTTCCCGTGATTGCCAATTCGGACGACGTCGGGGTGGTTCCAGACGTTGAACCAGATTAGAAGACAAAAGATGAAGGATACGAGAGTGTAGATCGAGAGCTGTTAACGCCCAAAGTTGTTAATATTTTTCCGCAGTAATATCTTCAAGTCGGACACTCACCGACAAAAATGAGATTTCCGATGAATCAGTAATGTGGTTGACTGGAAGGATGCCGAGTGATGTTGCCAGATGGAGAGAGGCCAAGTACGAATGAATTCGATCAAGTTCGTGATTAATAGCCGTTCAGGCAATGTTCGCCTGAGGTTGAGAGAGACCGACGGGGGCCGACTTCAGGTATGCTTGGAGATCGTAACGGAAGAGAACGGGCGAGGACGAGGACGAGGACGGAGACGATAGAGGGACCGACGAGGACAAGTGATATCTCGGCGTCAATTGTTTCCCACGGGGGTAATCGAGCGCCAGCGGTGGATTTACCCCGTGGGAATTATCTCGATCATGATCGCACCACCGTGTGCGGACCTTGTATATTTTATCTTCACCCTGCTCGACCTCCGACACTTTTCATTCAACCAGGGATACAAGTTTCGGCATTGGTGGAGTATATCATTGGGAATCTGGAAAGGAAAACTCAAGAGGTAAGTAACCAGCTTTGCCTCTATTCCACGAACCCTTCTTCCTTCATATCCCCTCCTGCGAGTTGTCTGGGATAGATGGTGCACGACCCATCCAGTACTTTGGGTTTCAACATCCTGGCTGCGTTGGTGTGCACGCAACGCCCTCGGAACTCTGCCCACCCCTGATTCAATCACGATGACTGACGTCTTGTCCTGCGCGTAGTTTCGTCTGACCATTGCGCGTTGTCTGCGTGCATTCTACGCGTTTTGTACCCGAAGTCGCGCACTACGCCTGCCACTCAGACCAAGTGCTACACAAGCTCATACGGCGAGGTTTGCATTTTTCGCGTCTGTTTCTCTGTGGTGGCAGACCACCCACCCTTAACTTGCATGTTCTACACGGAATCACCCCTGGGTCCAATAGAACATGCAAGATGCGCGTAGATGGTCTGCCTATCCTTTACTTCTTGCTTGGAATCTTCGAACCCAGATTGATTTTCGCTAAAGCAGCTATACTTTGGACGGTTCGCTCTACGCGTTCGGGCAAAGAGTTCTCATCGTGAAATGATGCAACCATCGAGGCCATTTGGACAGCGCAGCTTTTTCCCCTCAACACCAATCCTACGCGCCGTAGACTCCCAAGAAGTCACTGACTTTGAGCGCGAGCCAGCACCCCCCATCAGCAAGAAGCGCCGTGGATCAAGGCCACCGCATTCTATGCCAAGTCAGTCGTCACCTGCGGAATTGGGACCCACTCAGATAAAAAGGCCAGCCTCTTTCATTTCAAGCTCTCGCAGCATAGAAGGGACTCCGTGAAACAAAACTGGGCACCAACGGCGTTGATTTGGATTGACGAGGTGAGTACATTACTCGTTCTCGTAGCCTCGATAGCACGCTGTACTGAGAGGCAGGGCACTGAAATGGTGGAGTCGAGTACTATGGACATTGGATGACTCGGACGCCTGGATTATAGTTCAGGGCCTGCGCGATGAATGAATGGGTGGGAGGAACTCGTTCTCAAGATCCCCGTGCAGACGAGTCGTCAACCTCGAGTGCGATGGGTATAGAATATTAAAAACTAGATCAATTTCATGTTTTATATGTAGACTACTAACAATACATGTACTCGTAAACATCCCTCCCGACTCCACCATTGGATATCCGTACTTCTAAGTCCCAATACGCCTGCATACTTGGTGATTCAGTCTTGAATGAAGGGAAAGCGGGGACTATCATAGTTCCTGATTGATAGTGCGAGGTACCAGGTGCTATGAGTGGAGCTCGAGCCGATATTCGTAACGGGGTAGATTCCATTCGCATGGGGAGTGAGGGTATATACATATGAAGTGGTAGCTGAATACATGTTGAGCGGGCATGGGTGACTCGCATCGCAATCCCGATCTCGACGAAGTAGAAATGGAAAAGGAGGTTAACTCGCTTACCTGGCAGCTAGAACGTTGCGTTCGTGCCCAAAAAACTCTCTACTAACTCGCGAGTGTCCTTTCCATCCAATCCGACCTCCCTGAGCATCCTAACCATCCATCTCCGTCGGCGGTTGCAATCGAGAAGACTTGGCTGGATGAAAGGGCTAGATCGAAAGCGCCAGCGTCCGTGGTGATGGGCGGAAAGTGGATCCAGTGTGAGTTGTCCACGAAGGGTCGATCTTGGCTAATGCTCGTGTCCGTGGTGATGAGAATCTAGTCGATATCGGTCTGTGTCGTCCTTGGATCTTCGATCTTGCTGATGCTCGCATTGATATGTCTACATTTATGGCTGTGGAGATGAGTCTTGAGGGGCGAGAACGAGAATGGAAGAAACAGTGTCCAGAAAGATATTTTGGCAACCGAGAATGAGCGAAGCGGATTTTTTACTCGTCGTCGTTTGTCGCCGCAATTGCGAGTGTGCATGAGCTCCTTGACCCCAGAGTTCTCCCGGGATTGTCGGGATCTCTTGAAGGGAACATGAGCCCTGCTGTCTGTCATCGATGACTGCAATGTCGACGAGGGATTGACTTACCTCGCCTGCTCCTATAACCCTCCACTAGATCCTGCTTGTACCATAGACATGAGGTACAACCTATCGTAGGGTTAAAGATAGTCAGTGTAGATTGACAATAAAACTTACCAAGTATTTGTGTGATTCGACAGGGTAAAGATTGCTACAATATGGATAGAATTGGTGGGGAACTACAAGGTGTTTGCGCCGGGTTTCTCGAAGGTGTGTAAGAAGCATTCGGTCTTGGGCACTGGGGCCTTTGTCTTGGGCGCTGGGGCCAAAAAGTTGGACGGTTGAGCGGGAACTTGCGAAACTGTGTTGATTCGGACTGTGGGGGTATCTGTGGTGAACGAGGAGGAGGCGAGACTGTGAGGGAAGACTGGTCGGACTGTGGAAAGGACTTGGCGGAGCTGTGTGAGATAGTCTGAGCGGAGATTTGAACTGTGACCGCAGACTGCGTACACAGTTCAGGCTCCGACGGCACAGTCCGCGCTGCTGTGCACAGTGAAGTTGAAACTCCGAACGGCTGTGCACAGACTCAGACCACAGTACGGGCTGTGGACAGCACAGTGGCCAGCTGTGGGGAGGACTGTGGTTGGCTGTGGAAGCTGCGTGGCCGGCCCGGTGGACTTCCGGAGAGTAGGGACACAGAACTGGGGGCTCCGGGGAACTGAGTAGCCGGTAGACGACTGTGTAAATGGCGTCAACACCGCAGCCGGCCCGCCAAGTGGCGTGGGAAACGCGGTCCTCCTCGAACAATCCTACGTTCGAGGCCACCGTTTGACCTCAATACCTCACAGAATATTATGATGTTGGTCTCTACATGGAGCTACAATATGGGGGGTCATTATAACCGAGGGAATCTTTTTAATCTTGACTCTACCTATTTCTACAGGCAATTTAGTATCAGATTTTAGATTTTTCAGTGAATGACCCATTACACAAGCAATAATATGGGGGAAACCTCCAAAATTTAGTCAGATACTCTCTGAAGTACCCTGATCAAGGCTAGGTACTTTGCTAAGGGAGGAGACGAGGGGCAAGGGTACCAATTCAGCTCCCAAGTTGCCAAGTGCCCGATTTCTTGGTACAAAACACGCCTTACTGTGTCCCTTCGTACGGACGTATAGAGGGTCCGATTATGTAATCCTATCCACAGGATATACTATTTCGAACCCTGGCTACAAAACTGTCTCCTCATAATTTTGAAATTTCAATTCCTTCCATGTGCTTTTGGCCGACTGTGTTAGGGATATCGGTGTGGTTTTCTGTGTCGGTAATAATACTAGGACGCCCTATTCCGTGACCGAACGCCCTATTCCGTCACAAAACACCCTATTCCGTGACATTTCGTGACTGAACGCCCTATTCCGTCACCTTTTTCGTCCGTTTTGCCTTGAAATGACCTCGGGGTTAGTGGAATAGGGCGCCCTATTCCCGGATAAGAAACATATGATCCGGTCGCTTCTCATAGCGTGACGCTGGGGTAGCTTGGAGTTGTTTCCTTGTCGTTTGTCGTAAATGAGCTCGGGGTTACTCGGGGTTATTTCTGTGCTGTTTGAGCTCGGGGTTACACGGGGTTATTTCCATGTCGTTTGAACTCGGGGTTACACGGGGTTATTTCCGTGTTGTTTCAGCTCGAAGTTACTCGGGGTTAGTTTGGACTCACTTGGTGTCATAGTGGAGTGTCATCTCATTTGAAACATTGTAACTCTAAGCATCAGACTTGGTGTTGGTGACTCAGTTTCCAAATAGTGGGATGTCGTCTTATTTGGAATGTGAGTCTGACTATGTTGACTTGATCCACAATTGATCTTAGACTTGGTGTTGGTGACTGGTGTTGGTGACTCAGTTTCAAATAGTGGGGTGTCGTCTTATTTGGAATGTGGGCTGTTAGAGTTTTCTTGGACTTGGTGTTGGTGACTCAGTTTCAAATAGTGGGGCGTCATCTTATTTGGAATGTGGGTCTGACTGACTCTGTTGACTTGATCCACAATTGATCTTAGACTTGGTGTTGGTGACTTAGTTTCCAAATAGTGGGGTGCCGTCTTATGTGGAATGTGAGTCTGACTGACTATGTTGACTTGATCCACAATTGATTGTGATGCACATTTTATTTTTGAAACGGTCGCTCGTTGACTTGTTTGAGATAGGTCGGTTGCTCACTTGACTGACTGTCTGACTATCTTGATTTTGTATGTGAGTTGATGTCTGCACTGACACTGACACTGACACTCTGACTCTGATACTAACTCGCACTTTTTTTTTATATGATCCTCAACCCTAACACCTAACACTAACCCTAACGCCTAACACTAACCCTAACCGCCTAACTACCCCAACCCTAACGTCCCAGCTGGGGGGGTAGCGGCTGATTCCGATTACGGGTCTAACGGCTTCATCCCTGTTTCACTTGCGTTTTGACCGTTCTTTGTCTTGTATCGGTCTGTCCACTTCGATGGTTCCCTCTTTGATCTCATATTTTTGCGTCTCTGATGCATACACTTCATCTCGATCTTGGGGTTGCACGGCTGAAGGTTGATTGCCTTCTTGTCTTGCCTCTCAGAGTTGGTTTTTCGTTTTTGTCGCAACTGATGCTTTGACCGTTCACTTTGGTCTTGGTGCATGGTTGACGTCTTCTCCACTTCGATGGTTCCCTCTTTGATCCATGATTTTTTACTTTTCTCTCAGACACGTCTTGGTACTCGCTTTTGCATTCTTGGATGTTCCAAATAACAAGCCAGTGTCTTATTTGGAAAATGCTCTGGCTCCTACTGTTGTGTCAAAGAACGCCCTATTCCGTCACAGGACGCCCTATTCCGTGACCGAACGCCCTATTCCGTCACAAAACACCCTATTCCGTGACATTTCGTGACTGAACGCCCTATTCCGTCACCTTTTTCGTCCGTTTTGCCTTGAAATGACCTCGGGGTTAGTGGAATAGGGCGCCCTATTCCCGGATAAGAAACATATGATCCGGTCGCTTCTCATAGCGTGACGCTGGGGTAGCTTGGAGTTGTTTCCTTGTCGTTTGTCGTAAATGAGCTCGGGGTTACTCGGGGTTATTTCTGTGCTGTTTGAGCTCGGGGTTACACGGGGTTATTTCCATGTCGTTTGAACTCGGGGTTACACGGGGTTATTTCCGTGTTGTTTCAGCTCGAAGTTACTCGGGGTTAGTTTGGACTCACTTGGTGTCATAGTGGAGTGTCATCTCATTTGAAACATTGTAACTCTAAGCATCAGACTTGGTGTTGGTGACTCAGTTTCCAAATAGTGGGATGTCGTCTTATTTGGAATGTGAGTCTGACTATGTTGACTTGATCCACAATTGATCTTAGACTTGGTGTTGGTGACTCAGTTTCAAATAGTGGGGTGTCGTCTTATTTGGAATGTGGGCTGTTAGAGTTTTCTTGGACTTGGTGTTGGTGACTCAGTTTCAAATAGTGGGATGTCGTCTTATTTGGAATGTGAGTCTGACTATGTTGACTTGATCCACAATTCATCTTAGACTTGGTGTTGGTGACTGGTGTTGGTGACTCAGTTTCAAATAGTGGGGCGTCATCTTATTTGGAATGTGAGTCTGACTGACTCTGTTGACTTGATCCACAATTGATTGTGATGCACATTTTATTTTTGAAACGGTCGCTCGTTGACTTGTTTGAGATAGGTCGGTTGCTCACTTGACTGACTGTCTGACTATCTTGATTTTGAATGTGAGTTGATGTCTGCACTGACACTGACACTGACACTCTGACTCTGATACTAACTCGCACTTTTTTTTTATATGATCCTCAACCCTAACACCTAACACTAACCCTAACGCCTAACACTAACCCTAACCGCCTAACTACCCCAACCCTAACGTCCCAGCTGGGGGGGTAGCGGCTGATTCCGATTACGGGTCTAACGGCTTCATCCCTGTTTCACTTGCGTTTTGACCGTTCTTTGTCTTGTATCGGTCTGTCCACTTCGATGGTTCCCTCTTTGATCTCATATTTTTGCGTCTCTGATGCATACACTTCATCTCGATCTTGGGGTTGCACGGCTGAAGGTTGATTGCCTTCTTGTCTTGCCTCTCAGAGTTGGTTTTTCGTTTTTGTCGCAACTGATGCTTTGACCGTTCACTTTGGTCTTGGTGCATGGTTGACGTCTTCTCCACTTCGATGGTTCCCTCTTTGATCCATGATTTTTTACTTTTCTCTCAGACACGTCTTGGTACTCGCTTTTGCATTCTTGGATGTTCCAAATAACAAGCCAGTGTCTTATTTGGAAAATGCTCTGGCTCCTACTGTTGTGTCAAAGAACGCCCTATTCCGTCACAGGACGCCCTATTCCGTGACCGAACGCCCTATTCCGTCACAAAACACCCTATTCCGTGACATTTCGTGACTGAACGCCCTATTCCGTCACCTTTTTCCTCCGTTTTGCCTTGAAATGACCTCGGGGTTAGTGGAATAGGGCGCCCTATTCCCGGATAAGAAACATAGTGACAGATATAGTCACACATGCAACATATAAATTTGGCAGGGATACACTATATAGCATAGAAAATGACTCAGCTAAAAAAAAACATGATATATATATATACTGACTCACACGCCACTCATCAATATTGAAATAGGTACTCTTGATAGGCTGAGCCACACCGGGATACAAAGTTAACGAAATGAGCTGAATTTTTTTTTCCAAGGTGATTAGATATACATCAAATCACCTAACTCTGAAAAAAAGGAGTTATGAAGGAGCGCCTCAAGGCGTCACAAGGCGCCTGTCAGATTTTGATTTATTGGTAGCTCCCTAGCATACGCAGGTGTACAGGACAGGAAATGGATAGGCGTGGGAAAACTTTATATTTTCTGGAAGCCAGGATGTATACAATCATTTTGGCATCTTCAGATTTTTTTTTTCCCATAGGCGCCTTGCAGCGCCTGGCTGACGCCTAGTACTTGGCGATTGCAGCAATCGCCAAATTCTAAGGTATTAGAACCTAACTGCCAAACTCCTAACGTCCGAGCTCTGCGGTCGGCGGCCGATAGCTATCTTCTACTCTGGTGCTGGGACTTGTCAGCTCGTTCCGTCTTTGTATCTCTTCTGCGTCGTCAAACTCGCGTTTTTGGCCGTTTCACTCCTCGACTTGTTTCCCATGGTCGACGGTTCCAGATGGATGACAAGTCAAACTCGACTCATCGTTGGGTGAACCTTTGGAGCGTTTGGTCTCACTCAGTTTCAAGTCCCGACCCTATGCCTTTGTACGTCAAAAATGTCACTCAAGTGTTGGATCCGGTAGATGTTTGTCCATCCTTGGCTCAACTTGTGAAATGCATACAGACTGCAGACAACCCAATGCAGCAGGTGCATTGAGTCTGAATAGAGTTTGTATCTGTATCAAGTCATTTGGCTATCTCTCTCGACTCAATTCTGTGTACCCTTGTGATGAGGTCTCTTGAAATTGCTGTCAGCTATGTTGTGTGAACGAACTACTTGTCCTGCGCTGGTGAGTCTGTCGACCGTGTTTTTGTGAACGTCTTTGTAGCAATGCATATGATAATGAACTGGCATTACATGTTGGAACTGAAGGTACGTAAAGTAAGATAGAGCACCGTGAAATCAAGATATCGATGCACAAAGTTTATATGTCTGAAATGTAGCAGATATAAAAATTGCTAGAGCGGTTCTCCAAGCATCACTTTACTGACGCATAACAGATTGTGCAGATGTATGAGAGTATATTTGTATGACTATGTATGATGGTGAACATGTATCCAGACTGAGACTCAAACAGTCAGGTAGTTGAACCAAGTCTATATGTGTGAGACTGAGCAGATATATGAAGCCAAGATAGATGGAGTAGAGATTGGTTTCTACAAGAGTGATATAGTGTAGGTGCAGTTTTGAGTCTATATGTGTGAGACTTGGCAGATATAGAATGTACATATCTTGAGACAGAACACATCTGATGGAATAGGGAATTTCAATTCCCCTTTTCCAAGAAATCACTCGTGTGTTGGAATAGGGGGCTAAATAATGCCCTATTCCACAGATTTTTTGCCAAATTAGGCCCAATTAGGCCAAAAAAGATGGAATAGGGTACCCTATTCCAGGCTCAGAAGGATAGGGGGGGTAGCGGCTGATTCCGATTACGTGTCTAACGGCTTCATCCCTGTTTTACTTGCGTTTTGACCGTTCTTTGTCTTGTATCGGTCTGTCCACTTCGATGGTTCCCTCTTTGATCTCATATTTTTGCGTCTCTGATGCATACACTTCATCTCGATCTTGGGGTTGCACGGCTGAAGGTTGATTGCCTTCTTGTCTTGCCTCTCAGAGTTGGTTTTTCGTTTTTGTCGCAACTGATGCTTTGACCGTTCACTTTGGTCTTGGTGTATGGTTGACGTCTTCTCCACTTCGATGGTTCCCTCTTTGATCCATGATTTTTTACTTTTCTCTCAGACACGTCTTGGTACTCGCTTTTGCATTCTTGGATCTTCCAAATAACAAGCCAGTGTCTTATTTGAAAAATGCTCTGGCTCCTACTGTTGTGTCAGAAAACGCCCTATTCCGTCACAGGACGCCCTATTCCGTGACCGAACGCCCTATCCCGTCACAAAACACCCTATTCCGTGACATTTCGTGACTGAACGCCCTATTCCGTCACCTTTTTCGTCCGTTTTGCCTTGAAATGACCTCGGGGTTAGTGGAATAGGGCGCCCTATTCCCGGATAAGAAACATAGGTCTTCAGCTGTTTCTCAGCTTGTTGTTCCGCCAGCTTCTTCTGCTTCTTGGCTTTGGAGACTTTATTGGAAATTTTCCACCCAAAGATTATCAATGCTGGTGTTGTATTGAGTGACCAGTTCATCGGGGGATGAATGGGGAAAGTGAAAAGATGGACCGGAAGAAAATGCAAAGTTGGTGGGAGCAAAACGTGTAGCAGGCATTGGCTGGCGAGGTCGACAGTATAGGGAGCCCGTGAGAAATGTGTAGGGACTGATTAGAGTAGGGCATCGGAGGAATAGATATCAGTGAGGCGGTGAAAGTCGAAGTCCTCCAGTAAACAACCAGGGGGAAGAAGAATACTGAGGCGGCACAAAAAGATGGCAATAGCCTGGTGTGCTGAGTATGACCAATCCAAAAGGTTTACATGCACTGGCAGAAGCCTATTGCAAACAACCATGACCTCATACCCCTGGTTGCTGATGTTAGCCAGGCTGGACCATTCTTCTTAAGCCACTTTGAAAACGGAGGAGCCAAATGTTTTCAGTTGACTGACGGGTGTTGTGCGTAGGTCAGATGTTCTGGCACTGATATAGTCGATATTACTCCTGCAAAGTTGATAAGAGCCATATAACAGTGCAAATGAATAGATTACGAACTGAATTGTGGCAAGAAGTGATTGGCTGCTTTGGTTTACCACTATTGCTCTTCACCACTTCATCTCTTGCAACAGTCCATGATAAGGACCATCCGCACAATGATGCATTGGTATGAATAGGCCTGAACAGGTCATTTGGAGAACATATATGATGAAACAAAGTGAGGAACTTACCTGCAGTAACCACATGCAGCCAGGGCTTCAGGAGGAGCCCGTTCGGTAGTCTTGTAGTAATACTTTTCTCCATTGAATTGGATGGTGAATCCAGGCCCTAATGAAAAGAGGGTGAATCCATGCAAAAAGAAACATGAACCTGAACAAATAACATACCTTCAGGAATATCATGTGTAGCCAAGTTTGGCAGCTTCTTGTTTTTCAAGTAGTCCAGGATCTCGTGGGTGACTTCTTTTGAGCAGTTACATTAAGCCTCGATTGCATTTCAGTCTCCATACTAGCTTTGAGCATTGGGGAGGATAACAGTAGACTGGAGTTGTGGATTGAGCAAGGTGGTGATGGTGATGATAAGAGATAGCCATGTCACTTGTGACACTGTTGCAAAAGTTGACACGGAAGATCGCAGCAGCTCCTCGAACAAACCGGACCATCCCAAGCCCTTCCCGCTCCCTAATCATTGTGTTCGATAATCTGTGTGGGGCACTTGTCGTTGTGGTTGCAGTGGAGGCAGAGACGAGTCGCGTACGCCGAGGTGTTGGATGTGAACGAAGTCGACTGCAAGTCCAACGGCGTGGATTGGGCTTAGGTGAGTTCAACCAGTTGAGAGACAAACATCATGATGATCATGAGCTGCAGTGATGTGTCGTGTCTTGAATGAAGAGTGTAATCCGAGTCCAATAGTGACTACAGCAGTCGACGTCGCCCGACATGTATCTAAGCTTCTGTGCTGTGTTGAACATGATAGCCCAGTAAAATGGGATGTGATTATATACATTATAGCATGGAATGAGTCAGTATGAAATCCAAGTAAGTGTCCATAGTGTGCCCCCCCTTCCCAACTAGCGCCCTGCCAGTGTCCACCGCCCCGTCCCAACTAGACGCCGCCCTAACACACCACACAACACCCTTTGACCGCCTCACCCTCAGCAACAGCCGCAACACTACTTTTCCTCCTATGGTGGCCTAGTTCCCCACTCTCCCTCTGCGCGGCGCCATTCGTATCCACTCCATCCCTCATCAACATACTAGCCCTAGTCGCTGTCTCAAAGACATCATCGACACCCTCAATCTTCAACGCCGAACACTCCTTATACGCACGAGCCCCAATGATCTGCGCAACACGTTCTCCTTGTTCTCGAGTGACCCATGAACGCGTGGGTGCAGCGAGGGGTTGTAGGGGTCGTAGGTCGGCTTTGCAGCCTACGAGGATGACGGGGATGTTGGCTCCGCAGATGGTACGGACTTCTTCTATCCACTAGCAGGCGAGGGGTTTAATGGAGGGGACAAGTGCAGGAGACGGGTGGGACGTACCTTTGTTGTGACGTTCTCGAGAGAATCGGGGGTATCGATAGCAAACGCGATGAGAATGACATGAGACTTTGAGTATGACATGGGGCGTAGACGCTGGATACCAATAGTCAGTATAAAAGAAAGTCGACGGATATGTGACGGACCTCGTATTCCTCCTGTCCACTGTATCCAATTGAGAGAAGCATGAAATGAAGAGAAAAGAGGACGCACGCAGTATCCCATAGAGCTAATTGAACTGGTTTATCATCGAGACGAATTTCCGCGACGTAGTTGTCGAATACGGCTGGGGATGACGGTGTAAGCCCGAGGGAACCGAATGTACAGGCTGCACTCACTGGGTTGCTAGCAGGGTGAATGGCGTCAGCACAGTCGCGTATGAAAGACGAAGGTGCGTACATATTCTTTAGGAAACTCGCCCAATGCAAACGTGCATAGTAGAGACGTTTTACCGCATGCACCTGGAGTTAATGAGGGTCAGTCGACGTCTAGCACGACACGTAGGATGAACAGACCGTCTCCTACGATGACCAGTTTTCTGCGTATCTGTGTGACTGCGCAGTGAGAAGTTGGAGACCAGGTACGGAAAAGCGAGATACCGGATTCTGGGAGGCCATTGAAGTATATTAGTGAAATGTAGCCCAGGGCCCAAGTATATAGCTGGTGTATGGTATAGCTTTGAGTAGGATGTGTGTTTAGATAGTGGAGGTTAGAGAGTGAAACGTTGCGGGCACGTTCGCCGTTGCACAGCCTACATCGACGAACACCACCAAGTCGCGTCGAGCCACCTTACTTAGTAGCAGCCACTGCAGCACCACGTTCGCAGCCACGACTACGCGACGCAATAGACTGAGCCACCCGTATGTTCCTCCTGATTCATCCCATACCCCATCCCATGGTGTGTTTCTGCTACGGTCGTTTGTCTATTTTTTCGATTGAGAAAGGATCGACACTCGGCTACAGCTTCAACCACTCTCGGGATCTGTGCTTGGCGAGAACTTCCCACTCGTGTGTCGGTAGACATCCTCGTAAGTTCTTGAGGAAGAATAGACGGGATGCTTGCATTGTGACGCGAATTTCGACGCTGCTATCAATGCCTGTTTCCTTTGTTTTTCGGCTACTCATCTTCTCTCTGACATGGCGTCAGAGGCCACGATCTACATCAATCCGTTTGGGTGGATGAAAACTCTCGCTCGCAAAAAGGATCAATCTGAATTACGAGCAAGTGTGTTCGTCCCCACTCGCACGGATCGTCTAGAATATGCCCACCTACTTGCCTCTCTTGAAGCAGCAACGACAAATGGAGTGGTGTATCTCGTTCACAAGACTTCTGCCCAATTTCGCATCGACGAATTGATTGCTTGCACAAAGCCTCTATTTCGCGCTGTTACTGACGATTACTCTCATCCGCCCCGAGCTGGAACGTTCAAGGACCACCGACATTACCATTGTATCGCGATGCTCAAAATATACACGAAATCCCAAATGATACCAGGTACGTAGTACCCTTACTTACGATCCTCTGTGTCGATTGTTTTCTTATGCGATGAGACTCGTCGCCGCCGAAGAGAACGGATTTATTTCTTCGAATATATCTCTTCCTTACTTTACGATGTCGGGAACCACACCCAATGGACCCATAACAACCAACGGCGCGTTCGCGTAGTACCGTTCATATTTACAAGCTCATACACTTGTACGAAACACTCACATGATTTCATAAGTGTTCGTAGTATGTGTCGAATCTATCCACGAATCAAGCTATCGTCCTACTCTCCTGCAGAGAGGGTTTCAGGAATACGAAGGCTCAATCCTCCGAGGACTTCTTTACCTCTGCGACCACGACCACGACCGCGATTACGATTGACATGCACGAGCCGCGAAAGATCTCGCTCAATTGCACGAAGACCTTGAAAATCGTTTAGCGTGGTAGCTCACGAAGCGGGCTGCCGTCCTGCTCTACCGACTGTACTCGAAAGTCTCAGGAAGATCAATCAAAACTGTCCTCCACGGTTCTCGCCTGTGTCGAATGACTAGAGACAATGTCCGAAGACATCGTTGGTCCAAAGCAAATAGGACCTTCGCCTCTGGACATGGACCAGCCTCGCCTCAACTGATATGGGTATGGACGGTCCAGCACGTTCTCGAGTGACATCAATGCAATCATCGATATGCTCAACGTATGCTGCGTACGCCCTTGTTCTCCGAAATGACCTTGTTTACTCCCCGTTCGAGGTACGCCCAAGAAAGGCTGTTCCTCAACATTCCCCTCATCGCTAACGCCTTGCGGCTCCCCGGACATGTAGGATCCTCCAATCTGGACGTCGAGAACGAGATTACCTCTACTTCATTCAAAAGACACCAGAAACCATCACTTCATCCCTGTGACAGTCGCGATAGAGAACGGTACACGGAACTTGAACATTGGTAGACTTGGTCCTCGCGAGTCCGATATATTGGTTCTATTACGACCACTCGTCCACCGTATCATGTACCAAGTAGACCCCTCTGAATCTCGAAATCATATACTGCACGCACCCGTTGAATCAGATTGACACGAACTCTCAGTATCACAGAATCAGATCCATCGCATTTGAAATTCTCTACCATACATTGACATTGCATTCGACACACCCCCACCTCGTATCAGAGAAAAAAAAACAGGGCTTGTAGTTTGGTATCATTCGTGATATTGTAATAGCAAGGTTAACAAGCAAACAGGAGGAAGATATAAATAAGGGGAGATAGCCCTAGACACCGAACAGCGTACGTGCGGAGAGCAATCGATTAGGAAGAAGCAACAAAAGACGAACGGAGAAGATGAAGAAAGCAGATGGTGTAAGATAAAGTTTTCCACGGACGAGGGGGGAGGACGCCTTCGTCAACGACGGCGACTTGACGAAGTTGGCCCTGTTGACGACACGGGGCGCGCAGCGCGTGGTGGTGTCGGCGTAGGTGTCATTGTAGTGGAAGACTGACGAGGATTAGGCGGTGCAGGTGCAGCCGAGAGTTTCGGAGCCTGCGAGGGTTGCATTTTGGAGCTTTGATCGGTATCCCCCAGCGCCAACGCAGCGATATCATCGACAGGTTTCATCGCGTCCACCTCTGACTGACTCATCGTCGAAAGCCTCTTCTGCGCTTTTGATGATCTTCCTGCTTGGTCTTTCTTTGCCGATTCCTCTTCCTCTGCCCGCCGTATAACATCCACCTCTCCTTGCACCACCACGTCGTCCAGCCAGTTGTGATGTATCAGGTCGCTAGCTTTGGCGCGTTTATCAGGATGTAGTCGAAGCATAGGCGTCAAAAACGACGCGATGGCATCTGCCTCTGCTTTGGGGAAGAGGTATTTATCGTGTAGGACGGCATCGAGAGGCCAATACCGTAGTTTGTTGATATGCCGTAGCTCGCCTAGAATTTCGGATAATGAGCACTACAAGAGATGAGGGTACGAGCTGAAAATACCTTTGCGATTAAAAAACTCTGAACTGTATTTCCCTGAAAAGGCAATACTTTTTGGGAACTCTCCCATTAATTCGATTATCTGAGCGATGTGGTCGTCGTCTTTGCTGTACCGCGATCCAGAGGCGGGATCAAATAGATAGTCGCCGCCAGTGATAAGTTCGAAGATCTGAAAAGGGTATTCAGAACAATGGCGCAACCTGGGTGAGAGAGTACGCACGACACAAGCCACACTCCATATATCCGCACTAGTCCCCCACTTGGCGCCGAGTATGACTTCTGGACATCGATATTGTCGCGTTTGTATATCATCGGTAAAGTGATGTTCGGTCCACGTCGCTGCGAGTGGGTAATGTCTGCATCAGTCAACGAGAAGGTAGATAAATTAAGCTGTAAAGGGGGCGGGCACCGTTTCCCAGATCGGCGATCTTCACGGTGATCTTTTCACTGCCTTCCCATACGGCAGCTGCGGCAGCAGCCGTCGCATCCACGTCTACCGACATCGCGCTTCCGGCTCCGATTCCGGCTTCTAGAGATGGGTCGGAGGTTTGAGGAACGGGGATCGGGCGAGAAGACGACGAGGTGACGCTAGTGGGTGCTTGCTGGGTAAGCAACGACGGTCCTGGCCGACCTGGTAGTTTTCCGCCGCCACTACCGTTGAGGGTGACGTTCGAGACCTCGGCGATGAGATCGGACGAGTTGGCACGCTTCTTGACCTTGTCACTTGATGTTGATTTGCTGATACTGCCACTATCGTTCGGATCGATCTTGCTCATCCCGAATGCCCATTTGTCGAGCGCGGAGCTACTGCCGAACGATGAGCTAGGCGAAGGCAGAGGTTGCGAA
Organism: Sarcomyxa edulis; assembly: GCA_009761415.1. Taxonomy (NCBI): domain Eukaryota; kingdom Fungi; phylum Basidiomycota; class Agaricomycetes; order Agaricales; family Mycenaceae; genus Sarcomyxa; species Sarcomyxa edulis. The sequence goes on from QUOL01000010.1 coordinate 25,094, forward strand.
CCTGTAATGAAGATGGACTCTGAACGGGGCGTTTGATTGCCTCCACGACCTTTTGAAGGTGGCACGCCGACAAGTCTAGTGGGTGGCGAAGTCGCGTTGAGGGTGTTGTTAGCAAGTTCGGATTGGATGATAGATTCGACGTCGTCGATGCAGATGAGAACGTTTTCTGGTTTGAGATCAGTATGTATAACACCGCAACAGCGATGCATGTAATCTAAGCCCAACAAGACCTGTTTTGCGATCTGCTTTACGAGGGGCATAGGAACTCCTTTATTCTGATGCCGTTTGATGAGACCGAGTAGATTTTCGCCGAGGACCTCAAAGACCATGCAGACGTGTGTTCCATTGGGACCCTTGTGTCTAAAATGGTCGAGGAAAGAGATGACGTGTGATCTGCCTGGATGGGTGTGAGATGGGCTTGGGAGTGGGTTAGGATTTGTGGGCGATGATGGTGTGGGAGGAGTTGATGAAGTGATGAGACGTTGAAGTAGTTTGATCTCGTCGAGCGCTGTTTCGGTGTACCTTGGAGCGGATTTAACGACTTTGAGAGCAACATGGCGATTTAGTCTGTAAAGGTGAATTTATGAGGTTCAAGCGAGAATGAAAGGAGATGAAGCTCACTTTGTATCTTTTGCTAACCAGACTGTGGAAAAGTGGCCCCAACCCAATTTGCGAACGACCACATATCTATCGTCTGAAAAAGCGTCGCCGATTTTGACAGGGTGATACCCGCCTTTGACGTAGTCTTCCCAGTCCTCTTCATCTTCGGTCATGATGGACTCGGAGGGGGAGGAATAGGAGCCGTGAGACATTGTCTATATCGAAATATATGCCTGATTGCGAGAGACAAATGAACCGAGAGATAAGCCAAAAAAAAACTAGAAAAATGTGGGCGGCAGAGATAAGGAGGTTGTGACCGTTTTGGGAAGTATTGATGCGAAAGCAACGGGAACAACGACGACTAGAACTATCTCGACAACGGCGACGACGACGACAAAGAAGCGAGCAGGACGTGGACGACGATGAGCAGGACTGGAAGCAACGACGAGGAAGACGTTGAACTCGACCAGTGGCAATACATTCCATGTGATTGGAAGTGACGTAGCGTGACTGTGACTTCTTTAATTCAAATTCACTATCTACTCGAGCTCACATCAATCTAATGAACTTGATGCACACCAAACGAATGCATGGACTCCATGGTACGAGGTGGCTTGGATTCCGACGACATGTATCACACAGGTCTGGATATCTAAAGAATGCGACAGTCACTGCGGAGCGGTACAACATGGAGACTCTTACAAATGGTGAGGCCGAGCACCCTTTCGGAGAGTGTCCTACAGCATCTATATCAGTGTGTCGATGAATAGAGACCAAGTCCTCCGACCCACGCACTTGCTTGGGGTCAAGACGATCGACAACAACCGGGGTGCAGAAAGAGCACCAGTAGTCTTGAGCGTGCGACCACGCTACGGCCGAGCCATGGCAGTCTTTGTACCCGGTAAGGATCTATATATGAGCGACTGGAGACTACGCAGATAGGAAGCTCGATACCACGCACCCACAAGAGTCTCTCACTCGGAGTATGAACTCGACATGCTGAGCGGTTGATTATAAGTCCAACGAAGAGCTTTTAGAGGATACGAACTGAGCTGCCAAGGCGTGCTGCGTAGATTCGCTGTGTGGAGAGTTGGTGGAAAATATCTTGTATATGACTATCGACTCGTACACGAGAGAAAAGGAGAAATAAGACTAGAGGACGCAGCATCAACATGAAGTTACAAGCTCACGAGAACAAAAGAAACGTACCCCGAGAGCTCCTGCCAAAAAAAACGCTCTGTAACAAAAAGGAAATCGTCAATCTTAAGGCTTTGATGAGTCTGTCGAAGAGCACAGACGATCGAACTCTGGTGTACTCGCTGGCATGCAGAGCGTCGAGTAGTGACAGATATGAAGAAAACAGACCAACGTTACTCAGAAGTTATTCGCACAAGCAACGGTAGCCTGTGGGATAAATGTAACACGCGTCTCTTTCCTGATTTTCTTGCACGATAGCATCTAAAATTATGGGCGTAGACATATGGCTAGCTCACAGTACGGTTTTCGATGAAACCAAATGAAGCAGGCTGCTGTAACGAGGTAATCCACAGAATACGTGACAGCTGCGAGGTGAATTACGTATAGGAGAGAACATCCCATGGACAGTCGATGAGGCATTCGGGTGTGCGGCGTCAAGCACAGACTGCACAGTGACGGAGCTGGGTCAAGTTAGGGCACGTCGATCAAAAGGTCCTCCCGCCGCCACAGCACTTTCCACGAACTCTATATATCTACTGCTCCTCAATGATCAGTTCACTTTCATAGCAGAGCTGGATTTTTGACAAGTACGTCTATAATTTTAGCATGAATTCAACACCTCACTTCATCAAACAGTCCGAAAATATACCGTAGATGTTACTCGTGAACAGATATTCAATGAGGTGTCGGTTCAATCCAGTAGTTCAACTTCTATGTCCAATCCCTCTTCCCTCCATTTCGCTGTAAGCATTTCGAGTGTGGGGTCCGAGGCAGGCGTTACACCGATTTCCACCTGCAAACGTACTTTTCGTAGACGAGCCACCGGTCGAACGTGGAGATCAGTGTCAGGCCACCACCGCGATCCCACCATATTCCCAACATCTTCTGAGTCGAAGCGTTGATAATTATTGAAGTCATCGTCATCCTCCAGATGAGCGATGATCAGCACCTCAAGGCAAGGAAGCAATGGATTCGAATCCTCTCGGGCGACGAGGGCTCCGACCATAGTGTTTCGACACATACAGCTTTTGGCCGAGAACGAAACGAGGAAAGGCATGGCGCGAAAAAAGGATGTGAAATCCCCTTCCATAGATAAGCGAGTCACTGACAATGATGTCAAGGCGAATTGCGAGCGATCCTGGAGAGAAATGAATTTGGTCTTAGGAAAATCTTCGTACCTCTGCTCGTCATCGCCCTCGAGGGTCAAAGTACACAGATTTGGGACAGTAAGGGTGTCTAGAACATCTACCAATAGGATTGGACTATTCCTGTCAATCAAATGAAGATCTCGTAGACGCAGGAGGATGGTCTGTGGTGGATCAACTACGGACTCTGGAAGTCTATCAGAATCTTCCTCAAAGCGTTCGGTCAAGGTGCACTGTTCCAAGTTGAGACATTGCGAGAATAAGACCGTATCGCGTGGATTGAAATCGTAGTTTTGGATCTCGAGATGCGTGAGCTGCGACCAGGGGAGGTTTAGCTTTTGAATTTCGCTCTCCCCCACGGGATAATGGGACAAAAGCTCTACGCTCTTTAGGCGAGGTGCATCTTGGAATGCTGTGAGTGTCGTCGTCCAGACGAAGCGCTTCGAAGTGAGACTTTCGGTGAACGTCAACTCCAAGTGTTCAAGAAAACCCATTGAGTGGAGAGTGGTTGAAAGTGCGGGAATGAACACGGCGGATAGGTGGAGATAAAGTCGTTTACACTGAGGGAAATATGGCAGCAAGACGCTCATCATGTTGGCTAAATTATTCGCACTCGTCTTTGGTGCCGGGCGCAGATTCAAAGACAGAGGAAGATCTTGAGCTCTATCGAGAAAAGTCTTCGCTAGTTCCATCAAAAGGTCATGGTCCGTGTCACCGAACGAAATCGAGATGTGCTGCCAGAGTTGTGGGAATTCTACGCATACTTGCCGCCAGACAGAGCATATCTGGCCGAGCAGCAGAGGAACTCTATACGAGGGAGGAGCTCTATAAGAATAGAAACTGCGCTCGAGGAAAAATATTTCGAGGAATATCTCCCGAAGGATTTCGGGGGGCACGCGACGGATAGGTGAGATGATTGCCTTGCATTTGAGAATTTCGTTTGCGCATTCAGAGCGTTGCGGCTCGAGGCGCTGGACGAGGGCGCGAGCAGCAGCGAGTTCTTCATCCAATGCCGCAAGATGCGATGTTCTGACTGAGATAATCCGATTTATTTCGTTGATCTCGGATTCATTAGGAAGAAAGTTCGACTCGGCGAGGAATTTCATACGGATGGGGTATGGCATCTGGTAGTCGAAGTGAGTAATTCGTATACGAAGAATCGTGGCTCAAAGAGCTACAGCACACCTCATCGATGTCCTCCTTTTCTGAGCCCGTCATGTTGTGCTACTCGGTCGTGTTTAGACGTTAGATTGTCAATGCCTGCGGTGAGTGTTCAACACGATGAATCGCAAATCAAGGACAAAATAAAGGTATAGACAAGATAGGTCGTGATAGCTTTCGATGAACAACGGGCAGCGGAAGGCGGTAGTTAAGCAGCCCATATCATAGCAATCGATCCGCCTTTTGTACGCCTGATCAATGATGAGGGAACAATGAATCAGAAAACTCACGCTACGGCTATCAGTGGGATCACTGCAATGATGGAAAATCCAGAGCGGAACAGCTCGTCCGCTGTGAATTACATCGCGTTAAAACTCCTTGGAGCCTAAGCGGTCTTTGTCGCCCATGACTCGACTCGAGTAATATTTGAACGATGTCCGAGCTTTTCCAGATGAACGTTCCTGAAACGATAGTGAATGGGAAAACGTAGCTGGGAAAGAAGGAAGAGAGGCTCGAACAAAAATACCATCACCGGTCATCAGCCACGTGATTGTCGTCGCGTCGCGTCCAGCTGCGTCCAGCCGCCCTGAGCGTGACCACGTTTGGACTGTTACTCGGCGCAACATTCTCGGGCCTGGAGTGTTCATCCTGGTGACCGTCTCTATACGCTATATTATGGCAATTCCGCACGCACAGCTCCTCGGGAAATACGCTCCGAAGAAGAAGTTTTGAGTCTACGTGTGTTGATTGTGGACCTTCCTGGGTATCTGTTCTGTCAAGACTAACGAGCCTTTTCTCTGGAGATTAAGAATGTGTCATTGCTCACAGGGAATCAAGAGTATCACAATGTCCACTGGACCTAGATATGGTGGATCTGACCAACTGACACAGGGAGTAGTATAAAGTCTGTCTAAGCGCGGAACGACACAGCTCGCGAAAGTAGAATAGGTATGATATGTATGATAGGATTATATTTCAGGACGCCACGTCTGTCGATAGATTCAAGGATAAAGTTTCCCGAATGCTCGCCGTGCCTGCTTGGTTATCCGTACTCCTGCACAATTCAATCTGAGAGAATGGAGTAACAAAGGGACAGATGAACTCACAATTTACGAACTCGGCGTTTGAATTTCTGATAGCACCGACCGCCGATTGCCTCTCCTGATCCCGGACCGCCCCAAAGACCTTCATGAGTTTTTCTGCTTGTTTCCAGACATGGAAAACGCGACCCTCTGCGCCAATTTCAGATATCAAGGGGAAAACACCGGAAAGGAAGGCAGCGACGGAGGCTGGGTCATCGATTGGCGAGCGCATGAAGTGTATATAGCGCAATTTATTATCTCTAGGCGTAAGGTCGAGTTGAGAGACGTCTCGCGCATCGAGGGCCACAATGAAAGTCCTCAGACGAGGGCAATTCATTGCGAAGGGGACGAGACAACGAAGGGTCGCTGTGGGAAGGCGCGTTCGTGCTTTCAAGGATCTCAATTCCAGAAATTGCAATTGCGGCCACGCGGATGCCATACCACGAAGAATGATATCGTCCAGGTCAAAATGACAGTCCAAGGAAATTCTTAAGACGACTATATTCGGTAAAGCGAGGAGAGGTTGCAGACTGAATGATGTAATAGCGAAGTCGGAGGTAGAGGGACTGGTCAGGGAATCGGGAATGCTCTTTATCCGTACATCGCTGACGTGTTTCTTGTAGGGATGCTGAGCAATATTTTCGAAGAATCTGCATAGAGAGGCAGCTCCTGGAGATTGTTCCAGACGTAGATGCAGGAAACGTAACCTAGGGGAGGTCACCAAACGTAGGAATGAACTGCAATGTTCGATATATTTGGAAGTGATATGTAGACCGAGGAGCGAGGAATATGCTTGCTCCGGATTTGGTAGTGCCACGGTAGCTGGATCAAAGTCGATAGCAATTTTGAGACTCTCTAATAGAAGTGAGCTGAGCTCGCCGATCGAATCCTCTGACAAGTAGATGGGATCGCAATGCAAGATCCGAAGACGCGGGAGTGCGAACGAATGTCGGATGACTTCTTCGAGAGGTGAATCGAGGTCTCTATAGAGCAGTCGAAAGGAATAGAGGTTAGGTGAGAGGTCTCTGAGAGCCTCCAACATATAAGCTAATTCGTCCATATCTCCCATAGCACCAGACCATTCCACCACGAGTCTGGTGAGAGCTGGGCACAGAAAAATTCGAATATGCGTAAGCATCTCATAATCCCTGCAACCCAGCTGCTCAAGCCGGGGAAGAATTGATAACACTGGACGATGCAGGGCAAGGAAGGCGAAATTTTCGGATGTGAGTCCGCAGGCAGTGGACTTTGAGTCGTAAATCCCGAGACGTTTTCACCGGGGGCAAAGTGATCGGCACCTGGGTGGAATGCGCCTACCGGCGCACCCAAGGCGTACCCACCTGTGCACCCAATCAAGCACCTCAGTGCCACGCGGCAACCGCGACTGACACTCGTGTTCAGTAGGACATCATGATTAGTAATCAGTGTCGATGCAAGTGCAAGTCTTTGTTTTGCACTTTGCCATCAGGACTGATAGGCTTGAATTTCGATTGTGCTGCATCTTACTTGTGCTCGTACAGGGTAACATTGGGCAGTTCTTACATGTAGATATAAGTAAATTGAGACCCAAAATAAAGCTCAGAGCTCAGAGCAGTCAAAGGCGGAAAGGAATCACTGTCAGATAGAATATGGAAGGATAGGCCTTTGTTCTTCAGGTTGTCTTCAGATTTCTTGTATGTGCCGGAATCTGATCCGACGTCGACACGTGTTGGCTGGGTGCTCAGTTGGGTGCGCCTCGGGTGCGCCAGTAGGTGCATTCCACCCAGGTGCCTATTGATTTGCCCCCGGTGTTTATCCTATGAGAATAGAATTGGATGCGAACCCAATCTATGGATTTTGGTGGCCTAAGGAACGATATCTCGATAACGAGGGATGAATGAGATGTTTGCCATGAACAAGATGGATATACTCACAACTGGATTGTCGAATTCATCTCTAACATTTTCATAGATATCGGAAGGAAAGCATCTCAAAAGCGGCAAAAGGGTTAATTGGGTATCCCAAAGAACGTCCAATGCCGGTTCAGAAAACATTCGACATGTTGATGCCAACGCTAAAAGGGTGGGAGAGTCATAAGGAAGACAATGCTCCTCAACCCAGTCGTCCTCGGCGGCTTCTTTGTACGCTGCAAATCCGATGATTGAAGAAAGAATCTCGAGGATTTGAAGGCATCGGTGCATGTCGACCTGCCGAAAACCTGACCTAAAGACGAATGAGAGTATGCAGGGAAAATTTCAGGATCCTCTTGTCGCGTCCACGTGCACCGAATTCGACGCGTTGACGCTCTTGTCAATTTCCAAGATGATTCAGGTTTTTCTCTTTCGACATTGCAACTTGATGTCACTCAAACTGATCGGGGGCCTCGTCAGTATATATACTACTACTACCACTACTATTGATTTTTTCAACGCTTCAAGATTGCACAAGTGTCTAGGCCTAGGTTATGCATACTGTACCATTTCGATAGAACTGGACGCGATCCCAATCCATAGGCTTTGGTGGTCTAAGAAATGTCTCGAGACAAAAAGATATATGAGATCTTGTAGAGAGACAGTTGGTGTTATCTACTCACAATTGGATGTTCGGGTTCATCGTTGTATTCATACATGTCGGAAGGAAAACATCTGAAAAGCGGCACAAGAGAAAATTGGGTTTCCCAGAGTAGGTCTAATGCTGGTCCAGAGAATTTTTGACATGTCAATACCAACGCTAAAAGACTCGGGGAGTCGTATGGACTACAAGGGTCTTTCTGAAGCTTGTCGTTGTCCACGTTGTGAGCTACAAAATCAATAATCAGCGAAAGAACTTCAGGGACTTGCAGGCTTCGGTGCATGAGGAATGTAGACCGTTCTGGTATGACTCTGATAGAATCCGGACAGTTGCAGTTTGAGGTCGAACCTTCAACCAACTCGGAGGCCGCCGATTTGCCGCCGATGTTTGGCCGATGTACCGTGACAGTCACGAACTTGGCTGTATTTGTCACAGTCTTTCGATCCAAACTTGCTAGTGGCATTTCGGTTTTCGCGATCGTCCTGTCTCTATTTCTTCGACGTCCCAACGCTGAGCATACTAACGGACCATCAGCCATCAAAAATGCATAACAGGTCTACATACACTCAAGGTGCTAATGTCAACCAACCGGGAATCGCCCTTGCTTTCACCAGTCGTGACGTGTCGAACTTTTCTTGTATCGTCTATGTACGGTGTAAAGGATATCTAGACTCAAACTGAAGTTTAGCAGAAAGTTAACTCGGCTGTATACGCAGATTCTACCGAGGTCTACAATCTGACGGCCTGACGGAAGCAATTTTGAACGATCGATGACTCCGCAAAGGAGTCGATTTAGCCCCCTACAGAATCGTCTTTAACCACCTCCCACCCTAACGTTCCTGATGTCTACCAGCTTGAAGTCTGTAATTGTTGCTAGCATGCTCTTTGCATCAGCATCAGCACTCTTATCATCTGGTGTCATCTTCCCCCTATATTTCGACCCGAACAACCAGAAATGTACTGGATGGTCTTCTCTCAATTCTACGTACGTCCAATTTTTCATTTTCAGACACGCTCTCGACTGACGATATTCCCTCTCTTACCACCCAGTATTGCCTCACACCCCACGCTCCCTTTCTACATAATAATAAATCCAAACAGCGGCCCAGCCGGTGTCCCCGGATCTCAACCAGATTCCACCTACAGAACTTGTATTCCAGTTCTTCGCGCTCACAAGAATGTCAAGATCATCGGATATGTCGACACCGCTTCTCCGTCTGGTGTTCTGCGCAAAAGCGCTGCTGTCATTAACGACACCGATACGTATGCTCAGTGGCATGCAGCATACCGACCTTCCGGAATTTTCTACGACGATGTCACGACTTCGTCAAAGAATGTTCCTACCTATCGGACCTACCGTGCGCGAGTAAAAGCAGACTTTGGTGCTAATGCTCTGGTTCGTCTTGACTCTGATTCACTCTGTGGCTTCACGATTCAACGGCTCATGTGACTATCCATGTCCAGACTGTTTTAAACCCTGGAACGATACCCAACGCCGGTTATTATTCTGCTGCAGATATCATCGTTACCTACGAAAGTCCATACAAGACTTTCAAGTACGTTTACCCCTTGTCCTCGTCTTTTCCGCTCTTGAACCGTTTCTTTCTCAGGTTTTCCGACTTGACTATCGGCTCCTCTACCCCAGCCGTCAAGCAATCAGTCATCACATACAGTAGTCCCAAGACGATCCCGAGTACAGTTATCAAGAAGCTCGTCACCCTACGCGCCAGCTTTTTCGCAAACAACGCTGATTATCAGGTCATGCCGTCGAACTTTGCAGCTTTCTGTAGTCAACTGGTAGCTGCGCAGACTACTTGAAACGTCGTCTCTAACAATTTCGGCTATGTTATCACTTTACCCTTTACTGCCTCGAACGATCCTAGAACAACTAATGCATCTCATACAATCGTAATCGTGTAACCTTGAATCAAATAATAATCAGGGCTAAGCATACCGTATTATTCTTGTAGAATTAAAGTGTGGTTGTACTGCGTTCTCCTCTCACCAACGGCCGCCATTTGGACATTTGGACATTGGAAATATCGCGCACATCGAGCGATGGATGGGACCGTCGGTGTTCGACTTTGGTATTTCCAAACCCCTGAGGATTCAACATCATCATTAAGGTACGGACATATACATGTCAGTCTGATGAATATGGCGAATACTCACGTCCCATGTAGAGGACACATGTTCCGCGCGTCTTCGAGAGCCAGCTTCCTCTCTCATTAGCGCACAGTCCGAAATTCTCTTGGGAAACGTGTGGCTTGGTACCAAAAACGTGAATAGTGGCCAGATTACCGTAAGTTGAGGATTGAGGGGAATTTTCTCGAAAGCAACAGTAGACGGGGTATCGAGTGGCGAGAATTCAACGTCAATATGTCTCAGCAGGTTATATCGTGAGGTGATCGGAAACTGTTCGTGCATCGACAGTCAGGATAGTGTTACGAGGGGAGGGCAGTTCATTACAGAATTTCTCGTGTAGCGGGTGGGGAGGAGGCTTGTGCATCCGAACGGGAGAAGGTGGTCTGTGGTCCTGACCTGAACGTATCTAGCTTGGGCCACGTGGGGGCCATAGCACGAAGAAGAATATTCTTCAACGAGAATCTGCTTTCTAGATTGATGCAAACTTTCACATAGGGTTGAGGAGAGGCTGTAGGGGAGGGGGTGATGTCATATCTTGTACTTGTCGATTGCTTGTAGTAATCTGCGAACTTGGGAAGAAGGGAATATGAACATGTGTATGCCGAAAGTTGTACCAACGAAGTACAGCACCCGACGGAACCCGACGGAACCACAAAAGACGAGAGCGACAAGATAACACGTTCATGGATCAAGGCGAACCTCGAGGTAGATCAAGAATGGAAGCAATACTAGCTCTTCAAAAGGTCCTTTTGATGACAACTGAACTCCCGGAGGTGCTGTAATGCGAAGGTGGTTTCGATAATGGTCTCGAAAACTTCGAATAATCGATAAGGGATTCGTCATCGAGGTCAAGAGGAGAAATAAAGTTGCGATCCCGATGTCTTCTTGCGACTTCCAGACTCTCACCGCAACCTTGAGTAAAAGTGGGCGCAAGAAAGACGCAGGTGCATGAGCATCGATTTGTCCTGGCAAAAGATCATTGTCAGCTTCGCATACTCGCGTTTTTACGTTCTAATACGTTTCATCCGGGAAGAGTGTACTTGGACGCGTTTCTAATCCGCAATCAATGGTACTGCAGAGTAAACGAATGAGATATGGTGTCATCGACAGAAACTTCATGCTTAGCATGTACTCACACCTGTTTTCTTGACGCATTCGTAAACCCAGATCAAGAGTGGCCTGAGACTAGATTGGGTGCGCCAAAGAGCATCCAACGCAGGCCCTGAGAAAGCTCGACTTCCAAGGTCGCTGTGTTAGACGGTCCTATGAAATCCAGGTCTAGTACATCTCCGAACTTATTCACGACCCTTCGAGCCGTCGTTTTGATTTGATACGAAGTCCATTTATTCGGCTCAAAACCTCGACGATTTGTAGATTTAGATGAGAGAACATACCACACAGTGCTACTTGGTCGAAGTCAAAGAGCTGGGTGGCTGTGCTCGAATTTCTCTTTCAGTGTTCATGGTGGTTGGACTGGGTTTTGCGTATCAATCTTTCAACAGAGTCACCTTATACCGCCGTTTCTTTCAGTCAACCGCCGTATCTCTAGCATCGAAGAAGAAAACAGCCAAGACAACATCCAAGCCCAAGAAAGCCTTTCCAAAACCATCGAAAAAGAGGATGAAGGTAAGTCTGCTTCCCCGGTTCTAAACTTTCGAGGTACTTGACCTTTGATATACAGATTGCCGTTGAAGGATGTTGTCACGGTGAACTCGACGCCATATACCGCGAGATCGAGAATCTTGAAGCCAAAAACAAGTACCAGGTCGAGCTTCTGCTCATTTGTGGTGACTTCCAAGCTATACGGAACCATCGCGACCTACAGTGCATGGCCGTTCCAGATAAATACAAGCGGTTAGGGGAATTTCACAAGTAGGTACGAAGCGGATGTTGTTCAAACAACTAGGGAATCTAATGCGCATATGACAGGTATTACACTGGAGAGAAGGTGGCACCGATACTGACTATCGTTATTGGGGGAAATCATGAAGCATCGAATTACATGTGGGAGCTGTGAGTGGTGCATCATGGTTCACTAGATATGGCTCTCATTAGTTCAAAGGTATCACGGAGGATGGCTCGCTCCCAATATTTACTTTCTAGGTCATGCAGGCTGCGTTCAGGTCAATGGAATCCGTATAGCAGGAGCGTCAGGAATATTCAACGCTCCTCATTTCCCACTGGGTGCGTCACATATCTATTCTCTGCGACGCCTGTACCGACCAATAAATAGGCAGCTACGAAAAGGTACCGTACGATCGTTCCGCCGTTCGAAGTATCTACCATACGCGTGAATACTCGATTCGCAAGTTATCTTTGGTAGGTCTTGCCTTCGGTCAATCATCGTGTATTCTCGGTCTCACATCTTTCCTGCACCCTAGTTATCATCGCCACCCATATTTCTCTCGCACGATTGGCCGCAGTCAATCGAACAACATGGCGATCTCCAAGGTCTCCTTCGAAGCAAACCTTTCTTCCGCACCGATATACAAACGGGCAACCTTGGATCTCCACCGCTCATGGGTTTATTGAGAACGCTGAAACCGCAATGGTGGTTCTCCGCGCATTTGCATGTGAAATTTGAGGCGACCGTAGTTCATAGCGATCCTGTCGAAGCCATTGTCCCTGCGGCGGGTCAGAACCCTGATGAGATCACGATTGACGACGACGAGTTCGAGGAAGGGAAAGCGGAGGAATCGACGGATGCTGCGATGGCAGTAGACCACTCTGAGTCTGTCACAAAAAATCCCGATGAGATTATATTGGACGATGAAGAAGAAGACGTGATCGTGCCTCCACCTCCATCTCGTCCACAAGAACGTCGGTCAACCAAGTTCCTCGCCCTCGACAAATGTCTCCCGAGACGAAAATTCCTCGAGGTCTGTACCCTCACTTTTTCGCCTCTTGTATCCATTTTCTAATCTGTTCTGCAGGTGGTGGACGTACCCATCCCGGCTGAACTATTGCCATTGAACGTACAATCTGGAGCCAGACGATGGCCCACGCTCACCTTCGATCCAGAGTGGCTAGCGATCACGCGCGCGTTCCATCCGTGGTTATCAACCACGCGATCACAGTCACCTTTCCCTGACGAGGCTAAAGCGCGGGCAATGGTACAAGAAGAACTAGAGTGGGTCAATAATAACATCAAGGGAAAAAACGACAAGAAGGGGCTTGGGATGCCCATCAAAGACTGTCAAAAGTTCGTCCTCACGGCTCCAGGACCAGGCGCTGAAGGAAAGGCCAAAAACGAACAACGTATGCCGCCGTTCATTGCTAACTTGCTATATTCTACATCCATTGACGCACGGTCCTTTTCTTTTCTTTTTCGTCTCTCTCTAGCTCCGTGGTACACGAATCCACAGACGGAAGCTTTCTGCAACATGCTCCAACTTGAGAACAAGATCAATCCGCCACCTGCCGGAGTCATTCCACGCCACTCGACACCGCCAGCAGTAGCCTTGCTGTCTCAGGATGTCGAGAACGGGGATAACGCTGCGGTTATCCCACGCGGCGAAGACGAAGAAGTAGAAGTAGAACACGCGGATATATGAGTATGAGGGAGGTTCTTGATGTGTCTGTTTGGTTCGTCTGCCTTGTTTTTCCGGTTTCTTGTCTTATTTTTAGGATCGGATACGCAGGGGCCTGTTGAAAATATATGTCGGTGAGTGAGAGCTCGTTTTGTCCATGATAGAGGTCGAATGTGACTTGGGATCATAGGATACTTTTCATGTTCGCAATTGCTCGTTCCGTTTCTCCATCCGGCCTCAACTCGAGACTCAAGGATCTTTTTGTCCGCATCCGCCCCATTCTGATATGTTCATCATCGACGTTGGATCTCGTTTCGGGCCTCGTTCGTTCTTTCGTTCTGTTTGGCATCACTGTCAGCGGCGATAAGCAACAACAAGTGCAGTACTTGTTTATCATGAACGGCGCGATGTCGGTACCGCTGGCAGATGGGATCAAAACAAGAGACTTCCGGTACATATGGCGAAACTATCTCCTCTCTCACGAGCGCCTGCCTGCCCTCCCATAGCTATGATCACACTTAAAATCCTTACTTTGAGGAACCCGGCGGAGAGGCCTGGTTGGATGGTCAGTTGGTTGATTAGTTGGGGTGCCTGTGCTCAAGCTTCACGATCGACAGCATCGTACAAAAATACTGGTAATCCCCATTGTCGGATGACCTTGCCAGGTGGTGCTTGACTTTCCCAGCTCAACTCAATCAGAACTTGAAGATTCGAAGCTGAAGCGCTGAAAACTCAGCCGGCCGCCATACCAGCTCGTGAGGTTTCGCCATCCATCGATATCATGATCAGAAAAAAGAAAAGGAAAAAGGGACAAGACGTTTCAGGAACCATCGGAACTCAACGTGTACGGGAAATCAGATCGATCGGATTTTTTTGATACCGATATGTAAGGGTAACCCCTTCCGACGCGTGGGTGTGTGTGGTGTGAAAGCCTAAGGTTGTGGAGGATATCGATCCGGGATCACTCATACTGGATCACATCGGTATCTCGCTGAGTACGGTGCTTGTAGGTAATGTAAAACGCCTATGCAATTTCTGAGTCCTTCGTGTCTCTGACGGTGGACTGCTTACTAGTTCTCGGGCAGGAAAGCTCGATAGCTCATTGGCACGTTCCTCGTGAGTACATATCATTAAAGACTAGATGGATTTGGATGACCATGTCCTTGTCGTCGAATTTGGCAACCTTTGAAATGCATCCGAGAAATTTATGCGGGACCACTGCGGGCGGGACCATGGAACCATCCAAGTTTTGCCTCCGAGAGCTACTTTCGCGCTCGTCATGATGGATATACACCGGTACCAGCGCTCCGTGAGCAGCAAGATCTCCTTCACTCTGGGAGAAAGTATCATGTAGCTTCGTCTTCGTCGCACATGCATGGCTCCAAATGTAAGGCAGTCGTGGTCGAGGCTCAAGCTCAAGCTCGAGGTCAAACGTTTGCTGGACGGGATGCACCTGCGCATGCGAGCAGACTGTCAGAGTACATGGAACAGGCTATCCGTGCTCCCCGGTGGTGGTCTGCCATTGGCTGGTGGGATGGAGTTCCGGTCATGGTGAGATTCTTTGCAGCTAAGTATGTACCAGCGATAGCATCCAGGTAGGATTATTCGGGAGAGTACACGAGTAAGTCTCGACTTTTGCAAAGTACGCGTCCTTGTTCTTGGAGGGGTTTGCGAGGAGTAACCTGGGCACGCGCCTGATCGATGAATTCCGTTCCGTCCTCTCAAAGACCGGATGATATCCTTTGGACTCGTTCCGTTGACAGTATACCGACAACCGTGTCCTTTGGGCTGTCCTCGACAATCAGGGCAGTATGCACATATGTATGAGTATGTACGATAAGTCCGCGTTCTTTGGTGCCTGTAAGTAGGTACCGGTATGCCTCGATCTCATTTTACCCTCTCCAGGATGTGGGGGAGGTATACAACATTCGGAACCGAAATAGGCATGCGTACGCGTACGAGGAGGCGAGGGTATGCCAGAATCAGGCAAGAACGATCCGAGGTGTGATGGACGTGATAAATCGACCTTGTTGGGAATAAAGACTGAGATGGCCGAGGCAGGCCGATCAAAAAGATTGGAATGGACTTGTGATGAAAAGGCAGGATGAATGGCAAAAGAACGAGCGAACATCCATGTACGAACATACTTTTTGACGGCTCTGAAACGCGAGTGCGAGTAAGAGGAAGCGAAGCAAAGAAGGAGCAGGAGCAGGAGGAGCACATTGGGTATGCCACTTGTGCCACTCGACTGCCCTTGTACTAGTAGAGACCTGGTGCCACGTAGCACACCTCTCCTCCTCGAGCGCTCCTCCTCATCCCCCCTCCCTCCTCCTCCTCCTCTTCTTGAAACATTTTTTAGATAGCGGAGCCGTGCCTTTCGGGTGAATATAGATCTGGCCCTGACCCAAAAGAGTGGTGTGTGCCTTAATTGAGAGGTTATGGTATCAGGTCGAATCAGGCACCTTATAGAAGAACGATCTCTTTCTCGCCCTTTTCCCTTCCAGGGCACACTTTCCATCTTCATGGACAACCAAAAGTCCCCTGATCAACACATCCCCCCTGATCACGACCAGCAACACCAAGAGAACAGCATCTCTCTCTCTCTCGACTCAAATAACCGTAATCCGGCCAATCCCGACAACGAGATGGCCACCCTCGTCGCCCACAATCACCCCCAGAACATGCCTGGCACATCCCAGCAACAATCCCAACAGTCTCAGGGCATTAACAAGCGTTATCGCCCTGCACCCGCAAAGACTTTTCAATGCAGAGGTTACGGTGAATGTCGTATGGTTTTTTCTCGGAGCGAACATCTCGCGAGGCACATCAGGTCCGTCTCTCAAAAAAAACTCTATCAAGTCTGTAAACCTCATGTCGCGGTTAGAAAACACACTGGAGAACGTCCTTTTACTTGTCATTGCGGTAAACAATTTTCACGCCTGGATAATCTGCGCCAGCACGCACAGACGGTCCATGCAGACAAGCAGGAACAGAACGAACGCATGATGCGCGATTTGACCTCTCTTCATGCCACTATGGCAGCTGCTAACAAGGCAGGTCATCCTCGCGGCGGGGGGACATCCGGAGGAAGACGGGGCAACAATGCACTCGCATCTGTCAGTCCTGTCGAAGCTTCTACCTCTGATAACATGAATCTCGTCAAGCAGGAAGACGACATGTCCTCGCTTCCCATGCATCACCAGAGACCTGGAACGAGCACTGGATATGAGGGGGACCACAACGGTATCATCTACCAGGGAACAACCACCTGGCACGTCCAGACTTCAGACATGGATCGTCCAACTTCACGCCCGACGAACAGCCATTCCTTTCGTGACCCCGGCCAGTCCTTTCTTGTCCCCTCTACAGCCACTTCTTCATCAAGCTCCCATTCCTTTCTCCCCTTCTCCTCCACATTCAACTTCAGTCTCCCCGACCCAACAGCAGCAACAGCAGCACCAAATGCAACAGGCGCAGGCGCAGGCCGGCCAGGATCCGGATCTGGATCTGGCGACTCGTATCCACGATCACTCCCACCTCTCTCTGCAGTCGTCTCCGCTGCCATCCCCTCACAATCTCATCCCCATGCCCATCCCCATTTCTTCACCCACTCACAACAACAACACCCACCCCCACACCCACAGTCCTCTCAACACGTACTTCCCTTTCCAACCTCCTCCTCCTTCCGACGACCGTCCACAGCCACTCGCCCAGGCACAGCTCCAGCATCATACTACTCATCAAAGCCTGCTTACAATGGAGGACCTGGATTGGTCTCTCGCTCAGAATTACCATTCCACTTACACCGCGGCCCCATCGACCGCGACATGGGATACTCAACAGCAGCAGCAGCAGGCGGGTCAAGCTATGATACAGGCGACGTCGTCCCACCTTCTCCCACTTCAGGGTACGACTCACCTTTTTCCTTCCACCCACCACCACCGCCAGCAGCAGCCTTCACCTCCGACGCATCAGCAGCGACGGCAGCATCGCCGCCCAGCTCACGTAAACGATCTTTCGCGGGACCAGACGGTCCAGGCGATGCATCCTCCCCCGGCTACCACTTCCCCGGCAGTAACGTCGGCGGCAGCGGTAATAACAACAACAGCGGCAACAACAACAACAACAACAGTGGTGGCAACAACGGAGAATACGACTACGGCTCGGAATCTCGACCCCAATCTCGCCGTCTCTCCGTCATGGAACTCTGCAATGACCCATCCCCGTCAGATGCAAATGCAGGAATTGGCGCATTTTTACCATCCTTATCCGCCTCAGCACGTTCACGGCCCACCACGTCGTCAGGACTCGGAATCATTACGTCCACTTCAACCCTCGCCATCTCTGACGATCGGGATCGGGGGGATCGAACAGTTGCAGGCTCTGCAGTATTCGCAAGAACTTCATCGTCAGCAGCAGGCGCAGTTAAGGCAACAGCAGGAGGAACAGGAACGGGAACGGGAACGGGAGCACCATCAGCAGCGGGCAAGGGAGGAGCAGGCAAGGAGGAGTTCGGAGGAGGCGGAGTATCTTCAGCAGCTCGCCGCGGCGTTCCACCAACAGCAGCAGCAACATCATCATCAACAGCAGCAACAGCAGCAACAACAACAACAGGCGTATTATCACCTTACAGACGATCAGCGCTCTCCCATTCACCCTCACTTTCGCCTCCAGCAGCAACAGCATCATATAGTCCACGATCACCGGCAGCAGCAGCATCTTCCCCTTCCTTCGCCGCCGCTCGTCGATCCCCTGTCGAATTACAACAACGGTACCAACAGTCAGCATCCCCAGATGCATTACGTCGAGGCGGGGGATCTGGACCTGGATCAACAGGCAGTGGGGAATCGAACCAGCAGCACGATCAAGTTCGAATCACCGTCGTTTCTTCACACTCCCCCGGTGCTTATGGAATGAGGGTGTGACGGCGACGCTTTAACATCCTTTCCACCCTCCTATGCGTTATTTCGTTCGTTCGGTTCATGAGGACTGTTTTCGTTTCTTTTGTTCTCTAGGAAAAAGGGGATTGGGGTAACGTCGCTTTATGCCCAATGTGAACGGTTGTTTTTCCCCTTCTTTTTCGTCTTTTGCCTTTCGTCGTTCACCTTGCCACTCTAACCCATGCCTCTATACCTCACCCTTTCTAATCAACAATTTCTGACCGTTACTTTCTTTTTGATCCTCCCTCCATGCACACACTCTATGGGATATCATTAATGAATATATACCTGTTTCTTCAGTATTATATACTTAATAATCTGTACCTTCGTGTTCGTACATAACCCTCTCTTTTCGAATTCGCTTCTTCGCTCGTTATTTTTTCCCCGAATTTTTCCCTGGCTCTATATCTATCTCAAGTCCGTGGATACATCCACAGGCGGACTCTATATCATCATATATAACCTCTATACATAAAATCAACCCAATACCATGTCCTTTTACTGGTCCTTCCATTGTCGCGGTTTCTGTCATCTTATAGACAAGAATACACCTCAAGAACATGACAGGGCGAATTACGAAAAGTCTATATGTAAGATCTGTAACGACACGACGAAGTTTATCACGAATCACTTGTATCACCCTCACTGGATGAGGTCTCCAGGCGTGGCCTCTTCCGTTCTGCACATCTTGAAGTCGTAGACGCACTCCCAGGTGAGAACGAACAGATCCTGTACAAGACACAAAGAGGAGATCTGGCGAGCACTCCCTTCCTCTGTTGGTCGAACGGTGCCTTGACGGAAAACCTGGGGAACGAGTTCCTGTTGTCCTCGCTGGTGAACCAGACTTTCCTCTACACCAGATGGGCCGAGGTCAAAGCAGTAATTGGTCTCAGCTACAGCAGGACGAACGAGAGAAATTGTCATCTATAGGCTTTTTGGACTTGGATGTTCGACGTCGGATAACTTTCAAATAAATATTTCGATCTTTCGATGATCTAACTTTCTGGATTGAACGCCACACTGGTCTCTCTCAGATGCATTCCTGCCTCAAGATCCCCGAAATCCTCAGCATAATCTTTGGATTCGCGTACAACGATGCCGAAGGGCAAGACCAGACCTCCTCTAATAATCGCACAGTATTAGCATCTGCGTTGACATGCCGCTGGAACCCGCATTGGATCTCCTTTGGGAAGTGCAATCCGATATCATTCCGCTACTGAGGTGTTTCCCGTCTGAGATATACGAATATGAATTGGACGGGGAAAAGACTAAACAATTCGTGCGTCATCTTTCTTCTGTTCTCTTATGAGGTGCTCTAACGAGGCTCCTGAAGAATTTCGTGAGGCCCCCTATGCCCCTTGATTGGATTCGCGTTCAGCACCATGCTCGGAGAATAAAACAGCTCGGACTTCCGAGAGGAAGTAATATTCCAGGTGTAGACTACACAACCGCCGAAACATACCAGATTCTCGCGCTCCATCGACCGACGCTCTTGATATTGATACTACCTCATCTCCAATACCTCGGTTGTTCGGATAATGAGATGCAGAACCACATCAGTATGTTTCTGAGCCCGAAAATAATCGAAGTCTCCATCAAGTGGGACCCGTCGATGGGTACGGATGAGCATGTCGCCAATCTGCTTAATTCGATAAAGGTGTATTCTCCTAACATTTGGAGATTAAGGATCAATCTAGACGAGTGGGAGGAACTCTGGAATTGTTGTCCTGACATCCCTGATAGTTCTTTCCAACTACCTCGCCTTCGACTTTTCGACGGCGAACTACTATACTTGAAGGAGAACTCGCTCATCCAACTTGCAGCACTCCCATCTCTTACTCATCTCAAAACACGAACTTCGATTGACCCCCCTACCGATATTTCGAAATACAAGGGTCCGCCATTTCCTTCCCTTACCGATTTGGATATGTGCATGCAGGATGCTGAACACTTCGATTCGCTTATGCAAGTCGTCAGCTCCCCTCGCCTATCCACAATTGACCTATGTCTTGAAATCCTCCCAAAAGCGGACGACCTCCATCAGGCGTTCAAAACGTTAGGTGAACATGCCTCCAAAACGAGCATCGTATCGATATCCGTTCAGACCTATCAAGAAGAAGAGATGATCATCTCGACTCCAAGTTACTCACTCGTTCCGGCCAACATGCACCCGTTGTTTTTGTTGACAAATCTCGTAGACGTCAAACTCAGACTCCCTTGTCTCTATAAATTGACAGACGATGTTCTGGGGGAGATGGCGACTGCATGGCCTCGCCTCGTGTCATTGGATGTAGCACCGAGCACCTGGGACGACGACAATAACCTGCTGTCGCAACTCTCGATAGCCTCATTCCTTTCGCAGATCGTTGTCCATGCCTAAAGAGCTTGAGACTTATCGTAGATGGCCAGAAAGGACACCCAGACTTGAAATCGAAATACACCAGTAGCAGCAAACTAGAATCCCTGCATCTCGAATACTCCCCCATCAATAGCGGCAACGACGGTATTATCGCTGCATTTCTATCTGCTAACTTCCCTGACCTCAAATTCATCACTGCCTCTGGACAAAAGACTCCTTGTTGGGCCCGCGTCGCAGAGCTCGTGAGGCTCTTCAATAAGGTCCGTTATTTTGAGAGGGAGTTGGCCGTAGAGGCTATCAGACAAGACCGGGCTTCCCTCGTGAAATATGTGGATTGTGAGTGGCTTGCTGTAGATTGACACTTCGATATTCTCAACGTCGCCGAATTATAGGGCATCTCATCAACCGTCGCCAACTTTGACTGATTTCATAACAGGAAACTGGGGATCATGTTGTAGGAATGAATTATGTATATGATTTAGAGATTTCGAATATAATCGTATTGTAATCAATATACAACTGTGCAAGCTACGGAGGCTACAAGCGGCGTCGCGCTACGAAGCCAACTCAAGGACTCGATGGCAATATGTAGGAAACTCGGGAGGTCGCAACTGACTGATATAAAACCGAGACATCTCTTCATCAGAGCATTATATGGAACAGGCTACGCCGAGATTTCTCTCAAACGGATCCTCCGTCTTGGCCTTCGGTTCCACCGCCTCCCTCATCGTCGACCACATCCATATCTCCGTCTTCACTTTCAGAGTCACTTTCGACCGCTTCCTTATGGTCCCGCTCCTGGTATCGGGCTTTGGCGAAATACGATATCAACCGGCCGACCTCCCTCCATCGTGTGTGCCTTTTTGTCTGAACAGGATCATTCCCGCCTTCGAGACTGTTGATATGGGGTCTACCAAAAAGGTCCGATAGTAAGAGTGCCACTTGAGGGGCATATGTAATGGGTGAGTTCCCGACATCCAAAGTTTCGAGTTCAATAGAATATCCTTCGGATGGTCTCTTTGAAGCCTCGACTTCTAATGTGTCAAAAGCAAGCGAGAGATTAGTGAGGTCTCTGCAATGCTTGATCAAGGAGAGGAGCCCGACGGGAGTGACTTTGATGCTATCCAAACGTCCCGACGGCGGCAGAAGATTCAATAATTCTACCTTTGGCCAAGCTTCTGCCATGGATTTAATCAGTTCGTCGTCTATGCTGTAACAGCAAGCTATGCTGATTTCGAGTGAGTCGATAAAACACAAGGCGAGAAGAGGACGGAAGGTGTGGGTGGTGATTGTATAAAGATGCCCTGTCACCGGAACTGCAGATGCAGTTAGCGATGTCTTCACAATCACGTGTGACAGCACCAAATGAGATGGGTGGTGGGCCAAGGAAGAGAAAAAGTCTCGTAGCAGAGACGCTTTGGGCACCTCATCTAGAGTCACATCAACAAGCCATAGTTCTTTGGATGTGATGACCCTCATCAAAGATACAACATTTTGTAGATCTTTCGTCTTGATCTCGATACGAGCCAGTGCTGGAAACCCAGCCCAAAATAGCTGAGTCCCTAGATCGGAAGTAAGGACGAAACGCAGATCCTGGAGATCTGGGAGTTTGGAAAGAACGGAAAGAGTGTGTTGCGTCAAGCAGAATGGAATGCAGTGGAGAATCTGGAGGCGAGGTAGTGAGGAGAGAAGCTCCGAAAACTGGGTGTCGATCGTAATAGCGATGTTTCGTTGGATGTGGGTCATCTTGAGAGCTTTGAGAGAAGGGGATTGGTGCTTTAAAGAAGTAAAAAGGTGACCGATGTGCACTTGGTGTTCCAAATCGATGTCCAACACGAGTTCGTTAAGCATGGGACCGAGAAGGATGTGGATGTAGGCTAGCATGTCGATGGATGCGCAACCTAACGATCTAATTTGAGGGAGAATTGTGGTTGTAGGTCGGTATATACTGAGAATCTTGTACACCGCCATGTCTACGTCGAAGGGGATGGCCTCTTCGGCGTAAACGCTCAGTTCCTTAATGCGACGAGCGTAGAACATGACGCGGTCCCAGTCTGGAGGCATGGGCGGCTCTTTGAATGTCTGATGAAAGGATTAGTGATTTAGGACACCAGACAGCTGGTAGCAAGCGTACAAATATGGTCTCTTTGAGGCATGTCGCATCTCTAGGTCGGAGTTCGTAGATATTGGACGGAAAACACGAAAGAAGTGGTGTCAAAGTCGATTGGAAATACCATAAAGCGTCCAGACATGGTTCATTGAACGCGCGACATGTCAGTGCGAGTGCAAGAACAGTCTTTTTGGATTCAGGACAATATAACGACGAGGGTTCTAGATTGCGGGCGAATACCGCGATCATAGCCACAACTTCAGGTATGCATAGACATTTGTGCATTTTCAAGGCCTAGAATAGTCAATATACCTCAGAATACTGGCGTTGCAATGTCGAAGAAGAACGGAACTTGAACGTTTGAACTTGGAAGAAATGGTTCTACTTTTGGCCACTCCGGATTTGGTTTCAAAGGCGGTGACAAGCCGAATATCCGTTGCCACTCAGCAGACATGCCTCCGATGACCCTTTTGCTGAAGTTGCACTGATCTCTTGGCGTCGGCAGACACACTTTTTTGGTACTTGCAAAAGCCAAAAAAATAAATTATCAATACAACGGACGATCGAGCACAATACATGAATGAAAGCATGAAAAACACGACGGACTAAATACGTATGCAAGCCTCGGTTAAGCCTCGACTGAAATCACTTGCCTTCCACGAAGTCCAGCGCAGAATCTAATCCCCTGACAAACCGTTCCGCCACAGATGGACCCCTCGAGAGACCATTCTTCTTTCTGGATCCGAGAGCCTGACCACCATCAACTTGAGAATGAGGTGCATCTACTGAACGAAGGCTTGAGCCAGATCTGACTCGACGAAGCAGTGATTTCTTCGTGGAGACGGTCGGACTCGGTGGTGGTTGCGGTTGGATAAGAGCTTCATGCGAGTCTGGACTACTAGTGGCGACAGACAACTTGGGTCTTCTTTTCCCAGAATCCCTGGTAGACTCTCTTGCCTTCCATTCTTCCATTTCCTTCGCCCGTTCACGATCTCTGGCTATTCTTTGTTGATCTCGAAGTTCTTTCCCAGATTCCCCCTCTTTCTTCTTCAACACTCCACTTCGAGAAATCACGATCGGACTCTTGTTCACGTTGTTCATGCCCACAATTCCCGCCGTACTTGCTCTTCTAGGAATCGGTTGTCCAGCAGTCACACTTGACATTGGACCCATACCAAGTCTTCCGCCGACATTGGTGACTCCTGCAGAAATCCTCGACGGACTTGACCCTCGCGAAAGCGAAGGAGGAAGGAATGCATGACTTGAAGGAGAGAACGGTATAGCAGAAGACACGGGAAGTACAGGCGATGTTGATCCGGGCGTCCCTGCTGGCGTCGTTGAAGCAGACTTTGACGGTCTTGCCGGTCCTATGGCGATTGCTCCGGGACCTGCAGCGAGGGATGATAGAGGTATGATGGGCACTTTCGGTCTTCTCGGTGATGGCTCTTGCATCATGGGAGTCGGTCGTGGAGTAGGTTGTATGAACGCTCCGCCGTAAAGAGGTGGTGGGGTGTACAAGGTCGAATTTGAGGGTTGTTCTTTAGCGTAGGGGATGATGTGAGAAGAAAAAGGCGGTGAAGATGTCGTTGAGGCGGTAGTAGAGGGCACTTCACCCGGGGAAACTCCGAAACTGAGTCGTGTCTTGTGATTAGGACGGGACAGAGACTCGGATGAAGACGGAGACGATAATTGAATCGGTGGGTTTTTGCTGGTGGGCAATTGTGCAGTAGAATGAGCATGCGCTATCGGAGGGGCAGGAAGGGGAACGTGAGGGGTACTGGCTGTCACCACCGGATGCATATCCCGCGAAGTTACGACTGCACTTGGCTCCAGAGCTCTTCTACCTTCTTGGAAAATGCGTTGGGCATAAGCGTGAGCCTGAGGTCCTTCTGGCATCATTGAATAATGCTGGTCTTGAGGATCCGAGGGCATGCTCGTCAAAATAGCAGCTTGCTGCGCCATTTGTTTCTTCTGCCAAACTCTGTTTTGTCTCTGTAGATCGGCGACCCACCCTTGCCACTCAGCTTCGCTGCTTTCATCACCACTATCATCTGCGCTAACGTCATCACTCCCATCGCTGTGACTCCGCACGGACTCGAGGCGCTGATTCGTCGTAGTGGTAGGAGTGATCGTCGATGTTTGAGATTGTCGGCTCTTTCGCTTGCGGTTGGGAGATTCCGATGTCGCTTTAGCACCTAGTTCGTCGTCCTGGAATCTGGACATCCTACGTTCTTTCCGTCTCCGCCTCAATGCTTCACCAGTCCCTCCACGATTGATATCCAGATCTACATCGGAATCAGACGCCTCTGACCAAAGAGCATCATCCTGATTGATACCCCACAAGACCCACTCCATTGGTTTCCCAACCTCTCCGATACCCGCTTTCTGAGCTCTTGCCACAATATCCATCCGCCACTCTGGGTAAGGCAATGCTCCGAACGTATTATCTATATTAGCGTTTGACGTAGCTGATAAAGATCGAGACATGTTCGCAAGTGAAGCAGGATGTTTGGCGGGAAGTTGCAACTCGAAGGATGATTGCACAGGGGCGGGAGTTGGAATGAGAGGGTCTCTCGAGGAAGTGGGGCTTGACGGTTGAGTATCGAATGAGGGTTCGTAGTGCGTGTCGTTATCGTACACATCCTGACTGGAAGTTGTCAGCGTGAAAGAAGGCGCGGACAAGGCAGGTATAGCGGCAATGAATGAAGAAGAGATCGGGGGAGGGAAATGACGGTGCAGGATGCGTAGAATACTATTATAGGCTAGAAGGGTGTCAGAAAAAGAATCACAATCAGGGTAGATACCACTTGCCATTATCGTCACCCATATCCATGACAATCCATTCCCCAGTCTCTTTACCGCCTTCCTTCTCCTTGGGTTTGGCAGTATCTGCCATTTGATCTCGATCGCTGTTCCCAGGCGTATCTCTATCAGTCAATGCGATACCTACCCCTACACTCTCCCCTCTTGCATGCCTTCGATTCCTCATACTTATCGCTACAAAATCCCCATCCATCTCATCACCTTCCCCATCCACATCCGCTTCTCCTCCATCCCCATCACTCTCATCGTCCGTCCACGCAATCGCATTCCGACGAGCTTTACCCACGAACCCTCTTCTTCCCTTCTCCCTTCCGAATCCAAAACGATTACTGACACCCGTTTCGGTCGGATCGCCTCCACGCAACGCGACGCCTTCGTCCCAAAATCTCTGACTATCCGCGTCACTCGTCAGGCCACCAGGACTGGGAACGGTAGCGAACACAGGAGACGAAAGTGTAGTATCCGTATCGTTCGCTTCCTCCTCTTCGTCCCCCGAATCGAATTCTTTCTTCTTCCCCTTGTCCTTCTTCTTCTTTCCACCACCCACAAATTTGTTTCTCAAACCAGCTCCTGGAAAGTCCTGCTTGGGCTTCGACAACGACTGAGAAAGAGGGTTGGAATTCGAACTCCAAGGCGCCCTCAACAGATTCAAGTTATTCTGAGAGTGCGTCGAGCCACTCTTCGACGCCTTGTTATACGACGTCACGCTCGATTTGTGTTTCATATAAGGACCCGTATTCGGATTCGGTTTAACAGTGAGCTTCATCTTACTTTTCGACGAATGCGTCGTGACGAGACTCGAAGTCGAATGACGAGGGTTTCCCACTGACACCACACTGGTGATGGTGTTTCCACCTATCATCACGTTGGCCGATGGATTGACTGACAAGTGTGACGGGGTTTCCGAGACGAATCGCGCTGCGGGTACCTTGACTTTGAATTTAGCGCAGACGATGTGTTGGCCGGTCATGTGCATCGTTTTTGCCAGGTGCTCGGCTCCCCGAAGGGCTGTGAGCGACGACAGGGATAAGATCTGTGAGGGAGTTGCATCCTAGAGATCGTGTGAGAGGTGAATAAGACTACACAGAATTGACTGACCTTGCTGTCTTTACAAAGCGTAAGCATACCTTCCCGAATGACGACCCATCGGGGTCTCCACTCCAGAGTCGTCCGTCGATTCTCTTGATCCGGGTAGTGGCTGTCATGTCGCTGGAATTGCTGGCTATTACGGTGGTTGTGGGGGTGATCTCTCCAGACCACACGAAGCGCACGAACCCATCCTTCCCAATAGGGCTGGACGTATTCCGAAGGAATTTGACGAGGTAGGCGCTGATAAACATGAACGTTAGTTGAATCATTAGAGATGTCATGAGCTCTACGAGATACCCACGAGGACGATTCCACCGCGATGAACTTCAAGTAGTTCGTAGGGCTGCAGGTTGTACCAACACAGCGTGAAATCGTCTTCAAGAATCTGGCCCGTAGAGAATCGAATGAGTGTCCAAGATGTTGGGTATGGGGCGGGAAGGGTCGTGGTATGACTACTACTATTAGCATTAGATATGTTTGAGGATTGATTTGATAAGGTATGATGTGGTACATTCGGTCGACCCTCCAATGCGATGGAAGAAATAGAGGACGCGTGTCGACGTCGGTGGATGCGGTGTTCGCGATAATGTGGGTATCGATCGTGGCCTGGTTTTACTTTACCGCCAACATCGGCAGGAGCAACGTATACGCTCCCGAAAGGGACTTCATCGGTCAGCGGTGGTACTTCACCTCCAGGATCATATTCGTCATCTTCTTCGTATCCGTACCCCAAAGCCTCGTCGTATAGATCGTACACAGAGCCGTCTTCCGAGTCGTCTTCGTCGCTGTTGCTGTCTGTTCGTGTGGTTCTATTCCTAGAAGCAAACATGATGGGGCTAATGGGTCGGTGTCGTGGGTCGGGGGCGAATGTGATGGGGGATGCAGGCCGGTGTCTTGGAGGGTCGGGTACGGGTTCTGGGGCTTTAGTTTGAGCGTGAAGGTTCGCGTAGGATGGGATACATTTCGAGAGTATCCAGAGCTTTACTTGCTTGATCTTCCAATCGGGATCGAGGTGAGTGACGAGCCATTGGTCGTGCGGGACTAATTAAAATATTTAAAAAATCAGAGAAAAATAAGGTCAACGAATACGTACCGAATCTTACGGCCACTGTAGCTAGTGGAGCGGTATAAGTATGGTCTTCCATGAGTAACTAGACGAGAGAAGTGGGGTGTTCCAAGAGCAGTTCTGGCTGTGACATCAATGATTGATGAAAGATGTGAGCATTGATGATAATTAGCAAATTCTCGAAGGTTCACTATTCCTGGGTATTCTTCGCGTCCGAGTGCTTTTTGTACTTGGAATGTTGGTGGTTTCGACGTTGGCTTTCGTCTTCGAGGAGGAGCTCTTCAAGATTTCGGCCAAATTTCGGCAAGGCCGCCGCGATCAAGACAGCTGTCACTCGTGACTGTGACATTTGTTTAATGCACCAGATTTTGACAAATTTTGTTCGGCTGTTCGGCTGCTTTCCTTCAAGTTTTTCTCAAGTCTTCCCGTCGTTCCGGTACCAACTGGAAGCTCTTTCTAGGTTACACGCAAACTCGAAAGCAATCGGCTCTTACAAGTCACCAGATTTGCGTACAGTCGCACTACCTCCCCAGGCTTGATCTGCATCGATACCCGACTGTCTGGCTGAAACGACCTCTCAATACTTCGATCCGTATTGCCCGACTCTCCTCATGATCAGCGCTGGAATCCCGATTTTTCACCGAGCCGGCCTTAGATATCTTGTGTTTCACGCTCAGTCCGCTTCCCATGTGTCCCACTCGCGTATTCTTGGATTGCGAGTTCTGAATCTTACCGGCTCTTGAATGAGCATTGCCTCGGTCTTCTATTTGGGTCAAGGCACTGCCAGGTCGACATTGATAACAAGCTGTTATCGACCTCTTCAGTACACTTCGGGATCATGTACAAGTGCTTTAGATGTACAATGGCTTTACTTTTCAGCCCTACTGAAGACGGTCAGGACGCTTCGCCCACTTGATCTCATTGATACAGTTCTGGATGAGACGACAACGTCTGTTGGGGTCGGCTGTTTTGACACGACGTTTGTCTTCTTCCAAGAGGTGATTCCTGTCGACAATGCGCGAGTAGGTGACCAGGAGAATAAATGACCGTAGAATAACTTTGAAGGTCACGCCCAACGTGCCGTGACTATCTGTTTATCGACGCACACCGTGACAACCTGAAATCTTGTTCGGTACGCAACCACTCGACGATGCAAAAAAGAAATTGGGATATAGATACACGAAGACGCTAGAGGCTACAGCGTGAACGTGCACTATCGCTCTCCTCCCATGGAGAGCGACAGTGCACGTCAACGCGGGACATAAACGAAATGTGAGTAGTAAATGAATGCAAATGAGTTGAAATGTCGACAGGGTGTTTACCCATCAAATTCAAAACGCAGAAATCTCGTTCCCGTCTTTATCCTTCCTCGCCCTGACAGCCCAAAACGCAAACGCGTGCTCTTGTCCATCCCCGAGCCTCTTCCTCTTATACATCGCACTGTTCTCGACTTCGAACGTGAGGCATCCTTCAAAAATCTCCACCAGAGCCCCTCCGTCCTTCTCCACCCAGGCTGCAGCACGTTGAAGCTTGAACGTCCCAGAAGCGTCCATCATACAATGCCCCTCGGTAATCTCCATATCAGCGATAACGCCCGGTCCTCCAGCGGCAGGAGCCCTAATGAACAAGTCCTGTTCATCGCTGGTGAATTCGAGGTTCTCCACTGTATCAGCAGAGAGGGATATCATAAGAGGGGTTTCCTCCATCGGGTCACAGATATTGCCGCTCGCGAAAAGTCCATCATCGAGAATGGTAGCGGGAAGGACACATTGTGCGGTGTAATCGTTCTTGGCCTGGTATGTCAGAATCTTCTCGTACAAGGCCTCGAGCTGAGGAGTTCCCTTCCCCCCGGGAAGGTAGACCTTGGAAAGGAATGGCAGGTCCATAGAGTAAATGTCGAAATTGCCTGACAAGTCAGGAGCAGGAATCTCAACAACAGGTTCGGACTCTTTGGGAACTGCCTGCAAAGCGTGGATGTAAGCATATTGGAGAGACCACGACGCGCTTGGAGCAAAATCTACGTACCTTTTCGACTTCTGCAGCCGTTTTACTGCGCTTGGCAGTGTTTTGGTCATCAACGCCAGCCGCCGGGGTGGTGGACTTGGCGATATCAGGCGATCTAGCGCGTTTTCCCGATGACTTGTTTTCAGCGGACGCCGCGACGGGTGCTTTTTTCTATATGGGATGCAATGAGAACGCGAAACGACGCGTCGATGGTAAAAAAAATGATGCATGCGTACAGGAGCCATTCTATCTGATTTCTAGAAGGGGGAATTAGCACCATAAAGAGAGAGAGGATAATACGCTAGGAACTTACCTCGGTTTTAGGAGGGGAAAAAAGTGTTGAGTTTGGAGTCAAGACACGTCCGAAGTTCAAAATTGATATCGATGCACGGACCAGATCTCGAACGGATGGTTGTGTGGAACCATACGCGCAAGTCGCGAAGTTACGTACGTACGCCCACCCAGGTTATTGAACCAGTATATTTCAGGATTTTACAGAGGGATACACAGAAAATGAGCAAATGGAGACAAAATGAAACTAGACTGCAGAGTGCGATTCGACACCATAGATACTAACACCTCTCTGAAAAGCATGAAATATGAGCAAAGATAGATACTCGTGAATGGTACGGCTGACGACTGACCTTCCTGGGACAACTATCCGTAACACGATTACAACCCCATACCTTGACTTCCTGTATCTTTTCGCATCCGTCCAGTATACCCTTGACAACGAAATCGTCAACTTCTCTACACCACCCAATATCCAAATTTGTCAACTCTTTCGCTTCGGCGATCAAGTTTAACGCGTCTTGGGACGTATCTTTCCATGCATTGATATTGAGCGTCTGGAGTGTGCTGCCAGAATGCTGCATGATGGCTTCAAGAGATAGCGAAGAGAGGGAGGCATTACGAGAGAGATCGAGACAAGTCAACGGACGGTTTCCGTTCTGCGTTTGAGTCTGAGTCCGGGTTTGTTTCTTCCTTCCACCTCTGGTAGATGGTGTCACCTTCGGCGGGGCGCCTTCGGTCCAACCATTGAAAAACTCCGCAACACCTTCATCCGTCAACTCTGGAAGACCCGACAAATTGAGAGTCTGCAGAGTAGAGACGTACGGACGCATGCCATCTTTGAGGAACGCGTCAGTCAGATAGATATGTTTCGAAAGGTCGAGGTGGATCAAAGTCGGTCCAACGACTTTAAGCAGACCAACGACCCCCGCATCGCTAAACGAATTAGTGGGCACCGGATCGGACAGATCCAAGTACCTCAACGGCCCCTTCTTCAATTTCTTCAACTGAACAAGAAACGCATCGTCCATCTTGCCAATCTCTTTCAATCGTAGGTCCTTCAAACCTTTACAATTATCCACAAGAGATTTAACGCAGTCCAGATCGAATCTGGGGCTTTGAGTGATCAGGAAGGATTCGAGTTTGGGGTGGGATTGGAAGAATTTCTGCCAGGCTGGGACTCTGATCAGGAATGGCCCGAGGAGCTCTAGGCGCGTTAATGAAGGGAGAGATGTTGCCCAGACATCCATGACCGTGTCGTCCATGCGTCCGCAGAGGTCTAATCTGAGCGTGGTCAGGCTTGGGTTGAGGTACGCTAGAGTGACGAACGCAGGCGCCGATAGATCTGGACAGAGAGTGAAGATATTGATCATCAGTGAATGAATAGCAGAGATGAGTACGCACTAGTGGCATCGTAGAGAGTTAGTGAGGTGTTTTCTGTGCTGTAAAAGAGCGGCGCAGTCTCAGACGTCCTAGAGATTTGTTTAAAACCAGTGAGCGCAATGTACGACTTGAGGGCTTACAAGCTCCGGCTCTTAGAAATGGCTTTGGATAGAGCCTCCTTATTAATCGCTCCTATATCACCAAGAGCTTCTACGTCATCGATATGATTACTGATGAGCTGGAATCATTGCATTTAGTAAAGTAGCAGAAGATATCGATGTATGGCTTACCTGGATGCACAACGAGACCAAAGTCGGGAACTGTCTCTCTTCAAAGTTAACAACGGTGCGTTTATCGGCTGGAGCCTTCCGCTTCTTCGACACAGCAGGCTTTTTGAACGGGTCGGCACCCGATGCCTTGGCACATTTGTGACAAAGGAACCCGGGACCGGGATTCGCAGCCATAGTATACTTCGTCTAGTAAACGCCGTGTTCAGCCATATGTGGCTCAATAAAGACAAGACAAATGGTAGACGCACAACTGTAAACTTTTTCTCGCATTCAGCACAATCGCTGAAGCTTCCAACGGACGGTTTTGAGACGTTCGTCCACATTGACTTAGACAGGGCCGTGTACGCATCTTCATCCTCGTCGTCTGAATAGTCTTCATCATCCTTCTTGCTCTTCTTCTTCTTGGCTTTTTCTTTCGCTTTGAGTTTGGTCTCGGCCGCTTTCGTCAGTTTGCGCTTTTTCGGTGCGGGTTCGGGTGGCTCGTCCAACTCGTCAGACGCATATCCAGATGGCTATAATGAGATAGTCATTAGGAATAGCTGAGGAATGACAAGGCTTCACGCACATTAGTTCTTCTAGCCCTTGTCCGTCTTGGGCTCAGTGTCTCCTCGTTGCCTTGCTCATCAGCCTGCTCCTGCTCCTCCTCTTCTCCATTAGTGACAGTTCGTAAGTTACTGGGCCCTGCAGTAGGCTGATTCTGAGTGGCTGCTCGACGTGCGATGGTCGTCGCAGTAATGCCTGATTGCTAAGTCGATAAAGTTGGTTATACAGAAATCCATAAGAAAGAGTAAGAACATACTTTCAAGAACTCGGTCAAGGCTGAAGTGGGGCCCCTGACATTGTTGTTTCGATTATTTCGACTCATTTTGAACTCACCGTTCTTGAGGCACT
This sequence comes from Sarcomyxa edulis, assembly GCA_009761415.1. Taxonomy (NCBI): domain Eukaryota; kingdom Fungi; phylum Basidiomycota; class Agaricomycetes; order Agaricales; family Mycenaceae; genus Sarcomyxa; species Sarcomyxa edulis. Next base: position 57,750 of record QUOL01000010.1, read on the forward strand.
TCAAGAAGATGATACAGGAGATTGAGTTGTCGAAGTTGAGAACAGCGTTGGACTCGTCTTGATGGACCTGAGACAAATTGAAATTTGCCACTGTTTCGCTGCACCACCGCCGGTGTTCGAATTTCTTCAAAAGTCGACATCCGAATTCTGTTCTTCACTACAAATCTCATATCCGCTCAGCTCACCATATGGAGAAACTGCTATGCTTCCGTAGGGTGGCATAAAAGTCCATACGTTCGTAGCAAAAAAATGGCCTCCAATGGCGAGTAGAAAAAGTGCGACTTGGAGAGCTAACACAAGGTGCAATCAATTTCTTCAATGGACATGTCTTGCGAGGTGCCACCGAAAAAGGGCCCCAGAGAACCTCTCGTCGGGCCATATGTGGCTAGCTCATCGCCACAGGGTCCTTCGAAAGTGGCGTACACGACCACGACCAACTTGTAGTTGGTGAGTTGTAGTGAATGTTGTTTCACCTGTCGTCGACTGACAACCTGGTCGTGACAGATAAACGCAATAGTACAGCACTCTAGTGTCGTCGTGTATCTCTGTACGCACGTCGAATCTATACGATATTGATGTGCCAGGCTCTAGCCTCGCAATAAAACAGTCATAATAGTTGCTCCAAATTCAGAACTTTATAACAGGGCCTGGAGCATAGTTCAAAGTTTCGTCCAGTTTCAGATGCAGACTGCAGTGGTCGAAGCGCCAAAGCGTGGGTTCCTGGCACAGGCGCTAAATCTTAGAAGGGCACAAGGCACGTTTCCTGCTTCGATCGATGGCACATCTACTTCTCTTCATTTCCGTACCAGTTATCCCGCTGAATTACCCTTCAAGCCTCGAGGATGGTGCAGTAATTTTAGAGCATCTTGGTGACGATACCCTTGACCTCTGCGCAGCAAGTTGAGCCTCCATCCCGAACATCGACCGTTTTACTCCCGTCATATCATATCATAACTTACACTGACATATTGAACCCTTGATCCTCCTGCCTACAGCGCCTAGACCTTGTAGAAAAACCCCCACTATCATTCACGACCTATAGTCGCAATGAGACTGTCTACTCCCATCGTCTCTCTCGTACTCGTCATCTTCGGAGATCATGCATTCGGTCTCCATAATATTACCATCGATGATACCAACACGACTGCGATCATATATACTCCCTCTGGGTCTTGGGATCCTTCAGCGTCACATACGTCTGGCTTTGACTACAATGGAAGCCACAGTCTTAGTGAAAACTCGGATAGCACTGCACAGGCCGCTTTCACGTTCACCGGTCAGTTATGGCGTAGTCTCATATGTCTATGAACTAATATCACTCTCGGTTTTCATATCAGGGGTCGCTATCTACTACATGTCGCCTCTTTGGCCTTATCCCGTCGATTCGGCGATATCTGTTGATTCCGGGCCTCAGGAGATTATTGACTTGATGGATCATTCGCGGCCTGCACAAAATGGAGGCGAAGAGAGTGTTCCATCGCAGGTGGTGTGGGGGCGAAGTGGATTGACGAATGGGACTCATACGGTCGTGGTGTCATTGCACAGCAATTACATCGTGGTCGATGCCTTCATGTATGTGTCAAAGGTTTCACTTTCATCTGATAGGCTAACGCGGCGTATCATCGTGTACAGATATACCGTTCTTGATGCGGACGATTCGTCTTCGTCGTCCTCGTTGTCTTCTTCGGCAACTAGCTTGTCGTCATCTGCATCGAGTTTATCGTCGATCTCATCTTCGACAGATCGTTCGGTAGCAAGCTCTACTACCTCTTCTTCTTCGACTACCAACACGCACACATCATCCCATTCGTCAACTCATATTGTAGCCATCACCGTCGGCTGCATCGCTGGGGCTCTAGCAGTCACTGTCATCATCATAGTTTTCCTCTGGTGTTGCCGTCGACGCAAGAAAAATCACATCTCATCATCCAGCCCCATATTGGATGATTCTCCATTGCAACCCAATACTAATATATGGCCTGGGAACAACACGGCGTATGAGCGTCCTTGGGCTGATCAAATGTCAATGCCACCGGCCCCTCTTGCATCTTCAGGGGCCTCATACACCCGTTCACATATGACCGAAGCTAATGGCGATTTTGACCCCATCGCTACTCGTCGCCCACGGCCTCCACCTTCTGGAGTCAGAACGCTCTCCACGATCTCTGAGTCTTCTCGATCCAGTCATCCCGCGGTATCTCTTCTCCCTCCACAGGCGGCATCATTCAATAATATTAATGGCCCTGCGGAGATGGGCATGGGCTACCGTACAAGCGGCGTAGAAGGCACAGAGAGACTATCGTCCGTGGCGAGTAACACTACCAGTCGCACTCCTTCTTCATATCAGTCTGCAGAAAGTAATGGAGCTCAGAGGGGGTTTGTGAATGGGAAGGAACTCGAACTTTCGTGGGAGCGTTCACAGAATCCGCTCCAAAGGTCTCCGCCTCCTTATTACAGGGAGGGATGACTGGCGCAGAAGATCGTTGCGCCCATCTCACTTACTATCAGGCATGAAACTCGGACAAACTCAACGTGTGGATGTCATTTGGATTAGAAACATATAATGGTGGTATCTGTACCTCTTCTTTTATTTGTGTGCTATGTTCTGCAGTCGGTATCTGTCATCTATTTCATCGGGATTTGTCTGGACAGTCAGAGTCATGTATACTCGATATTGAATGTTCTGGATTTGTATGTAGGTTTGTAGGTAGGTCTAAATCCAATATAGCGGTCGGTCTTTACCCGATCGATGTGAAGTCGTTGCGGGCAGCAGCAAACTTGGCAAGAGCGGAACGTACTTCCACACCTTCCAGCCCCCCTGAGGTATATACGACTTTGCTAGGCTCAAAGCCATTGAAACCACAAGCAATAGACAGACTGTAAGCACCTAAATCATCGAATCCCAACCAATCACCAACTTTTAAGGCCGGTAGCTCCACATTAGGAGATACACAGTCGATTGAATCGCATGTCGGTCCCCAGACGCTACTGGTAAAGTGCGGTTCCAGGGTTGAAACGTGGAAACAGCCATTCATGGATAGAACGTAAGGTTTTACATCCCGTCCGTGACGGACGCAGTCAAAAGCACCATATACTCCATCACTTATATAGTCTAGAGATCGAGAACCAAGGTAAATGGTATGGCAGTAACTGGATGGAAGAGGAAAACTCACACATGATGGGTGATGGGTTTTCGGTGTCTTCGTCGCCCTTCAGAAGAGGTGCCCGTCGAGCAATGATATTTGCAGCTAGACTGAAGGCATTCGAAACATAATACGTTCCCGGTTCCCCAATCACCTCGATACCCTGTCGATCCGGGAAATATTGGTCTATCGCGGTGATTATAGCTGAGGCTGCATCTTCAAATGAAGCATCCACGAATCCACCTCCGATATCGAGTAATCCGAACGTATATCCTGCCTCTTTGCCCATGTCAAACACAGCTCTAGCGTTGCGAATCGCAGAAGTATAGGCGGAGGGATCAAGGCAATTCCATCCGACATGGAAACTGACTCCGATGACGTCGAGATCGAGTGCCTTTGCCTTTGATAGAAGACCTGGAATAGACGGAAGGGATGCACCGAATTTGTCACCGAGTGCCCATAGACTTTTTGAATCGTCGACGAGCATACGGATGACGAGTTTAGCACCTGGGTGAAGAGAGGCAATCTTATCGAGCTCGTCGGCATTATCAAATGTCATTTTGTCCACGCCAAAACGACGAGCGTGTCGAATCGAGGAATTGGCCTTGCAAGGATTAGCGTATATAATCCTGGAAGGGTCGATGCCCCCAATGGACATGACCTGGGATACCTCGTTGTTCGAAGCACAATCGAATCCAGTTCCCAAAGCTGCAAGTAGCCTGAGAACGTAGGGGTCTGGATGGCATTTGATGGCTATAGAAACAGTTTAGTGTCATGTTTTGAGGAGCTGAACCGACAGAACCAACCGTAGAAGGGTTTGATATCCGGCAAGTACTTTTTCCAACGCAAGTGTTGTTTATAAACTTGGCTGAGATCAGCCACGAAAAAAGCGTTTTCAGCATCGAAGTCGACGTCGTGAGAAGCGGCTAGACGTGATGCGCGCGTAATCCCGTCACGAAAGTGGACCTCTCGGGGCCCATGAAGAAGAGGGGGAAGGGAGGGGAACATGTTCTCACAATCGTAGTCGATTTGGGATACTGGGATAGATCGGTCGGCATGCGCTTTCGACCCCATAATTTCTGGGGAGACGTAGAGAGTAAGCTGGACCATCCTGGATATTTAAACGATACAGATGACGGGAGGGAACTGAATTGAGAATCGATTATGTACCTATACGCTCCGTGAGTGGACGGTATGATCAGACGCCCGCATCGTGAGTTTCCAGTGTTTTAGTCTGCATAATTCATCACATTCAAGAAAGCATCATCTTTGGATGACGCATACGCACCTAAGAATCCTTCTACCGTCGTGTCGAGACCTGTAAGAATCTACCTTGCATCCTCGGATCCGAGTTGGACTTGGGCGAAAAAGGCGTATGGCTACTAGCCATCGTCTTGACCGAATACGATCTCAATTCGAGATATGACAGACCTACACATGCCGTCGTTGTTGAATTTATGTAGAAAGAGAGGACAGGTATGCAGTGGACAGTAACTAGATACATTGTCAGAGTAAATCAGTGGATCGATTGCAAAATATATGGTACCTGTTCATGTAATTCCAGACTTTTCATAGCACCGAATTAGTCAAGGCAGCGTATTGCGGTTCAGACGGAGCAGATTCAGAGGGGGTATAGATGAATAGAAATAGGGCGGTGATTTCGGAGTACTGTTGGGAGACAGGAAAAACAGGTTGAAGCGAGAGTATGTATATATTGGGGGAGGAATTCTTCGCGTTGTTCGGTCTTTCGGCCTTCTATGGGAAGTCGGACAAGCAGATGGTAGCAAACTGGATGCCACGGAGTCGATCTTGTTCAAGTAGGACATACAAGGATTCGAGTATCGTGGGCCACGACGTTATTCGGACCTTCATACCTGAATCCACCTCCTGTGGTCCGAGAATGAGTCGCCGGACATGAGTGTCATAGGAATACGTACTGTTTGCAGAAGTGAAAGATTAGTTAAGCGAGTGAGCCGTTGCAAACAAGTTCATTTGTGACTGCCGAATGGCACCAAGCATGAAATTGAGCAGACCGACGCACCAAGTGATCACCGCAATTCAAAATTTAAGGAAGAGAGCTCTAGATCAGGGGATGAGTCCTTACCAGACAAATCGTTGTTCAACCCTGTACAAACCAAGTGACTCAAAAAGCTCAACATCAGTATCAACAAGCGGTTGCAAGAAGGGCGCTCGGTAGAAATTCTCCAAGTCGCGTTCTTCGTTTCGTGAGGTCAAGAGAAATAGATAGGCATTGCAGACACACGGTGTAACGGGCTTCCTGACTGATATAACTGAGTAGCGCAGTAGACAAGGGGAAACATGTATCTCACAGTCTACTCTGTCTTTCTTTTCTTCCGTCTGCCAGCACCCCCACCATCTTGTGGAGCAGCCTCGACGGCATCCCCACCTTCCTCCTCCCAGTCCATAGCACCTCCCTCTCCATCCTCTCCACCCTCCTCTTCGTTCCCCTTCTTTAACCCTTTCATCTTCCGCGTCTGCAACCCTGAAAGCTCTTGTCGTCCAACATGAACTCTTCCTCTCAAGTCTCCCATCTCGTCCACCTCCAGATTCTTTCTCTTCTTCCCGAGACCCTTCTCCACGTCCCCCTTCTTCATCTTTGGCCTCTTCATCGCCAGGCTCAACATTGACGCATCCGCGGGCTGATGTCTTCTCAAAGATAGATCCATAGAAGGACCCATAGGCGTCAATGCAACTCTAGGTATCTTCGTGCCAGACGACAATAGCGTCGTGGTATACGTCCGAATATGGACTTTTGGTAGATTTGCAAGATCTTCTTTTTCTCCTCCCTGCGTCATCACAGGACGATTAGGATACATGTTAGCGGTTCCAGCTGCGGTTGCTGTAGTGAGCGAAGCGGGAGTGGGACCTAGACTGACGCTGATGATGCATTCGAGACCGGCGAGACATATGGAGTCGACAACTTCGCCGTTGAAGAAATCGAGGAGGAGGGATTTCAATTGGATGAATCGAGGATGTGTCAGGAAGAGGTCTGAAGCGAAGTGCATCAATGGTTTATGTCCCGGTGTTGATTTGGGGGTCTGTGAATTGGTTAGTAAATCAGAAATGAGAGAACGACTGGTGTAGATATTCACCTTGAAATCTGCCATTGAAACGAAGCCGTCCACGCCCACCTCACACATATCGAGAATTCGGTTGTCAAACATCCGTACAAATGTCAGTCCGTTCGGTCTTTTTTTCGTCGATTGACCTAGGACGGTAGTTAGCGGATGAGGAAGATCAGAGGGACGTTATGACACACCTATTAAGAATAATGAAGCATCGTTTTTAGAAGCGAAGAACTCGAGCGACGCTGCACCCGATGGTTCAAAGGGGCGGAGTTCATTCTTTTTCGAGAACGAAATCGCATAGGGACGTTTGAGGGCCATCTATTACTCGAAACCTTGAGATTCGCATCCAAGTAGCTCTGGAGTAAGACGCACCAGTTCCTTCATGGCACCCGCAACGACCTCTCCGGTATGTGTCCCTCTCACAAATATTGCCATTCGTGCGTCTTCGACCTCCTTCGGTTCTCGAGCGTCCATGGCACGCTTCGAGCGAGCATTTCTGGGTTTCCTGGATATCTAAAATATCAAAACCAGCACGATCCATTGAGACAGAACCAAACCTACACTGTTCGTAACATTTTCGAAAGTATCAAGTGGAGAAACGAAAGAATAATTTGAATTTTGAAAACTTAGGACGCGTCGTGACAGTTGTGACCACAGTCACGCACCCATCTCTCCGTTTGTCCATCGTCGAGCAGCGTTGAGCTCGAGCACTTACTCGCATTATGGCGATATTCGAAGGAGTTAGGTATTTCTTACCTTCCTCATTTACAGCTCAACGCGAAGTAGATCTTTGCGCGGCCTTAGACAGTAATGGCGCGACGCGAACTCTATCGGTCCAAGATGCCACACACGTCGTGACCAACTCTTACCGATTTGAGGGGTATTCTGATGTGCAAGAAGGGGCCGTAGTCGTGACAGTGCGTACAGACTGGCTTACCCCGTTTATCTGCCTCTAAACGATCCACAGGACACATGGGTAGACAAGTCGATGCTTTTTGGAAAGCAACAAGGGTGCGTCAAATGCGTCGAATCACCCATCGTTCTGTCAATAACAGCTTCGTATCAGACCAAATCATTACTCTGCAGATCCTGCCATGATATTCTCTGGAGTAGTTGCTTGCGCGACAGAGGTCAGTTTGTCTAACACGCGACACGGCCACCTGACTAATCGTAAGCAGCTTCCGCCCACAGATCTCGAGGTGCTCTCTGCCGGTATCACTGCTCTCGGCGGTCAATGGCGTACTGGCTTGACCAAGGATACCACACACCTTTTCGCCATCTCTGACTCACCCCCCTCTCAGAAATATACCACTGCCATGCACTTCAAAGAAAAGACGGGCGTCAAGGTATTGTTACCGCACTGGTTTGACGATGCCGTTAGATTGGGGATAGGGTCTTTGCCCACGGAAGAATATGAGTGGCCCAGTCCTGCTTTGCTGAGAGGGGACCCAAATGAGAACGACGAGGACCTCAAGAAGAGAAAGTTGGCAAAGGTCGATGGGGAGAAGAAATTGTTATACAAATCTACTTCGTGGGTTCCTGGAGAGAACCCCCTGAAACCAGAATCCCAGGATGTATGGAAGAGTAAAAGGATCATCCTTGCGTCGAGTTTAGATTTGCACGGCGGAAGGAGGGATGCCGTTCGGTCAGGAATTGAGAGGGCCGGTGGTTTGGTCGTCGGTACAGGCGAAACAGAAGAGGAGGAAGTCGATTTGATCGAGAACGGTAAAGTGGATGTTGTAATAACAAGGTGGAGAAGCGGATCTACGTATACCAAAGTATGTGGTCCTCAGATTCTCTCACTTTCCACGTCTGATGTCTATCCAGTCTGTCAAAAACAAATTAACTATCGGGACTCTGGCGTGGCTCTTCCACGTCGAATCCACAGGAATTTTGTCTCGTCCTATGGATCAACTACTGCACTATCCAATACCCAAGAAAGCCATCGAAGGTTTCTCCGGACACGTGAGCATCTTGATCTCTTACACTGACCAGTTCACCAACTAACGCAAATGGATCTCAGGAAATATCGGTGACAAACTACGTCGGCGAGTCTCGCGAGTATCTCAAGAAACTCATCACCGCTATGGGCGCTACATTCACACCCAGCATGTCTGGTAAGAACACTGTATTGATAGCTGCTTAGTGAGCTTCTTCGCTTCCTACCTATGTCGTCTACGTTGCTCAATCTTGTCTCATGAACGCCAGCATATCTGGCACCAAGACGACCAAAGCTCGTTCATGGTCTATCCCTATCGTCAATCACACCTGGTTAGAAGATTGTTTTGTTCAATGGAGGAATCTGACCGTCGGATTGGAGAAATACATCGTCTTCCCCGCTGGGGTGGATTTCTCTAAAGTTCTAGGTGAACGAGGGCTCGCAAGGGAGGTGGAAGATTTAGTCGAAGATGAAGAAGAGCAACAGCAGGCGGAGAAGGAGGAAAGAGAGGAGGAGGACAGACCCGAGGAAAGACGAGAAAGAGGGCCGACAGGCACAGAGAATAGTGCGAGGGATGCAACAGAAGTCGAAGTCGAGATGGGGCTTGGACTCTTCGACGACGACGGCGATGTCTTGATGAATGGTGATCACGGCTCGGATGATGGCCTTCACGTGGAAGCTGAAGAAGCTGTCGCGAAACAGAAGCAGAAATCGGCGTCGAAATCGACGTCGTCTAAACCGATCTCAAAAGCTCCTCTGAAACCGATGTCCAGACTTCGAATGGAGCGTTCAGTTTCTCCGGAATCGGCCCCTGTACAAAGACCCAAGTTCGTTAACAAGCCATCTACTTCGAAAAAACCCCTCGCGAGAGCGGAGACTAGCAGCGAGGACGAGGACGTCTCGCCGGTCAAAAGGCCCATTCGTAGACTCGTTAAGAAGGTCGAAGGGAAGAACGACTCTGATTTAGGAGAAGATGCATATGTTGGAGAAGAGGACATTGGGCCGCGCAGGTCGGCTAGAAAATCACGAGGGGAGAGTGAGCCAGAAGTTCGAAAATCCCCGAGGAAATCAGGAGAACAAAAACAGTTGAAGAGGAAGCAGAGTGTGTCCGATATCGCCCTGGAGAAAGGGAGAAAGAAGGCGAAAGGAGTCTGGGTCGTCAGCGAAGATGAACTTGATGACGAAGACGAAGAGGTGGATGACGACTTGATATTGACTTCGAAGGTCAAAGGAAAAGGCAAGGCGAAGGAGATCAGTGATGCCACTGACAATGAAGACGGAGATGAGAGTCAGACTGAAGCAAAAGAAAGCCACAAGAATAACGATCGGAAAGGGAAACCAAAGGCAAAGCCGCATAGCGAGCAGCCAGAAAGCGAGGAGGAGGAAGTGGTACCAGTATCCAAGGGTAAGGCCAAAGCTATGGCTTCCTCGAAGCCAACCTCGAATCTTGCGAAGTCCACTCCGAAACGAGTCCTCTCGGTACTAATGCCACCTCTTACTCTAACGCCTAAACCGATCGCACTTACGAAGACTAATGTCGTCCCTTCGCCCGTCGAAATTGCGGAGAGCGCTTCCAAATCTTCTCGGAAGAAGGTTGGGCCTCCCAAAAGGGAAAGCGTCAAGGCAGCTAACGCTGAAGCTTCCAGCTCAGTGAAACCTGCTCGTGGTCGTGCTGAACCAGGATCAACCTCGAAACCAAAGGCCAAACGAGATATATCCCCTGTGACTCCTGTGACCCCTGCCCAAGTGGATGGTACTAGATTACTCACGAAGAGGGCAGCATCGACGAAAGCCTCGCAGGTGCTGAAGGACCAAGTCGTAGATATGAACCATTTCCAGCTGGAATTGAAGCATGCGAAGGCGCGGAAGAGTGCAGGAGGTGGTGATCGGAGCATTGATTTCGTCTTTGATGCGAACAGTGCAAGTCACAAGAAGAAGAGGATGAGCGATACCGAGGATGTCGATCAGGAGGACGAGAGGAATCGGAAAAAAAGGAAAATGGTGACCAAGGGTAATAATGACGATGAAAAGGACCATGGGTCGAAGACGAAAAAGAAGGCCGTCACCGATGGTACCGATGAGGATTCGGACGGTCCAGTCATAGTCGTCAAAAAGAAGTCTGCTAAGAGAGTCAGCTTGGAACCGTATGTCCCCCCCCCTTTCTGTGGCACAAACACTTTTGACACGATGCTCCAGCCCTCTCAAGGGTGGTCGAAAATCAGATGTCAATAGTGCGAGAGTCATCAAATTGATGACCACGCAGGTAGCACTAGCGGATGATGTCGTAAAAGTGAGTTTTGTTGACCTTCGCCTCATCTGCTGATTCTGACAGTCTTTACGATAGGCCCTGACGAAACTTGGAGTCAAGATCACTACAAGACCATCGGAGTGTACTCATCTTATAGCACCGCATCTTGTCCGGACGGAAAAATTCCTCTGCGCGTTGGCTGTGGCGCCTTTTATTCTCACAGAGAAATGGGCCACGGATTCTGCAGCCCAGAAAGAACTACTACGTGAGTGTGTTCAGTCCAAATTTTGTCATTCGACTGTTGACGACACCGATCCATAGCTGAGGATGACTACCTTCTTCGCGACGAGAAAAATGAGCGCAAATATAAGTTCAAGCTATCGGACGCTCTTCTTCGAGCCAAGGACACGCAAGGCGGTGTATTCGCCAATAAGTCTTTCTACTTAACACCCAAGATACCGATAGACATCAAACTCCTAAAGAATGTGATCACCGCTTGTGGCGGTACGGTGCGTATTTCCGTATACTGTTCGATAAATTTGCATAAGTTGAAGTTTCTTCCAGGTCATCACGCAGCCGCCGACGATCAGAACGGTTAGCGCAAATCCTGATAGACATGTTATCTCATGTCCTGAGGACGTATCGATTTGGAGGCCGCTATCTCAAAAGGTCCCTATATATACCCAAGAGTTGGTACTGAACGCAGCCTTGAAGCAAAAAATCGATTGGGATGATCCTGCACACAAGGTCCCAGGATCATTCTGAATATCTTATAGATATAGGTCCGATTATATATATACCTCATCTACGAAGGGAGTTCAATTTACTTGTAAATGTTGCGCAATACTTTCCCGTACGGAGTGATCCTCGAGCCTGCCTTGAATTGGATTCGGTGGCTTTAAGGAACGGCCAGTGTCCTGGTCGTCTACGCGTCTCGGTGAACCTGCCAAACTCTTCTGTCTTTGCCTCTCGAAATAGCATTGACTATGTCTCGATCACGGTAAACATACCTCGACGTCGAGTCCAAGTACTGGACTCAGGTAGAAAACCCTGATGGTATCAGGGTGAGATATAAAATATTACGGTACGTTTTGTGTTGCGTATAGATTTCACTATTCAAGGAGAAGATGAGCAAAATGTCATTGATCGTGATGAATGACCGCGTCCGGCTCCATCTGACACCCCCAGGTTGTACTTCCCTGAGTATCGTGCGCTGGTATGACTGTGGCGCTGCACTATGAAATCAAATATCGTGTGGCGCAATCTGCGAGGCGCTTTCTTGATCCGAATGGGAAACATATTCCCTTAATCAAGGATCGAACAGCCAACCTGGTAACACACCCCCTTATTGGGCAAGATATGATTGTACATCTAAGCAGGATATCCACTCATCCAGACGCATCGGTAGAAGTACTGGGTTATACCTCAATATACCCAGCTTCCCGAAGATCTTTGCGAAAGCTAAAACTTGATAACTACTCTTCCAACAACCCTTCCGGCTGCCATATCTGCGAATACACTGTGGATATAAGATTTCTCTCCGTCAAAGAATGAAGACCTGTCAAGCTCACTTGTTCAAATCCTTGAACTCTTTCAGCTCGTAATGGCATTTGACTTTGCCTCTCGCAGCAATCGCAAGAGCTTCTGCAGCATCTTGTCGGTTCCTGGAAATGACACTCAGCAATGTTCAGACAAGAATGAGAAGATCTTACACCTACCCGATGGCCGAACCTACTATTGTAAGGCTCTGATAGACAAGTGTCAGCCATGAGCCGGGGACACGATCTTCCGCATATAAGACAGCGTACCTTAGCAATCAATAAAGTTATAGGGATATTCATGAGCGCGTTCCCAGCTGGCATACCCACAGCGACCAAGGTTCCAGTCGAGCGTAAGTACATAACTGCTTCGTTGAAAGGTCGCCCCTAAACAACAGGATAAGAGGAGGGCATCTGAACAGACAATATATTTCGGAATTTACATCACCTGCAGCTATGATAGCTGCGTGGGGACCTAGACCGTCGGTGGCAGACTGTACATCCTTGACTAGATCCTTGCTTTCGCGAAAGTCGACCCACTTCTCGGCGCCCAACGCTAGTGTTAACTTTCTCTTTTCTTCGCCTGTGTCTGAGAGTACAAGACAACGTGAGCGATTGATAAAACATATGCCAAGATGGTGTACCGATAGCCAACACTCGCAAACCCATGGCTACGGCGTACTGTATGGCAAGATGTCCCAAGCCGCCACCAGCCCCGGATATTGCCACCCAATTTCCGATGACCGCTTTGGACTGTCGGATTGCTTTGTATACAGTCATTCCCTGCACAGCGTGAGCTCGTCAGGGTCGAACTGATGAAAGAACACGTTATGAGAAGATTCATACCGCACACAAGATAGGTGTAGCTTCTGCACTGCTGATGCCTTCTGGAATAGGTGTCACGTAGTTCACGAAAGACACCTACAGTATATGTGACACGTACCGTTACAAGATCAGGTAAGTTCGATTAAAATTTGAGTAAAACTCACGATGTAATCCGCAAATGTTCCGTCTAACATGAACCCTGTGGACATCTGCAGACTCAACGGACAACCTAAGGGGTAATCAGTCATAAAATTCCTATGAATGCCCTATTTTCTCACTTGATTCGTTGCCCTTGCGGCACATCTCACATCTAATCGACCAATCTACGAGTCAGTTTCCTGTTATCCCGATAGAAAAGATAGGAACGCACCTCAGACACGCATTCGCGATCCACTTCACACCAACACGATCGCCGACTTGTATTTCATCGGTAATAGTGTGTTCGCCTATAGCCACTACGCGCCCAACACCTTCATGTCCTGCTATAAGGGGGATAGGAGCTTTCCTCTGCCAGTCACCATTCTTGATGTGAAGATCAGAATGGCATACGCCAGCACATTCCAGCTTGATGAGGCATTCTCCTGGACGCAGAGAGGAGGGCTGCTTGACAGGATGATCGTCCTTCAATAGGAGGTCTTGGCCAAAATCCGCTATGATGGCAGCTCGTGCTGTCAGAGGGACCAAAGATGAAGGGGAATTTGAGGGCATGATATTGAGGCAAGGGTAAATCAAGCATGGTCCTGGAATATTTCCTTATAACCGGTACGTGAGCATGCCGATATCATGAGCTTCTGATTCGGGGTCGGGATTACGAGATGCGTCATGAACATCGAACCGGAGATGGTGGGACGGTGAGTTGAGCGCTACACGTTGCTAAATTTGTCCATGTGCGATATTCCAGAAGCCAGAATTGTTCAACCACGTATTCACAAGCATGAATCTGAGGTTGAGGGGGGAAGCGGACGACTGACAAACCAGCATATTCATATGCAGTACTTACAATACAAAATGAGTTCGGGAATTCACATCATCGAAAAAACCTTGTGACTCAGGAATGAAAACAGTCCCGACTGTAGATTCGTGCGGAGACACAGAGTTCAGCCAAGGCGTCCGGAAAAATAAGCGAGAATCACTCACCGCTGCAGGATTGTATGCCCACACGAGTAGAGCACCCAACGCGAGAGTCGCAAACCATCCTCTAGCCCGTGATAAACGTCTCTGCTTGGCCCACCTCTCCGCTCCAAGAGCTTTATAATGTCCCCAGTTCACACTTCGAAGATACCAATAGAAAAGCATCCCCGTGCCAGGGAAGATACTCGTGATCTTCCCTTCCCCATCCGCAGTTCTGTACCAAGAAACGCATTGTGACCAGACACTACGAGCTAACCTGGCATGAATCTTCGTGTTGTAAGCATCTGTGGCTTCGTGTGTGACTTCGAATGAGGAGGCCGTGTGCTCTAGGACAGGTTTGATGAGGTTGAGACAGTAGTTTATCTGCAGGTGATTATTCAATACAGATTTTTAGACACGTAGAAACTATTTGGGCAATGTTATTCACACGCACCTGGATCTCTTCGAAAAATACAACAGAAGTATGTCCCGTGGTCGTATTTGGGCCTTAATAAAAGAACATAAAACGTTAGCAGGAAACTACCGGTCACCGACATCAAATAATGTAGATACCTGCGATGGTATAGAGATTGGGAAACCCAGGAATAGCAGTACCGAGATAAGCTGATGGTCCTCCTCGCGTGTCGTAGTACTCTTGCACCGTCTTCCCTTCACTTCCACGAATAGCCAACGGATACTTGTCCTGAAAATCATACGCAAAACTCGGTTCCATCAATGCAAAACACAGGGCAACGGAGAATACGCACGGCTGTGAAGCCGGTAGATAGTATGATCACGTCGAAAGGCAATTCCTCTCCTATAGATGTAGAGAGTCGATTTTAGATTCTACGATGGCAGTTGGCATTATCAAGTCCTTACCTTTCTTTGTGATAATGCCATTCTCGGTGATCGACGCGATACCATCCCAGGTTGGCGAAAGGTTAGGTCGGTGAAGAGCGGCGAGATAGTCAGTATCGAGGATCATCCGTTTGCAACCAAAGGCTAGGCCACCTTGAGTCTGGATGATTGCTTGGATGATCAAATGATCAACGTACGATAATCAGGAAGAAGCTTGTCTTGATATTCCTTCGGGGCAGTCTCGAAGACGTACTGCTTGATTTGCTGAAGGCCCAAAACATCAACGACGTCTGATAGATGGAAGAGGCAGCGTGGTGCCTACGTACCTTCGTCGTCAAAGCACGGAGTGTGTTGCTGTATATAGTAAGATACACCAACTCGGTCTGTGATGTCCAGTCAGCTTCGCCGTAGTCAAGGTTGAGCCTGATATACCTGGAGATATAACATTGCACGATAGATTCGCATAGCCAATGGTACATGCACAAACATCCATTTTGCCATCGACGAATGGGTAAACCTGATCTACGTATCAATGCAGACATCAATGTCCCGAATTCGATTGAGTGATCAATGATAAAACTCACTGGTGGTAGATGCCAGTTTGGTGTACGAATAAACTGAGTTACCTTCACGCTAGGATCGTTCGTAATGATGGGAATAAACTGGGAGCTGTAAGAAGTCTCGCTGAGTCTCAGCGAACAATGACACAAAGATCGAAGCACGTACGCAGAGGCCCCATTTCCAATGACTGCTACTCGTTTGTTTGCGAGCTCGATTCCAGTGTTCCAGCGAGCCGAATGGAATACACCGCCCTTGAAGTTTGCCAGGCCTGGAATATTGGGATACCTAGGGATTTCGAGAAGTCCTACGGCAGAAATCAATATCTGAGCGGTAGTCGTTGTTTTGATGCCAGTCAAAACGTCTTCAACTGTGACATGATATGCTTGTTTAGGGATGTCCCATTCAGCCGACACGACCTGGGTATTGAAGACGAGATGGGGAGTTAGCTGATATTTCTCGGAAAGGTCCTTCCAATAACGTTGGATTTCAGCTTGGCTGCCATGCGATTGGTTCCAGTCTGGTTTTAGGTCTGTCGACAGCGTGAAGAAATGCATTGCGACATCTGATGAGCATCCCTAAGCGTAAGGAAATCAGATACAGAGGGTCAGTAGTCCGCAAACCGACAATGCGCACGGGGTATATGTTGTCCTGTTTACAGTATTAGAGAGGTAACGTACGACAAGATCAAACTGAAACTTACTCTCCATGTTCCTCCTAAATCGGAGGCTTTCTCGAAGATCTATGATTCATCAACGTCAACTAGGATAAACGGCGGATTATCACTCGAGACGTACAGTGAAGTTATCGAATCCAAGTTGTCGCTTCAAGGCTATACCAAATGATAGTCCCCCTACGCTGCGTGAACACAGAACGTGAGTATCTCTTGTACAGAATGAGACACAAAGACGCACCCTGCTCCTATTATGACGATATTGGGCTTGGAGGCATCTGAAACTTTGAGGGAAGACATGCTGGTTGTAACTTCGACAGTATGTTGAGACTTGAGGTATATAGAGGCGGGGCGCAAGAATGAATAACCGTTCAGGATGAGTAAAACTTCCTAGGTGTTCTATTTCGTAGGTTGTGATAACGTTCACGTTAATAGAACAGACGACTGATATGGGTACAGCGTCTTCACGCCTTCCGCCGGTGTGAAAGGAGTGTGTCATGAGACTGACATGGGGAACTGATATGAAACGGATGGGGTGAGAAGTCAATTTCTGGAGAAATCGGGAGAAGTCGTCGACACATGGTAAAGCCATTCATCCATTATAAGCCTCGTAGTATGCGAGCAGTTCGAGAGCAACATAGATTCCCAGACTCAGATTCTACGAGGGCAAAGGTTCACTGGTCGTAGGTACGCCAAGATCCGGTCCTATGCGACCAACTGGGCTAAATAAGATGTCAGTCATAGACGAGAACAGCTACCATTATCTTGAATAGCTGTCGTACCCACATCTGTGCGAGGATTCTACAACTTCCGGCGTTTGGAAGTTTCCTGTCAAGGCTTTGGAACTCGAGCTTGAAGTCGTGAATAGATCACCGTCATGATCGTATCAAGGGGGATCAGATATTCAGCAATGTACTCATGAGCAGCTGTGAACGCGTACATCGTGGAGAGCTTGCATGAACAGTTGATGAAAGAACGATCGACTCGAACTTGACGCTTTTTCCCACGCTGTGAATACTCAGCGTCTCTCAAGAGTCTCTCGAGATTCCTACTTATACTGTACTTATCATAGATTTGTAGCACGAGTACTTAATGTCCACTGCAAGGTAGCTTTCTTCCATACAAGTTCAACAGACTGTAGTATCACCTTTCGTTCTCCTGATTTCTGGTAAGGAGGAGGCGATCTTGAGAACATGGACACATTCTGCGAATGGTGCCGTGGACGCTCGCTTCCCTTCCCAAAGGCATATTTTTCGAGGGATCTGGCACTCTCCAATGCAGAGTGGTAAAGCAAAGTGGCGCGAGTTGTCGATGTCGATAGTCCCGCTAGACTTTCCGTATCATGAGCGGTTTCGGGGAGACCAGCGATGGACGAATTTGGCATCAATGGAACGGATGGTCCGGGAGAATTCCATTGGAAATCATTTGTGATGAGGGTCTTAGCCCCAGGAAGCAGTTGCAATTGTTGTCCGCTGGCTATGGGGCCGACGCCGCCAACAGTTTCTGCCATGTGTGGGTGAATGTGCGAGAATCTCGATGCCGTAGAGGGAGTCAGTGATATAGGGCCAAAGGGTTGTATGATAATTTGCTCTACATCTTGGCGTCGGCGACAGCACCTCAAGCAAAGCATGACGATAACAACAACTGTCAAACCTCCTGCAGCGCAACCAACAGTAATGGCCGCGATACGATCACGGCTTGAAGATTGAGATAAAGAATGTATGATGGTAGACGTTGAAGAAGAAGCCGCAACGCTTGACATCGATTGAGTAGTTGAAGTCGAGGAGGATGGTGAACTGGATGATGGCGACGTCGACGAAAGAATCGAAGATAGACCGGAGATAGATAACGAGAAAGCATCATCTTCTTCAAGAACCGTATAACTGTATGGAGGTCATGTCAATCAATCGAGTGGAAGTGAAGCTTCGGTGTAAGCAGTCATACATGAAAGCGCCAACCACGACAAATTCCTTGTGCAATGATACCACAACCTCATGCATCCCATTTTCCAACCCGGTTCTCCCCCATACGGCAGTCGATTGAACGTTCTCGCCTCCAGTACCATAGGAAGGTAAATTATCGGTCATATTGATAACCTCTTTCGGTCCAGAGTCAACCGAGATTGCCGTATCGACTGGATATGGCCACAGAGGTGACATGTAGTAGATAGCAACTCCTGGAAATCAAGGACTGAGTCGCATAACACTTCACAATGCGATACTCCAGACGCTTACCATTAAACGAGAAAGTTGCCCGAGCAGTAGAGTCCCCGTTGTCACTGAGGCTATGACCTCCGCCGTAATCTAACGGAGACTGATGCAACGACGAAAATCCCCAAGATTCACGAGGAAAATAGTCGATTGCAGTCGTATTCGTATCGTCGACTGTGATATTGCGAAGAGCCAAGGCTTTGTCTCCAGAAATGATGAGCACCAGGGAGACCACGAAGAGAGCCAGTCTCATCGTCGAGTCGTGGATTGGTGGACGTTCCTCCTGGTCTCTCTGTTTTAAACGTGCGGATCAAGATATGAACACACGAACCTGCTATCCAACAAAATACAAGGTGTCACTTGAAACCAAAATAATTTTTCAGCCATATGGTTATAATGACAACCGTTGTACTCGAACTGCATTCCTTGACGTCTGGGGCTTGACGCGCTTGACGTATGGAATTGTGTTGGCGATCCCTGGCTGTTCAAAGTAGAAAAGCATCACTGAGCAAACATATAGACGCCACAATCAGCAACTCTTGACGCTCAAGATATATCAAGCTCACAGCCATAAAATTCCGCGTGTATGGCACCTGTACATCAGACATCGAGGTTCTTTGTGCACTGATTACACTCGTTCTGCTGTAAATTGCAATACCTATGACACAATGCCCACCCCGAAAAAAGCCCAACTATACTGAGATGTGACAGAGAAGTGATGCGACCTACAAGGAATGTGCCTACCTATCTCTCTCTATAGTAAGGAGGAGGTGACGTTCGCAGCATGTGCGCGTTTTGTGTATCTGCGTCGAGCCCTTTCGGAAACTGTGTACGGATTTGCTGTCCACTCTCTGCAGGGAATGTGGATGGCGAGATAAGCGGGTCGGATGGTCCAGGATGAGTGGTCCGAGGAGACTCTGCGATGAGCGTTCTTGCTCTCGAACGTGGGTGCCGTGATTTATGAATGGTTATGGGATCACTAGAGGTTCCAAGAAGCATAAGAAGAGTCGATGATGCTGAACTCTGATCAGCATAGAGACCAGAATGTGTTGGTTGATTTTCCGTGAAAGCACGCGGTTGGAGACCGTCTGGATCCGAGCGCGTACAATATCTCTTATGGCGGCGATTAATGAGGAGAATAGTGACGAGAGTAATTGCCACAGCCCCCGTGATACTAGTGATAGTGATAACTATTATACGAGTTGACAAATTGAGAGAAAGGGCGACACTGGACGATGTTGGGGAGGATGCAGTAGTAGTTGCTAAAGAACGGCCTGTAGAGGAAGTTGAGAGAGAGTGGGAAGGCGGAGTAAACTGTGCTGACGGCGATGACGAGAAAACGAGCGACGGATTAATAAATGGCGAAGTAGATGACGAGGACTCAGAGGAGAAAATGTTCGATGAGCTCCTGGACGACAAACTACCGAAAGGAAAGTTAGATTGAGGAACATTGGACGGCGGACTGTTGAGAGGTGAACTGTCGGGAGGTGAGCTGTTCGGCAGTGAGTTGTTAGATGGGGAGATGCTGGCAGGTAAATCATCGGAAGGGTGATCATTGGACGGGGGACCATTGGACACAGAAGTAGGTGATGGGGAGGGCAAAGAATTGGATGATGAACCAACATTCGAGGACGACGCAGAAGAGGAGGGAGATCCTGATGAGGAACTCAATGAAAGAGACGGCGATGAGGACTGCGACGGAGACTGCGAGGGACTAGATGACGACGATGACTGCGTTGGGGAATCGGGTGATGGACCAGACAACAACGACGGGGAGGCCTTATCAGGAGATGTTTCATCCTCGTTGGCAACAGTATAACTAGATAACGAGAACCATATAAGCCCAATTAAACCAATTCAAGTAACCTGATATAGGTGAACGTACATGAAAGCGTCAACCACCACGTAGTTGCTATACTTGGATACCACCACTGTATGGGGTCCATTAGTCAAACCACTTCTTCCCCAAACTACATTGGACTGGATATTCTCGAAGGTTCCGTCGGAGGCAGGCAGATTATCAGTCAAGTCGATTATCTCCTGAGGCCCGGAGTCTACTGAAATCGCTGAGTCGACAGAGTATGGCCAAAGAGGCGACATATAATAGATAGCAACACCTAACAATCTTGGGTCAATACAACGCGAAGTTTCTTGGTACAATATTAACGGACCAGTGAACAAGAATGTTGCCTTGGTGGTGCTATCCCCATCACCGAGACTGTGACCTCCACCATAATCTAACGGAGAAAGATGTGATGCAGAAGACTCCCAAGCTCCGGGAGGAGTATAGGTGATCGCAGTGGTATCTGTGTCGTCAACTGTGATGTTACGAAAAGCCGAGACATGATACCCACGACCAACGAGGAAGAGAGGTATGATGAGGGTCAGCTTCATTGTGAGCCGAATAACGAGGTGGAGAATCCTCTGCAAGGCTTAGGCGCTGTGGGGTATAGGAAGAATAGCCTCCATTTTGTGATATAGTCGAGCTGCATGTGCTCCAGCGTTGCAAGGCGTCAGTCAACTCCCATATGGTCATAATACCTGTCGTACTCGAAGCTTGATGCGCATGAATTTTTGACGGGTATATCAGCTAGTATATTTAGACGCTCAGGACAACTGCGAAATCCGGGTCCGTGAATTGATTTTGAATGGAAGGAAGTAGAAGTGGCCAATCCATGTGGAAACCGACGCGATTCAAGAGACGATCGGAGCGAAGCCTAGAGATCGAAGACATGATAGATTGTGGCGTCTCAGATAGCAGCCTGACCAGTCTAAGTAGAATAGGAAGACATACCAAACTGTCAGTGAGGCGACGGAAGATGCGTCTATGCCTTATTTGTTTTCGAAGACCAGACGAAGCTCCATGACACTGGCACTCAAGTTTGGAGAGGACCCTGGTCAAGAGACCCATCACACATTTGCGATTCACTGACATTGGAGCTACACAGTGATCGATTGATCAGCGGAAGGTGTATAATGCAATTTTCTGTGGACTTGTGCGCATTACATGGCAGCGGCGCTTTGACTGTCGGAAGACATCAGTGATCCTACAACTATAGCGACATATTTGAGATGAAAGACTTTCCTGATGCCAGATCCTGAGGCAAAGGAGTGAGCGTCGATGGTCAAGGCGGAACGTGAAAATTGAGGGAAAGTGTCGTTTATTTCTGAATTTCTAAAAATGAATCTAGATCGTCCTAGCACGTCAAAAGCATTTTACTGAACGATACAACACCATATGCATGCTTGTTGATAGGAACCTTCCAGAGATCATCGAGCAGCTTGAGACAACAATGCACAGACTATAGAAATGGAAATGGAAGCCCACCACTATAGATCGTATTCTCCGCCACCACCACTGAACACAATTCGAGGTGAGCCACAACAATGAGAACGATAGAACGGTGCAAATGATAAACCTCCACGAGTGGAACTGCAGAATTGCGTACGAAGAGACGAAAGAGGATAATATAATTACTAAGAAAAGTAGAAAAAGGGAAACGAAGAGGAATGATGAATCAAAGTGTTCGATCGAGCAAGAGCATGCATATGGGAGTGAGGAGAGTGAGTATATCATACAGAAACGATTGAACAGTTCATGACGAACAACAGACAATAGCCCTCCCAAAGAGTCAAGGTCGAATGAAGGGTGGGATAGGACAGAAAGATCAGCTGGAAGACAAAAGAGCAAATAAATAAAATAAACGATATTTCCACCATACATTTCAAGAAAACGGGTAGCGAGCGAGATCACTCATTGGCAACCTAGAAAAGCAAAGGCATCAAAAGATTAGCGGTAGATCACAACTTTAACAACTTTCGTGTACCTTGAGGACCCTCCTGTGATCACCTTCATCTTCCTCATCGCTCTCTTCGTGGTACCCTTGACCTTCTGGAGCCGAGGTGGCCGAGTAAGGGTTCGGCATCGACCCAGCAGGGCTGAGGCCATCACCATGACCATGCGAGGAGCTACTATACCCTCCATACGCAGCATCATTGTCAGCCCCATCCTGAGGAACAGGCATATCCGGCGCATAAGCGTTGCCAATCGGAGCATTATTATCAACTCTGAAACCCGGTTGATAATGCGACGCGTATGATTCTGCACTCTGCGGAGAATTGTAATCGGCCGGGGCAGTCGTTCCACCACTATACGCACCATCCAAAAGACTCCTTCCTGCCTGGGATTGGTTCCTCGATAGATCATAATTTGATTGTGACGAGTTCGATTGGGATTGGGATGCCCCACGACTCATAGGCGCAGCAGCGACGCCTCCCATACCAGCAGCATCCAGTAAGTCATACTCGGGCCTGCCAGGGCCGTAGCCACCCGCGCCAGAGTAAGGGGTAGGTACAGGCGGTGGGACGTTGTACATGTCACCACGAGGCGGGCCAGCAAACGCTGGATAAGGACTCTGAGTTTCTCCGTAGCCGGGGTTGAATCCACCAGCTCCATATCCAGCCATTCCCATTCCATCTCCACCCATCTCCCTTTGACTCCTCGCTCGAGCGAGGGCACCAGCAGCACCGACTCCAGCAGCGCCGGCTCCTACTCCGGCTAGATAGGGATCGTAAGACGGGTGTTGTAACTCACTCATACCGTATGCTTCTTGCCCACCACCACCGATATGGCCCATTGGAGGCTGAGCGTAGGTGCCGTGAGAACTCACGTCGGAATATTCACCATAATTACCAGAGTTTCCGTAGTTGTGATCGCCGTCGAGATCATCGTCGGCGAATATGGGGGGATGAGCGGCAGCTGCTTCGCGTGCAGCTTCTGCGACGTCACGGTCGAACTTTTTAGCCCGACGGCGACGGAGAGCAACGGTGAGGATCGCGATGACGATGGCAACGACGATGATGCCGACGACGGTGAATACGCCAGCTACGGCACCTTTGTTTTCGAAGAAGCTGAGGGTGATGTGAGCCTCTGCTTCCTTTAATATATGCGATATTACTCACGTTCTACTGGAGGCACTTGCTGTTGAGCTGGCATTGACGGAACTTACGCTGGCTGTGTTAGTGACTACCGTAGTGCGAGTAACGGTGTTTCCTGCGGCATCGGTAGATATGATCCTAGATGTGGAAAGACTGGTAGTAAGTGAAGCACTTCTACTCGAAGTACTCGTGGAAGAGGACGTGGACGAAGGTGTCGAAGAAGACGCCGAGGTAGAGGTGGGAGACGAGGTTGAGGTCGAGGCGGATGTGGAAGATGAAGAAGAGGATGCAGAAGTCGATGAAGAGGTAGTAGATGAGGATGTAGAGCTCGGGGTGCTCGAGGAAGTGGAAGTCGAGGTAGATGTTGGAGTGTCTGAGGTCGACGTCGAGGTAGGGGTACTAGTCGTAGGATCCACTGAGGTCGTAGTCTCAGTATCCGTAGTTGATGTCGCAGCTGTAGTCGATGTTGTGGTGACCTCTGGAATGCTACTAGCGACGCTAGATACAACATGAGCCGAAAAGTCTTTTCAGAGTTGTAACGGGCAGAGTCACCTTGTAGGTACAGCTAACGAGATCAATGGTTCAGTACAAGACGAGACATGGTTATGCTCATCGATGCTCACCGGTATCAGAAGCACTGGTAGCCATGATGTTACAAGTCCTTTAGATTCGCTGTTGATGACAATAGGTGATTTTTTGTGTTTAGATGGACTGCAGCAAAGTCCATGCGAGAAAAGAGCGTGAATTCGTTGAACGCTGTGTCGAGTACAGCGTCGCAGAGGTCTGAAGCTAACGACTGAGAGTCGAGAGATGGAAGAGTTGTTCAAGAGACACAGATCTCCACTGCAGAAATCACAATTCAGGAGAATTCTATCTTCAGCCACCACGTGGGAGAAAAAAACAAAGAGGACCTCGTGGCAATTCTCAGTGAGGCGTAAATGCCAAATCGACTCGATGTTATATAGCTATGCATCGCACAGGTCTGACCAACACAATAGACTAGAGCGACAGAAGATGAAACGAGCGTACGACTCGGGGACAAAAACCTGAAACAAGAAAACCGGCCAAATGTCAAAACCAAATGCTTGGGGATCATCTTCATCACATAGCGATGTGCTACATCTCTTCCGGATTTGAGACGAGGATAGAAAGTAATCAACAATGATGATGGGTCGATATCTCGAGCAGTCCGCAAGATCACATACATAGATCAGAGTCCGGCTAATGCGTCGTGGGTGTACAGCAGTCATTCTCCAGCTTCAGGGTGTCGCACCTCAAGGTACCGTTGATTCAAGACCTGTCAGGGGATCAGGAAGATGATACTGAAGTGATGGTCAAACAACCACTGCGCACGGTCGAGAAAGACGATGCCGATCAACACTGTCTGCCTTCGGGAAAGCACTGAAAGTCCGGGAAGTACAAAGGGATAATGATATTCTAAAAACGAATACGCTGAAATCATGTCTGCTGAGGATATATGAGAGCGATATTGAACATCGACGCGCGCGATACTCACCCTAGAGTAACTACCCCCTATGTTCCCAGAACCACATCAGAATCTTCCCTCGCTCAATCCATGGAAGTTCCTCCGGAGTCACCTTTCCAGAAAATTCCGGGGTTTCCTCTCCCGTGCAGGGAGCAGCTTGGGCGGGGCATGCACTCCCAGAGGAACCTAAGGCGTATACACCGTTGGTCTACGAGAAAGTCATTGAATCAACATTGAAGGAGAGATATACTATACAGCAGATCTACTCACCTTGTAATAACTACACGTATGAGGTACCGTATTCGTTTGCGGGACAGAATAACTGTAGAAGCGAAACTATATCAGTAACATGTTGGGATACGTCGCAGTGATGATCACTCACACGCAATCAAAGACAGAATAGGGAGACGTGCTCAGCGGGACGTTGTTATCTGTAATCAGAACATGGTCGTGTCCGTCGTTTGTCGGACAGGCGTATTCGCAAGTTGACGGGTCCTGCGCAAGCACCAAAGATACATACGAAAGGATCATCAAGAGATAAGATGCATAAGATATCATCACTAGTAGTCGTGGTCGTGGTCGTAGTCGCCCTCGCAGAAAGAACGGTGCTATCAAGTCGGTGTGACTTCCGGGTGGCTGACAGTGGGAATGATCAAGCCTTTGTAAGGGCAGCTGCCAGGTCAGTCTGAAGGTTAGCCACTCTTCAACCTTTTTGCCACTAGATTGTTACGAATATGTCTCGGATGTGGGGACGACATGCCTCGGTTGATTTAGGAGAGTCTGAGACCTGAGAGAAAGAGGAAACATGAACCCGATATTTGTTCAAGAGGCAGTAACCAAACTTTGTCCGTTTACTCAGAATCACTGACGTTCGAACGAGCATGGGTAACGATTAAACGAAACTACTAGGAATATTACTGAACATCTAGATATATAGTCCGACTCTACATCAACCGTCGAAATTGTAGATTGACACAGAGAGAGTGTGGTCACTAAAAACAGACACACATGAGCGAGATATCAGAGCGAGAAGAAAGGTACATACTCTGCACTACTAGAGATGTAACTTCAATCGCCGGTTCGCCCAGGCCACTTGTTTACTGCGTCCTCCCGTTCCACCGGAATCGGCATCAGGTTTCGAGGGATAGCTCATAGGCCGGAAAATTGAAGACCGTAGAGCTTGCGGTGTACAAGGACTGCCGACGTTCCCGAGAGCATAAAGGCCGTCATCCTGAGTAAAGAAACCTTTAACTCGACCCTCCGAGATGCGTGGGGGAAATGGAGTTTACCTTGTAGTAACTGCACCGTTGTGGCTTCAAACCAGAACGAGGTATTGAGTATCTAGAGTTGAATTGATGGGTCAGTGCGTTGGAGACGAACGAGTGGCGTGTCAGCTTACAGGCAGAAAAATATCGAAGAAGACGAGAGGTATGGCGGGAGTTCGCTGTCCGATGGTGACAACGGTAGCCCAGTTCGGTCGGTTAACGGACAAGAATATTCGGATGAAGGTGCGGCGAGTACAGCAGCGAAAAGAAAGATGAGCACATATAAGACGTTCATAGTATCGGAGAGGCGAAAGAGTGGGGTCTTCGAACTATCGAAGTCTGGAAGTTAAGACGGTGGTGAACGCTGTGACAGAGAACGAAGAGATATACTGGGCGAAAAAATGCCTCAGTGAAGTATATATGTGCAGCTCGCAGTGATGGAGATAAGAATCTCCGGGGAGATATGTACACATTTCGAAACTGTTGGTCTAGGTTAATTGGCAACAATAAATCTGGGGAACAAATTCAAGAGTCCTCGGCATAACGAATAGGCGTCTCAAAACGTGGAGGTTGATTCGCCGTCCGTTGATGCATCGAACTGTCCAAACACTCGTGAGATGAAATGATGAGAGTGAAAGACGAATTGAGAGAGTCATCTGGGGTAGTTAGAGGCAGATGACAGGGAGGGAGGAGGAGGTGATTGATGGGCGACAGGAGTCGGTTGTGGTGAAGTGCTTGTAAACGATCGAGTAAACCCCAAGGTGGTCTCCCGCTTTGATATAGTGACCCCCTAATGATCGAGCGCGCTCGATCACGCAACAGCTTGATATGGCGACCCGGGACATTATTGTGGCTTTGGCCTTGATAGGACTGAATGGCGATGGCAGGTCCGGTGGCGCCCACGCAACGCCCACTGGCACGAGTTTTTCGTTCAGCAGGGAAATTACACAGAACAAGGTCACGGAACGAGAATCCATCGTCGTTCAACGTAATAAATGTCAAGTGTTAGGTCCTTTGAGTGACGGTACATAGTAGAGAGGACTGGCATTCCCCTTCCTAGGTCCAAAGGCTACAACACAGCTGCAAGTCCGAAAATTTTGATTAGACACCAGCGACCAAGTATTGCTAATGATATGGAACTCCAGATGGTACAATGGATGACAAGACGAGACCCTTGGAAGGTGACATCCTGTTTAGGTGGATCACTTTATTGGCACGATGATATACGCGTTTGATTCGCGTCGATCCTTCTGTTCGAATGATCGATGGTACGTACTACCCTTTCAGCAGATACGAGTAACAAAGTATAGCGCGTTTTCCACGGAAAGGACAAGGTCCGATTTTTGGGGTTGCTGAACGAAGGGGATCACCTGGGGGGGCAACTTGAAAGAAGGACTGTCACGACTCACGATTAGGGCGATAAATCTACGTACATGGGTCTGAGAAAAGGTGATTTGGCAGACACCATGCAAGGATAGACTTTCAGGTAGCTTGCGATCGAAGTATATCCGCTGGAGGAATGGAAAGAGGCCCTTGCGAGGCCCCAGAAAATGAGAGGAGGACCACAAGACGCGAGTCATGGGATTTCGGCAAATGTTTGGGGAATTTGTACCAAAAGTATAAATCGCATAATTCCGTCCGATCGTGGGATATAAAAGGGTTTGTTGGTTATCACTTGGACTCTCATTCCAACCTTTCATCTTCACCTCATTTTCTCTTGGATTTCAAGCAAAAGTCGACACCTTGAGCGTAGGGCGTTGCTCCCCATCAACGTCAAACGAGATTTCACCATGTCTTTCAATCGGCCTAAACATGTCGGTGGGGCATTGACAGATACCACAAACGCCTTCTCCAACAGATCTAGACTTCCAAAGTCAAAACACTCTCATTTACTTGTTTCTAGTTCACGAAAGTCCACTCCCACATGCACCGTCTCTCTCGCGAATGCATCGTGCAGTACGTCGGACTCCGTATTGCAGGAAGTGAACGTCGTTCCGTTTCCTACCGCGTCGTCTATTTCATTTCCAGTCAGCGAGTCTGATTGCGATTCTGGATCTCTCGCACTCCTTCGAGACGATCCTATTGTTCCACACCCTCACCCCATTCGTCGTCGTACTTCGCAAGCCGAACTTCGTCGCAAGCGATCTCATGCACGACTCGCACAAACAACCTTGCAACACCCCAATCTCCTCATCAACTCGTCCCCGAAACCGCGCAAACGCTCTGGCACTGGCTCCAGGAAGGGCCCGAAACGCGTCACAGCCGACTTGCAGTTCCAAGCAGTAGTTCATAGGAGTGTTGCGTGGAGACTGGCGGGGCGTCTACAACTGGAATTGGAAGCAGGATCAGAGGCGTGTCAAGTTGGTGAGGAGAGCATGGATGTTGACATGGACGTGCAGGACAAGCTCCTGGTGAAGCGTATTCATTCCTACCTCATGAAGCAAGGAGTCAAACTCGACGCGAGCGTCGATATTGCCCCGCCTTTGTCTTCGTCCCGCTCTTCTCCCATTCCTGGCACTGCTGGTCCTAGTGACAAAATCTTGTCGATGCCACAGCTCGTTGCCGCTCTCATCCTGCGCCACAGAGACCGATCACTACGGAGACGATCGACGTTGAACGTCAAATCCCCAGAAGCCAAGGCTTCCTGCGGTACTAGCAACCCTAGTGTCTCAAACCCATCACCGCTCGCCATGGTACTCGAGCCATCATCTTAACGACCCCACGAACTTTTGAAAGTTCACGTCCCCAATTCTCTAGCATCCCTTTCGTTCGAAATATAACAACCACATATCTGTATCCTCATCCTGCATTGGCATTTTTTCTTTCATTCCCCATTCCACACACTCATCATCCGCACGGACTTCATACCTACACACTAAAGCTCGTAATTCCAATCCCTCCGTTCTCATTGTGTACATGCATTTTGCTTTTTTGTAAATGCGTCTGTACTATCTTGGGTTTTGAATTTACTGAACTTACATCGTCTTGGTCCAATCATGTGAGATACCGAGAACCCAAGTAGCCATCGTGAAGTAGTGATTGGTACTAAGATACAAACATATTCGATGACCACTGGATCTTCAACATAGCAGTCAACCTGTCAAGCATGCCCTATAACGGCTTGTGCCTTGTACGGTTCCGCCAAATATGCGACCTCTTCGTCAGTGAGCACGACGTTGACAGCGCCTAAGAAGAGAAACCGATTCAATATATATTATCAAAAATGGAATCCCAGATGAACGCAGCCATACCAATGAGGTCCATAAGGTTCTCGAGAGAAGTAGTACCGACTATCGGTGCCGAGACACCTGGAAGAACGGTCAGATGAACGTTCAGACAAAAAAAATCAGAGAATGATAAAATATGCTTGCCGTCTCTGTTCATGATCCACGCAAGAGCAACTTGCGCCATGCTGATACCTTTCTTCTTCGAGATCTCCTCGACTCTAAGGGAAATCAGAAATATGTCAGCTCAAGTGTGTCGCAGTCTGCAAGACGTTAGGGCTCACCGGTTGATTATCGCCTGGTTAGACTCTTGCTGAGAAAACAACGCCATCCCGCTGCGAAACTTTGAGAATGCATCGTTAAAGTAGAGACAAGAAAGTACGAACGCGTCAGTGGTGCTGCGTCGAGTGGTTTGACCAAGAGGACGAGTCAATATTCCTCGACTTAGGGGAGAGTATGGGATAGAGCCGACTCCGAATAACTATTTGAGCAAAGATGAGTATATGGGTGTGTGGCAAGACGACTGAAGAAAGAGGGGAATGGACATGCCTTGAGCGTAGGGAACATTTCACGTTCCTCTTCACGATAAAGAAGACTGTAACTGTTCTGCATCGAGATGAAGGGTGTCAAGTGGTTCTGGATTGCATAGTCTAAACGAGAAAAGAGAATGAAATGCCACCATTGGGTCTGAACTGTCGTAGATTCGACTTACTCTGCATAGCGTGGACTGCAGAAATTGGGCAGAGATGAGAGTTCAGGTTATCCGGGAGTGGGTGGAATGTACAACTTACATTGCCAGGCTCGGCATGAAGACATGCCAATGTATCGCACGTATCCAGCTTTCACTACATCGTGTAAAGCTTGCATCTGAAAGAGTGTGAGCATGTTTTATGGTAGGAATGACGACGCCACTTTACGGTTTCCTCAATCGGGGTTTCAGTGTCGAATCTGTGGCCTGGTGAACTCAATGGTCAGCGTCTGAGAAGAGGCCTTTTTCGAGAAGAAATGGTGTACATTGGAGAACATCGATATAGTCGAGTTGTAAACGCTCAAGACTGTGCTTGACCGAATCGAAGATGTGCTGTATAAGTCAACGACGCATCAGGATATTTACCAAGGCTAGTGGTGAAGAAAGTTGATCACCTTGCGGCTCAAACCGTGTTGGTTAACATAGCCTTTGGCATCCACAGTCGACTCTTGACCCCAGAGGAATGACCCAGTCTCACGGGCGACCGTACTATACACCTGCAGGTTTTTTCTCTCTCAGTATCACGGTGGCAAGAGCGTGACTTCAAAATGGACTTGCCTTCGTAAGAACGACGATTTCATCGCGCGGAAGATTGTACTTCTTGATGGCCTTCCCAAGGATGGTTTCTGACAGACCATTGGAATAAACCTGTCATATCTCAATACTCAACGGCTCAGGAGATAGATGTACAACGTTACATTTGCAGTGTCAAAAGCGTTGATACCAGCATCATACCTTCAACCAAGGCTTCCGGTTAGTCAATGCTGTTTTGAGCGTGAGACGAAGACTCACGCTGCCTTGATGTGCTTGAGTCCTTCTTCCTCAGCAAGGACCCACGAGTACCATTCAGGACTCCCGTATGACATGCACCCGAGGATAATCCTGGACACTTTCAGGCCAGAGGTTCCGAGACGCACTAACGCGGTCGAAAAAATCAAAGACGTCAGCGATCAAGTCTGAGGCGTTTGAGTAGGACTGAACGAACCGTATTGCATTTTGCTGGGCGACGACATGAAATGCTGTTCGCGTTGCAATGGGATGTAGATTCCCAGTCTACACGTCTCATTTTATACCATGGATTGGGCCCCTTGGAGGTAGTGAAGGCGAGCGTTCCTTTCGGTATCCAGTAAGTTATGTTTACGCATTTGTACCGTCATGTGTACAGGAGACTCCAGCTTGAGCCAGGAATCAATGCAACTGAGATTATCATCTCGGTTCCGTCTTCTGTGGAGAAATCGTCTTGCAAAATAGTGAATCGTGGGGACCCCTGACAACCTTGTGCCAGATATACCCATTCGAGATAAATGATAACTAGAAACTCGTCTTTCTGGAACGAGGTCGTCGGCGCGTCGAAGGGTCGAATGACGAAGAACCAAAACCTGTTCTAATTTTGGGATCAAATATTGTGTGACTGTGTGACCTGTGTGAGTCTTTGCCCTCAACTGTCGACCACGTTTTCGACGAAACTTTATATCGGCGGTGTCTTGTACTAGTTGTAGAGACACTCGAGCTCATATAGCATCTAGCATCGAATTTCTCTGGATTGCCCTTCGATTTCATCGCTTCACCAGCACCACTTTTACAGTCGGCTACCGTGACACTACGGTAGGGCTGTACTCTCCAATTGTTTTGTCCTGCAGCTTCAGGGGTCCTTGGGGAAACCATGCAACCGTATGAGATTCGAGTCTGGAAGGAGACAGGTAAGGAGCGAAGAATCTAAGAATACTGCCTTCCATCTAATCTTGTCCGAGTCATACATAGACTCGAGTGCCTTGCGCCCGTCGATCTGCCGTCAAGACATGTACACGCAACCCGCGCGGCGGCTTACAGAGATTCTTTAAGCTGACTCTCTCAAGACCCTGTAATTGCAATGGGACCTTCCACGCGAAAAATTCAAGACGGACACGCGTTGATGCAGGTGTACTTAAGATCCATCGTTTTGTTTGGAGGATTGAGTACATGTCTACAACCACCTTTCCTACCCGCCAGCTAGGAGCAAATGGACCTCTTGTCAGTGCCATCGGTTTCGGATCGATGAGTGTGTTTGTGTCTTGAGATTGGATCTATATATCGTCGACTTTACATTCTATTTAGGCATCGGGGCGTTCTACGGTAAAACGGACGAGAAAGAAGCTTTTGATACCCTCACTTATGCAGCCAACCGCGGAGTCACCTTCTGGGATACGGCAGACATCTATGGGAGCAGTGAGTTGTCATTTACTACCTCCAAATTGTAGTCGTATCATTGACAGTATAAACAACGATCTTAGGTGAGGCAATTATCGGGAAATGGTTTCTAGAGACTGGGAGGCGCAAAGAAATCTTTCTAGCTACCAAGTTCGGTGCCCAAGATCTCCGTCCAGATGGTGACCGCTCGAACCCAGGAGCGAACCTTCCTATATCATTGGGCAACTCTACAAATCCCTCGCTGCACTGCAGACGGACTACATCGACCTTTACTACCAACATCGTCCTGACCCAGATGTCCCTATCGAGATTGTTCTCGAGACGCTTCGTCCCTTTGTCGAGAAGGGACAAATCAAATGGTTGGGTTTGAGTGAGTGCGATGTGGATATGTTGAGAAGGGCGAAGGCTGTGAAGGATCTAGGAGATAAAGTCATCGCTGCTCAGATGGAATTCAGTCCCTTTGAACTGAGAATCGAGAACAATGGGCTTGCGGATGCAGCAAAAGAACTCGGCATCGCCATCGTTGCATACTCTCCTTTCGCTCGCGGTCTTCTTACTGGCAGGTATGTCAGCATGACTATACACTACTCTCGTTTATAACCCCCCCCTAGGTTCCGCTCTCGTTCCGACTTTGAGGCAGATGATCTGAGATTGCTGTTGCCTCGTTTCGATGAGGACAATTTTCCCAACAACCTCAAACTCGTAGACGAGCTCAAAGCCATCGCACAAAAATACGGAGCTACGGCTACTCAGGTCACCATCGCGTGGATCCTCGCCGAACACCCCGATTGTAAGTTGCAGCATACTTGACCCATGTCCTAAACAACATTTACGCGATCACCAGTCTTCCCGCTCCCTGGCACACGTAGCATCGCTCGATTTGAGGAGAACGCGCTAGGCGCAGAACTTAAATTGGCTCCGGAGACCGTGAAGGAAATCAGGAAATGGATTGATGCTGCAGAAGTGAAAGGAAACAGATATCCTGCTCAATTCGAACGTCCGAACTGGTGTATTCCTCTCAGTGAATGGAAGGGCATACCTAGTTCTTAAAATCACATGAAGTGTACCAGTAGTATGTGTATGATTACAGCAGTTGAAATTGAAATTCAAGTTCGCGAATGCGATCGAATATTTTTTACTCTTTCACATGAACACTCATCCCCCCACAATAACAATCGACTTAGTAAACACTACGGCTCATGATACGATGAGATCCCACTAATGCATATGTATAAATCCAGGTCCTAGATCGCCTAACGACAAAAGACGTTCTCCGAGGGGTCCTACACTCTATTCTCTTCCACCGCCTCTTCGGCACCGTCAAACCAAAAACTCTCGAGGTTCTCGATGTAACGATGGTGGGGACTCCAGCTACATGTGCAGAAATGCACCTCTGATTATGTACTAGCCGGGCGTGGACGATTCTGATACGGAGCAATTGATAAACGAAAAAGTCGATATGTTTTGGAAAGCTATCGAACGAGGGACAAGTAAGCGGGGCCAGGTGAGTTCTCGAACTAGAATACCTCCCAGGTCATCTTGACGGTAAATTGTCTCAGATAATTGTCACATTTTCCGAAAAACGACCGAAAAAATCATGGTTCCAGGTTTATATGGCAGAAGAGGAGGTTCCTTGGGAAGAATGGTACAGTACCGAGTATGCGTTATTGACTCTCCTGATATAGCTCACGCACTCTTCAGGATAATCAATGCAGAACTTCGTCAATCAAAATCCGAACGAGGTACGCACTCACTCAAGCCTCTGCATCGTAGAAAGTCTGTTTCAACGGCATTTTTCTAACCTAGATCGTCAAACTTTCAATTCAACGCTCGCCGCCACCCTCACACGAGCTGTGCACACGATCCTCACCCACACTTCATCGGAGCGTGGACGATCGGCCGTGCCTCTTATCACGAATGCTGCCGGGATATCGCCTTTCCCAATTCGAATATCTGTCAAAGTTGGAGGTGTTGAGGTTGGTGGTGTATGATAATCCAGTGTATAAGTATGTACTATCAGGTAAGTCTCTAGTTCTTCACATGAGGTTCATCCGTTCAACGCACATACTTTCGAAGATTTTACGGAAAGACTATACCTTGGTACTTTATCTATACCATGCTTCGGCAAATGTTCAGCGCTCAGCTCCATGATCGGTCATAAAATCTCGGTCAGTCTGTGATAAAGCGGCGCAATTATTCTTTTTCCAGAGATAATCCCAGAAAGGTGTCCTCGTTGCCTACGCCACCTGCCCCTCAGCGGAAGTCAGAGGCTCGTTAGAGATTCTGAAACACCTCGACAAACTTCGAGTAATTCTGCTCCATATCGGCCGCACTACAACCCCACTATATATGGTACAGTCTCGCGGCGTGGAAGAGCGGACCCAACCTTGGGACTCGTATCCTCTGACACTACGCCTCCAAAGACTCAATTTATCATCGCCTCCTTCGACTTTCATGGCTACTACAGACCGACGAGTAGTCATCGTTGGAGCTGGGTAAGATAGGCAATATGCGTGTCTTTCTCGCGTCCTGATATAGAAACTTGCAGCATCGGCGGGATATCGTTCGCCATTGCGTTGAAACAAAAACTTGGATTTGAAGGCTTCTCGGTGCGTTAACAGTCCTGATTTTTTACTTCATTTGATGATAGGGCGGCGTCATATCAGGTTTACGAGCAAGCTTCCGATGTGGGAGGGACCTGGAGGGTGAGCGATTGTACCGTCTATTCTTCCAGAAGTTAAACATGAACTCCGTCCAGGATAACGTATACCCAGTCCGTATACTGTTTCTTGTCGTTTAAGCAATCCTGAGCTTATACGTCAGTGGCATCGATCAGGGTTGCTCCTCGGACGTTGCTATTCATTACTTTTCTCTTTCCACGGAACTGAAACCAGATTGGAACGAGTCTCATGCATCCCAGCCAGACATTCAAGCCTATTGGAAGGGGCTCTATCGGAAGCACGGACTCGACGAACACGTTGTGCTCAATACTAAGGTGATATCGGCAGAATGGGACATTGCTGAGCAACGATACCAGATCGTTTTAGAAGATGTCATCTCTGGGACCACCTCCACTACTTCGGCCCATATTCTTGTCACAGCTTTAGGCATTCTGGATCTACCGAAGTATCCTGATATTCCTGGCTTGTCGGATTTCAGGGGGCAGCTATTCCACTCCGCAAGGTGGAACAACGATGCCAAGCTCTCGGGGAAACGAGTTGCTGTAATTGGCAATGGTTCGTCTGCGTGCGTATCAGCTTCTCTTTTTGGTACAAATATCTCCGTTTATGAACTATCTTTTATCTGCAGTGCCCAATTCATACCTGTTATCACCAAAGATCCGAATGTGCAAGTGACTCAGTTCATTCGCACCTCGAACTGGTATATAGAGTCGGTATGTGATATATCTCTGTCTTCCTGACGCCAGCCTATAGTCTCACTCATCTCATCACAGCCGCGAAAGTCATTCTCTCCAGCCACAAAATGGATTTTTGCGACCGTGCCGTTTGCTATGCGAACGTATCGGAATTTTTTGTATCTGAAGGTGAAAGTCATCCAGTTTCATTATGTCTACCAGGCGAAAACTCAAACAACAGTAGACGGAGGTCTCGTACTTTGGCTTATCCAATAAGATGCTCAGAGCCCTCACAACCAAGGTAAACCTATCTTTCTGAAACCCGTCTCCGTCCGTGACGTCAATCTCCTCAGTTTGCTCTTCGATACATGCTCAAGACTGCTCCCGCAAAATACTACGAAAAACTTATCCCTGATCATCGTTCGTGTTTCGACTCTTCCAACAGTTGTACTTTCTTTGATTGCGAACCTCTGCTGCAGCCTTAGGCTGTAAACGAATCATATATGATAACGGGTATCTAAATGCTTTGCATCGGCCTAATGTCTCTCTCAATTGGGAACAGATTTCGTTGATCTCCCCGAACGGGATCACTACCGGGTCCGGTGAGCCCTGATTCATAGCTTCCCTGACCCGTCTGACCACTGAAGACAAACATTCCTTCAGGTCAAACACTCGATTTTGACGTTATCATACTTGCAACAGGTTTTGTCACGGTATGCATGTCGCTCACTTGTTGGCCAATAAAGTGGCTCTGATCTCAACGCGCACACAGGATCAATATAACTTATCTGTCCGTGGTAAAGACGGAGAGACTGTCGAGCAATATTATCAGTCGCAACATGGCCCTACTGCTTACTTAGGCACAACTATACCTGGTTTCCCGAATCTCTACACACTTGCAGGTTAGCCCTTTTGACCTTCTGGTTCGTATGCCTCATCAAGCTATTGCAAGGTCCCAATACTACCACCGGTCATACGTCCTTGATCTTTTTCGAGGAAGTGCAGGTCCGTTATTACGCTTCGTGGCGATCGAAAATTGCTTCACATCGTTGCATAGATCGATTATTGCCTCCAGCTCATCAAACCTGTCCTCGAAGGGACCGTGTCGTCCTTTGAAGTGACTCGCAAAGCTACGGACGTCTACAACCGTAAAATTCACGCGAAGCTCGATACATCTGTGTGGATGCAGTGCACTTCATGGTATAGAACAGGCGGCGAAGGAAAAATCTCCAGCATCTTTCCCGGCAGCGGGATGCATTTCTATCGGTACCTTCGTCGTCCAACATGGACTCACTATCAAGCTGTGGGTGGTGATGAATGGATTCAATCTAAACGCGTCTTCACTGTCCTGCACTGTCTTTGGTTCCTCCCTTTGTTCGTGTTGCTAGGCTGGACCTATTCTTGGCGAGTACCGGTGTTTACGTTCCACTCTCTCGGTACTAATAAGAAAGCGGGTACTTCAGACTCTTCGAACAGTCATTAGCTTCTGAATCCGTTCGCAATAAAACTGATTTCGACCTCAAGTGAGGTTCACATTGCCTCAATTTCCCCGTCAAGTCGATGTGTGAGAAGTGCTTATCATCTTACTGAGATGACTCTGGATGATCTCCTTGCAACATTTTCAGGCTGGTGATTGAATGAGCCTGAGAATCGTGGCATGACCCATGACATTGTTTGACACCACATCCGAAGACGATCAGTGTTCTGTCGGGAACATATGCGCCGACATAACCGATTATTCAACCTTTCAATCACGGAAATAATGCATATTTAACCCACAGTTCCCTCCTGACCGCCTCCGACAACACCTCCTCGGATCTGCCTTCGTTACAGCCTCTCGACATGTCCTCCCCAAAGCGCGCAAAAGGGACATCTGTGATCATAATAGGTGCAGGGTGAGTCTCCGGGATCAAATCACGTCGCGCAGACCTCATCGTAGTGCAGGGTCGGTGGACTCGCATGCGCGATTGCGCTGAAGAGAAAGTTTGGGCTGGATGATTTCACGGTACATAATCATCTCTTTCGGTCCAAGTAGTCACTAAAATATTACAGATCTATGAGAAAGCCTCGGACGTTGGGGGAACTTGGAGGGTAAGTAGTCTCCCCCGTTCAAGCCTTTGACGAGAACCTGAATATAATCACCGTCAAGGACAACATATATCCTGTGCGTTCCTCCATGGACTATTCTGATGGAGTTCAGCAGCTCATCGAATAAAATCAAATCAGGGATGCGCTTCGGACATCCTCGTTCATTTCTACTCTCTGTCGACCGACTTGAAACCTGACTGGAAGGAGACACAGGGCACTCAACCCGAAATACAGGCCTACTGGAAGGAATTGTCCAGGAAATACGAGCTCAACAAACACATCGTCTTCAACACGAAGGTTGTGTCTGCTGAGTGGGATGTTACACAGCAGATGTATAACATCACGACCGAGGATGTTGTATCTGGGACAAGATCGCAGACTTGTGCCACAATTTTGATCTCGGCCCTTGGGCTCCTCGAAATACCTCGATGGCCTGATATACCCGGTCTTCAAAGCTTCAAAGGCGATATTTTTCACTCTGCACGGTGGAATAAATCTATTGACCTGTCGAATAAGCGAGTTGCGGTGATTGGAAATGGAGCTTCTGCGTATGTATCTATCTCGTAGCGTCTTATGAGATGAGCTGGTGTTGATCTCGTGAAATTCAGGACACAATTCGTTCCAATAATCACCCAGGATCCCAGTGTACAAGTGACGCAGTTTATCCGAACCGCGAATTGGTACACTCCACCCGTACGTTATACACCATTGGAAACTCGTTATCTTTCTGAACTAGAGCAGGTCCGGAAGCCTATCTCAGCAACGATGCAGTGGATCTTTGGGCATGTCCCTTTAGCTATACGAGCTTACCGCGCTTACTGTTACGCCATGGTGAGTAAAGTCTTTTGCAAACCGATCTTACACGCTCAGACTAAAATATGTTTCTAGTCTGAGGGTCTTTACTTCACTATCGACAACAAGCTCAGCCGAAACATGTTAGCAAATGTAAGCCATCCTCAGACCGAATCTGTCGTGCGCTGCTGATAGGCCGTGGAACACATCAGATCATCAAAAAGCATATCGTCAAGACTGCCCCACCTCGGTATCATGCAAAATTGATACCGGATTATCGTATGTCATGCTTGCTCGCTCGCTGTAGTTGGCTTGAATTGACCATCCATCAAAGCCTTGGGTTGCAAACGGATAATTGTGGACACCGACTATCTGTCGTCTTTACATCGGCCAAATATCCAGCTCAGCTGGGATGGCATCATGCGTATTACTGATAACGGAATAACGACCAAGGATGGTGCGTCATAGACTGACAGTCTATCATTTCTATGGTGAACTTGACCAAACGGATTTGCAAAGGTCAAGAACACGCTTTCGATGTCATCATACTTTCAACAGGGTTCACCGTCGTTCGTACCGTCGATCCATTGTACTCTGCATAGCGCCACTGACGATGTTCGCACCAGGACCATTTCCCTCTATTGGTCAAAGGAAGGTCTGGTCAAACCGTCGAGGAATATTTCCAGTCGCGAGACGGTCCATCGGCTTACTTGGGAACAACCATGCCCGGTTTTCCAAACTTCTATACCTTAGCAGGTAATCATTTTCAGTGGCATTTTCCGCGTCAAGCTTGAAGCCGAGATCTTTTCCAGGTCCGAATACAGCCACTGGTCACACTTCAGTAATCTTCTTCGAAGAAGTGCAGGTGGGTGACTTCGGAGCCTTTACTAGTTCATTTGAATGATTGTTTGTCAGATCAATTATTTGCTTCAACTTCTTGAACCTGTCCTCCGGGGAACGGCGTCCTCTTTCGAGGTTACTCCCAAGGCCACTGATGATTATAACGATAAGATCCACAGGAAATTGGCCAAAACCGTGTTTACTCACTGCATCTCTTGGTATCGAACCGGTGGGGAGGGCAAAGTGTCCAGCATCTTCCCTGGCACTGCATTTCTCTTCTACTGGTACCTTCGCCGCCCTAACTGGCAGCATTATATCGCTGTCGGTGCCGAAAAATGGGATCGCCAGAGACGTCGTGCGAGGCTTTTGCGATGGATTTTCCTCGCGTCTTTGGTCTCAGTAGGCATCTGGTCTGCGAACAGAGCAAATGTGGTGAGTCGTCAAAGCTCAACCTCTCGAAATTCATCACCCCTCAAATTCATCCTCTAGACACTGCCGTACGCCGCCCTACTTCGGTCTTTGTCTCGAACCTACAAGCACATCGTAGGATAGTCGTAATGACATCGATGGTACTATGCTCATATATGAACTCAACACCCTCGCCTTCATACATGTACATTCGCAAACAAGACGTCTTTCGCAGCGCTGATCCAAAGGGCTTTCCAGCATTTCTGAGACTCATAAACAATGAATCTACTCAAAGCTCAAAACGTTCGGAGAATTGAAGATACAACTAGCAAGAAGCATACCAAGCAGCTCTATATAGTAAAGACAGTCCATATGGTAGAGACAAGACAAGGCAAGAAAGGTCCAAATCAAAGCATCCTGCAACGTTCTAGGAAGACTTCGATCCCATATCCCATATCCCCAATCCCATATCCCCAATCCCACTGGAGCGCCAACACTCTACAAAGCGCAGACCAAGCGCAGACATGTACGATGGAAACATTGTAATCGAGTATCTCGCCGAATGCCAACGCCATCTCTTCGAGGTCAACGGAATACATGTCTCAAAAGAGCACCGTCCCGGGCGTAGACATCTCGAGCCGTCGGAACACTGTTCGGAGTTTTCGGCGGGCCGCTGCTTGTAAGTTGGAGTCACCGTAAGGATATTTCAACTCGTCTCGAACTCTCGAGATCTCAAGATCACAATGCTCATA
Source organism: Sarcomyxa edulis (assembly GCA_009761415.1). Taxonomy (NCBI): domain Eukaryota; kingdom Fungi; phylum Basidiomycota; class Agaricomycetes; order Agaricales; family Mycenaceae; genus Sarcomyxa; species Sarcomyxa edulis. The sequence goes on from QUOL01000010.1 coordinate 98,024, forward strand.
TACTCCAGATGTGCTTATACCCTTGCTAAGGCATCTCCATAGACACACCCCAAATACCGTCAGCGAGACTCATTCTGACTCACTACGATATGCATCCGCTTGCCGACAGGGACTGGAATCACAATCGACCGTCCAGCGCTGACCGGATTCTTTTATAAACAAGGTGCAGCTATACTTGCGAGACGGCATACTGTATCGCAGACTGCACCAATGAAGTGACTCTTCGGATACTTATATGGGACCCGGTGTTATGCGTTCCGCTGTCATAACGCAATGGCGTCAACGGGTATCCAAGTTTGCAAAGATTAGTTACCGAACGGCGAACGTTGGTGCGCTCGGGCGTCCTGGATGAAATATCTTGTCTTGTCAAAAGGTGCGTCTACTTGTCTATTGTATGGTGGCAACTCTGCTAATACTTGGCCCCAGGGCGACATTTTGTCTTCAGTGGATCCTCCTGTTCTCTATGCATTTTAGTTTCGTCTCAAAGGTCTTGGAGAACGCTCAGTATCAGTTCGGCGAAGAAATAGGTGAGCGTTAGACATTTCATAGATCAAATACATCTCACCCAAGGATTTATTTTGAAACTCGGACCCTGGATGGGCTCAAGAGCCAAGCATCGCAGTGTCATCCCTCCCATTGCTGATGTCACTCGGTCTTCCATGGATTTTTCTTCGATCCGGTAAGCTGCTCGAGGGAGTTCGCTGGAACATCCATCGTCACGACCGCCCGCGAGATCCGGTCGATTGCAAAGAGCTGCTATAAGGGATACGTTGCTATCATTCCCCAAAAACCTATAAAGATGAGGGTTGTAGGGCCACCAGCTTCCTCAGTTCTTCAGTAACCTAATAGCGTCTCTCAGCTACCATCTACAATGTTCTCGACCAAATTCTTTTTCGCCATTCTCTCTGCCGCTGTCATGTCTATCGGCATGGTCAGTGCAAACTCTGGTGATGGCAAGTCAATAACTCTTCCCGTATTCCATTGCGCGTCCTGAAGCACTAACGATGGGCCATATTTCAGCGACTTGGTATAACACAGGCATAGGCGCGTGCGGCGCACCGAGCAAAGACTCTGACCACGTCGTCGCTCTCTCCATAGAGCAATACGGCAATGGCGAGCACTGCTACAAGCATATCGGTGTTCACTGTACGTATCCCTCCTCATCGTCATCGAAGTACTCTGGTTCTGACTGTTCTTGAATCTTCCGGCTTAGACAAAGGCAAATTCGTCGATGCCACCGTTGTGGACAAGTGCGTTGGCTGTGGCAATTTTGATATCGATCTCAGCCCTTCAGCCTTTTCGGTCTTGGCCGATCAGGACCTCGGTCGTATTCCCGTCACCTGGAACTACGAGTGAGCTTGTGTGGGTTAGTTGAGATAGGGAATAGCCATCGAGAGCGTAGATAGAAATGACAATTCATTTTCATCTGTTATGAAGCAGTGTATATATTTTCGAGACTCAGAGTTTGCTCAGAGTCAGATGAAGTCGAACACACAGTCCGGATATGGAAGCGTCTATAAATATATATTGAAACCTTCTTCAAGTAAAACCGCCAAGGAAATACCACCTGGCACCGGTCTTTGATCAGTCGGATTAAATCCGTCGGCAAAGCGCCCATAAAGCGCTCATCTCATCTCTTCAGAGCTCTGCGAAGCAATACCTTGGACTGTGGGCATCGTGGACCACCGACAGGCAAGAGTCCTGGTGTGCTCTCTTGCAAACTCTTGCAAAACTCGTACCCAAGTGTAGTGCGCTCGACTTGTACGTCACCTCAAGCCTTGAGCGCAGCACTTCATCGAGGAAGAGTCACATCCTGCTTGCACAGCCTGGTCTATAGATCATTTCTTGCGGGAACTGGGCTTGTCCGAGACTAAGTATACCAACCGGCACATGCGTCTTGGCGTAGATAGTTGCCGTTGTTGTCCCCGCTATAGTTTGTATCTAGCTTATGACAAGCGCTAGGCACTGACCCTACGATATCTGTGAGCAAATTCCCAAGGTGCTGACGTTGTCTTCTGCTGATACCGACCTGTCATCGATCTAAGAGCCGGACTTTAGTGAATGGGACATGACATTACTTAGGTCTGATAATACTCGTCTCTGCCCATAGCTTATTAGCACCGCATGGTCTCGGGCACTTATCCTCCGGCCGACGCATTCCTCCGGGTCATGCGAGGTCCTTCATCATCCTGAGTCCCTTCAAGCCCCCGGTATACTCGGCAAGTACTTCACTTATAAAGACACCCCGGAGCTGTTCCTTCAAGCTCAGGACTCTCCAACGGCTTCTTAGACAGTATCTAAGGAAACATTCCAACAACTTCGCAGATGCTCTTTCCTAGATTTATACTATCTACCCTCTCTACTTCCGCCATGGCTATTGGCATGGTCAGTGCATATACTGGTCGAGGTAAGTGATCCTTAGCTGATGCAACTCATCGTATGCTCACAATGTTCTCGTTACGCTCTACAGTCAGCCTGTACAATATAATCATAGGCACTTGCGGTGATGTAATCGTGCCAATCGACTACAGCGTCGCCCTTTCTACCGAACAGTACGCGAACGGCGCACACTGTTTCGAGCATGTCGATATTATGTGTATGTTGTGTTATGCGCACTCACGATTGAGGGACAAGCTGATTCATTTCACTGTGATTTGACAGACAACGGAAAGCTCGTCGATGCCACTATCCTAGACGTGTGCTCTAACTGTAGCGAGTTCGATCTCGGTGTTAGAATCGCAGTCTTGGAGAGCTTAGATCTTGTAGATCCGAACGACTCTGTCACTTGGGACTATGAGACTTAGATGTACAACGTTTCGTTTGAACCAGACCGTCACGGCGTTACTTCGGGGTCGAAGTGGTTTCCCTCCCGTACACACGATCCATAAATAGTAATCGTGCCGAACGTTGTTTGGCCTTGTTTCTCAAGAACCTCCGAACTCTAAGTTCTAAACTCTAAATTCCAGTCGCGTCGCGGCCGAGTCAAGCCCGAAGCCCATGTCCTCCTTCGACAAGACGCCCATACAACGTCCGTCGTTAAAGTTCTCGAATGTCAGGCAATGCTCCGGTCCGTCGGCACAATAGAATACCGACCGGCAAATACCTGCGTTGATCATGAGTACCAAGGTCTAGGGCGCGCGAGGTTGCCTCAAGGCTTTTTTTCAAACAAACCGTGTCCGGTAAAGGATTCTCTCCTACTGTTTCCCTATAACTATTCAGCATTTCATATCATGGATCCCCCGTCCGAGCAGCCCCAAATCCCGACCTACTTGATTTTTAGCCGTGACAGCGTTAAAAACACCGTAATTCACCAAACGGGCCCATCGATCGATGGCAGCTCGACCGTCGCATCCACTCCCATCTACAAGATATCCACAGAGCCCACTGGCCATCGAACTGAGATCCGAGACGCGCGCACGCAGCGTCTCATCGTCGCTATCGAGCGCAAGGATATACTCCCCGACAGAGTCATATTCCCGCACCGTAACGGAGGGAAACCAATCGCGATAGGCCAGTGGCTTAATACCTGGAGACTTCCAGACGGCTCGTGAGTAATGATCAATATCCGGGGTTCGATATCAATACAACGTACATTGACTTTGATCCCTTTCAGGCCTGTAACCACCATGGTGACAGATGCCGGTGAGTTTATCTGGAGGATGGACCATATTTATCGATGGGCTGTGAGTTATACCTGCAGCAATATAACACCGTTTACACGTACTTTCCGATCTGAATCACGTCTAGCTGTTCATAAATACAGCGAACTTTGACGAAGACCCATCTCCGATAGTGCATGTGCAGACTTCAACGTCGTCCAACCCGCTAGCGCTTGTATTGGAATCAGCTGATGCTATGACTATCAGAGATGATATAGTGACCGGGTTTTTGGTCTTGGAACAGAAGTTGAGGATACGAGAGGAGATGGACAGGTAGAGGGAGTGTCTACTTACTTTCCTAGTTTCGCGGCTGCCACCAGCGATGCGGTCCCAGTCAGTTACAGAGAGAGATATGCCATGCACAATAGATGTTTGCTTACGATAAGTAGATGGTGGCTCGATTCCTGGGGCACGAAAGTGACAGTTCCATGCCAGACAGATATAACTCGGTCGTTGAGCGGCGCTATACACGAGACCTGGGCCATGACGATAAATCGAGAATCAAATTCTCGAAAACATGGCAGACGCCGAGAATCTTCGTCCGGAATTTTTGAGGCATTTTTATCGCTCCATATGCACAGCACGCTATGGATAGATTCTCCATAGTCCTCAGACAATGGACTCTGTACGACTCTCAGGCCTCGCGAACGAGACGATCACGATGACAACCTCGAAAGATTGATACCAACGATGGTACAATCTGGAAGAACCTAACCGTGCATAGAGTATGTAAGTACATCAATTTAGAGTGACTCGAAGGGCACTGTACGAAAACAAGATCACCATAGGAGAAATTTACGACATTGGGCCCGGGCGCGTCGAAGACCCACAAGAACGCCCACCTGAATCCTGATTGTTGCAAGATTGTTGTCACTGCTGGTATACTGGGACAACTATCGCAGAAGCGTCACTACCTGACCGGCACTGGTACTTTGAAGAGTTTCCTGATGGGATATAAACTCGCCGAGAGATCTCGAGAAGTTCGGTTGCTACAATTGTAATAAAACAATTATCTTCGTGGCTTGGAGATGCTGCGTGTGTACATACCTGGATCAGCTGGACATACACGTTTTACGGAACCTTAACTTTCTAATTCCATTTGAGTAGATCTTGTGAGGATCAAGGGGAAAGTATTATTGTTCTTTGCTTTGCGGTCGAAAAAGGCAGTCGTTGTGTGTCCAGAAATAACTTGGAGAGAATCTTCGCCATTGTTCCTTAGCCGCTATCTTCCACCATCACCTTCTTGGCCAGCCCCATTCGCGTTTAAAAGCTCCTTCAAAACCCTCCTTTTCTTCCCTCATCAACCTCGCAAACTACCACTTGCTAGTCGAGTACTCTACCACGAAAATCACCTTCAAAATCATGTCGACCCCCACTCACTACATCCGTACCATCCACACGTCGTTCACCGGGCTACCCTCATCTGCTATCAACTCACCATCCTCTTCGTCTGGAGGCATCCTATCCGGAAAATACCCTCCAGGTTTAGGCTTTCCAGGATGGCGCACGAGCCCCACATCTTCCTTCTCATACCGCGAAGATGTGACCGGTAGCACCAGCAAGAAACGACACGCGATCCGTTTCCCTCTGAGCTCTCGTCGCGCCCCACCACCACCACCGTATGCCTCCCGTTCTCGCGCATCCACATCCAGGGACCCATACAGCTCAGACCAGAACCAAAACATGGTCATATACGACTCAGAGCCTGTGGCTCGTCGTGCACGTTCGGCGTCGATCAGCGTATCACCGCCGTTCGATCCCACTGCTACTATCATGGCACCACCGCCTCTGCAGCAGCAACACCAACGATCACGGGTAGCTCCTGCTACGCCGTACCAGGATCGAGATTCGCGATCCAAGTTGGTTGCAGGAATTCTCCTGCATCGTGTGCATGCCGTGGGGAAGCCTATGAGGAGGAGGCCAGGCGAGGGGCAGGTCCCTAGGGAATACGTCAGGAGTGGGCTATCGAGGATGGTTACCGTCGAAGCATAGGCAGGAGCTGCCCAATACCCCCGAGAAACTATTCTATTCGCCACTCATTTCAACGACCGACACGACACGACCTCTCATGCGCATCACTCACTCACGTTTATCTCATATCTCTCATTCACTTCGTTGCATCGTAAAGCGATATGTATATCATTATCACACCCACCATCCTCATAGACGGACTCCCCCTTATTTTACTCATCATGGATTGATTTGTCTGTGCATCCCCTACTCGTATTATAATGTCTCAATATCTGTATTTTTCGTAGATACCTCCACACCACCAGATATCCAAGTCTTCTGAGTCTCCTCCTTAATAGTAAATAGGTTCATTGATTCTGAACTATCATCGCGCTGTTGACCTGCTCTGTTCAGCCAAGACACAAACTTCGTTCTCGAGCGCTGGAGCTCTTTACAAAAACATGTCGATGCCCTTTCTTTCTTCGTTGGATCAGTCAGTTGCCTTTCGCTGTACATGTATGGTCTCTCTGTAACTCAGAGGTTTTCGTCCGTTATGCAGTTGTGATGATATCGCATTTTTAATGCGAAACTTCTACCTAGATCTACAGTTCGTTGAACGACACCCTCTCCGTATTATCCTGCAATTAAGCCTTGAAGACAAGAAAGATCAAATGCTGGTCCTCAAAAAGCTGGTCCTCAAAGAGCTGGTCCTCAAAATGTAAAGATGCTGAGCCACAGTGAGCCACCCGTAAGTGAACCGACGTTTTTGGAAACATGACACAAACGGATCAATTGGCAATCCTTGGGATCTTGCTAGTATGGAACGAAGGATGGATGCAGTGACGATGATGTCTGTCCAAAAAGTCGGGTGGCAATGAACAGGGGTTTCCAGCGTTGCGTGACCTGGGACACCTAGATAAGGTGTCGAGAAGAGACGTCCTAGATGAAGAATGGAATATGACAAGGGGAAGCTTTGTCTGAGAGGGATGATATTCGAATTCTTACGTTCCTTAGCGATATTGCGTCGGGAGGGCGCTCGGGGACGGCGTATTTGATTCGTTGGCTTTCTCGCCTCTCGTACCCACCTCTCAGGTGGGAGACTGAGTGACTTTGACCTTTTTGTAGGCCTGTGCTTGATAAGTGACCGTAATCGCAGTGTCGAGGTTGGTGTCGAGGTCTTGAGCCCCAACTCTGACCTCGATGGTGTCCTTAGCAGGTTTTGGGAGAGTGTTATGATCTTGCGAGGATGACCTGATAAGCATGTTGTCCAAAGCTTTGTAGTATAGCACGAGTGGATATAGATGAGTGAAAAAGACGAGAGAAGGAAGATGAGAGAGATTTGAGTGAGATCGGTGACGCGACTTGCAAACGAAGGAAACAACGTCTTTGCTGAACATCCAGATTTTGTTCGGTTAGGGACAAAGCGCTATCCAAGCCACACGACAGCGTGTGGTAAAACAAGATCCCGTACCCGGATTAAATCAGTTTTTTTGCTGAATCCCGTACCACGGACCACTTCTGTTGAGCATATCGTACGGGCAACTTCTCGGCGAGTTCTTTCCAGATCTTTCCTGCGATGCGGTTCATGGCTACAGACGCTATGAGAAGGTGAGCTTTTTGCGAATACATCGAGGAGGGCTCAGCCCGTTGAATGACTTGTTGAACAAGTGGCACCCCCCCAGGAGCTGGAATAGGGGCCTTTTTTTGCTGTTGCCACTCGAAGTCAACCTATAGGATGGTAGTCGAGTACACGCGTCGCATAGGATAGATAGAAAGAGCGCTTTTGTTTTCCAACACCGGACTCGGTACACCTGAGAAACAACCGCGTCTGGTGATCCTCAACGCCAATCAGTACTCAGTGCTCGACGGCTGGAAGTCGACCAGTGTACATGACTCCCGAGCTAGCTTCCCGTTGCAAACTTCAGAATGCCAGAAAGTAAATTCGCCTCGAGCTATCGACAATTTTGTCGATTGAACCAGGAGAGGTCTTGCGAGATCGTTTTTTCCACAGCCAGAAAGCAGTTCTTGAAGCCACTCTTCCTTCTCCGTCCGTTCATAAACTAGAGTTACCCCCATCGCCAAACAAGTGTGGGTCGACAGAGAGAGACACAGCGGGCAAGATGGAGGAGATGAACGAAAGGAGAAAATATGAGACAGCCGACACAGCCAATTCAAAAGCTCATCGGAGCTCACCATTTGTTTCCGCACATCTCGAACCGCCTGCGCCTCCGACGAGCAGCGCTCTCATTCTTTTTTGAGGATATATAAAGCAAGCCCCTGTACGTACGAAAATCACTCTCCTTTCATCATGTCCGTCTGCTCACCCGATACCCATAAAAGTCGCCGTCGTTCGAATCCTATCAGTATGTCGAGGTTTATCGACCACATTCAAGAGGTGGTCAATGCCAAGACCAACGCTCACGACTTGAAGGCCTTGACCAAGTCGATCGCAGAAGAGAATTCCATTAATATCCCTCATGTCGACCTCACAATTCAGGTAAGTCAGACTCGTAGTCCATCATTCGGCAGTCACTTATTTTTCTATATCATGCAAGTTCATCGGAGCTTCAGGGCTCCCGAAGATGGACGTAGTCGGAACGTGCGTATGGGTCACAATTTTTCATGAGTATTTTACTCACGCCGAGGATACACACAGTGCAGATCCTTATTTTGTTGCCAAACTTGACGACAAGCTGACCTTTGTGTACGTCTCTGTTTTTGTGACGCGGGTCTCAGACGCAATGCTGCTGTGAGACCTTTAAGAGGATCAAATCAGCAGCATTCGTCCTGCGCGCGAAATTCAACCTGTTACTTATCTATCCTTGAAACTCAGATCTACCGTCAAACCCGATACCCTCGCGCCCGTGTGGAACGAAATCTGGAAGATCAAGAATGTACCAGCTACCGCAGATCTGAATATACAAGTTCTGGACAAGGATAATGGTGCCCCACACGATGATTTCATAGGCAAATTCAAGACCTCCGTCTCTGCTGGAGCAAAGGAAGCCGAGATCGAGGGCCCCGTGTTTAGACGGTCTCGAGGGACATTCTGGCTGAAGGCGCGTTACATCAGTTTCCCAGTCGCGTGAAAGGCTAATGATGTTTCGTAGATCGAGAGCTCGCCAGCGGCGGAGCCAGAGGGGCTACTCTATCAATTTGACGGGCCAATACGTTACAGTCGACACTATTCCCCGACTGTCGGTCTCCTGACCAATGCATCCCCCTCCAACGCAAATAACATCCGACTATATTCCACCTGGAAAATGTATATCAAAGGGGTCCCCATCTTCTTCGACGGTAAGAAACAAGGATGGAACAAGAACTATAAAGCTGCACAGAGCATCTTCGGGACGGGTCCCGGATGTCTAGCCGTCCGATCTGGAATTCAAGCTGGACACAAGATGCTGTACGCCCGGAGTACATACAATGGATTCGGCATTATCGACTCTGCGGAAGATGTCATGCACCTCCTCCATGGCGGTGGATCTGATTATCGATCTGGAAAGTCCTTCAGACGTACATCCCAGCAACGCGCGCCTACCAGCTCTTCATCTACCACGACCACCACTTCTACTACTACCCCGGATAGTAGTGATACCGTTCCTCCAAGCCCAGGGGCCACCCCAGAACGTTGGCAACAATTCGCGCACCGTGTCAAACCTGCGGTCTATACTTATATCATATCCACGGAGGACGATTCCCTTCGATTCTCCGAAACCGGTGCTGCTTTTTTCGTCGACTTTGCCTCCAAACACGCCCTGCACGCCAACTGTGCTGAAGCTGTCTATTACTCTGGTGAATTCCACCCCCGACCCGTGGGCGGTTGGGACCATTTCATAGACACCATCCCCGACGATCAAGTCGGGTGGGAACTAGTCATCGACAATAACAGTGGGACGTATTCCCCTGATAAAGCCATGTTGCCGCAGTTACAGAAATTGTTGGAGTACAATTTCAAGTCCTATGGGGTTGGCATCGTTGCGTTGGACAGGGAGGATGAAGAGTTGGTCAAGAGTAGAGAGGCATGTAGGAGTTATGCGCTGAAGAACAGAGGAGTCGGTATGGATGAATTGCAGCCGCATGTGCACTCCGAGGCCGGAGAGGTGTCGCTCTCGCATCAGGCCTTTTCAGGGCCACTGAACGGCGCCTCGGAAGAGCAATGGCTGACCTGAATTCTGAAGTCGTGAAGACTGATTGTGGAGCTTATGATATGTTGTACTCTATCAAGGTTGGATACATATGTATACTGTAGCGAATTTCTTATCTATTTACCCATTGAATCTGATCGAAACTTTTCAGTTAGCATACTTCCAGTGTGATGTCCAACTTACTGTATCAATCCACGTCTGCCTCTTCGAAGAACACCACAATGACGGAGATATCTTCCCTGTTCCACACATTTGCGAGCCGTAAGCACATCATTAGCACACAGAAAAGTACGACTCGCCTGTATTTAGCTGCTCGTGAGGACTCCATAGCCAAAAGCGCGTCCGTCCACTTTCTATGCGCTCCCCCAAGCGCATTCCTAGCCAAATGGGTGGCAGCATTGAGGTCGACATCTATAAACTTCTTGTCCAGTCCCCACGAACGGTAAGCGCGTGTAGTATCTTCCTTCAGATCTACAGGCAAGTCTTTACGACTGAACAATCTGTCATCACTTATTTCTGCACTTCCCAGCCACAATCCGACCAATCCTACAGCTTCATCATTCGTCAAGCAGTCCCAGAGCCCCTTTGACCCGATTATCAAGAAATCCCCAGGCTGGATCGTAGTCGTCGTCACCTCAGGCTCCGCAGTGAAGTACGGAGGCTTCGTTACTTCAGCAAGCGGGGCATCTGATAAATATTCATTATGCAATCGCTGCTGAAGTTCTAAGCTCCATTTATAGACGGCATTACCAAAACATCGCGTAGGACCCCCAGGAACACCAAAAACACGGCCAGAAGTGACGACCTTCTCCCCGGGATGCAGTCCGTTTAGACGTTTTTGCTCAGCAAGATTGTTTGCATCTTGGTCGGTAGTCAGAGGGTATACATCGTATGTGCCATCCACTTGAGGACGTCCCAGCACCGCGCGAGACTTTCCGGTAAGGGCCACCCGAAGCAGTCTCGTATCGGATTCGTACAGAGACAAAAGAGCCCCAGATGCTGAATGCGCCATATCGAGGAGCCGACTCCCTATAAATTTCGATGTAGTAGCCAATGCGCGCTCTGCAGCCCAGTTGACGATATCATCGTCTACGCGTAAGAAGGTGTTCTTGATGCATTCGTCGATTTTGGCGGAAGGTGGTTGGGGAAGGCTTCCTAGGGACTGGATGTCCAAGACGCCAAATTCGGAGTGGAGAGGAGGTTGGGACCCAGGTTCGTATTTCGAGTAGAGGTCCGCAAGTGCGCCAACAACAGCAGTAGAAAGATTTTGATGGAGCCATGACGCAGTCGCTTGGCTGTTGTGACCATCGTAAAGTCCAAGGAAAGTCCACACGCGTCCTGGAAAAGCGACTGCATCGTAGGCAAAATACTCCTGAGCGTAGCCAATGGATCTGTTGAGGCCATTGCATCAATACAAATTACATGCAAGATACTTGGACGCGTAGAGTGAAAGCGCACCCGGAAATATCTAGGGGTACATATGTTGCATCGATCCTACCCACGCCAGGAGGAGCCGGCATTCGTCTTCCGAATTGGGCCAGTATCTCTGGAGATTGCATTCCCTTCGACTCATTGACAATGCGTGGCCTCGTTATACGAAAGTTCTTAGCAACCTCCTCGTAAGGATCATGGGTTGAGAAAGTGTTCCATCAGCAAAAGGGACCGGGCCTCTTGACGGCCCGTAATTCGTTGTGAAGCTCGAAATCCGTCATGAAGCTCGAAATGTTCATGACGATCTCATGAGAGCCTCGTCAAAAGACTAAGTTTTCAGAATTTCTCATGAGGCTTCGTGTAGTTATTGAGGCTCATGAGGCTATTCGAGGTTCACGAGGGTTAGGGAGCTTAGTGAGGCTCTTGAGGCTTAGGGAGCTTATATTGATCGAGCTCGAATATGGGCGTAATAAAATAATATTGCATGAAGTACAAGTCTACTAAAGTCCTACAGGAGAGGGAAAGCGGATGAAGTAGGCGGCGAGAGAGCGAGTCGGAACAGCTTGAGATGTGCGAGGGAATGAGCAAAGCGACTGCTAGATAAAGTCAAGTCAGACTTGCAGATCGAAAGGACACGGAATTGAGCACATACCGAGAAATATAGAGACGCACTGGTACAAGAACAGCTACAAGATAAGTCTTTGAGTCAGATGTGGGAAAAGCACGAGAAAATGACATACCTTTGAGATGCTGGTTAGTAGAGCGACAGAAAGAGCGATACGATGGGTAGTGTTGACTAGCGGTGAATTATAGGCTACTAGGAGATAATTCGATCAACGACGCTAAGAGAAACTCGAAAATGAGTACGTACCGAATAAAATGACAGAGAACAAAATGCTGTAAGACAACACGTCGAAATGGTGCAAGACAGCAAAAAGCTATCTGTTAGGACTGTCAGAAAGTCGATTTTCATCAAAGAATCACATACGGGTCATACGATAGAACGAGGAAGCGTCGTCACTGTTGTTGATGCCGTCGGAAGAGCCACTGTCAACAGAGAACAAGAGTTGAGAGCCTCAGTTCTCTAGACTCCAGCGAGACGAATCAAGAGAATATAGAGTTGAAACCAATCCACATCGTAATGTGGGTTGGTCGGATGATGGGAAGGGGTTGACGACTTATATTCCTGACGGAAACGCGACAACCCCACGAATGTGCCGTGGAGGAGGTATGGTTGGGAGGGATAGAGTGGGGAATTATGGTATATTGCATCAACAATATCCATTTCTACATCCCCCGGGTCTTTAGACCCGCATATAGGGATATCTAGACGCACGACGCGTCTAGGATTTGGCCATATTGCGATATTACTGAAGATAAGCCGTTGTGCAGTCAATTGTGGGGCTACGGCTCAAAATTTCCGTGAAGGGTGTCAGCCAGACCTGTCCAAGATGGCACACCTCAAGCGAGAGCAAGCAGAGGAGAGGCGGGAGGAGGAGACTCGACGACACCCCAAGCACATGGTGGTCCCGGAGGTAAAGACATTTTAAACTCCGCCCGATCTGCATTCGGACTTAGACGCGTCGCGTCGAAGTCGCGTCACAGTCGACCCTACTTCTCTGAGTCCCTCAAGGTGCCCAGATAGTCGAGTCAGCACTGACTGCTACTGTGCCAGACAATAATGGATTCAGGTGAATTTCCTTGTTTTATAATTTCTTGAGCAGAGCGGAGCAAACCTGAGTGAGTTGATAATGAAGTTGCTCGGAATTCAGAGGTGCGTCGGTCACGGTAATTGCAAGAGACGTCAGTTGTTGGCTGAGCCACGTCAGATAAATTGTACGTATATGGTTAATTCATAGGACTTATGGTTTACCGTTTCGAAAGTACCGAAAGGTGTGTCTGGAGTGCGCCAGCCACTATTTATCTCGAGCCGGGGGTAAGACCTCGTGAGCACTCGCAAACCCTCGCGAACGTACGATAGCGCGATGGAAGATGGTGAGCGCTCGCCATGTTTTCGATGACCTCGTCATAGCTTGAAAACCAAAGTCAGATCTCGGGACGGCCCGATACTCTTGCCGCCGTTCGTGACGGTCACAAACCGTCACGACGATTCCGCACTTTTGCTGATGTCTTGTCCTTACTGCTATCGGCGTGCAGAACATTGACAGTCCCAAGGGAGTACACAAGTCCAGAAGCACCTAATACGGCTCCAGCAGTACCCAAATACTTCAGGGACCGGATCGTATGTCTAGGATACCATCTGGACATAATTCCTCTAGGCTCCGCAAGCTACGATCAAGTTTTGAGGTCATTCTATGCAGGAGAAGAATGGTCCGAGAGACATATGTACCTTTATACGGTAAAGCCAAGGAGCTCCTTAGCTTCAAGGACTCTATCTCAGTGAAGTATTGTCAGGTCAATGGCGGTCGCGAGTGTGGGGAGATGGAATGGGTGTCACGTGTGTGACACGGTGTCCCGACAAGTCTTTGTCGGAGAACGAAATCATATACTCGTCTCAGAACATCATCAACGAAAACTCAAGGGAACGGTTCGTACTGTATGTTATCTGGTTATAACTTTGAGCTGGGTGCTTGGAGGTTTCTGATGTCATTTCTCAATTACAGATGGCCCCTCGCCCCCCCAAACGCGCGCGTCGAGATGAGGAACGCGATCCTGACCTTTACTTCTACGACGGCAACATCGTTCTTCACGCTGCTCGTAAAGACGGACCCTCAATCTACTTTCGTGTCCACAAATCGGTTCTCGGGAAGAATTCTCCGATCTTCCGAGACATGTTCTCTATTCCGTCACCCGACGAAAACACTATAGAGACGTATGATGGCATCCCGCTCGTGCATCTCCACGATGACCCTGAGGAACTCAAGGACTTTCTTCAGAATTTTTATAGTTCAAGGTCTGTTTTCTAGTCGTCTGTTTGTTTTCTTTTTGTTTATGGAAGATTCTGGTGCCTCGAACAGCAACGCCACATCTGGATTGATAGGTTCTTTGAAGCTCGCCACAAAATATGAAGTAGATCATCTCAGGTCCCTCAAAATTGCTCAACTAGAGCGGGATTGGCCGTCCAACTCGACTCCAGGTGCTTGGGAGATTTTATCCTCATATAAGCGGCTCAAGCCAGAATCAATCATCCGTCTAGCGCGTGACTACGATGTCCCTAGTGTGCTCCCAGCAGCATTCTATCAACTCTCTACCTCTTGCGCCGCGAAAATGGATCTCACAATGCTGAGAGCGGACGACATATTTGCTGTTTTGGCCGGCCGGGAAAAAATAAAGTCCTACTTACAAGAAAGATTACCAGACGGGATCCCCGTCTGGAGTCCTTGCAATGAACTTCTTCCAGCCGAGTTGGACTGCGAAAACTGCCAGGTCGATATCTTTTGGATGACATTCTTGCTCAAACTTTTCAAATCATGGGATCCTATGAGGGTCTTGAACGACCTTGTGCATACCATTCACAACAACGAATATATTACTTGTGAGGGATGCAGACATAAAGCATGTGCAGGGTTTGCAGAAGAGTACAGGTTGTTATTCGCAAAGCTGCCCGCTTTCTTCGGCCTAGCTTAGAGAGAGGGGCTAATCTATGTACGGTGAGCTTACTTACAACAACGAGCTTTCATGGATCACTAACGTTTCATCTCAAAGATTGTGGAAACCAGTAGAAAGTCATCATATTGTTGCTGTGCTATGATTCCACTTTCCAGTATGTATACGTCTGAAAACTACGCGAAGCGCCGAACGCCGGCCGTACTTAGAGAAGGATATGAACATGAGCACCTTTCTCTAACGATGCCCCCTGGTGCAATCATTCACTGTAATGTCTATGGACGCGACGCGGTGGTTCGCGGGGATATTTCGAGACACTTTCAGTTCAATCTCCGCTCCGCGGCCATTTGAACTTGATACTTGATATGAACGTGACGGAATACTTAATCTTGATTACTCACATCTACGTCCTCCGCCCTTCGTCGATCATCGAGCGCCCACTACTCATCTTGTCTCACCAAGAGTCATTGATATCGTATCGTAAGCTCTGGCTATATTCATAGCGTCCCACGATCTCTGAGCAACCTTCACAGAGACTATCAATGGAGTCACAAGAGTCACAGCCCCAACAGCGTGGAGAACGAGTCTCTGGCTTGTACTTCTACGATGGCAATATCGTTATTCGTGCCTCTCGCAAAGACGAATCTTTCGTCTACTTTCGTGTCCACAAATCAGTCCTCGCTCAGAACTCTCCGATCTTTCGAGACATGTTTTCGATCCCGGCACCCGAAAAGAAAGCTATTGAAATGTATGATAGCACCCCGCTTGTGCATCTTCACGATGATTCCGAGGATCTCGAGGATTTTCTTCGAACCTTTTACAATTCAAGGTATGTTTCAAGCGTATCTTTTTATCTTATGCTTGTCAACACATACATCCTAGCGATCTCCCCTCAATAGCACCACTACGCCCCGATTGATTGGTCCACTTGAACTCGCCACGAAGTATCAAGTAGATCATCTCAGGTCCCACATCATCGCCCAACTGGAGCAGGATTGGCCGTCTACCGACTCGACTATGAGTGATTGGGAGAGGTTGAGAGCAAAGAACCGGCCTAAGCCAGAATTAGTCATCCGTCTCGCTCGCGATTACGACGTCCCCACTGTGCTCATAGCAGCATTCTATCAGCTCTCCACCTGCTCTGCATCAAGCATGGACCACACGTTGCTGAGAACCGAAGACGTCCTTACTGTTCTGGCCGGTCGAGAAAAAATGCATGCCTACCTTGCCTTCAGAGTTCCATCAGGGGATGTCTATGAGTGGGTTCCTTAC
The DNA here is from genome assembly GCA_009761415.1 of Sarcomyxa edulis. Classification (NCBI taxonomy): domain Eukaryota; kingdom Fungi; phylum Basidiomycota; class Agaricomycetes; order Agaricales; family Mycenaceae; genus Sarcomyxa; species Sarcomyxa edulis. The sequence continues at coordinate 114,051 of QUOL01000010.1, forward strand.
AATAAGCTCCTTCCATGGAGATGCAACAATTGTAATGTCCAAATCTTTTGGTCGTACCTCTTATCAGAGCTTCTCCCATCACGGGATCCTTTGAGGGTCTTGCGCAACCTCACGAAGGCCATCTATTTCAAGAAATATATTACCTGTTTGGATTGCAGAGATAAGGCATATATCGGTTTCGAACAAGAGTATAAACTCTTGTTTGCAGAGCTACCCAAGTGCTTCGGCCTGGCTCGGCACTAGGGGCATTCAGTCATTGGTGAGCTTACACACCAGAATTTATCACACTTGTACCGTGCACGAGGTGTATCAGGCAGGATTTTGATTTCGGAATTAAATTTTTACACAAAATGTTAAGTCTCCGATCAATTACGGCTGATATCAATTACATAATAAGCAACTCAGGGTAAATCTCCGGCGATCTCGGCGACTTTCTGAACCTTCGTGCTCACTGTTCGAGACAGCGAGCACGCGTATCCCCTCATTCTACTGCTATTCTGCCCACTTTTTACTGTATAATGTCTTTATATGTACTTGTAGTTTATTATCAAGAATATATTTCGCTCTGAGAGGCTCTCAGAAGGCAGTTAAATGGATATCTATTATTACTGACAAGAAAATATAGTACTGGAGAGGGTAGGGGAAGATCTGAAGCAGTATAGGCGTAGGGGGATGTGATATGTAGATGGGGAAATGGATATATGAGGTCCTGTATATCAGGGGAAGGAGGGAAGCGGAAATATGTCCATTCCTAGGGGCAATATCCCTTTCTACTAATCTCTGGAGGTGGAGATATGTGTACTAATGTGGGGATATGCTATAGAAACATGCCTGGAGGTAGGGTAACAAGAGAAAAGGGAATAGAACCAGTGGTGCGGAGTAAATCTGATATTTTGAGGGAGGAGGAAATGAGGAGACTGTAAGGGCAACCTCAAGATGGCAGCAATCTGCACAACAACAGAGGGGAATCCAAAGATATATAGATCAGATAAGGTAGATACAACAGGGAAGTAGATGTACTGCATACCTGCACAACAACAGAGGGGAATCCAAAGAGAATAGGATAAGGAAACCCTTGCTGCTGGCAGGCTTGACCGCTTTGCTGGCGCGTGACGCGTGACGTCACGTCACGCGAAAAGCGCGAGATAGAATGAAGGGGAAAAGGGAAAGATAGGTACAGGTAAGTAAGAAGGAAAGGAAAGGAAAGGAAAGGAAAGGTATAGTAGATTGTCCGTTAAGGGGAGTCCCCTTACAGAGACCCACCAGGGTGTTCCAAGCCACACCTAGGTTCAAATCATCTATAGAGCGTCTATAGAGAATCATAATGGGTGTGGAAACACCTTGGTTTGTCTCTGGAAGGAGTGGGAGCAAACCAGCATCTTCACCATAGAACGGCATAGTAGTCACTGAGTCAAGTAGAGTCACATAGAAGCCATAGAATTCACATAGCGGGCATAGTAAAACATAAATCCTCCATACTTAGTCTCAGAAAGATCTACAGAGGGTATCAGAGCATCTACGAGGATCTTCGCAAACTCTTGCAGATATCCACTTTCAGATTTCTGACTCGCGCTAGAATGTAAATAATTTCCCAAGTCCAACTAGCCCTGCCCTCAACCAACGGCGACTTTGACTGGCTCGGACATGCTGACTCATGTTGATGTGTGTGCCAGCACATCCGTTCTTCCCTCATCACCATCTCATGCAGTATCCTGGCCTCAGGTCCCACCTTCCAATCTATCGAGACCTGAGGCCAACTTACTCAAGATACTGCAACCTGTAAGCATAGCTTACTAACATTTGTACTTGTTATCCTAGACCCTTAGATAGCGGACCCTGATGTATTGTTCCTTTACCTTTTAATCCATACTTTGTTTCATTTTATCTTCTGTTCCGCTTCAGTGGAGACCACCTCCGTGGGCTCACACAACCCTTCTCTCACTATTTGTAGTATCACAACATTCCGCAAAACTACCCCGGGTATATTCTAAGCTAGTATTGATCAGTCAAGATGCCTGATAGATGGAAGATCAAGGCAGCAACAGGAAGGACTCGGGATGTGGCACTGATGTGAATATTCCCCATTTTTGCTGCTTTCTGTTCCTCTTTTGACTTTTTTTTTTCATTCCTTCTACCCCTCCTCCACCACAGGTCACCATAGCTTATACTTGTCAGGAAATGACTCATTTTGGACTTTATCTTTGATCTTATCTTATCTTATCAGGGGGCTATAGTTATTCCTTGGGATACCTTTATTCCTGCTGCTGACTGATGCGATTACTAAGGTGCTGCGGAGTTGCATCATCATCTTACTAACGGTGTTCCATTATGTTCCATAGGATTCTATAGCTTACCAATCATGTAATGTAGGTAGATATATAAAGGGCGCTATGCACCCTGGGGATCCTCAGTTCGATCTCTCAGGATTACCGCTAATCTAGTGGGAACCTAAGTCATATAACTCCTGTAGTATCTTCCATCGCTTCCCTCTCCTCTCTCTTCCCCTCTGTATCTCCTCTTCCTCTGTTCTCGTCTTTCGCTCGTGACGCTTCAGTGGCCCGCTGATCTTGTATAGATTGGTGTTGCCCTGACAATACTCTAGGCATAGTTTTGGTAAGTATATCATATTTTTCGGCCAAATCACGGTATCTGACACAAGACAGCACCAAAGACAAGACACGTAGGCAAGGACCCAGACACGCCGGCAGGAAATGAAATGTGAGGGTAGGGAACACGAGACCCGTAGGTGGGGAACAGATGTGTATGCAGGAAAAGACCGTGGGGTGGGGTACAAGATGTGTGGGTAGAGGACAGAATACTTGGATGGGGAACGGGACACGTAGTCAGGAAACAAGACGCGGGGGTAGGGAGGGGACAGCAGAGAGGGACGGAATACAAAGGTGGTGTGGTTGGGAAGGTTATTGCGACCGTAGATGTAGTGCAGTTGTTCATAGTACCTAATACTTGAATAAATGATATCTTTTGCTTCACTTTACTTTCCGCTTGCTTGTAGAACTGTATTTTTATCATTATGTTCTTGCATTTGATCTGACCAATTCTACATAGGTGTGCAGAGTGCTTCATAGAGTAGACATAAACCGACCATAGAGAAGCTATGAAAGACATGGGAAAACAACTTCTCTGTAGATACACAAATCCCAGAACCCTTTTCTATGGGATCTTTGGGTCTATGGCTCCCTATGTAGATCCTTGTAGAAAGGGAGACTCCTAGGTGCCTAGGAAGCTCACCAAGGCTATATATACCCCATGTATATTCCTCTCAAATACATCACAGAGGGCTCACTCCCAGCTCCCGTCGACCGGTCATTCCCTCGGCTGGACCTGTCCTAGATCATACTAGGGTTCCAGGCACCTCTTCTCATCCTGCCCCTCCCACCCCTTCCAGCGACAAACTGAGGTGCTTCCCCATCTATGTCAATTCTCTATAGATGTTCTATAAAGAATTTGGACATAGGTGTGGCTTGGAACACCCTGTTGGGTCTCCTCATTTCCTCCTCCCTCAAAATATCAAATTCACTCCACATCACTGGTTCAATTCCCTTCCCCCTTGTCACCATACCTTCAGGGATGACTTTATACCATGTCCCCATCCTTGTGCACATCTCTCCGTCTTCAAAGATTAGTGGGAAGGGATATTGCCCCTAGGAGTAAACATTTTTGCTTTCCCCCTCCCCCTGGTATTTAGGACCTTATATATTTGTTCCCCCATGTAAACATCATCATCCTCTACCACTATACCGCTTCAGATCTCCCCCTGCCGTCTCCAATGTAGAGTAATATATTTTCTTGTCAATAATCATATATATCCATTTAACTGCCTTCTGAGAGCCTCTCAGAGCGAAATATATCCTTTATAATACACTACAAGTGCATGTGAAGGTATTATACAGAAGAAACTAGGCAGAAAGGTAGAGGAAGGAGGGGATATGCGTGCTCGCTGTCTCGAACAGTGAGCTCAAAGGTTCGGAAATTCGCCGAGATCACCGGATATTTACCCTGAGTTGCTTATTATGTAATTGATATCAGCCGGAATTGATCGGACACTTAACATATTGTGTAAGAAATTAAACTCGAAATCAAAATCCTGCCTGATACACCTCGTGCACGGTACACTTGGGACTCTAACAAGTCATTCAAAGGGCTGTTATTTGTTTGAACTAAGGGTGCAATATACTATTCATTCTTGTGCGTCCATTGACCGCGGTTGTCGAAGGAAACAGACTACAAAGTCATTGTGTGTGGTAATAATGTTGGCATGGACATCTCGAAGTCTCTAGGAATTCCACCCAATGTAAGTAGCCAAATTGCGAGTTTCCAGCGTCCTGAACACCACGCGAAGCGCGCTGAAAGGTCACATGCCACATATAAATGCCAGAAGCGGAGAGTGGCGGAGATTGAATCCATTTAGGTCGACCTCGACCTCCAGCTGAAATCAACATTCTGATAGATGACCTGAGCATCGACGCGTCTCAGGTCCAAGACATGTCCGAGGCCTTGAATTCTCGTCCAGATACTTCAGCTGTTACTCACCCAGATATATCCCTAGCGTCTTTAGCCTCGGATTTTTCAACTCCAGCAAGAGGTCTCAGAATACCATCGACTTCATCGCGGACAACAGCACCATCTTCAGCGCAATTGTCAACACCTTCACCGCCACTACCGACGTTCTCGAGGGCACGGAAAGGTGACGACCAACCGTCTTTGCTGAAATCGCGGATTAGTTTCGACGATGGCGAAGATGCAGCTGACGGCGATCTCCTGGACACACCCGGGATGGAGAGGAAGAAATGGGGAGACGGCAACGACACGCCTGTCACGTCGCGTCCCAAACGAACGCGATCTAGTGTTGGAGGTACCAAAGGCGTCACTCTCACTCTGAGGGATCAAGAAAAGGTGCGAAACAATATTTACTCATTTTCATTCTCATTCTAACCCAATCGTCGAACGTACTATGTACTTGAACAGCACATTGATAATCTCAAAAAAGAGAATTTCAACATCAAACTACGCGTCCACTTTCTTGAGGAACGGCTGGCGCAGCTGGCACCCGACCAAATCGATGCCGCCCTCAAACAAAATATCAACTTGAAGATTGAGGTCCAACAACGTGGCGTGGAGCTGAAGAAACTCAGGAAACTCGTGTTGGAATTGGAGAGAGAGCTGGAAAGGTTGCAGCGTGGGGCAGGTGGCTCCCGAGGACGTGAACGCGAACTAGAGGAAAAGCTGGAGGAGCGGGAATTGGAGCTGAAAGAACTCAGACGAAGGCGAGCGAGCGGCGGTGGTCAAGATGAAGTGGCGTTGTTGAGGGATGCGGAAGCGAGGAACGTAGAGTTGGAAGAGGAGTTGGAGAATGCTAGGGTCTTGTTACAGGAGAATATTGATGAGATCGAACGGCTCCGGGAGATGGTGGAGAGAAGGGGTGACGAGTCGACGGTCAGCGAGGGTGGGAGTGAAGCTCGTAGGGAAAGGATAAAGAGACGGCTGGAAGAGCTAGAGGTCGAAAACGAGGAGCTGAGGGCTCGTGTAGAGCAGCACATCGACGTCATTTCACAGAGAGAAGACGAGAAGGAGGATTTAGCGGACGAGATCGATGCCCTGAAGCTCGAGATTGAAGACCTGCAACGGAGGAGAGAGGCAGAGTCGCTGGAGCGCAGCGAGAGTCGAGCACAGATTCTGGAGGAACGCGAAGAACGAGAGGCAGTCGAAGACGACTTGAACGCGCTGAGAGACAAGTTGGCTGCCGCCATGATCGAGCTCCAGCAGAAGGAGGACGAAGTGGAGATGAAAAACCGAGAAATTGACGATCTGGTCGCGGAGCATCAACGGATTGTGGAGGTGGTGGAGGAGGAATGGAGAGGTGAAGTTGAAGACGTGAGAGGTCAGGTGGAGGAGCTGCGTGATGTAAGAATTCTAATCCTGCACTACTTCCTCCTCTGATTTCGATGTTCTAGGTGCTCGCGGAGCGAGAATCAGAGTCTAAAGATCTTCGGGCGAATATCTCTGAGCTGGAGGCCAACACGGACGATCTACACACCAAATTCGAAGCCGCGCTGGCTCATCTCGAGCAAGAAGCAGAAGAGAAAGACCAGGAAATTGAGTCCATGAACCAGGCTCTCGAAAAGCTTGGTGAACAGATCTACGTGCTGGAAGATGAAAATGACAAGATGAAGGAGGATGCTGACCGAATTCGAGAAGATGAGGCGGCCGAGCGAGAACGTCTTGAAGCACTGTCTGCTGCCCTCAAAGACGTAGGTTTCCTACATATCGCCAGACCTCACGATAAAGTGCTGACCTTCTATCTGTTCTGTTCTGTTCTTTTGCAGAAAGTCGTTGGACTCAAATCGCAACTCCAAGAGATGACAGAAATGTACGAGAAATGCAGCCAAGAAATTCACGCACATCGGTCGCGACAGGAAGAGCTTGCAGGACACGTCGAAGATCTGGTTGAAGAAGTCCAACGCGAACGTCAAGCGCGAGAACGTGCAGAAAACGATTTGGATGCTGCGGACAAGGAACACGAGAGTGAGCTGCGTCGCGAACGACGTGCTGTGGAGGCCAAAGAATCTGCGTTGCAGAGTGCTCTTAACGATCTGGCGCGAACTCAATCTCTACTCAGCCAACGAGAGACCGATCTCCAAGCTGTGGAAGATGCGTTGCAGACTCTGGAAGCTGAGTCGAAACGAGCAGGAGAAACGCATACTACTGCCAGATTTTCTCTACAGCTAGAAGTCGATCGACTGAAGCGAGACGTGGAGAGATTGGAGGACGAGCTTTCCCGTGCGAGAAAGGAAGTCAGCGACAGAGATAACAAGGGGCGGGATCGGGATGACGTGCTCGACAAGTTGCACGCTGAGAACAGGGATCTGGCTAGTCAACTTGCGGCGCAGACTCAAGCCAGGATCAATGTCTCGGACAAGTTGGACATTGCGCAAGGAGGGTTGAAGGGTGCCGAGACCGAGCTTGCGGCGCTCAAGTTGAAAGTGGCGGATCTGGAGCAGAGGTTGTCTAAGGATCAGAGGTCGTTGTTGGCCGCTGAAAGCCAGTACAGGGATCAACTGACGGAGAGAAACACTCTATTGCTGACTATTTATCAGTATATGGACAAAATCCTCGGGGTTGACAAGACACCAGTATGTTATCTCATCATCCCTGCATTCAACCCTCTTTATACTAACTTGGTTTTTTGCTTGTCATTAGAAAAGCGGTCAAGCAGAGACAAAACCATTCACCAACTTCAGTGTCTTCCATGACAATTTGATAACGCGTCTGAAAGCCCTTAGTCAAATCCAGTTGGACTTTGATAGACGGTGCCGAGAAGCGGAAGGAAGATTCGCAGACAAGTTGGCCGACATGCGAAAGCAACTTGACAACCGGTGGAAACAGATTGACAAGTTTGAGGCGAGTGTCAAGACATATGCCGAGACCAAAGCGACATGGAGGCGAAAGTATAGTGCTAAAGAAGGCGAACTAGAAGCTATCAAGGTATGTCTAATCGTTTGAGTCAAATACTTGAGAATTTACATGACATTCTTTCTAGGCTACAAATGTAGAGATGGCTGCTCAGCTCGCCGGAGTTAAGCGTCCTGGACAATCCGACGCTATGGAAATACGATCTCTCTCTGCGCGTGCAACCAATGCTGAACGAAGATTGATCAACGCGCAAAATCAGCTCCTTGCATCCGAGGAGAAGATGGCTGCCATGAACCAAAAGAACGCTGCAGCTGATAGCAAATGGGAGGCTCGCGTCAAGGAGTATGAAACACGACTGAAGGCAGCTGAAGAGCGGGTGAAGCGAGAGCGCCAAGGGAGCAAAGAGAGAGTGGCCGAGTTGGAGAACAACCTCAAGTCGGTGCCTCAACGTTCTTTCTCGGGAGTTTTTCTAATCCCCGTTTTGTTTCTATTCTAGGAGTCTCCAAAGACAATTCGATCTTGCGCAAAAGCGAAACCAACAGCTGACCGATGTCATAGATGTGAACAAAGTTACCTCTAGCTCTCCAGCAAACTCTTCACGATAATCCAATGATATATGTTCACGTTTTCTCTCTCATACTTATATTTGGCTGTTTGATAATGTCCCTCTATCGCTTTCGTTTGCTTTGTGTACGATTATACTGTATCAATCACGCAATTTCGGATTTTCTTATTCGCATCTTCGCATTTTCCTCTAACTTCTTGACCCGTCAAAATCCGACCATCGATTTAAAAGATGCTCCATTATTTCCTCCGGCTTTTTTTGCTTCCAGCTGAGATTTTCCTAGCTGCAGCTGCGATTCCAGATCGCACGAATGACAGTCCTGGATTCGGAAGAGACGCCTCTCCTTCAACCTGAGCTCCCTCCTGCGGTGAAGCTTCATGAACAAGTATACGACCGGTTCACAACCCGAAGGAAACATATAATCCTAACTCTTACCGCGTTTTGTGGTTTACTACCCCGTACGTGTAATGTAAATCTCTATCTCGAAGTTGGCTTGAACCCGATCTTGTGTAGTCTTCGTTTCTGGATCCTTTTACCCGTCTGTCCCCCAGATTGCAAAGGATCTCGAGTCTACGGGCGAAGTCGTCAGGTAAAAGATTGAAATTCTTAGACTTTTGTGCCTCCGCGGCGTCTGATATGCTTCCGCTGGTCACGATAGTTTGGCCATTAGCGTCTCCGTATTCACAGTAGCCTTTGGTAGCTTGTTCTGGGCCACTTATTCCGGTTTTTGTAAGTACTTCCATAATTTATAGGAGTATTAGTGCCTCTCTCACAAACCTTACCTTGACGGCTACAGATGGGCGGAGACCCATTTATCTCTCGAGTCTACCCTTGCTATGCATCGGGTCGCTTGCTGTTGGGCTTGCTAGGAACATTCCTGAGCTCATGGTAGCTCGTGTTGTGCAAGCCGCTGGCTCCTCTGTCGGATTGTCTGTTGGAGCTGCCGTTATTGGAGATATTTACAAGCTAGAAGAGCGAGGAACTGCGATGGGGGTGTTTTTCGGTGTCAGTCAATTCTTTTGGACTCACTTCCATCTAAGGTTGATTTAACATATTGTCTATAGGCAGTCCTCTTAGGTCCAGCTCTTGCACCACTGGCCGGAGGTCAGCGACTCACAAGAGACGAGTGCATTGGAACGTATTGACAAATTCTTTCAGGTGTCGCAGCGCACTACGCATCCTGGCGCGTCATGCAGTTCGCACTTGGTATATCTGGCCTAGTCGCCTTTATTTCGATGTGGTGGCTTTTCCCAGAGACGACGCATCCCAACTCCAGAGGCATCGATAAAATCGTATCAACACCACGGCCTTGGCGTTTCGTATGGATCAATCCATTGAAAAGTTTATGGCTTTTGCGCAGTCCCAACCTTCTCGCTGTCGTACGTATTGGTAGGCGTATCTGTCTTGTGATGGGCTGATTCGTCTACTCGCAGGCATTGGCGGGACTGACGGTTTTGTTTACGGATTACGGTCTGTGCATGTTTTGCCTCGTGTAAAGCTGTTTTTTCCGACTGATGCTCGTCATGTAGTCCTGTTGGTACCGCTATCATACACGATTGTGAGTGAAAGGACTTCCTCGAGAAACGTAGAGCTCAACGAGGCTTGAAGGGAGCTCGCTATGGCATCACAAACGAGGCTCTGATCGGGGCATGCTTTATACCTTGCGGTCTAGGAAACCTCAGTCAGTTCACCTCTTGCTCATCACCATTAGCACTCATCTTAATGTCCGTCTAGTTGGTGCTCCAGTTGCCGGACGCATATCCGACAGGATCATTGTGAAGTACAGAAGCAGACGCGGTGGAGAATGGGTCCCAGAGGATCGACTCAGAGCTACGCTCGTCGGAGCCGCCATATTGATCCCGTTTTCGGTCCTCTGCTCTGGGCTTCTAACGCAGTTCGTCGATGGAAAAGTGGGACTCGTGTTGAATCTAATATGCCTATTCGTGAATGGCTTCGGGGTGCGTTCGCATGATACTCTTCTCTTTATAATTCTAATCAACCAAAAATTTGAATATCCAGGTCGATTTGGTTCTGAGTCCTTCAGCAGCTTATTGCGTGGATGTCGTACACGCTCGAAGCGCTGAAAGCATCGCCGCGAACAAGTTGAGTCCTCGGTGATCTCTTTCTAGCGCTGTGAATTCAAGTCATTGATGCCTCGAACCTTCCAGTGGATTTCGTTCGATTCTTCTATCTTTGGCGATCGCCGGGATTCTGCCATCCATCAGGTTGTTCGGTGTCGCTGCTACAAATGCGTTAGCAGCGCTCGTAGCTTGGGTGGGATTTGCGTGAGTCGTCGTTTCGTCGAGTCTGTTCCGTGGTGTCCGCTCCTCTGATTCGTTTCATGTTATGCCACTCAGCTTGCTTTGGGGAACCATTCGGTACGGTGACCGGATGCGAGCGTGGGTTGACGTAGGGTATTCCACGGCGGAGAATAACTAGAATGTTGGCACGAAGACTGTGCCGTACGATGAGCCAAAGATGCAGTCATGATTAAGTGGTGGGGGAAAGTTGATAGTAGGGCCCACACAATTAATACGTATACGTTACAGGCCCCGAGCTGAAACCCACATTCGACAATGAAACTAGATGCCTAGTGACAAAGTCTGAATGAGTCGGATTGCTGACGCGGTTTCGAAGCCGTAGATGAGAACAGTGGAAGTCGACGTGTGTCGTGAACGAAAGAACACTCGTCCAGTTATCCATTATCAATCTCTTGGCCCCGTGTTAGTGCGAGGACGTCTCTGTCATCATATCCTGCCCCACTCAGACGAGCGAGACCCGGACAGAATATCCTAGGCGGATAGTATCCAGACAAGGTCTCCAAAACTCGGATTCGTGGGCCACTGCACAAATGGGCGGCTCTAACAACCACCACCATTGACAGATGGATTATGGTCCCCTGTAGCATTCAGTGTCGATATTAGTGCCTTTTCGTCGCGAGGACCTATTGGTCTGCTATATAGGGTGTCCTGAGACGAGATGCATGTCCGATCAGTCAATGAAGATTTCAGTGCTGTGCTCACTCGTGTCAGCCCTCGCGTGCCTTCTACGCTATAACTCGCACCGCATTCCTGCGTCTCGTCCAATCCAGAATCGTCGAACAATCACCAGTCATGAGATAGGGTCGAGCCAAGAATCGAATCGAATCGAATTTTGGAGCGCTTGATCAGTGTTTGATTCCAGAAACAAGTGATAAGGACATACCTAGATTATCTTCTCATGTTTGCTTGAGAAATCAAGGCTATTTTGGATGAATTTGAAGAACATGAGTTGCCCTCAAGGTCGGGGATAAACCAAACCTGTGGCGCGGAAAATGACCGAAAAGTCGTGCTGTCAGTGTGGAGATATCCAACCGAATATATATCGGCCTTTCGTTCGCTTCTTTCTCCATCTCTCACTCAACTGCTGGCCCTCAATCATCCGGCTTTCGACCTTCAGATGTCCTGTCCTATATGACCTTTTCCGTTGGATGATCGTTGACGTTGTGAGCAGAAAAATTCAATATCAACACTGCCCTTCTTCAATTGTTTTTTCTTTTTCTCTTGTTCTACAATTGTCTGACTAGAAATTTCTCGAATAATAGGATTTGGATACTACTAGTGCTATGGATCACACAGATAATATGACGGTTTCTCTCAATACCATGCATCAAAATACTTACGACTTTCCCCCTTCCCCTACTTCCGCGTTCGCGTTTGGACCTCAACAAGCGTGGTCGACACCGTCTGATCTATCTGGATTTGTCTATAACATACCTGTATCTCCTCAAGAAACCCAAAGTGAGGGTTCTTGTAGGTATTCAAGTCAGGAGAATCGCTATCCATCGCCCCCACCTACCGGGTCCCAGGCCAAATATAGTGTCCCATTACCCAACGCGACCGGAGTAGAGCATTCTATCTTCGCAGCTAGGAGTACTGGTGGAATCTTGGACTCTCCTTTGGTTATGCACAATGGAGGTTTACCATACCATATACCGCTTTCGCCCCCCCAGACTCTCCCCACACCTACCCAAGATTTGCCCGAGACAGACAACGATATCACGCCTGGCCTTCCCCACGACCCTACTGAAGTAACACCTTCATCATCACCATCCTCGCCGCATTCATGTCTTCATCCACCCGTGGTGCCCGATGAACGAAATGCGGCGCTGTTGTCGCCTTTGTCGCCAGTATGGGAGTCCAATCGAATTTCGGACGTCTCGTCACTTACCAGCGAAGACAGTGTCCTCTTGGCTGAGCCTCATGTCATGCATGATGACCAGATCTCCCCATCGATGTATGATTTTTACTCAGGATTCCACCATACTCCGAGGACGCCAGATAATGATTACACGGACCAGATAGGCACGTGTCGTCCGTTTCTCCCTCTTCTCGACATACCACAGTCACGTCAGACGATGTCGCCTATGATTGCCGAGTCTTCTCATGCATGGGACGATCCCGCGAAGATGGATGAGAATGCGATGCAGGTCGATCAAGTTGAGGTCGCGCCATATACTCCCTGTGTAGATGGCCTTACGCCGCTGCATTCGGACATTGTTGTTGACGACGACGACGAACTATCAAGATACCCTAATACTTCGGAGACCTACCATTCACCAAGGACGCTCGCTCTCCCCGATCTTTACGACGACCCTACAACGTCCCCATCCCTCAGGACATTCTCCTCCCTACCCGAACTCGACATGGACGAAGACTCATTCTTCTCACCACCTTCATCCCCCGGACGTACCCTTCTCTCTCTGCCTGGTGCAGATACTGACGATTCTCTTCTACCATCTTCGTCATTTCCAGATGCATTTTACCCCACCACCATTGACTCCGCATCGACTATCCCCCACAATAATTCTAACCACAGCCTCCTACTTATCGACGATGAACCTACTGACGATCCTATACCCCGTTCGCCGTCACCGGAATCTAGTTTCGATCACGACGTTTGCGCTATTCTCGAAGAACATCCTGATCAAGACCTTCAAAAGTTGTACGACCTGCGTAAGAAGTCGCAGCTAGCGGAACGCTTGGCGCGACAGGAGGAAGCAATATTGATGGAGGAGGGACCTCTGCATAAGAGGATTGAGGTACGAATGAAGAGGAAGAGAGAGAAGGAGAGGAGCAAAGAGATTGGAGCGCTTTTGAGACTCAAATTGAAACTAGGAGTGGCAGGAGAGGCGGAAAAAGCGGGATCACCGCTATCGAGCGAGAAACAAGTAGAAGGAGTAGGAATGGATAACCCAGCGCGTTCTCGGAAGAAGATCATAACGAGCATGGCACATCTGGTAGCCAGAATGATGTTTCGCCGTCATGAGATGTTTCCTCCACTTCCGAATCGGAAGTCGACGGCTGCACCGTCGTTTCAACTGGCTTCTCCTCGTACCTCGTCCCGGAAACGGACTGCTTCGCCTCTTTCTCGTTCAGAGTTCAACACCGTAGACTTTGGATAAATCGAAGAAGGACAAAAAGCGAACAGCCGGACGGTGTGTTATCGCCCTTGACTTTTTGCGATCTGATACGGTGTGTCCTGATTCCTGTCGTCTAAGACCAGGAGGAGCTTGGTTGTACCAATATTCCTATGCATGCACGTTGTAGCTTTTAGTATCACCTTTTCTCTCTCACACACATACCCGTCAGAATCGAGTGCTTTTTTACCCTTCTAGTTTGCACCGAATTCAATACACGTTCATCCAAATTTTCAACAGTCAATGTTAAGATTCCATAGGAATATGGCAACAGTAAGTGCTCATCTGCTGAAGATGGTGCGTAGCAAGTAACGAAGATGAGATAAGAATCAACCACGATGACAATGATAAGTTCAACCTGCACTGCACCTGCACCTCTCCGTTGCTCCGTATCTGGATAGCCTGAGTCTTGAAGCTTGAAGTTGCTCGCGTCCGCATGATTTATTCCCGGAAGGGTTTACATCTGGAAGCACGGTGCACAGCGTTCCGTGATGCATGATGAGCATCATTATATCCAGTGGTTGCTTTACGCTCTGAAGACGTGCCTGATGAGATGTCAGTACTAGTGACCCGCGGGTACTCGTCTATTACAAGTGAACTCACGGATACGAAATGCGACGAACCAGCTAATCCAAGTCGAAGAAACTAGGCAGATTTTCGAAAAACTGATTGTACTCTCTTGCTAGATTTTCCCGTCCGAGTTTTCTGCAGTTTGAACATGTTATGTATCTATCGCTGTAGATAGTGTCTCTGAGGCTGCGCAATACCATCATAGGATCTCGTGCTTCCCAGAGTCTCGGTATACAGTCCGACCAATACGAATCACTGTCACAGTAGTCGCAGTCCGGGGGGAAGAAAGGATATAAATCGGCCCAGTGAGGAGGGTCAAAAGGAAATCTATGAAAAATGTGATTTTGGATTCGTTCCCTCCCGACCAGAACTGTATGAACATCCTCAACTCTCAGTGATCTGAAGTCCATATCTTCGGCACGAGAAGTGCAGAGTTGGTAAAATGCTGCTAAGAGCACAGTGCTAACGTCGTGATCGTGCGCTAGGCGAATGACTGGTTCCGGCCTAGGCCGCTTCACCTTTTCCATCTTTTCTAAGTCTTTCAAAGAAGACGGCCAATCTTGCTCCAATTGAGCGATTATACGTGAGCGAAGATCGTCCACTGCATATTTCGTGGCGAGTTTTAGAGGTGCTTTTACTTTGGCCACGGTGTCGTCGCGTAACGGTAAGAACGGGAGATAGCTAGAATGTTTTATCAACGATAGACGGCTGCAAAGAAATATTCAAAACAGACCTTGGACTGTATAAAGTTTGGAGGAAGTCTTTGAGGTCCTCGGGATCATCGTAGAGAAACACGAGCGGAATACCATCATACATTTCTATAGTTTCATCGCTGGGTGAAGGTATCGAAAACATGTCCCGGAAAATGGGCGAATTTTTCGCCAGGACCGATTTGTGAACACGGAAGTGAACGAGGGTTCCGTCTTTTTCAGAGGTGCAAAGAATGATATTGCCATCGTCGAAATACAAGTCGGGATCGCGTTTCTCCTCTTTTCGCGGGCGTTTGAAGGGATGAGGCTGAGAGTTCATTGATTTGTCGAGGAACCTTGCAAGAGGAACTTGGTACATACATATCGGCCGCTGGGCTTGATATCGTGTGGCGCCCTTCAATCGGAGACGCGGAGCTGGGTCGGAGTCTCAAATGATACGCCCGTCTGAGCTCATGCTCAAGCTCGCCTTCTCCGACTCACAAACGCTGAACGCTCACCCCCTTCATTTTCTCTCTCTTTATCGTGCGGTGCTCCGTAACCCCCATATTTCTCTTTAAAGATGACTAACGTATCCGCAGGATTCAAGCGTTCTTGGGATGGTGTCGAACAAGACTCTCACAAAAGACAGAAGGATCGGGACGAACCCAAAGATTGGAGAGATGTCCACTTGAAGTCCCCAAAACCAAACGGCCCTCCTCCTCCTCCTCCCCGAAGAGAGAGTGTCGACAGAAGGTCTTTCAGCGATCGTGGAGGTCGTGGTCGAGGAGATAGTGATCGTAGGAGAACGAGCGATCACGGCAGCTACAAACCTAGGCGAGATGACCGGCATCACCCTAGAAGAGAAGACAATAAACGAGACAGCAAACCCAGACGTAGCACTCCTCCTCGACAGACTAACGGACACTCTCAACCCCTGAAAGACGACTCCGAAAGAGAGGAAGGAGAGTGAGTGTCGTGAGCCCTTTAGAGCGTCAATTTCATTTTTGGGTGTTGACTTCATCGTTCTTCCACAGGATATCCTCTCCACGTCAAAGCCGGGGACCGTCCCCCACACCTTCGTCTCAAGTTTCTCCTACAGCTGTGCCAGAATCAAAATCTGACGTGCCGTTAGAAATGGAATTAGACTTGCCTCCTTCTCCACCTCCTGTAGAAGATACGCTCGCCGCACGTCGTGCTAAACGACAGGCCATTCTGGCAAAATATGCCGCCGATGCTGGCGTCCCCAGCCCCAGCTCAGGACTTAGCAGTGCGGTCGTACCGCCTCCTACTCCTTCTCTTTCTGATCCCGTATCTCAGACCCTTCACAGTGCTGCTATCGATGAAACTGAGTCCAACCAGGCCGCAAACTGTCAGTATCTAACTCAATCTCTATCAGTCACCCGCTGACTTGAACTTTTTTCCAGCCAAGCGTGAATCCATGTCCAACTCACCCAACCCTCACGATTTTGCCCTTGCAAAGGACGATGAACAGGAAGATGCCCAAGTCAAAGTACAACAGGCTGAGGAGCCCGGAGCTGAGCAAGTCTCAGCTGCAGATTACGATCCAAGTTTGGACAGGCGCGAAGACGAACAGAGACGTGTCAGGGCTGAGCCAGAGCCAGAAGCCGAAACAATCGAGATTGTGGAAGAAGAGGAAGAAGAAGAGGACGTTGATGACATGTTTGCCGTCGCGAGCACTGAGAAGAAAAAGGTCAAGAAGGTCCGGAAAATCACTGTGAGTCTACCCCTAGCGTTTGTTCAATCGCATCTCCTAAAGTAAATTGCTACTCAGAAACCCATAGCGCCTGCATTGATCACGACCACGCTTGATTCTGCTGCTGACTCGGAGGGATACTATACTATCATTCTCGGTGAGCAACTGGATGGCGGACGCTATCAAGTCTTTTCATCCATCGGCAAAGGCATGTTCGCGAATGTTGTGCGCGCTCGAGAACTGGTAGGAGAAGTCGGGAGAGAAGTCGCCATCAAGATTGTCCGATGTCAAGAATCCATGTTCGTGTCTTCCATTCGCTCTGCGTTGTGACGCTGATCGTTCATATGTTCCTCAGGTATCGTGCTGGGCTCAAGGAGGCTCAGATCCTCAACAAACTAAGGCAAGCTGACCCAGACGACAAGAAACACGTCATACGCTTGGAACGGACATTCGAACATCGAGGTCATTTATGTCTCGTTTTCGAGTCCATGAGGTATGATCCTTCCTCTTCGTCTATTTACATCGGAGTAATGATCCATTCCCAGCATGAACCTACGTGACGTCGTCAAACGTTTCGGCAAGGACGTCGGACTGAACATTAAAGCTGTACGCGCATATGCTCATCAACTCTTCTTGGCGCTGAGCCTGCTCCGAAAAGCGAATATCATGCACGCTGACATCAAGCCGGATAACATATTGGTCAGTTACTAATTCATGGCATACGTACTTGCAGTCACTCACTCGCTAGCGGTAATACTAGGTAAATGAACACAAGACGGTTCTGAAATTATGTGATTTAGGATCTGCGTCAGACGCGTCCGAGAATGATATCACTCCATATCTTGTCAGTCGATTCTATCGTGCCCCCGAAATCAGTAAGTCAAATATACTGGGTCTTTGGTGCATATGCTTACTTTCCTTCCCCGCAGTCCTTGGTGTTCCCTATGACCCTTCTCTCGACATCTGGTCCATCGGATGTACGCTCTTTGAGCTATACACCGGCAAAATCCTATTCCCCGGGCGGTCAAATAACCAAATGCTGCTCCTCATGATGGAGCTCAAAGGGCGTTTCAACAGCAAGATGATCAAGAAGGCCAAATTTGGCGACGTTTACTTTGATGAAATGGGCGGTTTCGATAGCGTAGAGATGGATCGCGTGACAGGATCAGTGAGTTTTTTTGTCTTTCTTCATACCATCTGCAATGTCATCTGACGGAGATGCTTTTCCACAGAACGTCGTGCGTAAGGTCCACATCTCGAAACCAACTCGAGATCTACGGACACGCTTGATCCCACCTCCATCGGTTAAACTCAAGGACGACGAGAACAAACTATTAATGTCGTTCATCGATTTACTGGACAAGTGCCTTGCACTAGATCCGACGCGCAGAATTAATCCGAGAGAGGCGCTCGCACATCCTTTTATACGAGGATGAATAAATACAACTTCTTAAGAGACGTTCTTAGATACATCAGGGCGAGTTATATTCTATTTCTATATTCCGTGTATTATTCCAAAGAAAATTGTACTATTCGGTTTCTCTTCTAGCTCAGCTGCCTCATATCCCATGATAGTGGTTTTCCAGTCACAAGACTGAAATATGGGAGGAATGTCGCATGATCGTAAGATTCGTATTCTTGTGCAAGTCTTGCGGTTTCCCGTCTCCTCCGGTTATGTCAAATGCCTACGTCCCGGGGAGGTGTAATCATGGTATCGATATCGAGAGAGATCCTTCCTTGTCAATTAACCACTACCCCCACATCTCATCTAGGCCCCAGTGTTATTCTACATGTCGAGTTTACCTTTGTTCGATGAGCTTCCAAACTTCAAGAACTTCCCCGGTTGTGCATGGACAGTATGGGGTGAAAACGATCAACTTGGAACTATAAACCTCCTTACGGATGAGGTGGTTCAACGCGCAGCGAAGGAGGAGATACAGTAAGTTTTTGTTCATCGTTTTATTTGGTCCTTCATTGAGTATCGTAGAACTGGGAAGGCTGTATGCCTGAACTGGTGAGACAATTCGCTTGTATAGCATAGTTTCGACTGGACATGTTTTTTTTGGACAGGCCTCTGAACTTTCCGGAGAAAGTACGTTTCCAAAGCCACGTTTCGTTCTTCACAGTAAGTATGTCGCGATGAACTCATTTCTTGTACGATAACAGCCCATGTTTGGACGAATGTCGCCCGAAATCAATATGAAAATCAAGCAGCCTACCGGAATAATTCGTGACGATGAAATCCACATCGTACGCACTTTCCTATCAGATTAATATAACTACATTTAACAACAATCCTCGTGATAGAACACGCAAAGTGGTACTCAGTGGGATGGGATGCGCCACTTTGGAATCCACGAACATGGAGTGTTCTACAACAAGTAACAAGTTTCTCTGTGAAGATATGAACTCGTGATAACGACGCATATCTAGCACACCAGCCAGTTCACTTCCAACCGGTATCGTTCCATTGCCTAACCCTCTCGCCGTCGATGCGGACAGCATCAAGATTGGTATTCAAAGTAAGGCGCACATTCATAAACGTCTTGTAATGCTTCTTGATATGAGTATTAACACTCCGGTGCTCCGTTAGATTGGGCCCAGCATGGAATATGTGGTCGCGGAGTTCTCCTAGACCTCGTGCGGTACTATACTGCGTCCGGATCTCCGCTACCGTACGATCCATGGACCACCCACGCCATTACTCTTGCAGAGCTGGAAGATTGTGCTAAGAAACAAGGCGTCACTTTTAGGCAAGGAGACATACTTATCATCCGAGTCGGATTTATTCAGAAGTATTATGTGGCTACCCAAGAGGCCAGAGATTCGTTGTCGGGTAAACCTGAAACTTTGTTAGTTCGTCTTTGCTTTCTCGATGTGTATCTCAAAGACTGACTTCCTTGGTTTTTCCTAGTGCCGGTATCGAGCAGTCGCTGGAGATGAAACAATTCTTATGGCTCGTATCTAATCATGTATCGAAAATTGCATGAACTTATGTGATGCCCATAGGAACAACCACTTCGCAGCGGTGGCTTCCGACCAGCCTGCATTAGAGGCAAGCATTTTCACAGGCTGGAGGTGCCTTGCTAATTTGAACACCTTGATAGCGTTGGCCCACACCCGAAGGAGTTCCGCATCTACACCAGGCAAGTATCTCAGGTAGTCTCCCTGATTCCAATTGTTGATCACATCTTCCATGCGTAGACTCTTTTAGGGTAAAGTATCCATATATCATATCACTCTGTTTTCTGACCTGGTTATAGCTTGTGGGGGATGCCCATCGGTGAGCGCTCCTCGACCGTCATAAAAAATCAAAACTCACGAATAACTGTACAACCAGGTGAATTCTTCGATCTAGAGAAACTATCAGAGGTATGCGCGGAGACTGGCAGATACACATTCTTTTTCTCGTCCTGGCCCCTGAACATGTAAGTTCTCCATTGATTCCAGACATATTTTCATATTGAAGAGTTTTTTTTCCTAGTCTTGGAGGCTGCGCTAGCCCTCCGAATGCTGCGGTACAGTCTTGCCGTTCTCTTGACTACTTGACCGTAGACTGAGAACGTTTCTTTGTTCAGGCTTACTTCTGATCTCACCCCGACTAGCACCTTATAACGCTGCTGGCTTGGAGTTGTATTGTTTAAGTTGTATATATCAATCATTTATATGATTGAAGTCATTTTTTTGCTTCGAGTTTATCGTGATCCAAGTCAACATTCATGCAAATATATTTATGCTACAGGTGCCACGTCAGGTCAGCCTTCCCAGCGACGTGGATAGGGAAATCAGAGGGAAATGCAGCTTAAGCACAGACTGTGAAGCGCTCAAGGCATTGTCGTCTCTTCCTCTGTTGTGAGAACCACTCCCCGTGTACTAGTTGACGGTAACACTAGACGTGCAGATTCAAAATATTAATGCAAATATGATACATACGATGCCTCTTGGGCACATTAATGATAACCTTCATTCCGATCGCATACTGGTCGTCCCCGCGCGTAACAATGAATCCCACGAACTCAAGAAAAAGAAGTAATTCAAGCCTCAGACGGCCATGCTATGCCTCCTCCCATCATCACTCTCCACTCGTCGTAGATCCTGAGCAGCTCTCCTTGATCCGGATCCAGTATGCACACTCTTTCGTCTTCCCTCCACGTTCACCCATCCCGTCATCCGACTACCAATGTATTCCGCATCTGCCTCCGCACCATCGCTTTCATCGTCGCCAGCAGGATTGATCTGCGGTCTGGGTTTTTTCTTCCTTACGCTAGTCGTCCCAGCCGAGTCTGGTATACCTGAAGAGGATGAAGGACGGCTGGACGTATTTGATGTCCGGGATCGGGCAACTACCGTCAATTCCGGTGTAGGCTCGGAGTAATATCCATTTGCCTGTGGTGGAAGTGGGGCATCGACATCGTCCTCATTTTCTACGAACAGACTGGCAGTCGAGGACCTTTTCTTTCCCGGGCCTGCTCCTGTTCCTGCCATCGGAGCGCTTCCTCCTGACGAAGGATCTGGTTTCCGCATCTTCCTATAAAACACATCGTCATTATCAAGACTGTCATCAATGGGAAAGGGAGTGATTAAACTCACGTGTTTAATTTCGGTTCAGCATAATTAACACTCTTCCGTGCCCTCTTTTCTCTACCACCCGTCGAAGATTCAGTAGTGGAATCGGGGGGAGGAACAGGACTAGAAGAAGGGCGTGGACTTGGGAGATAATTTATCAATGGAGGCGTCGTGTGGTGTTCTCTACCGTTGACAACAGTATTACCCAGGCTCGATGTCGAGTCGATCTCGGGAAGTCGATCGCGATCTTGGGGGAAGTGAGCGTCAGTTAGATGGATGGATAAAGATATGATACTGGCCAATATACAAGACGTGGTAAAAACATACCTGATTCCACCGGTGAATTCGTTACGTCCTTGAGCTTGAGCTTTGTTTTACTACCGCTCTCTGCAGCGCTGCTTGTCGAATACTCTTCATCGTCCCTTGACCGCTTCCTCTCACGCTCCCGCTCTTTCAAATCCACCTCTACCTCTCGTTCTCGTTCCCGCGCTTTCCCCTTCCGCTTCTCCTTCTTCACTGTGCTCTCCTCGACGACGATGGCATTGGCCATACCCAATTCTACTTCAAGTGCTTCCTGCACAGCAGCCATCTCTTCCTCTTCCTCTTCCAAACCTGCCGCCCTTCGAATCGGCGACCCGAACGCTGGGCTGGGCGACCTGGGAACGGAAAGCAATTCAGATGCCTGATGCACATCCACAGCGAGTAAGCCACTCTGTCGCCTAGAAGGTTTTCGTTTACTGGTGACATTACTCGATCCAACCGCAGCTTCCGTCTCGACATGCAGGACCGTAGGTAATGGAGGTGGAGAAGATACGCGGGACGGTAACGGGAGCCTTGAAGCAGATAATCGGGGTTTAGGTTTCTTCCGACGGGCAGGACTTGGTTGCTTCTCAGGCTCCTCTTCTGAAGATTCGGGTTCCTCCTCTTCTTCGTAGATTCCAGGAACGTTTGGAGCGCGTGAGATACGGTTCGCTGGAGGGGAAGTTGGGCTTGGATTGGGGTTTGTGGGCGGGCGTTGGGTGGCACGTTGGGGTGGTGGTGTTGGCGGTGAAGGTGATCCTGGCCGGATGCCAAAAGACTCTCGGAGGAAAGTGAGGTGTTTCGTCAGGCTAAGTGTCTAAAGGGGGGGGCGTACATCGGTCAGTGGGAGAGAAGTGATGCAAACTGGGTGGGACATACGGCAGCCTCTGCATCAGCCATGACCTTTCTAGACTTTTCACGCTCTCTTTTGAGTTGCGCAGCTAGGGCGATTTCCGAAGCACGCAAACGCAGGTTCTCGACATAGAGGGTAGATATCTGAGCATTGAGTTCTTCGATCCGAACGCTCAGTGTTGAATTAAGTCTTCAAAGGTGCAAGTAGTATAAGCTGGTGCCAGATGTATAGTATATCTAGACGTACTTTGTGATATGTTTATTGGCGAGCAAGAACTTCTTCTTGACTAGGAGCGTGGTGGCATTAGATTAGTTTGTCGAGTTGGGCACTAAACGAACGGTAAAAACGCACAGTTTTCGAATTCGAACAAGGCGTCGTTCTGCCTGACGTTTATAGAGACACGCGACTCCCTCCTGCTCATCGTATCCGGCGGCGAGGAGGTCGATAAAAGGTGCCCAACACGCGTTGATGAGAATTACTACCAACCAAGAAGTTTAGCTGTGTCCGGATTTGGATGGACCCTGATTGTGGCCGAGGCACGTCAAACATGCATACCTCGGAAATAACATCAGAAATTATGCATTTAGGTAGTGCTGTTATAGTGCAATACAGGGAGAATAAAGTATATAAAAAGTATAAAAAGTCCTTTAATCTTCAGCTACAAGTGGAACAGGTTCAACCCTCCGTCCCACTCCAGCTTTTCTAGGATGTGTGAAAGCATTTCATGCCTCGCATCTGACCGAATTATAGAATCATCGATATCCAGCTCTTCGACCCCAGACCCACGGCCCCTTCTCGACTTCAACCAGGTCACAAAAATATCATAACACAATCCCTCGGAACCCGACACCGCACCGATACCCACTCGGGTCAAACTCGGAAACAACGGCTCGGGTCTCTCCTTCGCTTCCTCGCTCGCCTTCAAAGCTTTCAAAAATCGAGTCGTCGTCCGGGATATCACCAAACTCTTCAATCCCGTGAAACATTGCAACGCATCCAGGATGTTCGGTTGCAGACCCGTGAATAGACCGAATCCGTCCATCCAGAGTGTCTCGACGTTCGAGAGGTTGAACGAGAGGGCAGCGATGCGTAGAGCATTCCAAGTGCGACTCGTGACACAGGGACCGCGCCATTTCAGAGCGAGATGGATTCTCGGGAGATCGTCGATACCATCCTCTGGAGCGTTCCATCCCAGCATGACGAAATGGTCACCGGGTCCGCCTGGACGATTGAGTCGAACACGGCTGACGATCCCTCCATCGTCCGTCGGCACAAAAAACCTGTTTCCGATGAAAGAGATAACGTTGTCGATATTCTCGCCTTCGACGGTGCATTCGAGTTGGAATTTGATATTATTGGGGAAAGTCATATGTTTCAGAAGTATAAGACACTGGTCTTCATTGTCGACGAGATGAATGGATTTAAGGTGGGGAAGTGTTACGGGTGTTGGTGGGTCTGGCATTACGCTCGTATATTCGAGTCGAAGGGATTCTAAGGCTGTGGTATTAGCGAGAGAACAAAATATGTCGGTAGTGGAGATGTGTCGCAAGTCGAGGTGAGTGAGATTGGATAACCAAGGTGGGTTGGCCGTCAGTGGTGTATAATTGAGGCTTCCGTTAAGCTGCAAACGACGAAGCCGAGGGGCTCCTCCACTCAATGCTGCCTTCAAAGAGCAACGATTAGGAGCATGGATGGTAAGGGACTCGAGCAGCGGTGCTGGTTCCGCCATGGCAAGGTCAAGATCGGTGTTGTCCAAATGCATCGCAATTTCAAGTTCTTGTATCCTATCCATATGCTTCAAACACGACAATCGCGGATCCTCTTCCTGGTCCGCAGGGACGGGTAGGCCACCACGGAATCTGATCTTGTCATTAGGAGGTCGGAGGGCTCTGATGAACAAGGGACAGCTGCCAGAAATTTGAAGCTTCCAGGTAGTGATTTCGGCCTTGTCGGGGTAAACGTCGATGAGGCTCCAAAGGGATCGACAAGCAATGGCAGTATCTCGCCACCAGTGGCAAACGTGGATGATATGGATCCAGCTCTCATGTCGTTTCGTAGGTTTCTTCGTCTTTCCTATACCTGTCGGAGGGGGCTCCTCCTCGTAATATTCGGAGCAAATAATGTAGGATAGGGTTCGGCAAAGCAGCTCTGGAGGCATGCGGGAGATTGGAACGAGGGAATTGCGATGCCTTTGTAGTGCACATAATCGAGTGACCTCCCTATCCACGAGTTCTTTCTGACTAGCCAATTGTTCATCGATTTTTTCGAGATTCGTTTCAAGAAACGTTGGCTCTGGTGGCGTCAAAGACAAAGGCACTTTTTCGACTTCTGTCATTGTGAGATGCTGGTACTGAATTAGACGACATTTGAGAGATGTGATCACTGGATTTCATGATACGAGCACACCTTGATAGATTGTTATCAGTCAAGTAGCTCGGAACAGCAGCTGCAAGTTTTCAAAAAAGGGAGATGATGGTAGCGAACTTCAAAGAAGGGGAAGTATCGGGATTTGCCGAGCAATGTGACATAACGCAGTGGCACCAACGACCGCCTACAACTCCATTTTACTTCGTAAACTCCAGGCAAAATCAATTGGCACGGACAAATCGAATTAGATACTAGACACCATATGTATAAACCCATGCTCGTGCCCACATACTCCTAAGAAGCCTCCGTCGAAGCACGGACACTCCATTCTAACGCCACTGGAGTACTTAGTAGTAGTACCTCATTCAGTCACTTATTGGGGTAGATTCTCCAGACAGTATATCTCGCAGAGATACCTGTCTTTAATCTCATCTCTACCGCTCAGCTCAATGCTCGGTCCGAAGTTTGAGCAACCGCAAGGGGCAAAACTCGGTAGGCCACTCGGCGCACTGGCAGAGGTGCTCGACAGCAAGGTGCTCGGGTGTAACGATAAGATGCTCAACGGCATCGTGATGCTCTGACGACTCCTACATATGTCCAAAGTCAGTCAATATCCCCGTCGATTGAGGAAAGCACATACGGATCAACTGGGCTAGATATAGCTCCTTGAGCCGAGAGAACGAGAAACATAGCACCCAGTTGGGAGAATGTAAACTTCATCTTGAGAGATTTCCTGACTGGAGAAAGTATGACCGTAAATATGGGTGTGACTGAGAGTAGAAGGTACTTACTCCGTTGTGAAAGGAAGTGAATTAGATGGAGGACGAAGAGAAAATTTGTGGTCCTCTTATACCAGAAATTAGAAGGGAGAATGAGCTCCGGAGCCGCTACAAGCTGTCAGTAAAGCCTGAAAAATCGCCAGACTTTTCAATGATCCAATCATCTCATGATGTAATTCTGTAGTATGAAGAAACAGTTTACAGGGAGTGCGACTGAGATCGATTGTACTGTTTGCTGATGCACTTCTCAACATTCGTGACGGTAGACTCAACATTGTGATTCATACTGGCGACTGCTGAAGACTGATGCGCAATCATTCTGTCTGAATCAGCACGGCTGTATTGACACCTTTGTAAATTAGATCATACCTTGTGCCCTGGCCTCTGATGTGCTTTGACCGCCGAGTGCCCTCAAATGAGTAGCCGACGCGACGCGTTGATGAGAATCTGTAAAAAGCAACTATTTTGGTATCTCGCCTCCTGTATCGGGAGTGAGAGTGGTGCGCTCGATGGCTCGAGGTCTTCAAAACCATGTTAAAACTTGCCTACGTCTCGAATGAGGAAGGAGAGCCTTAGCGAATAGACATCTAAGTTGGTCGTACGGAGAGAAAACAAAAAAAATTGACGATAATCATGAAGAGAGTTGAATACTTTATAACTATTCGCGCTCAATGTGCACCTCGAAGTCATTGAGATCCAAAGAATCATCGGCAGAACAACCGCACCACATGTTCCTCGATCAGATCATTGCCCGCCCTCTCCTGCAACTTGAGAAGCTCTGGGTCGTTGGCTCTAGCAGACAACAAAATGCGGTCGTCTTCGATGTCGTTCCAGATATAAGGAGGTTCCGGAGGTGGATCGATGTGATCCCCCTCTAGTTGTGTGAGGGGTTCTCCATTTAGCTCTGCGTGTGGTTTCACGTCAACATCCATTGACAGCTCGGAATCGACGACATGCGATTCTGGATCTTCTTTCTTCAGGGTCGTATTCACATCGTCTATCGCTGTCTGCGGGACTTCATGTTCTGATGGTCGAGGCAACCGAAAAGGGGAGGGAAGGGCTTCACCGCTGCTACGTCGAGACTCTGTTTTCAAAACTTCAACGAGTTCGTGATTAGATGGACGACGAAACTGTGCCGCACGGGAAGTTTCCGGTGGGTAATACTCTGAGTCGCGATCGTCTTCGATAGGACCAGGAGTGAATTGCAGAGAGTACTTTTTTGAACGTCTCCGCGGAGGCGACAATACAGATTCCTCGGAAAGTGCTCGCGATTTTACAGGTCCAGTGTCCACTTGGTCTAGATCTGGCTCGGATCCTGCTACATTGCTCTCCAATTGCTGCAGCTTCTCTTCAATGAGCTTAGCTCCTTCAGTTTCGTTTATCTCCTTCAATTTCTTCAATATCTCATCCGTTATCTGCAAACTCTTAGTCTGCCGCCAAAAATTCCACGTCACCTCCTCTTGATACCCATGATTACGCGATATCAGCTCGATAGCCTGACGTAGGGACATGTCACACAGGATCTCTAGATCGCTTGCTGGAATCGACACCGAAGGGGATATCGACGCACGGCTCGAGTTCGACGTTCTTCTAGATATCGGTGCAGTACCTGAGTGTGAATGAGAATGAGAAGGCATGGATCGCCTACTACGCATGCCCCACCCGACAGTTCTTAGATCCAGTCTGAATGCAGACTGAGGGAGTTGACCTCCGAATGTATGCCGTCGATGTACGCCACCAAATACGGGAACTTCAGTGTCTTTCCTCTTTCCACGATAGCCAGACGCAGACGTAGATGCATCGATGAAGGGATCGTTCGAGGCAACAAAACTGCTTGGCGCCCGAGGTATGAATGCAGATGCACTTTCCTGACGTAACGCGGTCACTCTGTCTGTTGGACGTGCGGTGGGTCTCGAGGAAGAAGCTTCTCGCGTATTCAAGAGAGACTCGAAGCTTGTAGTACTATCAACACTAGCTCTGTGTGGGCGTGACGCGGATGTGGAACCAATTGTCGCGATCGACGCTGAAGATTGACGAGTCGAAGATTGCCTTGCCTTTCCTACAGAATTTGTGGTTGCGGAGACCCCAGTAGAAAGAAGTTCGCCAACTGTGTCCTGTGGGTGTTCGGTAGACTCTGCAGTTGATTTGATAGTGCGAGAGGCAATCGAGGTTCTAGTCGCTGCTTGAGCCACGATCCTCTGTGGTAGTACATCATCATCATCTTCCACAGCCCTCGCTTTGCCTTTTCCCTTGTCAGTGATCTTCTGCGACTGGGTTGGTGTGCGCCGACGTCCTCTTGCGGGAGGCCACTGAGCCGCGTTTACATCGTCCGAAACATCGTCTTGACTATCCCGCCATATTCCTCTCTTTGACCCAATCGAGTTCAGGAAAGGACCTTCGACGTGCTTCGGAGGAGCCGTCCGTGTTGTGTTTTTGTTCTTGTTTTTACCGTCAGGAGACGGAGATTCAGGAGAAGACGGTGGGGCCGTTTTGAATATGTCTTCAGAATCCGAGTAGGCTGGAGAAGGAAGGCGTTGGGGAGCTTTGGCTTTCGGTTTCGATGTTTGGGAAGGTATAAGGGGCGACGAAGATACGATGATTGGAGCTAGAGTGGTAGATGGTCGCAGTTGAGGAGAGGTCGCGTCTGTGCTCGAATTGGGACGGGAGACAGGTGGCGTGTGTGCTTGAGAGGCCTTGTACAAGCGTTTAATGTGTGCGAATGTTGGTTTTGGGGGCTCGGATTTGTATATGGTCTCAGTGCGCTCCTTGAATGCACCAGGTACATGTTGAGGTACCTCTCCGTCCGATGTTAGATGTAAGTGCGGCGTAGGTATCGTCGTGATCTCGGGGTATAGTTTAGACGAACCATGTTCAACATCAGGTATCGGAGGGCGAGCTTTAAATGCAGTTGTCGAGTCTCTAAGTCTCGAAGTCAGACATAGAACCTTAGCAGTAGTGTGCCACAGTGGTATAGCCAAAGCAATACGTACAATACATCGCCTTTAGTTTCTGGGAGGCCAACTTCGGACTTGCTCTCCGGTTGGACGGATTCAACAAAATCGCCCGCGCTGCTACTGGAATCCTCTTCTGAATTCTCGGCATCTGGTTCATCTTCGTCGTCGTCGTCGGTCCCTTCTTCGTATATCTCAGCAGTGTAGTCGTCCGAACCTATCTTTGGTAGCACATATTCATCCGCTTCCTCCTCCTCTGTCGCGCCGCGCACCCTTTCATCGGACTTCTCAGATGTTTTTGCCTTCTTCGTGCCTCTTCGACTGGTTCCTTCACCTTTGTCCTGTGCTTCATCTCTCGTCACCTTGGAACGCTTCTCGTTTTTCTTAACACCATTCGAATCTCTTGCTCTTTTGCGTTTACTGCCAATTTCCGTTGAGCGTAATTCTTCTATCGCGATCTCATCGGCATCCTTCTTGATTGTTTTGCTCGTTGGATGCTTCTTCAGATATTTCTTGACCCTCGAATTGAAGTAAGGTGAATTCTTGTTATAACGATCCCGCCACGATTGCCACGGATGGCGTCGTGCCCACGGAAGAGCTTCTGCTGTCTATATAAATCGCAGAGAATAATATCAGAATGCAGCACTCGAAACAATTTCATCAACGCACATCGTCATCTCCCAAGAGCTTCCACAGAACATTTCCCAAGCGTCCCGTCCCATCAGGATTATATTCTGCAAGGAACTGAACAAGATTATCGTCGTCTGTGTCGGTGTACGCGACTCGTCTAAGATGAGGATCCAGAAGTAAAAATTGGCACGCGTACGATATGAACAAAACAACCTACCCAGCTGGCCCGGGCATTATTGCTAGGTTGACACAAATTTCGCGGCACAGGATATAGTCTCAAAATATTTCCGAGAGGAGGGACCGGATTCGACGAGTCAAACAGATAGCGACCAGGCGAGCGTCGAGGATGGTTGTTGGAGGGACCAGCAATGGTTGTGACACGATGCACGAACCGTCACATGTGACATGGCTATCGGGCAATTCGGATATCGAACTTCCACGGTTGAACTTGTGTTTTTCCTCGACTGCCATCTGCAGAACCATTTCCAGTCATTTTTTGCTCGTTTCATAAGGAAATACCCTCGAAGCTCCTCGTTCTTTCAGGATACACACATCTATATCTTGGATCAACTCAACAGGAAAAGGAGGCATCTGCAACACTCGCCGAAGCCAACTAGGAACACCCACAACGATAGCTTCTGAATTTCTTGCTCTACTCAGGACGATAGGACCTTGGTCTATACCTTGTCTGCAATGGCCTTGACCAGAACCAAAACCAAGACATTATATACACCTGTATTCAAACCCACCCCTCCAACATCTACATCAAGTTCATCATCATCTTCCTCTTCGTACATCGCCAGACATCACAAACCACATACAACTTTGACTCCAAACGCATACCTCAACCGACTCTCCCGCGCCCACATTGGTCTGGCCCTCGTCGAAGACGTACCCTCCTCTCGACCGGGTTCCCCTTCAGACGCCGACACCGAAGTCGACAGTGCGCTCAAACGAAGAATTGAACAATACATACAGGATGCAGGTGGAAACCCGGCTGATGGTAATTGGAGCCTGATTTCCGAAAACTTGAAAATGCCCTGCACTGCGGGAAGTAATGGACGATATATGGGTGTGAGGCGGGCTGACAATGATGGTGACGACCAGACCCCAGGTACCCACCATCTACACATATCATCCTTCTCCGTGTACTCAATTTACGCTCAGCTGCCGTGTTTGACTTGATGAACGCGGATACAGAGCAGAAGTGGTTTGAGTGGTTGAAAAAGATGGAAGTAGAGCGATGGGCAGGAGGTGTAGAGGTGCCATCAGTGGAGCACGAACATTCTGTTAACTCAGACTCGGAGGGCACAAAGGTCAGTGCGCATGAGGCTCCTTCGGGAACAACTACCGCCTCAAATGGCCCGCTGTCTGTCTCTTCTGTCAAAATATCACTCGCCCCTGTTGAAGGTGATGCTCTCTCTTCTGAAGAATCCTCCGTAGCGAAAACAAAACCAAGGCGGACCGCCACCGTTGCGATCGTTGCTCCACCTCTTGAAGACTATGATTTGAAAGATCCCTCGCCTCTTGGATTTCCTGTTGTCAAATCCACTTCGAGGTCTAGCTTGGTTGGAAAGCCGAAACCCGGTATAAAACGAGGCGCTGAGCAAGATAAAAAAGCCGAATCAAATGCGAAAGCTCCGAAAGAGATACCAGAAGCCACAAATCATCCGAACACCGAACCAAAGTCGAAGTCCAATCCGAAACCAATCTCGATTTCTGACGTTTCTGAAACCGTACGTATGCATCTCAACATCTAGTTCGGCATTACTAAGAAAATCTCACTTGGATACAGGTGTTCTTGCCACCTTCGTTTCCCTCCCATCTCATCACTTCAACACCGCATCCCGATCCTGTACGAGTGAAACCTCCTCCAATTCCACGTGCATCGTCTCCAGCACCGCTCTTACCTGTTGTACCTCACCCCAGTACTCCACGCCACAATTCCAATTCCAGTATCATGCCACCACCAAGCCCCTCTCCAAAGAGAGTCCACGGTCAATCACCCAAACCAAATGATGCAGAAGCCATGTCATCATCTCTCCCAGAACTTCCATCCTCTTCGTCAATCATCGAACCCCTCTCAACACCGACGCGCGACCCTAAAAAACGAGCTAGGTCTTCACTAGACGCTGGCGGCGGAAGCGAGCCTTCGCTGAAGAAGGCCCGGACTGTGTCTTTATTCGCAGCCCATCCTCAAAAGAAGAAAGTGACTGAACTGCCGAGCTCGAGTATCAGCGACGCCCCGCGTACACCTGCCCCTGCGCCTGTGCCTGCAGTTGCAGTTGATGTCTTATCCTCGACTAGACCAAAACGGACGCTGCCGACCTTGACGGAACTACTGGCTTCGAGCAAGAAGATGAAGCAGCAGGCGAAAGTCAAGTCGCGGCTGCAGCTGAAGGAGGATGTCCAGTCAAGAGATCGTGGCGGTGACAGTGCAATGCAGGGTGTACGGCAGAACTCCGAGGAGGAGCTCGTGTTGGTCCCTGATCACGATCGAAGTAGGAAAGAGACAGACGAGGCGAAAGAAAAACCAAGCTCGAAAACGAAACCGACTATATTCAAAGAACGAAGCCAATACTCACCCATCCCCGGCCTAAACGCCCATCTCCACCCCTCACCTACGAAATCCCTCTCCTCCATCGCTGGGTCAGACTCGGAAGACTCAGACGACGAGCAGGCTCCCATGTTCGCGGACGGACTAGGATTAGGAACTGCATTCACACAAGATCCTAATCGATTCAGACCTGATTTGGTTTCTACACAACTTGGGCGAGAACAGAGTGGAAGCGTGGACATGGATCTCAGAAGACACTCACAATCTCAATCGCAATCCCAGACCGAAGGCGTAGGCGTACCCAAGGGAAGCAGTGGCATTTTCGGATACAACTCGCAATACGACGTGAACCGAGAAGTAGATCTGGTGAGTGGGATTCTAGGGAAGGAAGTGGATCTTAATGAGTGGTTGAGAGATGTTAGCGATGATGATGAGGACGACTAGGGTTTGTTCTAGGGATGTAGGGATGTACACAGGTCCCCATAATAATATTTGTACGCGAGCCATGCAGCACGATCGCGAAGGGGTGATTTGTGACCTTTCGCGTTTGTTTGTCACGTATCCTAGACGCGATCGGTTCAAAGTTTGAACTCACTCGAGCTCGGTCACGGTTCGGACCTGCTGGGACCTCTGTCCCTCTCTCGTGTTAACGTTCTGACCATGGTATCTTACAGGTGTAAACGCGATTTACACGTTCGAAACCAGCTGTAGCGAAAAGCTCGGGGAACCTCCAAATACAAGGTAAATTTCGTGTCCAATCCAAGGTGTTATGAGTATTCGCTTCAATGATCTAGCGTTCAAGTTATATCGCTGGTAAGCATCGATTTGCCCACGACATACGCCACGATCATGCATATGTCGTCCGCGCGAGACAGTAACCTGCTGGTCGTTATCTTAACAGTATATTACTGATAATGGGGAGTGTCGAAGGCGCTGAGACTCTCGATATATAACCGCACACCGCACACTCGATTCTGTATCGCTGTGCTAAACGGGATACATTACATTGCAGCTTGATTTCAGCACACACACCGTCTTTTCAGATTTTACCTACGGCCTGTAAGTTACTTATGTCCGCACTCATCTTCAAGGCAGATTCAGATATCGACCATGAACATATTGGGTATTGGGTATCGTAATAGAAATTGAAACCTCTTATAGACTTGTTAGATGACCATCCTATCCACATCCAGGGGGCTAATATATCAATATCGTTCTAGTACCAGTATGTGCCACTCGTGCGGGACTTCATCTCATCTGTACATGTGTCTAGGTTACCGGGCGCCATCCCTTTCCCCTTTCCTCCATGTTCGTCATAGTGCCTAGCGTCGTTCATTAACTCTCACCAGGGCCAGGTCGAATTCATGTCACTATATACGGAGGAAATTATACGCGTCTCCAAGTTCAGGCGTGCGGGATACATCGTGCCTTGGCGTCTAGTTCAGAGTTGCCAGATGTTACTCGGGGACACTACATGTCCACGCATGACACATTGAATTTCGACCCCTACCCCTAATCCGGATAGTACTGGACATATTAATATTTCGAGAAATCCCGGTCTACCGTTGCGTGGCGTCGACGTTCGTTGACAAAGGACAGGACAGGTTTCTAGAGACTATAGCTACGTCATCTAGACAGAATAGATTAGACGGAAGTCTGACCCGTATAGCTGTATTCTGTCGTCCAGACTCCGTGTTAACGTTGTTGTGAGCATCGGATCAGCACACGCAGTCAGAATGAGTATGGTATAGCTTATTGACAGCTTAGCTTGAGAGTGATTGTGTAGTGATCCGACAGCGACAGCTTGCGAGCGATTGCATTGTACCGTACCACAGATGGAGATGGTTCGTACCGACGGCATCTTTGATTTCTTTGCCCGCCATGGTCCATTCCACCTCCTAAAGTCTCGGATCCGCATACGCAGTCAGGTATAGCTTAACAGCTTAAGAGTGATTGTACTGCAATCGTGGTGATCCGACAGCTTTCGATTGCATTCAAGTTGTGCCGTACCGCAGATGGTTCATAGGATCACGCAACGGTCAATTCCCATTCCATCCCATTCCATCCATAATTACGAAACATGACGGTGCTAGTGGTATCGGGCTGGTGCCGGTGAGCTGAGGCTGGGTTGATTCAATGATGACATCGAAAAGGTCATCAAGAGGAGGCCAGTTGATATGATGCGAACGAGGTCGGAAGCTATCTTGCTGTGTCTCGGTTAACATCGAATACCGAAATTTCGATGCGCGATGCGATGGGGCCATACGTAGCTAGCCGAGCTCGACTGCACATCGAGGGCCACCCGAGGATGGGAGTGCATGCAGTTCCGTCTCCCTCTTCCCTCTTCCGTCCTCCATCGAGGAACAAAACATTGCCACGCTGATCGATGGGATCATGCGAAAGAAACGCTTTTTCGAGGCTTAACCGAAGGGCGGGAAGTCTGCGTCTGCTTTTTGACGAGTGAACCGGTGTCCGTGTCCTTCATTTTCTTGATCTTGAATTTCTCTTTTTTCGAGCGTGCCTTCTCGGCGGAGATCAGAGCCTTCGTCTCTTTCTATCATAACATAAACATTCCGTACATCAACCACTGCACTGAAGAGGGCACACAGAAAGAAAAGAACAACGAATACACGAATATTGAAAGAATGACGCACCAATTTGATTCTCGAAGCTGATACCTTGGGCTTGCGCTCAGGTCGCGGTTTACCATCCTGCGGGTACCGTCACAGTTACAAAGTTGATGAGACTTCCAATAACCGATGAATAACCGATGCATAGATTTGACATACCTGTGCTTGACGATGCTTCTCAGCCTTCCCATGAGCCTTTTCTTCTAGTATCCCGGCTATCGATGCTGCTAGTTCCAGGGCCTCCTGTAGTATACGTAGCAACAGCACTAGTAAGTCAAAGATGTGGATGAGGGAAAGTAGATGGTAGCTTGCCTTTTGTTGCATGAAATGCTTGGGCTGTTTCCCTGGGCCTTTCCCTTTGCCGCGTTTGACTGGGGCTGGGGCTTCTGTTTTTTTGGATGACCCGGCTTGAGTCGACATAGGATCAGACGGTGTGTTGGTGAGTCAGGTCGGTGAGAAAGTAACGAAAGTGAATAACGTCGAGGAGGACGGGTGCAGTCTGAGTAAACTTTATGCACAGCCACATTCATCTTGCTTGCCACGAGTTTCCTTCCAAGACCGATCACCGACTCCTCCAACTGCTAACTTGCTGCCAACACTAACTGCGATGCAAAGTACTTGCGCAGAACGTTAAAGCTGCGGAATTCCCAACAACAATTCTTAAACGCGTACTCTCTGTCGAGATCAGATCCGAGTCCTTCGTCGACAAGTCCAAAAATCCTGGCACTGGGCAGTTCTACCTCTACCCAACTGTGGACTTGGTGCTAACGCTTTCATCGAAATTTAACCATCACGGCACCGCCTGTCCAAGAGTCCTAGTCAATGTAGACGGCATTGACACCGTAATTTCCAGAATTCTTTGCCTATACAGTATATTGACCTCGTTTTAACCTTTTCTGTAAGACGCTCAGGCTGTCATGATCATTTTATGGTATATTGTAGCCGAAGGTCTGCCTCAGCCTCTTCGTACGCGTTGGTTCTACTCATTCACATTTATTGACAAAATGATACGGAGCCGCTCGCTCGCTCCCAGGATCATAGCATTTTTTTCTCTGTTTGCGTCATGAAACTTGTGAGTGAGTCCCTTTGTGTGTGTGCTACTAGAGACGACGCCACTTTGGGTTGGTCAATCCAGATCAAGGAGGGATTAGGCACAGGCATTGCGATACCAACCGCCATTGACTCGACGTGACTTTCCTTGTCCTAGTCTTTGCGAGGGTTTAAAAGGACGGTATTCTTCGATGTCATTCCTCACTTCAACCTTCCTCACTTCGAGTCTTCATCCACTCTAATACTAAAACTCACCTTTTTACCCACCTTCTTACCACTATCAATATTAATATGTGCCGCTGGCGCCAGTAAGTCTTCCACATCCCCATGCCACATACCATACACACACCGACTAACGGTGACGGAACACCGAAACAGCGTCCGCAACGTCTACCTCAAATGCGGGCACGCAGAGACATTGGTACGTCCGCTCCCTCCCCTCCCCCTCCCTTCCCCTCCCTCTCTATCATCATACTGACCCAGATTGATTCCTACGTCCATATAGCCCGAGCAGTTGGTTAGTCCCGGTCACCCATAACTCGACTCCTTTTTCAAGATCGTGTCATTCTTACGGCGTGCGTGTCGTACAGATCCAGTGTGATAGTAGGACTTGCAAATTCAGTCCCAACCACCCCCCAACATGCGTTCCCCCGGTTTGTAAGACTACGTGTTGGCAGTAGTAAGTATTGCGTTTATCTCCCTCTCCCTTTACCTACCTCTCTCGTTTTTTTCGGTTTTTTTCTTTCCTTTTTCTCTTTCTCTTTCTCGCTTGAGCCTGACACTAACGAACCGTTGTGACCGTTTCACAGCCGCCAATACCCCGAGCAATACTGTACGTACGCCTTCACTTCCCTTCCCTTCTCTTCAGTCCCAATCTCACTCACAATTCCAATTCTCTTACCCTTTCCTTGTGAAATCTCACCCATGTGCATGACTCCATCTCGTAGCCCCCCACGTCAACGACTACTGTCCCGCTTGTGCGCAGGCCGCGCTTGCTAGGAGTCGGCACCGTGACCGCTATTAGATGCTAGATGCTAGTACTAGATGTTTTTCGTACTATTCATACCGTAGGATAGACTAGATACTTCCCTTCTCTTCCCTCCTTTTCCCTCCCCTTCTCTCTGGGCCAGGGAACCCCTCCCTAATAGATGTCGATATATTTATTTGATTTACACTTCGGATTTTTCTCTATATACGCCTTGTATACGCCTCGTTCGTTCAATACCGTGACGTGCTATTCGCCGATCGGCCTCAAATACGTACGTAGTCTATTTATAGAAGTCGTGCTCATATAATTGCCACATGGCGGCAGCGGGGTAAAAGTCTTCGAACTTTCTCCGAGTCGTTGGTACTACGTTTTCCTCCGCGTTCGCGTTCAACTTCCTGCTGTAAAGATTCAAATTCAAGGCTTCGACCTTGGGAAGACCTGGTCCTCTGGAGAGAGAGTGGATATACGACCCTAAAACACCTCGAATGTCTTCTGGACTCAGTGAACGTGATCGATTACTCCCAAGTCCGGGCCAGGATATCGATGTTGTTACACCTGGACTTTCTCGTCGACGTCCTGGCCCTCTGGAGATAACTAAGGCGAATAGATATGGTATTTTAGCCGGAATCTGGGTGGCTTCTTTCCTTGGTGTACGTTCATTGTTCGTTTTACTTACTCGAGGTCATTCTCTAACTCTAAACGCTCTCCTCTGATGTTCTAGTCTCTGGGAGGTATGTCCCTTCTCTTCCGACATAAATCTAAGTTGGGCACATCATTTACGAAGATCTACAGGAACCCTGGTTCCTACTAGTGAGCAATTTTGCCCGAAATTCAAGTTCGACATACTCATTAACTTACATTCGTCCAGTGTTACCATCAATATCTTCCGATTTCAACAAGTCACACCAGGCTAGTTGGCTCGGTACAGCGTACGTCTCTCTCCCAAAATTCACCTCGCTTCATCTTCCACAATGATCTTACCGAATATATCTCTATCACAGATACTTATTAGCAACCTGCACATTTACCCCATTATACGGCCGTCTATGCAACGTCATGGGCCGTAGAGGGGCAAACCAAACTGCAGTGTTCTTCGCCGCTGTGGGTACCCTGGCCTGTGGACTTTCCACTAATATGGAGATGCTCATAGCCGCTAGATTTGTGAGTCTACACGGAAACGTCGCTTCAATTGAGGTCAAAAATTATATCTCATTTTTGTGATACAGATCGCCGGAATTGGCGGTGGAGGCATATTCACCACGACTACGTGAGCCGTCTATACTTATTATACGATCGGTTCATTCAACAACCAATTCTCTGGAATTTTCAGAATCATCATCAGCGATATGTACAGTCTACGAGTGAGTCTATTAGATAGACTACAATGTATATTCTCTATATTCACATCACATCACATCATAGGCAAGAGGTTTGACACAGGGTATAGGCAGTGTCTTCAACGGGGTCTGTTTCCTGACGTTTCTATTATTTGTCATGTTAGAATCTTATCTCAATACGCCGTTCACAGCTAGGGATGGGCTTAGGAGGCCCCATAGGCGGCCTCGTAACGGACTGGTGAGTGACCTCCCATATATATCTGCTTATCGTTTCTTCTCGTTCGCTCATACGTTCATACGTAACTAATACATAGGTTAGGCTGGCGATGGGCTTTCCTAATCCAAATACCCGTATACCTACTATCATTCTTCTTAACGTCGTATAACCTTCACTATGTGACTCCAGTACGTTCACGCTTAACCGATATCTCACATAGTAGCCAGCTTTATTGATGTATGGTTCTAGGGCAAGGGAAAGAGTGCAAAAGAAGTATTGAAAAGGATCGATTACGGTGGAAGTGTTGCGCTGTTAATCTCCGTAAGCATCGTTCCCTCTCGTTCTGGATACCTAATCGTAATGAGACCTTTCTATCCAGGTCGGCTCCTGTCTTTTCTTTCTCAGCACGCGCTATAATGCTGGCCTCCCGGTAATGTCCCAATCTCGTTTTGTTGCGTCAGATAGATCAAGTACTAACGGCGTCAAATGGCTCTCTTGTAGTGGAGTGACGCAACAGTGATAGCACCCCTCGTATTGGCTATCATATTCTTCTTCGTATTCCTGGCGATAGAGTTCTTTGTCTCCCCAGAGCCAGTATTGGCTCCGTTTTTGCTCAAACAAAAAATACCCGTCTTAGTAGGATGCAGTAATTTCCTCGTCAGTAGTTTCCTTTTGTCTAGTTGAGGGATATGGCTGACGAAACGATTGCATTTTTTTTGGTAGGTCGCCATGTGCAACTTCTCAGTCACCTACTTCTTCCCAATGTGGTTCCAAACGGTCATGTTGACCAGCGCTTCGACGGCAGGTAACGTCATCCTTCCCATTATGTCGTCCGACTTTGCATCCAGGATTGATAGTGATACCGTCCACGCCACGTAGGATTACATCTCCTACCCAACAGCATGTCCATGTCCACCGGATCTCTATTCGCAGGCTGGATGATGCACAAGACAGGCAAATACAAGTCGATCAACCTGATACTCGGGTGCCTGCCATTTATCGGTGCAACTCTCATTACGCGGATGACGAGGGATTCGGGGCCGATACAGATGTGGCTGAGTATCGTAAGCTCATGCTATTTTTGGTAACCCCATATTTGATTTGATTTGCTGAACCCTGGCTGGAAAGATTCCGTTAGGTTTTGGGAATGCTGTTGTTCTGCAGACTATGCTCAGTATGTCATATTGCCATAACCCTCGCTGGTCAACGATTCTGATTCATGTTTATTTGTAGTCGCTCTCCTTGCTCATATACCCAGTAATATCTTCGCTACTTCTTAGTCCCTAGCGGAATATGTTGATTTCTAATTCTCTAAATAGCTTCTCATATGGCCGTCGGCACAGGGTTTGGTCAACTTTTCCGGGGCATAGGTACGTACAGTGATCTATCCTGTCTATATTTTACGTCTGATGTCTCTTTTGTCGTAGGCCAAGTGGGTGGCGTTGCTATATCATCAGCAATTTTCCAGTCATACCTAGACTCTGAGCTCCGAGAGCGTATCCATACGCCAGACGCAGAGGAGGTCAGCACAATTGCCGCTCATCAAAGGCTCAAACGGACATTCACTGATACAGTGTCTAGGTCATACTTAAAATTCGACAGTCTGCGCGTCTAGTGCACACCCTCCCTCCCGAACTTCAAAAAATTGCTCGGGATTCATACGACATAAGTCTGAAGATTGTTTTCACTTTCGCAGCTTGTTCAACCCTTCTGGCATACATCGTCCGTTTGCCCGTACGTCTTGACTTCTTCCACTCGCTCTCACAAAGCTCATGCATCAACACACTAAGATCCCCGACAAATCGCTGGATGATCGGCCACACACTCCTCGACCCGCGAGTATACAAATCCTACCAGAATCAGAGACACCCAACTCATCGCAGGCTGAGACTCCTCTCGAGATGAGTGATGAGGAAGAGGACGGAACTCCCATCCACAGTCACAATCGCCCTATTTTGGCGAAGAGACGTCGGTTGTCTACCTTCGAAGACTTGGATGGGACCCATGATCTAGAGAGTGATACTATCGGAGGGTCAGCTAGATCCTGATGGACTGACGAGTTTTTCTCTCGCTTGGACAGCATCGTACCTCGAAATTGGACCTGACCGGCGATATACCTCTTTAAGTACGCAGACTTGCAATCTCATACCGATTCTTCATCATACCATTCCTATACTATCTTAGTCTTTGTCAACCCTATACTCTGACTGCCTATAGTTTCCTAGGGCACGCAGGATTCCCTGCAATGCACTTCAATGTGAAGATGCGGCAGTACACATCGCCCGACTCGCAGATTGCATTATCCATAGTGCGTCCTCTGATTGCTTCTTATTTCTGTTGAAGCTGCACTATTCTAAGAGCAGCAACGAATGCGCGGGGATGTATCCGGGAAGAATATCTTATCATTATAAACAAAATGGATGTCCAATCCCAGCCTGACGGAGACTTCGCAACCACCTACAATAATCCGCCCAGGATCGCATTCGCTTGAGTGAGCCGAAACTCTGAAGATGGAGACTCGCTCATGTCGTGTTCGGAGAAGTGCGTTAACACCATAGCTATCCCCCAGATGATAACACGGAGCAGAACCAAGCCACCGAGAGTCGCTGCCGAGAACGTTGCAACCACGAGTGCAATCTCGCCTATGTTCTTGCCGTTGACGAGGTCTCCCGACAGTCGAAGCGCCTTTTCTTGCAGTTCGCGATTGCGAGGGACTACGACGCCCACTACTATGAGGCAAAAGAAGATGAAGAGAGGTGCGCAGAAGCTGAAGAATCGGGTTTGGGAGACTTCGGGGTCGGCAAGAATTCGAAGGGAGATTTTTTGGAGTTCTTCTACGGAAGGAAAGGCGTTCTTCCAAGCCTCTTTTTCGGCTGACAGGTCCAGATGGTTCGTCTGCTCAGTGATCCATGATTTCGACTCGGACGACTCGGAGGTGAGTTCTGTTTGAGCTCGAGGACTATGTGGTTTCGTGGTAATCATATCGGAGAATTCTGAGGAGGCTGAGTAGCGATGAATGATAGGCATTGCGCACGGATGATCTAGATGGAGTTATAACAAGAGCACGGCGGCCTCAGGTCAGCCTCAGGTATGGACGTATGGGTAGCCTGATTTAGATTACTCGTGATCGGGCCAAGATCATCTCCGAATTCCGACCCGAAATCTAATCTGACACATCAGCAAAAAGGCTGGAAAATCACGACTAGATT
Source organism: Sarcomyxa edulis (assembly GCA_009761415.1). Taxonomy (NCBI): domain Eukaryota; kingdom Fungi; phylum Basidiomycota; class Agaricomycetes; order Agaricales; family Mycenaceae; genus Sarcomyxa; species Sarcomyxa edulis. The sequence goes on from QUOL01000010.1 coordinate 154,912, forward strand.
ATGACAAAATGTAATTGAGCCACGATCTCCGAAACATGTGTGATCGAATGAGTACGAATACTTCGCTATAGCACTTATTATAACCCGATTATAACCCGATTATAATCTGATCACAATCCGATTACGACGGGTTACGATGGCCATGTATCGAGATGCAGTCTGAATGTACATAGCTTATGGAGCGACTAATTCTTCTGGATTTACTAGACAACACAGAAGTGATAGCTCATGGATTGGGGGGATAACGATATGCAGTGATGAGTACTAGATACAAGGGGTAAGACAAAGAAAAAAACTAATAATCCTTGCTCCCCAACTCTCGACACCTTGTCTGACGACACCCAGCTGATGCGTCCTCGAACCCACATACAGGACCAGAGCTAGCGTAGACTGGTTGAGACAGAAAGGGAAAGGGTCTGTCTCTCGAGATAATAAGGAAAGGCGGGGAAGGCGGGGGGAAGGGTTGATGAACGAACCGCTCGATTGAGGAGATGATGGTTATTGATTTGAGATCTATGCATAACGTGTCAATTTGCGCTACAACCCAGAAATGAGGAGCTGATACAACATACCTGAGGTGTGGTATCGAGGTCCTCCAGCGTGATGTAGCTTGACGGTTGATGTCCAAAACGAGGCCTTGAAGTTGCTGTTTACATCGAAGTTGTGCCGCGACGATCTGGCTGAGAGCGCAGGTTGCTGGTAGGACACGAGAGGGGCAAGTCATTGACAGAACCGTGCACAAGTTCTGTCAATGACTTGCCCCTCTCGTTTGCGGCAGCAGGAGGAGGGACAAGGAGGGGCCTTGGTGAGTGTAAAAAGAGAAGTCGCGAGTGCACGGAAGCTGCCGGAATGCAAGTTCAACGTTCAACATCGGCCAAATAGGATCCAAACAGTCGCAGCCACCGGCCTCCCCCGGCCACCTGCGTTCAGGCCCAATTCAGGCCAGGATGGGTTCAACCCTCCTCAGAACTCAGAATTTTAGCATCGGTTCACCATCGGGGATGTGCGAGAGCATACTTAAATGTATCTGAGGTTCTTTCCTGAAATTTTCATGCTTTGGAAGACTCAGGACAGACTCCCAGGCGCAAGTATAGGCAATAATATCGTGAACACATTGCAAAGAGAGTATAATGTCCAGAGTTCTTCTGATCTCCTCACAACAGCATCACAATATCTATCATCGATTTCACTGATCATGAACGGATTATAACCCGATTCCGAAGCGGCCGTGACCGGCCAGGAAATTCTAATCTAAGTAATCGAATACGGCCGAATATGATTTGGCCGGCTTTTTGCTGATGGCCATGCTTGTTCTTTCCTTCAGACCACGACAACTACGAGTCACCCACAAGCAACGATGGAGGATTACCCTCATAAAGATATAATCTCTGACTTGATTGATGCTTCTCATATACTCCATTTCGAAAAGATTGTGGACGCCTTCGGCCATATCAGTGTTCGTCACCCGACTGATCCTCAACGGTACGTCTGAAGTCGGGTCCAATCTGCACTAGTATTTACTAGACCCTTCATCTCGACATTCAGATTTATAATGTCTCGAAACCTCGCACCTGCTCTGGTTGACTCTCTTGACTTTGTCGAATATAATGTAGCAGACGCGTCACCTCTACATTTCATTGGAGATTCTGACTCAAATGAGCTCCCCCGTGGATTTGTGGAACGGTGAATTCTAATAATATCGCATGGCGCAGATTTTGATACTAGAATGATACTTTTGACAGGTTTATTCACTCCGAAATATACGCCCGCTTTCCTTCCGTACAAAGTATAGTGCACGCGCACACTCCGGCCGTTCTGCCATTCTCGTGCACCAAGACTCCCTTGAAAGCCGTGTTTCATGTCGGGGCAGCGACCGGGACCGGAACCCCGATATTTGACCCCGCAGAACTCGCGCCAGACGTCCTGGGCGAGAAAAGAAACATGCTCATTGACTGCACAAAGCTAGGCGCCGCATTAGCTAATAAATTCGGAACTGGATTACAGCGCTCCGAGGGAGTCCCCGAGGCTGAACATGCAGTTGTATTGATGCGCGGGCATGGTCTGACCGTCGTCGGCACCAGTATTCAACAAGCTGTATTCCGAACGATCGTTACTAGGGATAATGCCGCAGTTTTGAGAGATGTGTTGGCGATGGGCCTAGCTGACGATCTAGTATTCTTGACTGAGAGAGAGGCACAGGACGCAGCTGCTGCTAATGACCGTCAAATTCACAGGCCATGGGGATTGTGGCTAAGACAGATTGATACCGCGTGTTTTGGTTATCAAAATAGCTTGCGCAAAGTGAGCCTTTCCATTCGATGCCTTCGATACATGATCTGAAAGAGCGTTTTGTGTCTTACTGTAGGAAGTCGTGCCCTAATCAGAGAAGCGTAGGCGGCCATACGCCCTGTAGACCTGTAAGACTGTGATCAATTAGTACCCAGCGCTTATCAAAGGTTCAATCGCACATCAATTCTCCGTCGTTTCAGGCGCCTGCTCTTTGTATTTTTTGGTGACCGGCATCCTACTCTCAGTTGAAGCACAAGCTCTGAATTGGCCGTAGTCGAGTCCAAACTTCTAAGGTGAGCTTCTCTCTTCTAGACGTATGTTCGCTAAGTTGACGACGGGTTCCAGGTTGTTGTGGTGTACCTGACCGGAGAACAGTCTCCTCACAATGCCTCTCCCTCGTCACCTGCCTATGCGCAGTCAAAAAAGCCGGGGCGAGGACTATATATCAGACACGGCGGTCAAGGACGAAGCTTTCTGGCATCATCAATACGGCGATGCTGATTCAAACATTGCTCCCTATCGAACGCATGACTCGGGACTATTCTCAAGATGAATTGTCCACTACACATCGAGGTGAACCTGCGTGATCAGGCCAGGAACACCAGGAACCTATACAATACTGACCGCCAGGACCAGGCCGCTCGTGTAGGCTGTGTCCCTTAAGCCGGCAACACAATTCAAGGTAGAAATGAAGAGGAGTATTACTGATCCGAGATCAGGTCGGACAGCATCATCTCTCCATGTTCCGGGCGGCACGACCCTCTCAATGTTTAGTATAAGAGGCGAAGGTAATATCACTTCATTCTCTATTCTATCATTTCTATTTCTTCATCTCAGTAAGCGCGCCCATATACTGAGTGCCCTGTTATCCGGTGCTCACAATTCTTTTTTCCAAGAGGATTCAAATTCACAGACGATGAAGTTCACATTCTCCCAACTGGGTCTCATGTTTGTCGCGCTCGCGGCGCAAGGAGCCATATCCAGCCCAGTCAATGAGTGCGCCTCTCGATATTATCTGTTAATCTAACGTAACTAACATTCAAATAAACAATGCAGGGGCCTAGTTGCGCGTTCTAGCGTCGATACCTCCGCGGCGAGCACCCCGACTCTCATATGTCACTGCCCTATCCAGCCTGTCACCGGGTTGGAGCGCAGAGATGACGATCCCTGTGCAAAGATCTGTGGCACTAATCCGTCAGCAGAGTGAGCAGTGCTGAATAAAAAGTATTTCATCACGACTGACTTAAAAAACAATGCAGGGGCTTAGTTGCGCGTACCAGCGTCGATACCTCAGCGGCGAGCACCCCGACTCTCATTTGCAACTGCCCTATCCAGTCTGTCACGGGGCCCCCAATCAGACCCCTTCCGGAGCGTAGAGATGACGATCCTTGTGCGAAGATTTGTGGCACCAGGCCGGTTCCGTTGGCAGAGTGAGCAGCGGTGAACAGAGAATATTTCATCAGTGGCCAGGACAGTCGGTACATATATTGCAGACTGTGAATTGACCGGTTTTGCGATCACAATCTCGTGAAGCGTATAAGTATACACACTCCTCACCTATAGAGTATACATCGTGCAAGGAACGGCAAGTCGACTATTGAGAATCTAATTATACACACTGAGCAATGCATCATCACACCTTCGGGACTGCCGACGGACAGCTTTGCGTATCATGTCGACATCAGCATCAGTGTCACCATCATCGAATGATCAAATCGCTCGAACTTCGTTTGCAGTGTTCATAGAGGCCTGTAAATACATGGCCTGACATTGAAGATCGGGTGAATGACGAGCATCTGAAGTGCTGAAGTCTCGCACTGAAGCAGCAAATTATAAAAAGCTCGATCTTCCGAGTGGCGTAGGCGCTCCGGACATGCAATATGTATGATCGACGGATACGAGCAGCTGCACATGCTCTGAAAAATTCTGAAGCACAAATAGAGCATCCTAGAATATATCTATTGGGTGGAATGAAAGCTGGATCAGAATTAGTAGTTGATGGAAACGATGCAACTACTCGCCTCAGCATTCCTCAAGCACTTTTCTCTGAATGAAACCAAAATGAAACGCGAGTGAATGCCGTCCAGTACGGCCTATGCACCTCGAGCAGATGAACAGTGCACATGCATCTGCTCTGAGACGATCAAAATAACTACAACAGAATGTAGGATCGACCTCGGTGGGCAAGTGCCAAGTCTACACTGCTCGTAACCATCTATCAGTGCACGGCCTCAGATCATCTGAAATTAGTTTTCGACAGCCGGTATAAAGAGAGGCAAGCCAGAAGAGATGCAGCAGCGCTCTTTATCGAAGCCCACCTTCTTACCTTTCGTTCTTTCAATTTCTGTTGCTTCAATTGGCTAGTGAGTGGCTCACTTGCACGCACCGCATCGCACGCCGACTAAACCCGTAATATAGGTCCATTTGTTGATCTTTTCACTTCTTCCATCCTTCGATTTCAGTGCTCGTCACCTTCCTTATCTTTATCATAGACCGAAATGAAGTTCACTTCCACTCTTTTCACCGGTGCTGTGATCGCTATGCTGTCGATCAGTGGAACCTTTGCCGCACCTGTTCAACCTATCGTTTCTCTCTCGTACGTCGTGTCCATTCCTATCATTATAACGATGATAGCGTGATATCTGAACGACGACTATCATATAGCGCGCGAGATGACGGGTGTGGAGGAGACCTTCTCTGTTCGATCTTGACCAAACTCTTCCCCAATGTCGCACACAAACGGGCTGATGTTGAAGAGGTGGAATTCCTTGCCCGAGACGACGGGTGCAATGGCGATCTCCTATGCAGCATCTTGACCAAGCTCTTCCCTAACGCCGTGCACAAACGCGAGGACGTCGAAAAAAGAGAAATCGATTCGCGGGATAAACACTGCGATGTTTTATGTCTGATGCACAAGTTGACCCATCTTTGAAGGAGGGACGCTTTCTTGACAAACTAGAACGAAAGGGAGTTACCTTTAGATCGGGGACAAGAAATATAGGAATCACGTACTGGTATATATATATATGAATGGGCTTCAAATGTCAAGAGAAACCGTTGTGAAGTCTCTGGTAACATCGCCAGAACAGAAAACTTCTCTATCATGATCAAAGCTTGACCAAGGACCTGCTACTTTGACTGCGTGTTGATCTATGTACATTTCAATGCATCATCGTCATCATCGCCCCATTTCGCCCTGCATTCCTTGATCTGCGACGCCTGATGCGTCTCTTATGTTCCATATATACGAACGTAGTTATGAGATCGTCAAGAATTGGCATCCCACCTGGCGTGATACGGAGTGACGCAGGACGAGGAGTTGAGAAGAGACCGAACGACGATTTAACGAACACAGCAACAGTTGTATGGGATCCGTCGTTCAAAACGAGCTGCTTCAAGGATCAACGTGATAAACGTAGTCAATCATACCATTGACGCACGAATAACACTCCAGCGTCTATCTTCCACTTGTATGACCTTCCGTCTGACGCTCGAAACGTCTCAGAACTTCAAAGTGGGTGGACCATATCCATTAGTATGACCAGTGGGATTTGAGCGACTTGGATAGCGGTGACTCACGCACTGAACATCCCGGTCTTGAGGGGCATAAGCAGCTTGCCCAATACTTGTAGCTCGGGATCACCTAGTGTGTGCCATCTGATGGAGGCTACCTGAGTACTCTGCGCACCATTAATCTTTACGATTGTCGTAGTACGACCGCCCAAGAGCTTGAATGGTGTCTCGACAGAATATAGAGGTTGACCGCCGGGCAGTAAGATGACGGTATTGAGAGGATCGTCTTCGAGCAGTGACAAGTCCATGATTGCGATTGAGAAACTGGAATTTAAGAACAATACCCATGATATATTCACATAGCGATATACATTGGCGTTGGGAGCATCAAAGATGAAGAATTGGAGCTGGGCGGATGCGAATGATGTGGGTTATCGGAAGCAGTGGATGATCGATGCCAGATTTTTGAAATCACAAGGCCGTTCGGCGTTCGCTGTTAGCTCCCTCGTCCACAAGCCACTGATGTCCATCGTCGCCGCTATGTCTGGTCTGTTGACGAGCTCTCATAGAGAGATATCGTCCTGGGGTACTAGCATGTCTTCCAAGAGCGGTATATACTGCCCGCACCGCAGGGCATGTGTTCATCTCGAATGACCTATTCAAGACCTTGTCCGACGACGATGTCTATAGCCTGCCGGCACTTCTGTTGCGATCTTTGCTTCTCTTCCAGATTCTCAATCGAACCCGTATCACCTGAACGTACTCCATACGCATGACACAAGTTACCCCAGAAAATGTACAAATATCCACCGTATCGAAACAGTACAATCGCCGACCTTTGAGTCTCCCCCAGCATGGTCTTCCGTATCCTGAGTCTTGCTTTTCTCTCTATCGGTGCTCGTGCAGCCTGGGTAGACCCAAAGGCCTTGGACGCGTGCCCTGGATATAAAGCGACGAATGTCAAAACCTTTGGAGCCACGCTGACCGCGGACCTTACGTTGGATGGACCAGCATGCAATATCTTTGGGAACGATACCCAGAACCTGTCGCTATCGGTAGTCTATGAGACTGGTGAGCATCCGACTTGTGCTACCAAGGGGCAGACCATCCCAGCTGCTCTTAGGTATAGAGCGATATCACTGCTCGCAGGATATCACCATGTTGATTTTCTAACTCATATGCTTTCTTCTAATCAGAAAACCGCATCCACTTGAAAATCGCGGATCCTTCTACTTCTCGTTACGAGGTCCCAGAATCAGTCTTTCCACGCCCAGACATAGACGCCTTGTCTCCTGTCTCTCTCCACTCGTCGGCCATCCGATTCAACTATACCACGTCACCCTTCTCATTCAATATATACCGAACCTCGTCCTCAGAAGTTCTGTTCTCTACGGCGTCCCACCCTATCATATTCGAGCCACAATACCTCCGCGTCAAGACCAATTTGCCCCCCAATGCAAATATCTATGGTCTCGGAGAGCATACCGATTCTTTTCGTCTGCCTACTACAAACACTACTCGTACTCTGTGGTCTCGTGATGCCTACGGGGTTCCAGTGGGTACTAACCTCTACGGAAATCATCCCGTATACTTCGAGCACCGAACAACTGGAACGCACGGGGTGTTCCTACTCAATTCCAACGGAATGGATATCAAGATCAATGATACAGAAGGCACCGGGACGACCTTGGAATACAACGTCATTGGAGGAGTGTTGGATTTCTATTTCTTGGCAGGTAGTGAGACCGATCCCACAGAGGTTGCAAGACAGTATGCAGAAGTTGTGGGTACTCCCGCAGAAGTGCCATACTGGTCGTTTGGTCTTCACCAGTGTCGATTTGGCTATAACAGTCAGTTTACACGACAAAGAAAACTAAATGTTCTCTCAAACCATCATCTTCAGATTTCATCGAGGTTGCTGGAGTGATCACTAACTACTCTGCTGCTGGTATCCCACTCGAGACTATGTGGACGGATATAGGTAAATATATTCTCATATTTCGCTCGTATGCCACTCACACCATCTTTTTTCAGACTATATGGACAGAAGGAGGATATTCACTGTCGACCCAGACTATTTCCCTCTTCCTAGAATGCGCGAGATAGTTGCCTATTTACATTCCAACAATCAGAGATTCGGTACGCACTGGCATTTTATAAACTTGCCGTAGCTCACTTTTTTTGTTCAGTCCTTATGACCGACCCTGCTGTCGCGTACCTTCCTAGAGCAGGCTATGGGCCGTATGATCGAGGAACTGAACAAGATATCTGGCTCAAGGCTGCTAACGGGAGTCAAAGTCTTGGTCTTGTTTGGCCTGGTAAGCCATATGTCCTTTCAGAGTACAAGGGTCTCTCTAATCAACAATAAAGGTGTGACCGTGTTTCCTGGTATGTTTCATCATCCTACTGAGACTGCTCGGCATTGTTGATCAAGGGACAATAGATTGGTTCAACCCAGACGTCCAGGAGTAAGTTCTTAGTCTCAATGAATGATCAGTCAATAATTTACGGTCCAACAGTTACTGGTCGAATGAATTTGCTATGTTCTATAATCCCGAGACTGGGCTCGATATCGATGGAGCGTGGATTGATATGAACGAACCTTCCAGTGTTGGTAGCGATTCTCAACCATCAGAATATTGTTACTGACAAGCCGCTATTCCTCTTAGTTCTGCAATCTGCCTTGCACTGATCCCTTCGAACAAGCAATCGAGCAAGATCTGCCTCCCGCAAGATCGACTTTACCACCCGACCCTGACACACCCATATTTGTCAACTCGAGTTCTGTGATAGCTCGTCGCGATCTCCTCGTCCCCGCTTACGCGATCGAAAACGCAGCTGGGGAGTTGTCTAGTAAAACTGCTTTCGTGAGTGCCCATCTATGCCACAAAATATCTGTGAGATTAAACCAATTTGCAGACTGATGCAAAACATGCGAACGGGCTTGTGGAATACGATACACGTATGTATTACTCGTTCATCAGGTTTGCCCCGAAATTTACTGCGTATGTACAGACAATCTGTATGGAGAAATGATGTCAGTTGCCACCCGTAACGCCATGCTTGCTCGTCGTCCTGGTCTTCGAACTCTCGTTATCACTCGTTCTACTTTTGCCGGAGCAGGAAAGCACGTTGGAAAATGGCTCGGTGATAATTTTAGTCAATGGGATCACTATCGATTCTCTATCGCCGGAATGCTTGGGATGGCAAGCATCTACCAGGTCAGAGATTACTCCCGTCGTTGATTCGAAGACTCGAAGGAATTGCTTATTCAATCTGCCTCAGGTTCCTATGGTTGGCAGTGATATCTGCGGATACGGTAATGCACTTTGTATCGGTTGTTTTACCTCGCACAAACTCATTCGGTTTGATCTAGCCGAAGATACGACGGAGACTCTCTGCGCTCGCTGGGCTATGCTTGGGGCTTTCTATCCATTCATGCGTAATGTGAGAGTCGATGACATGTTCCTGTTCAGAGAGATCACTCAACGTCGGTCATCAGCACAACGCTGACACCTCTATCAGCCAAGAATTCTATCGTTGGGCTAGTGTTACACAGGCCGCAAAGAACGTCCTTGATATTCGGTTCGTCGTCTCGTTTCGCCAACCATAATAAACGTCTAACTCATGATACCATTACCATCTTAGTTATCGTCTGATGGATTACATATATACCGCCTTCCACCAGGCCAATACCGACGGGACACCTATCGTGAATCCACTTTGGTTCAAATATCCAAAAGACTCATCCACATACCCAATCGACCTGCAATTCCTGTACGGAGACTCTATCCTCGTCTCTCCAGTCACCGAAGAAAATTCCACATCTGTCTCCATATACCTTCCAAAAGATATCTTCTACGACTTCAATACCTTAGCGCTAGTTGAAGGACACGGGACGTCGGTCCTGTTATCCAACATCTCGTTTACAGAAATTCCTCTGCATATTCGGGGTGGGGCTATACTGCCTCTACGTGCGCAAGGGGCGATGACAACTTCGGAACTTCGAGAGACCGACTTCGAGTTCGTGGTAGCGCCTGGGACGGATGGCAAAGCATTCGGACAGTTGTATATCGATGATGGAGTTTCGATCACGCCAGCGTCGTCGACGAAGTTGACGATGACCTATCAGAATCAGGAGCTGAACATACGAGGCAGTTTTGGATATGCGACTGGCGTCAACCTTGCTCGGGTGCGATTCCTGGGTGTTTCGGCCGCTAGGAGTAAGGTCCTCGTTGATGGGGAACAGATTGAGAGGGAGGGGAGTGTTGCTTATGATAAGGCAACGAAGGTGTTGGACGTTACCGTTGGGCGTGCGTTCAATGCTGAACTTACGATACGGTTCGTTTGATAGACGCACATACTTTCTTGGCTCGTCCTATTGTATAACTATGAACCCAAAAGCAGCTCCTCGAGAACAGCTCGAAGATGGACCAAGGTTGGGTAATATCGCTGAAATCGATGATCAGTCATCCGACGCGTCCTGTTTCTGTTTAACAATTGATTAGGTGACGCAGTTTACAGATAGATAGCATAAAAGTAGGAAAGAAAAGCGAAGTGGTGCCGATAATTACATAGTATCATATATAAGTATACATGGCGGATCGTGTCGGGGACGTGTCGGATCTGGCAATAAATACGGCAAATGTGAGTGGACAAGAAGTATCGATAGCGATAGAACGGGTATAATCGCGGATATGGTATGGAGTATGAGTATAGCGATTTAGGGTGGGCCTTTATCATGGCACAAGCAAGCCTACATGTCTAGCAAGATTCAATTAGAAACCGGGCGATGACGAACGTAAATGACGACTGACCTTGCATGCTGCTGCTATTACCAGTCTCGGTCGCAATTCAGGAGCTTGGGTAAGAATGGACATGTTCAAGTGACATGCGTTGTTTCATGAACGTTACAAATGTTACCACTGCGAAATCGATGACATTTATACCGGCGGGAAGAATTTCCAAGAAGGCACGTCTCGAGCGCGAGATTATACCGAGTTTCGCACGACGGTATCGCGCAAGGGGTGTCTGGGAATTGTCATTCAGTAGCAGCTGTGAGCATGAGAAACAGCTATGAGTATGGCCAGGACAAGTATGGGGCGCGAAGACATACGATTGGGTAGTGAATGAAAATCTGCCATTTGTACGGTCGATTATCTGGCCCTGTGAATGACCACGAGCTGGAGGACAATCAACATTAAACGTTACAAATTTCATAACGGTCGAGCTTGAAGGCATGAAGACTCACTTCTCCATTTCGGTCGGCTTTTGCAAGACGATATCAAGGCTCGCAGCTGCACCCGAGCCATCGCGTAGCATGCTCAGTGTGACTTTCGCGCCTACCGATTCGTCGCAATCGACCCTTCCGACTTCCGTTTTGACATGGCCAGTACAATTTCGCTCGAAACGTGTCACGACCGTGGGCCTGGTATTGGGATTGTTGTAGTGAGAGGGACTAGGATACGGTACTTGTGTCTCGATGGAAAACAATGGCCCACCATCTGCTGTGACGAGGAGTGTCCGAGTTGGGTCGTTGTTGATCAGATATAGTTCCATGGGGGTCTGAAGTGAAGTAACCGTGGGTCCTACTTGCGTTGTTTAAGTAGATTAATCCAGTGCCCTCAGTAATGTTATTATAAGGATCTGACGGCTCACAATGCCACAGAAGTCTAGAGCCTGAGATCAGGCCTAGAGTATTCCCGTGGGTTATTTTCGCTGTGATACAGCCGGGCTATATAATCTGAAGATAGGACTTATCAGCGCTCAGCTTCCAGCTTCGTCAAACGTTCATGCAGGATATTTGTGCTGGCAAGTCGGCAGTTCGAGTCGGTTGCGGTGTGCTCGGACGAAGAGGCGTCGCGAGTGCCGAGAGATGCCGAGCGGCATGCAGATTGTGCTTGTTGAAGCTGGTGGCTGATGGAATCTGCGACTTGAGCGTACGCCGTAAATTGGAACGAAAATTGCAGAGAAACTTAGAAAATAGTTATCCCAGGGTCCAACACCTCGCGACTACTTCGTGTCTATCTTCGACTTCGTTCGATCCCGCATTGTCACTGAAGACGATCAGAAGCCCACAATTTCCCCACCCCTGGCGAGTTCCCACAAGTCGAATCAAGTTTCTCAATGATCTCTTCTATAAAGGCCGAGTTACATGACATCGAATAATCATTGTCCTCTTGGATTATATCACTTGTTCGCCAGACCACGCTCATAACCTCGCTGTTCGGCCAACGATAGCTGCTTCGCCATTTCGAGATCGCGTTGAAATGTGGCTTCTTCGTCCGTCGCGTCTCCGAGTCCAGCTTGGGTCGACGAAGATTGCGTCATAGAGGACGAAGAGTGGGTCTTGAGAAGTGATTTCCGGCTCGGAAGCTTGGGTGGTGTGGACGGAGTGGCTTGGAGTGTGGTTTCGCTCCCGGATGATATAGGAGAAGCATCTTGTGATGTGGGCGTTTTACTCTCAATACGCGACTGCTCGCCATACATGGCCTCTTCGGCGATGGCCTTATACCTCTGTTTTCGTTCTTGGGTGCCAGCTTTGGCATCCCTGAACTTCTGCAAGATGTCCGCACGCTGAGCGTGATTACTGTTCTTCACAGCTTCGACGCCGTCAGATATTCTGGTGCTGCGCTGCTGTTGTTCTTGTTTTCGGCCTAACGTTGACTGTCCCATTTTCCATGCACCCTGGAAAGAGAATGCCACGACGCCTACTATCCCAGCCGCCGGTTTCATGGTCGCATTTACGACTGATGCAGACATGACGTCGACTGTGATGGATCGTAGAAGAGAGAATGAACTCACAACTTCGTGCAGAACCTTTGATCGCACCGATGAACCCCTGCATTGCGTTGAAATATGCGACAGGCAAAAGTCAGAAAACAAGACACACCTCTTTCTTGGCGCCAGCGATAGGTTCTTTGTATAATCCGGTTATACCGTCATAATAGCCGTAGAACAGACCCTTTGAAATGTTTAGTCGAGTTTGGTGAGGAGAGATTCGAGCGTACCTTTCCTGCCTCTCTCAAGCCACTGGTAAAGTCCGTCACTTTCCCTGATTTTCTAACCTCGGATCCATATAATTTCGGTGCATTGGAAAAACCCTCATGCACGGACGCCACAATCTCCATTACACCTGGATCATGGACTTGTTCTCAAAAATGAGCCACACGGGGATATCACGAAGACACTGACCTTTAGGAATGGCACTGGTCGTCTTGATGATACCCTGGACAGGTGAGCTGATTTCCTGTCAATGTGGCAAAAACGAGCAGTCATGACCAACACGTACTAGAAGATCTGGGCAATGCCTGCATAGAAATGCGTCACCGTCCAAAATATTGCAGTGGCTGAGCCCGTAACAGGATCCGCCACTTCTTTGCGAGTATCGTACTCTTTCGAGCCTGAAATGGAAAAAAGGACAATGAACTCGTCAAGATACAAGAAAAATTTGATCATGCATAGTTACGATGAGGGTCCAAATGATTCAATTCAAGTTGTTTCGCGTCAATCAACGTCTGAGCTGCAAATGCACTCAGTTTCAAGCACTGTGTCAACCGGAATAAAAATAAGACTCCCAGTGCAGTGAGAAATCAAAACCGAAGCACATACATGTTCCGTAGACCACCAAACCGCCAACTTTGAAGGATCCAAATCGCAACGCATATTGAGTAGAGGCAAATGCCTGTAAAAGCTATCGACACCTCGTCTTACACCATCCTGTCGGTTTGTTATATAAAACGCATGTGTGGTATAGAAAGGCTAGGAAGCGACAGACCTCCATATGAATTTGCTCTGCCATCCTTTTCGCGGCCCCTTTAGCACCTGGACTGATTGCAAACTTGATTGCATCCCTTAGATTATCGACTCCAAGCTCCTTTGCAGGGATCGGCTCGGGTCCTGCACCAGCTTTATGAATCATAGTTCCTAAAGCCCGATAAAATATCTATCAGTCTCCTGTTAGCAAAAGACGATACAAAAAAATCACCCCAAAATCCTTGATCACCAAAGAACGGTATTACAACCGTAGGCCTTCCTTTCGCCAGACCCACGGCAGTAGTTCCCGCACCTCCATGATGTACCACAGCCGACACCCGTTCGTTGTCAAAGAGCCAATCATGCGGGACGTTTCCGAGAATGAATATGTGAGACGGGACGGAGACGCCACCAAGGCCACCCTAGAGGATATGCGTAAAAATTGTTCTTCGTGTGATTGAATTGAAATAATGTACCCAACCTGCGGAGACAAGAGCTCGAACGCCCGCTTGAGCCGTTGCTTCGAAGATAATCTCTATCTCGAACTCTGATGAGCTCTGTGGAAACACTGTTGCGAAGCATCTTACTGGTCATTTCTGCAGCATCATCTACAACGACGGAGCCAAATCTAAATGATAATAAAATCAGGCATCGGTTGGATGCGATGAAGGTGATAACCTACCCAATATATATAGGCGGCTCTCCAGCGGCGAGAAACGTCGCTAGATCTTCTTGTGGTGTATAGTTTGTCGCAAGATCCAAGAAATAGAACCCTACAACATCTGCATTTTGTTTTTGTATTACTATGAGAAACAAATGGATAACTTGAGAATTCGAGGACTGACCGATGTAGTTCTTCCAATCATCAGGTTTCGGGACTAAAGTTGGGCTCATGCAGTATGTCCATGGGATCTTTATTCGATCTGGAAGGCCGGGTCCCGAGCGGAGAGAGAGCGGTGGAAGACCAAGTGTACGCGAACGGAATTTGTTGATGATGTCTCCGATACTACCGAACGAGATCAGGTGGGCAAAGCTCAAGACGAAGTTTTGATAAGGCGTACCCTTGCCATGTCAAAATTTCGGCGAGTGCGTAACTTAGCACATTCGTTAGACCATTCTCCGCATTCGACGATGTCACGTTGACGAGTGGGTGAGGAAACGCTGTCGTTGGACTCCTTTATAACAAAAGCTACGTTGACCAACCGTTGCACGGAGTATAACTCGATGCGTACCATGGCATTGCTGGATCATGATACGATGAGCTCGGTCAATCACGTAGTATGATAGTCAGACTTACTAAAGCTCAATAAGAGTGGTATTCCCAACGCCTCGGCACAATGGATATGAGCAAAGGCAGGCGGATTGGATATAATAGCATCAGCCGCGAACGTTCGGCCAGTTATAGGACATGGAGAGTGGCAGGACATCCAGCAACCGTCGATCATCTGCGAGAGGTCCGTGATTCGAGTCCCATATCGATAAGTGGCTCCTTACCTCGGTAAGCATCGTTCTCTTCCTACCGATGTCGCCATTAGTGAGAGATGCCATTCCCGGCATCAAACCCGGATCTAGAGGAGGGTTAAGTGAGTTATAGTGCATATTTGAGATTCTCTGAGCGAACTTTTGACCATATAACTCATCAGATCCTGGGGGTTGCCTCCGATATTGAAGAATTCCAATCCCGCGTCGGCGACGAAAGAACGGAAAGTCTCATGGGTGGCAATGCGAACACGATGTCCGTCTTTGAGGAGAAGCTTTCCCAACGCCACGTAGGGTTGTACATCCCCTGTGTATTTCTTATGATAAGCTGTCAGTCAAAGAAGAGGTATCGAAACATACCCCGACTCCCAACAATCATGATGACGATATTCATAGGTGGATAATCCTTCCATTCTGTCTCATCGATTGCAAATTCTTGAACATCTTGAGCATGCTCCTTTGGTAAATCAGGAAGGTGCTTCTTGAGATCGAGAGAAACGACAATGCGGCCGTCTTCGGTGACACGAGCAAACGACTCGAGGCCTTTGCCAGAGCTTATGTACTCTGCGTAGTCTGTAAAGAAGTACTTAGAGTACATACATCAGTGCATGGTGATACGCAACGCACTGATTTTGGGATCTGTCTGAATGCTTCCGATCTCGACGAACGTAGTACCTTCCACAGGTTCGTTTGCTTCGATTTCGGTTCCCTTTGGAAGTACAAGGGTCTCATCATCTAGTTCCTTCATGTGAAATGGTGAGTCCGCCATATTGCCTGGATACAAGTACACGATAGAACGAGGACGAGAGGGAAGGAAGCAAAGGGGGACAAGCGGAATCTGAGTTCCCGATCATGAACTCATAGATCTCACGCTAAACTCGGACTAAGAACATCCACTTGAAGTTGCTCAGATTTGCATACGTACATGGACTCATCGTGAGCTCCTGCGCCGAGCAACGAAATCTGATCCCTAACAAACGCTGGATTCTTGATGTTCTCCACCAAAATGCCAGGTTAAGTACACCGCAGGGTATCAATACAAACTCGGAAAGCCGACGACCGTATTCACCTTTAGGGACGTCAGGAGACTTGATTGGAAAAGGCATCAGCTGTATAACAAGACTCTACGGCCGTAATGAAAAGAGACTCATCGTGCGCAATTTTACTACAAGGAAGAACACGAGAAGTTGGCCAATTACCGAGAAGTCAAGGAGAGGGCGAAAGGACACTCACAAATTATTGCTTGACGTTGGAATGCGACAGGCTATGCAGCGAAAGTTCGACAGTAAAAAGAATCGATGAGGGAGAATACTCTCCTTGAGTTAGTCGAGTTAGTCAAGCTAGGTATGATGGTCGACCAACGTCCGAGTCGATTGACCTACAGTATTTACTACGATAAGTAACACCAATGCTGTCAACTGAGGAGCTAGGAGCGGGGGACAAGTCCTAGGATCCTCCGATGGATGTAATGGATGCGCAAAGGCCGTAGCTGCTACGGTTTGAAAGAGCAGAGGCAAAATGAAGTGGCTGAGGCCAGGGCCTAAGACGGCCTGAGAGTTGGCCACACGGCTTTTGGGCCTCTTCGCCAAGTCCAACCTGGTCAACTTGGTCAAAGTACAAGCATGGTGTAAATCAACCGCCGTTCCGATTAACCGGTCACGTTTCCCTAAACATCTTCCCGAACCAACTTTGAATCATACTACGACGTCTTGGAGTAAGTACTTACTACAGCTTCAGGTACTGGTGCTCACGGAGAAGCAACCAGGTAGCATGTCTGGGTAAAAGTCTTGCTCATCTTGTCCAGTAGCCAGGTTGGCAACTCGAACCTGGAATGATGCTGGAATGGCAAAGTCTGGGCGTTCGGAACGTATGGGCATAGTGCAATACATCAGAATGCATTGAGATCGGATAGGCATGATAGCGAACAACTTTATCACCCCGAGTGCACCAATGTTCACAGTACAACTTACCCACTATCGACCCTTAACGAGTCCAGCGGGTGAACATTGCGAATGTCGACGAAATCTGGAGGGACCACCCATCATTATGCTACGATCTAGAGCCTTATTGTCCTCATTGAAATAGGCCGAATGGCTGGCACAGCTAGCAGAGTTTCTATACCAGGAGGGTCATTCCTCGGAAGACGAACTGGAAAAGCGAGACTAGAAGTCACATCGACGAAAGATAGGCAAGACCCGCAGATTTGAGACTCGGGTCAATTTCATCTACGTTTTCCCGTACAACCAACGGTTGTCGCGTTTCCGAAAAGCCAGGTCGATGGGATGTCAAATTTTTTCTGGCCCGCTACGAGAACCTGGAGCCAGAGTAGATTCAATGTGCACGCCCAGCCGCAGGTGCTAGTGAGGTCGAAAGGGTCTTGTTGAGTATCATCCCAGGAACATAGCTGCAGCACATGCAATGTGTGGTAAGCCGCAATAATCGCGTACAAAACCAATCGGACGCGGCATGAAGTGACGTTTTGTCGATGAAACAAAACGGAGAGATAGAAATTACAAGGGTAGTAGCAGAGCAGCACGACCAATAATCTTGAAACCAGTGGACGGGATCCTTAAGAATACCCATATTTGTCGATCCAGTAGAAAGTTTCGAATGTTGGATATGGCACCCTGCTCGCAGTGAAAAAACAAAACAGAGGGGGAGAGAGCCAAGACAATGGCGTAAGACAACTTTGTAGTTGACTACCTCTAACATGATTTTCCTGTTATGAGAATGCGAACATCCATCGAAAGGGACCTAGGAAAGAGGAAGCTGATCCAGGATCCCGTTGGCCTTGTTCTGGCCAGTAGGACTCCAATCATCCAAAGATGTGATTGCATCGCTCGTATGTCCACAACGACGGACCTGAACATGATGGGCATGAGGAGAAGAGGAATAAGGTTTCGGCCAGCCGCGCAACGCGTTCCGAGTCGATCTCCAGAACTTTGCTTTGCCCCGCTCAAACCTTCTTGAAGTCCCAGGTCGTCCTACCCCGGAGTCACCATTTCCAGGAACTCATCTGGAACAGTCCATCATTATCTAGAATGGCTACAGTCAAAATCGCCACCCTCTTAATCCGAGTAAGCTCTATCTCACACCTGCATTCCGTACGCTCACCTTCCAGTCTGACTTCGGGAGACTATAGCAAAACCAATAAGTGCACAGCTCAAGAATCAGGCGAAACAGTGAGCTGACCGTCCACCCAATCATACAACAGTGTAGCCGTTATTGACAATGACTATTCGAAAGGCATCCAAGATTCAGAGGATTATGTGTAGACCTCGCACAAATGATGTATCGCTCTGAGGTGAAATTACGGACTAACATCCTCGGTGAACCAGCCAGCGGGCATATACGACCTCTCTCAGAAACACGGTACGCATCTCTCTCCAATATGCCCTTGAATCTTGTTCTCAAAGTCTCGGTGTGAAACCAGTGCCATAGAAAATGGGGCCAATGCCCTAGCCGAGGGGTTCCTGTTCTCAGTCGCAGCAGCTCTCATTCTCGGAGAAGCCTGGAGATCTTCACGGAGTCAATCGAAGCGACGAGACGATGTAGACGATAACTTGGACGCGCTCGGAACGAAACTCACAGAATTGACAACACGGGTGGACACTATCAGTACTGAGTGGCAGGATCGGTTGCGGGAAGAGAAGGAAAGGTACGTAGTAACTCTCCTTGCCTTGTACTCCCATACCTTGCAATTGATTGTTTTCTGTTCCTCGTGCGGTTCATCTCTACAGAAATGACGAACTCGCCCGAATCTTGGAACGTGTCGTCGAGATAGGCCTTCGTGGGGGATGGGCAGAGTTCCAAGATACACCTCTACAATTACCGCGTATTCAGCTCACGCCGCAGCCACCCACTTCAGATTCGTCTTCCCCGCCACCAAATACCCCATCACATCCTCCGGAGTCGAAACCAGATTCGTCCAGCTCAAGCTCCTCTACATCATAATTTATATCATTCCGCAGTGATCTATACACACAGCTTTCATATACAGACAATATTGGATACTAGAATTACATTAATTGGCTTCCCACTCCCATCGTCCGAATCCCTCTTGTAAATGAAACAGGAATTGAAACCAAAGGCGTATACAAATGTTCTGTTTTGATTCAGCGTATTATCCAGCAGTAAATACGTAGGTATACAAGTCTATCATAATGTAACAACGGTATATGGGGGTAATGAAGAGAACGTCCAGCGATGCGATGCGTTGAATCCATGTTATGAAAGCGATAGTGAAAAGAGATAAAGAAAAAGGCACCCAGCCCCAACCGCAGCACCAACAGCTGCGAGTCACATAATCTGACAACCACCACCACCCAATTCGCTCGGACACCACCCACTCTCCTCCACATCCTTGATAGCGATGACCCCTCCTCTCCTCCGAATCTCTATCGTGTACTCCACAGGAGGCTCACCCTCACTCGGAACGTCGTACCACCACTTCAATGTCTGTCCCTCAACAGACCACCGTCCCGAACTGACCTTGACATCGATATCCACGAGATCTTTATCCTGTTCTCGGAGATCAGGCGCTACAGCTGTTGAGCCGGTACTATGAGATTGGAATGACTTGGATAGAGATTGGGGTTCGATGTGTAGTTCGGCAAGGTTTATAGTCGATGGATTTTGGAATTCTATTGGACTCCCCTTTCCGTCGCTCTCAGCATGTCCGCTGGTGATGATGTGCCCCACACCACCAGACGAGGTCGAGCAGGTCGTATCGGTATGTGCAGACGACGAGGGCGATATTGACCGCCCGTCCAATAGCCGATCGTGTGCGAAGTGAACGAGGGGCACGTAGATCTCGGTCGCTAGCTCTTCGTCATCGTCGCTCAGTCCCAATCCTTCTCTCCTGGGTCGATCCTCCGCCTTCACCCCAACAACCAGCTTGAACTCCGCCTTTTTAAGGTCAAACTTCACGTCCACCGACTTGCCTACAACTTTCGTCGGCCATGGCCTCGAGAACGCTCGGACGGCACGAGCCCCATCGGTCAAAAACATGTACGGGTTATCATGCCATCCAGCATACTCCGCCTCACTCTTCTGCGCCCGTATCTCTTGGAAGATCGCCCCAGCACCGAGACCAAAAGACGCGAGAGATAACGAAGACGCAGCAGCAGCCGTGATCATCTTCATATTACCCCCACCACCACCGCAACCTTCCTTCTTCTTCGTCTGCAACAATCCCGCACGCGATTCATCTCCCATTCTATAGAAACCCTCCATATCCTCCCTCCCACCAACATCGTCTGGACTCCAGAGACTCAGATCCTCCATGTTCCAACCATCTCCCCAATCATGACTGTGATCAGGGCAATACGTCCATACCGTCCAATTAATTGCGTTCCCTCCATCCGCGCCGTTCAAACTCGCGTCTAATGCACTTTCTTGTCGACTGTAATCCCCTTTGTACTTGCCACTATCAGTCCAACCATACGATCTCTTGGAGTCCATATCGAACGGTGTGCCGATCTCGCCAATGATAGTAGGATAAGGCCCAAGAATAGTCGTATCCTCTTTGAGCATACCAAGTTGCTCCTGCAGGGACTTCCGAATCGCCGTTTCGCCAACCTTCACAGCTTGCAGCGGCGTCGAATACTTTCCTCTCAATAACCCAAGAGCATCCGCATTGAACCAATTCCAATGTCTCGTCACGAGCGTCAAACCATCATAATAATGTCCCGAATACGCACATCGTCCTTTTATCTCTTCAGCATCGATCTGCGGCGGTGGTGCGAAGACGGGTGGCTGTATGAACATGATAGCTTCCGGATGCGACTGTCGAATCCTCTTCGTGAAAGCCTGCCAATGCGGTTTCCAATAATCGTCGATAAACTCCACAGGCACGACTTCTTCCGAATCAGGGATGCACTTGAAATAATCGGGCCGCATGATGTATCCGGTTTCGATATCCCATACCCCGTGTTGTGCCCATATGCATTCGCCCAAGACCCAATCTTTATCACGTCTCCAGCCCCACTTGGGATGAACGCCATCGTGGGTTTCGGTCTCGGGATCCGCCCACATTTTGTATCCCTTGGGGTCGATGGTCACCGAACCGTCCCTCGCTGGACCGAACGTCCCGAACCGCCAATTATCGACCGTCTGAGGTTGTCCCATGCCCAAACGCAGAGACTGCGCGGGGGTGGGATACGTTCCCTTCTTCAACGTCGATCCTTGCTTGTCCGGCGTAGCGTTCAGATCCGGCCATCCGCACCATCCTTCGAACGGCTCGTTCATGCTATCCCACCCGATAACGCATTCCTCCAACAGATCCCCTGCTTCTCGTATCCGGTCGGCCATCTGACCCATCGCTTCTATGTAATGTTCCTGTAGGTAATCTTGGATGTTCTTTCCGTCGATGATGCATTTTGGGGCGTAGTCGTTTCCGGCGAAGAAGAGGGTGAAAATGGTTTGAGAGGCGAGTCGGCCGTAGTTCGTTGACCAGATCATGGCGGGGAGACTACCTGGGTCTGGGTCGTGCGCTAATGGGTATTCGCAGTGGAGGATGGCTGCTTGCGTTGCGGTGAAGTTTCTAGGATTGATACCGCATGCTGGGAGGGTCCAGTATGGCGCGCCTGAGCCGCCGGAGAATCGAGACCACTGCGAGGAGAATGCGTCATTGGGGTGGTTGAACAATAATGAATCGCGTGAGACTCACGATATCCTGATGTGGGTCCATAAACACTCGAAATCCGTATTGTTTGCATTTCCGTAAGACTCGTATTGTGTAGTCCATGTATTCATAGTCGTATTTGCCGCTACAGCCCAAATGAGAACAATGCACAATGCGATCATGTCGGTCAATGCTGCACTCACGGTCCTGCATGCTCAATTGCCTCCCACGTTATGGGAAATCTAAGCATGTTGAAACCCCAGCCTCTAAGACGAGCGAGATGGACGTCCGCAGTACCGTCGTCGATGTTGAGAGGTCTGCCTACGAAGCCTTCGTCACCGCTTTCGGCATCCTCCCAGAATTTTTCGAGGATAAACGAGGGTTTCCCGACTGGCGCTTTTGAAGATCCTGAGAGATTGACACCTCGTAGAAGTAGAGTCCGACCTGCGTTATCTACAAAGTTGCAATCTGTAGTGTGAATATAGGATGGAGGTAATGTCGAGCCTGTTGCAGGAGATACGAGGGGTACTTTTGGCATTTGAGAGCCAGGAGGGGTGTATCCACGAGAATGGAGGATGGGTAGCTCGTGGAATGTTGAAGAGGAGGATAATAGTCGAGGTGGCGTTTGAGTCGTACCACCCCGCATTCTGATTACTGTCAGATTTATTTATTTATTTACTTTTACTCTAAAAGTCACATAATTTCGACAATATTTCGCTCCATTGGGTCAATGGCACGGCGATTGCGGACGACTGCGGCAAAATTGCAGCACATTTCTTGCACATTTTCTTCCGTTCGCCGTCCGCCGTTCGGCATATGGAAGAGTCTTGATCATCTCCCGAATATCTAGTCACAGCCTCCAGGAGCCTCCAGGCTTTTCAACTCCAACTTGATCGCGAACAAGTCCGATTTTCTCCTTCAATAGATGCCTCGAGCGCCCGTCTTCCATGCATGATCTGCATGAATGAGATTCGAGTTAAATCAGGTTGGATCCTGCGGTCGAGGAATATTTGATCAAAATTACCGCTATCCGGATTTGGACTTAGCATATTTGTGATCGTTGAATCTGAGAGCTGTCGTGATTTTATTCGGATTTTATTCGACTTTGGAGTGAACTCGCCAGGGCCTGCTGCCATGAATTCTTTACGGAGACTGTGCAGGACATCCTCCCGCAGACTTCCCACCACATGGGTCCGACCATTCTCTTCACCCTCGGGGGATGAAACAATGGGGAGTTCCTATGGTGCCGTCGGGTCCCCCAACTCACCCCAAACACCCTCTCTCGACGCCCAACCACCCGAAAAAGAACCTACGAGGATCCAACTACGTGTACCCCCCCAAGATGATCCCACACTCTCATACATCACCCTATACATAATGCGTAACGGTCGACGCTCTCAAGCCTCACGCGTGACTTCCAGAATGCTACTCCACATCCACGGTCTAACCCGCGCACCCCCGCTTCCCGTCGTACACGAAGCCATCAGACTCGCCTCTCCTGCAGTAGCCACCGTTTCAGCAGCGAGTAGAAGCTCAAAAGTCTTGATAAGACCTGTCGCGTTATCAGAAAAGGCCCGTGCGAGGTACGCCCTGAAATGGATATTCGAGTCGAGCAAATTAAGGTCGGGAAAGACCGTTGAGGAACGAGTGGCTAGGGAGATGATTGCTGTTCTCCAAGGGACGAGTAAGGCGTTGGATAGTAAAGTAGCCATGCATAAACGTGCCATGCTTAACAGGTCCGTTCACACTCGCCTCTCGTGTTGCTTCATACTGACTACGTCAACAGAGGGAATATCATGAAACGATAGGCAACATATCCAGCTTTGTAGCATTGAACCGAGTCTGCCTAGCTATAATGGTCAATGCAATCTATATACGCCTAAGTACTGACTGCTGTGAATGTTTAGACTTGTCACCAGCATTTTGCATCTGTTCTATCCGAGTCTTGCATCTTATAGCGAATCTGGTGCCTCTTTTGAGAATCAGATACCAAGGTCCTATGGCCAAGCCCAAGTATCAGAGGGCGTGCTACTTTCAATTTATGATATAATTGCTAATTATAATCACCCTATCTTATCTCTCCTTCCTGCGTATGAATAGATGCAGAGCGCTATGTAGCTCACATCTCTCTCCTCACGATGACCACCACCACCCAAGACTCTACTTCTCACAGATATCGTATCGGCGTAAGTACCCATCACTTCCTTATCGAGATACATTTCTAACTCACCCCCACACCGACAGGTCGATGTCGGAGGCACCAGCACCGACGCAGTTGTCATCAACTTGTCAAAAACATCAGATCCACTAACACGAGGTGTAGTTGCCTGGTATAAGCACGACACTACACCGGATGTCACCGATGGTATACAAGGTGCCGTTCGTAAAGTATTGCAAGATGCACACTTGAAGGAGGGAGATCAGATCCTTAGTTTGACTATTGGAACCACGGTGAGTATAATATACTTCCTCCACCTCTGCCTTCACCGGTCTGAGACAATGAACGACTATAGCACTTCATAAACGCCGTCATCGAGGCAGACGCTCGCCGTCTTGCCAAGGTTGCAGTCATTCGTATCTCGAAACCGTATTCAGATGAATGTCCGCCTGTAAGCAAGCACGTCTGTGTAGCTCTTCGAATATATTTTAATCCTTGCTGCATACATAGTTCATTGATTTCCCAACAAATCTGAGGGGAATCATGGAGGGTCATTATGGTATGATCAGAGGAGGACAACAGATGTACGCATCATATCCTATCCATCTCTCACTCTCGCGCGCGGACGCGTTTTGATTCCCGAAACTCATTGCCCTCATCTCATACTCCTCCGCATTCAGTGACGGAAGCGACATCAACCCTCTCGACGAAGAAGCTCTCATATCCGAATGCCACAAGATCAAAACCAAAGGTCTCTCCAACATCGTACTAATCGGAGTCCACTCTCCCCTCGATGTCGAAGGGAGACATGAATACAGAGCACGAGATATCGTTCGTAAGGAATTAGGTCCAGATGTGAACATCGTTTGTTCGAGGGATGGTTAGTCTCCGTCGCACCCGATTTTCTTGATGAAGCACGCGTCTGATCTGATTATCCCGTTCCTCCAGTTGCTCAAATTGGTTTCTTGGAGAGAGAGAATGCCTCGTGAGCAGTCTGTCTTCGACTGATCTCAATCTCACAGTCAATATATATCGTTATTTGCAGAATATTGAATGCGTCCATCTTGACATTTGCTCAACGTACTATACGCGGCTTCGAGCGCGCTATGCAGCGTCTTGGGCTTAGCTGTCCCCTCTACCTGACTCAGGTCAGCCTCAATCATCTAGTATCGAATTTTTCTCATTGATTCGAATGGTGCCACAGAACGACGGAACTCTTACCACAGCTTCACGCGCGGCACAATTGCCCATCAGGACATTCGGTACGCAGCCCATCTAACTCTCCGATACATCCCTCCTTCATCGATTGCCCGCAATACTCACCATGTCCCCCAGCCAGCGGACCCAGCAACTCAATGCGTGGAGCGTCCTACCTCGCCGGTTTCGACCTCAGAAAAGACGGTGGGAAAAGTACAGTCGTACTCGACATCGGAGGAACCAGTTCCGACGTAGGCGTCCTCCTACCCTCCGGATTCCCAAGACAAGCATCTGCGTTCACAGAAGTAGGCGGCGTCCGCACCAATTTCTCTATGCCCGACATCCAAAGCATAGGTCTCGGAGGTGGATCTCGTATCCGCACTAACGGTCTCGGTAAACATAAAGTGACGGTCGGCCCAGACTCCGTCGGTCATTATCTTACTAGGGATGCGCTTGTCTTTGGTGGAAACGTCTTGACGACTACGGATCTTTGTGTGTTATGTGGTCGTGCTCCTGCCAATGTCGATTTTGGCGATGCTTCGAAGGTCGTTGGCGTTCTTTCCCAAGATGATGTAGAGACGGCGAACGATACTATCAAAAAGATGTTGGAGGACGTCGTTGATCGTATGAAGACGTCCCCGGAGGATGCAACGCTTCTCTTGGTGGGCGGAGGGAGTATCATCGCTCCTGATCATCTCGAAGGTGTTCGAGAGATTATGTATGTGTACATGTTCCTGTGGTCTAATGTGTTCCTGTTGATATTTGTCCAGTCGGCCTCCTTTCTTTCCAGTCGCTAACGCTGTCGTAAATATCGCTTTGCATCTGTATTCTCGAATCTCTTAACAATTTTTTTTCTACTCAGGGTGCTGCGATAGCCAATGTCTCAGGCGAGGTGGACACTATCGAGATTCTCCAAGGAAAAGTTCTTTCTGTACGGGGTCCTTGAATTTTCTTGCCATATTACAGTTTTACTGATCTGCAATTACACTCAGGATATCCTCGCCCGTGCGAAGGCCCAAGCTATAACGAAAGCCGTTCTAGCCGGTGCTGAGGAATCGACAGTCCGCATCGCAGAGGTCAACGTACTACCTCTCCAGGTA
Organism: Sarcomyxa edulis; assembly: GCA_009761415.1. Taxonomy (NCBI): domain Eukaryota; kingdom Fungi; phylum Basidiomycota; class Agaricomycetes; order Agaricales; family Mycenaceae; genus Sarcomyxa; species Sarcomyxa edulis. Next base: position 181,028 of record QUOL01000010.1, read on the forward strand.
AATCTGCCAATACTCATTCTAACAATCCTGGAGCCTTTTGTTGACCTGTCAAATTCGTTGGTAGTACGTTACGAACCAAGCTACACGTATCATCGTCCGTGCCGTAGGAGAATTGTCGTCCACTGGAGATGCGTCCACTGTTCAGCCTAGCCACACTTCCTCGGGGGATATCGACGTCGAAACCATTACAGAAGGACCGAAAGCAGAACCCAGCGTGCTTGACGATTCCAAGAAAAAAGTGGATTTTGCCACTTATCGTCCAGATGTTGTCGATCGTATCTGGAATATCTCGGAAATAGATCTAGGTGGATTCTTGTCCACGACTTTCTGCACGCATTTCGCTGATGCTTTCGCTCGACGTTCCCAGAATTCATAGCTATCGGGTGTTACATTCTTGGAACGGGAGGAGGAGGTAAACCATACCATCATGCCTGCCGTCACGAGAAACGTATTGAACTGATATCCTAAGGAACGCCATATCCACCGTTCTTGATGACTCGACAAATCATCAGAGATGGAGGAAGGATCCGTGTAATCGACCATACTGATCTGCCAGATACCGCTGTCATCATTCGAGGTGGATTCATGGGAAGTCCCAGCGTCTCCTCTGAGCGTCTTCGCTCTGGAACTATGCTCGAGGATACGTGTAAAAGTCTAGCCAAGTATCTGAACGTCACAAAGTTCGATGCTACACTGTGGTATGGTGCAAACATTAGTAACATTTCCCACTCGTATTGACCGTCTTGTTTCGAAGTGACGAGATTGGAGGTGGAAACGGAATGCAGAGTCTTTTGATGGGCTCATCGAGGCATTTCGATCTTCCTGCACTGGACGGAGATCTCATGGGTAGAGCCTATCCAAATCTCTTCCAAGTGCTTCCTGGTACGTCACCATCGACCATCTCACTGTTTGCAAGCGTTTATCAGTCTCATAGCGGTCTACAATATTAAAAACGCGTGCGTACCCTTTGCTAATCTCCGTGTCTGACCCAATCCTATGTAACAAATTTCCTTGCAGCCTGTACCCCGCTGCTTTAGGTGATGGTGATGGCAATGTAACCGTGCGTCTACCCACTCCAATTCCTTTCTACCTGATTTAGTAGGCTGACCATCATTGGAAAGATCCTAGCTGAAGTCAAAAACGACTTGATGGTCGAGTCAATCCTGCGATCCGTTTGCACGACCTTCGGTAGTAGTGCTGCTCTTGTCCCTCCCCCTCTTTCATTAGCAGAGGCCCGAGATTACGGGTGCGCCCGTACAATCAGTCAAAGCTGGCGGATTGGGAGGGCGGTCTCCATTTGCCGTCAAAAGAATGATCTCAAGGGGATACCCGACGCCATTCTAGAGCTTCAATCAGGCGCTTGCATTTTTGTTGGAAAAGTAGGTCCTTCTGGTATTTGGTGCTTGCCACGACTATTTATATTTTCTTCCAGATTGTGGATGTCACTAGAGAAGTCCGAGCTGGATTTACATGGGGTCAAGTAAAGATTGCGGCCCTATTAGATGACGAACTCGATGATAACACTAGTGGCGGTCAATCATTATACGAAAAGGACAGTCATCTCATCGTTCCTTTCCAGGTCAGTCTAATTTATATCTTTCTAGGTACCTGTTCCCTAACGTCTATTTAGAACGAGAACATATGTGCATATCTCGAGAAAAGCGATGGAACACGTTCTGTGGTTGCCATCGTTCCAGACCTCATCTCAGTGCTCGACTCACAAAGTGGGGACAATATTGGATCACAAGATTATGCATACGGTCTAAGAGTGACGGGTGTGTAGTTTCTATTTTTTTCAGTCGTCTATGACCGCACAATTGATTGTCTATCGCGCAGTTATCGCTCTCGCTGGGGATCCCAAGTGGACAACCGAAGCGGGCTTAGCTTGTGGTGGCCCGAAGGTCTATGGGTGCGTTGTTCTGCGCTTCTCAAGAGCCAACTGAAGCTCATGTTCTGACCGTTCTAGCATGGACGATGTAAAATGGTCCCCTATTGGAACACATAAGGTGCCTCGCTCAGTGATCGACGAGTATAATCGTTCAGCGGATGCTGTCTTTTAAAATGGAATCTGTGAGATACATGTGATCTTAGAAGAGGAGATGACGGTCGACTGGGTATGTCATCTTCGGAAGTTGAATCTTTATAACACCAAGGACTGTGTATTATTCTTGTAGCTAAAAGAATTAACTAGCTAGAATCCAAGCCATAAGCAATGATGATATTACAAGTTCCTTGCAAACCTCAATGCTCTTTTGCGATCCTCCGAACTGTCGCTGTCGTCCCCCGATGGATTGTTCTCCCCTTTCCCCTTGCCCTTGCCCTTTCCCGACTTTGGTGGCGGCGTTATAGCAGGACCAGAGCTTGTGCTTGGGACAGATGGAGTCGCATCATCGTCATCATCATCGTCGCCATCATCTACAGCACCCGGAAAAGGCGTCACCGTCGCAGATACTGTTGCAGTAGCACTGCCTCCTCCAGATATCTCAGTAGGCATCGGACCGGACATCTTGCCTGTTTTCGGTAGAGGCTCATTAGCCGTATGTGGTGTATCCAGCAACACTGGCCACTGAACATCAATAACAGTCCCATCTTTCGCGGTCAACGTCCAGTTATTGTAATGCAATCGACCGACATCTGGGTCGCCGATTAGAGCAAAAGCGGATGGGGATAGATCGACATCAAAGGCGCCTCCGCAGCCTGCACAGCGGTCTACAACGGTTACATTGACGGTTTTGCCAGCTTGCGTGGTCAAGCTGAGTGTCTGACCGCACATTGGGTTGCTGTGGAGTTATCGAACCGTTATATCAACATCAATGATCGACTTTATGTTCGTCGCGAGGACTCACTCGTTTGGATTGTCGGTAGCACCTCTGCGGTTGGTCAGTGCATTAGACTTCAGACTGAACAGGTTTGAAGTTGGGTTTGACGTACGGGAAGTTGTCAAAGGAGTTCCAACCAATCGCAGCGATGTGATCAGAATCTTGACTCGTAACTCCACATGCCCCCATGCCTGTACTGTAAAAGGTGGCTGCACGGGTGAGTAGGCTATTAGCGCACAGAATCCTCAAGTGAAAGACGACAGACGCACTATCGCCCTGGATGGGATCACCAGCAACACGAGGATATTTTACGGGATCGGTGTCGGGATCGTCATCAGACATAGTTCCGCTTGACGTGGAAGTATCGGTTGTTTTGGATGCTACAGCACCGATGAAGAACAGGACGACAGCAGTGGATAAGGGCTTGAAGAGCATGATGTCTTGATTCGTTGTATAGTGATAAACTGGCCAGCAGCGTAGGTTGGAGAAGGGAAGTCGTAGGTTAACACCGTCCGGCGGCCCTTGGATCGTGAGGAAGGGAAGGGAGAGTGGAGAACACAATGCTACTGAAGCCCTGTTTAAGAGGTGAAATTGGGCGCCTGAGGCACGGTTGTTACACCGTACTTCCGCTGTCTTAGATCATCCCGTAATTGCTGAAGTTCCGAGGAGAGATGGCGAGCAAAGATATCGACGAGCTAACCCGGAGGTGCTCGCCCGTAACCATGCATTTGGTGTTGCTGTCGTTGGGTTGACCACACCGAAACGAGGCTCGCAAACGCATTCTAGCCAGTGATACAACAGCCGAGCCGGGGAAAGGTCTGCAGTGGGTAGTGCGAGTCATCTTCACTCCTGTGATAGATCCATCCACAATGTCTGCCACTCAACAAAGGGCAGAGCATACCAATGAGATGCCAGGTCTGGAAGGCATACTTACTGGCGTGCTCAACAGAAGTACAGCTGGACATTGAAGTCTAGGAAAGGAGTCTGTTAGTTGGAGACAATTCAAGCCACCGGTGGGGCCTTCCTGCATCACTCAGTCGGTGTCCGGTCGGTGATAAGTAGCAAGTGTTTCGCATATCACCATGCATCCTGGACCGGGGCGGGGCGCCCATGTATCCCAAAGAGCCAGCAAAGCAGTGAAGGGTCCATGTTAGACTCTGTTCCAGTTTTGTTCCACTAGTTTCCGCTCGTAGAGGACCAATCCCCGTTGGCATGCGTGGTGTGCACTGGCAAAATCTGAAATCGTGCAGAAAGTGTGCAGAATTTACAGTCGCCCATTGGCCGGAGCTCAAAGATGTTGATCCGGTGCACGAAGAAGACCTATACAGAAAGCCCAGAAGTGTAAACATGTCGGTGGAAGTTCAGTTATTCTGCAAACTGCAGTCGTCAACGCAGATGCCAGGATGCTCGGGCAAGGCTCGGGCCAATACCGTGACTATCCTCGCCCTCGCCGAGCTCCGGCCGTGGACCGGCCTCGAAAACGCGTCGCTGTGATCCGCGTGACTGTAACTCTCCTTCGCGCCGCCATTTGGGTGACACCTCGTCTTGACTCTTCAGCCTACAGCCATCATGGTCAAAGCGATTTGTCCCATATGCAAAGAATCCTACAACCTTGGAAAATTGCTATTTCTTCCTTGCGGTAAGCTAGTGACTCTCTGGGTTAGCGCGTCTACAATTCATCACAAAGCCATCAGGACACGGTTTCTGCACCACCTGCACGATACGAGACAACGCCAATCACAACACATGCGCGATATGTCGACAGAACAAAGGCCACGAACCTCCTCGTCCTATCTATGTCACATTGGAATCGGGATCGACGACACAGGACGATTCGGAGGTGGCGCGTGTCCTTGACACTTTGGATCGCGTCGACGTGAACTCTGCCTCAGCGTCGGTACTCGATATTACGAGGAACATCCGACGCGTTGTGAATGAAACGTCGATGGACAAGGAGATAGCTGTGAGTATCGCGCCTTGTATCAACATCGCACCGATATTAAGCTGTTTTTATCAAGCGTTTCCTCCTGGATGCCGCAATAAATATCGAAGAGAAGACTATCCCATTGTACACCCAAATAGAAAAACAAGAAAAACGGCTCGACGCCCTCCAAACGTCTACGCAAATGATGTCTCGCGACGTCTCGAACTTGAGTGCCGAACTCACAGAAACTAAGCATACGGTAGAGCGAGCTTTCGAGATTGCAGAGCAAAGCAAGGATATCGTTCTTGAGGAAAGGAAAGAGAAGAACCGCTTGAAGAGGAAGGTAGAAGCGTTGGAAGGGAAGTTGGAGGCGGAAAGGAACACGTCGGCAGGGAAGATACTGGAACGTGATAAGCAGGTGGGTACCCTTTGATCTCGCTCCGTCTACGACTTGCAACTAAAGGCTCATGTAGATCAAATTATTGAAAACGAAAGCGGTGGCTCTTGGCAAGTTGACGAAACATCGAAGACAGGACGAGGATGCATCCCTAGTTATTGAAGGCTAGTTGACTGACAAGCGAACGCGTATACCCTTTCCTCCTTATACCTGCGTGTACTCTCAAAGAAACGTTACGAACTGTATGATTGACTGTATTTGTATTGTTGCATAGATTGTTATATCACTATTGCTGCTTTGATCAAGGTATATCTACTACGACGGAGATGATTGACGTCGCAAGAACTTATCCTTGGCTTTATGATTGAAGTTTATCCTACTTAGTCTTGACTAGTTGTACTTACTGTCGACTGACTAGGCTCCAGCAAGGCTCCAGACTGGCTCAGTCTAAGGTGACAAAGTACGAGGAGAAACAAGAAGGGTTCGACTGGCCACATTCATATTCTGTTCTCCATGGAACTATCCGGGATAGCCCAGCTGTAATGGCGGGCAAATCAAGGGAATACGAGGTGGTTATTTTCAAAGGCTAAACCCACAAGCGCGCTGGTTCAAGGCCGTCCCCTCCAGAAAACTTGGTTTTCACAGTTCCTCGCACCGCAAGGCGTGATCCGGACTTGGAATAATCGGTCCTTGACAGGCCAGGGAAGCAATTCCGCAACCTGCAGGACTCGCCGAGTTAGTCTTCGGAGACCAGGACGATCTTCAGTTCGCGCTGTGTGCAGTGCCTCTCGTAAACCTTTTGTTTTTTTTTGCCAATGGCCATTTGGTTGTTCGGTTTGTTTTCGCTCGTCTCAGGAACATCGAAGCAGGTAGAAGCACGTTGCGTGGAAAATAGGAAGCCATTGCTCACATCGTTCATCTTACTCTTTCTCTCGAACCACGTACTAGTTACCTTACCTTTGACTTCCTCAAGCCGTCGCGATAAATAGCTTCTTGCATGCACCGTACGCGTTATCTTAGTTAAATCCTGAGCTTCTCTGCTGATGACCGGTATGCTGTTGAAGACATTCGATTACTCCTTTGTGCAAGCATCACTTTTCACCATCGTTACTGAGTCTGATTTCGCGCCGATCTTCGAGTGGTCCGCGCCAAGGCTCCGCGGTACGAGCTTGGTACAGCAGGCAAGGAACGCGTGAAGTTACAGCAAGCAGTTGCCATGGACGCGCAGTCAGTTCTGGCCACTCCAGCAGGTACAGTATCGAGTATTTACTTTGCATTGTCGATGTCACCACCAAGGCCCCAGGGGGTGTTTCGTGGTTTCCGTCGCCGCATGAACGTTTCCCGCCGCTTCCTCGAGGTGTACATCCCCGTTCTACAGGAACGGAGAGCGCCCTTTTGGCTCTCTCTCGAGGGACCACAATCCCCGAGGTATCTAGTCTGTTTCCAAGGATGGCATTGAAGCTTTTGAAGAAGCTTTCGGTCTAAAAGATACGGAATTTCCAACCCGCAATTTGAGGTTATTGAGCGAAGCTCCGAATTCTCACGCCGTGTTCCCGATTTAGACGGGTGATATAAGGCGGGAGAGCTGTTTTCTTATCCATCACGGTTGAAATTTCGCGTTTCCTCATTTCCTCGCAGTGTGTAGTGCTCGGTTCTCCTTGCTGAATCCCTCTGGGTCACCTCTGGGTCTGCATATCCACGATCTTTGATATTTCACTGTCTTTTCCCGGTTTAAATACCCCTCCTCGAATCTACAATGCGCTCTGTATTCGCTGGCGCGCTTTTGGCCGCCGGAATGGCCAACGCGCATCTTGTTGCTTGGTCTGTAGGAATGTACTGTAAAGACGTGCGTATCATCCAGATTTGTATCCAGGATTAGGAGGTTGACAGCTGTTGACCGCCCGCAGGGAAACACTGGCTCCATAGATCTCAACGCGTACAACGTCGTACTTCCGCTGTGGCAATTATCCCAAGAGGACTGGTGGTGTGCGTGTGCTCTCTTTCTTCTAGCCTATCTGCCTTTCTAATCACTGTTTTCAACCCCTCGCGCAGTCCACCATACCGATAACGTGCGCTCGTTCGCTGATCGACCCACTGACGTGGTCGCTGATATACGTGTATTTTATAGTGTGATCAGTTCCCCCCTCCTGACGGCGAATTCTTGGAACTGTATGTCACCTTGCCTCCATCGAAAAACTCTGATCTCTAATATTCATGTCCAGACCCGCCGGTGGTACCTTCACGGTTGAGATTGCCGCTAACCGTGCTCTTACGACTCTGTCCTACGACGGACAATATGCCACAGACTGGGGTGATGGTGAAACCCACCCCGATGATTATGTTCGTGTTACGACTCTTACGCTATCTACTCAAGACTGAGATCCTTTGTAGAGCGATCCTAACTGCATCAGCAGTCCCAACAGTGCGTTCTGGTCGTCTACATCTCGAACATGCTCGTACTAATGACATACGTGTTAGTGCATACCCAAAACCAGTCTATGGCTGCTGGCACTGCGTTTGCCATCTCTTATGAGGTACGCTACGCGTCGTCTATCCCGAAAGCCTTCCTCACTCGAACGTCATCCCACTGTGTAGTCTGATCTCGCCAATGTTACCCCGGAGAACCTCGTTGTGTTCAGCGTTCGTTACAAGTAGGTCGATTCTCTCTCTTTTTTGGGCGCGTTTCTGATATCGTCTGTAGCACTCCTTGGAAGCGCGTTACTGTGTATGATGTTCCAGCTGATTTGCCTGCTTGCCCCGAAGGCGGATGTATCTGTGCTGTACGTTTTACCTCTCAAATGTGTATCATCAACCTATATTGATGTCTACCTTTACTTTGAACAGTGGGGCTGGGTACGATGTCCCGTCTTTTTTTGATTGTCTACAGCGACTGATCCGTGATTTTTTGGAAATTTCACAGATTCCCAACGGGTATGTCTTGTCGCCGTCATCACACAGAACCTGATTTTCTGACCCTTCTCCCCCAACAGCTGTGGTGAACCGAACATGTATCACACTGGATACAAGTGCAACGTAACTGGCGCCACCAGCACTGTTCCCGTCGCCCAGGCCCAGCCCCCAGTCTGGTGCGAAGATGACACATCGAAATGTGTTCAAGGAGCAAAACAAATGTTGTACTGGAACCAAGCCGAGGGTAATAACATTGAGGTTGATGGTTATGACCTCGAGGGCTCGCACAAGTCCCCTGCGTATAACAACAAATGTGGTTTCCCCGATGGTGGGTAGCCTTTCACTTGAATTTCCTCTATCAATTTCTTACGCTTCAATGTGTATGCCTTAGGTGCCCAAAACGATATCTTCGCGACCGGTGGGACTGGTGATTCGAGTGCGACAACGGCAGCGGCGACAACCACAACGCAAGCGACGTCCACCGTTCCAAAGGCCACTACCACCAAAGCTATCTCAACCACTTGGACCTCTGCTGATACATCTTGGAGTACCGGTGCAGTATGGTGGTCTGCTTCAGCGAACGCTACCACGACCCGTTCTCCTTCCAGCTCTGTCGCGACCTCTACCACTCCATCCTCTTCGAAGACCCCCGTTGCCACCCCATCATCTACTACCCCCTCCACAGAGGCGGCCTCTTCGACTACCCTTTCTTCCACTTACATCTCCTCGACTACTCTCTACTCCGCTCCCGCGTCTTCCACTGCCTCTGACTCTTCTCCCACTGCGTCTGCCCCAGTCAAGTGCAGAAAGAGAAAGAGAGCCATCGCCAAACGGGAAACACATAAACGCCAGCTGTACAAGCGTCACCACGCTAGCGACATTAACTGGTGATCATTCCCGTAATCGTTCCATTCCATTCCCTCGTCTCCTCTCTCACCTATTTCTCCTTACGATATACCCCTCTCGCCTCTATCTTTTCTCGTCCTCGTCCACTTTCTGCCTGAGCTACTGGTCTCTTCGGCATTGCGTCTCGGGTTTCGCTAGTCGAATGAAGTCCCTACTACTGATGCGAGCATCAGTTTCTCCCTCGCACCGTCACGTACCGTATGTTCTGTAGTTAGTTATCGCTATGGTTGTGTAGTATCTGAATATTTTTGACTTGCGAGTGCGCTACTTTTGCTTTGGATGCGCCACTTTTGCGAATTTACGCGATAGTGATGCTTGTTGTGTAACAGCTTTGCGTCGATATTTCAAATTTCGATCTCTCAAAATTTCTTCAAGAGCCCTCCTCGGTCGTTCCCCGGTCGTTCCCCCACCTCCTCCCTTTCGTCCTCCCTTTCGTCTTTGATTGCTCTTCATGTCTCCTCCTGTTTCTGGTAAAGGAAAGGACTCCGGGACTGCTCGTGTCCTTGGATCTGGAACGTCCGGTAAGACGCGCATGACGTTCTCAAAAAAAGTACTTTCGACTAACACGAGGCGTCAGGCATTGCTGAGCTCTTCATTTTCCACCCGGTGGACACTGTTGCAAAACGGTTGATGAGTAACAAGGCCAAGGTATGTCTCGACATGACTCGTCTTCCAAATATCTCACACCGAAACTGGAACGCGTGCGTCCCATTAGGTTACAGTCGGCAACCTCTCTACCGTCATCTTCCGAGATGCTGCAACTGCAACTGCTGGACGCAAGTTCCTATCTTTGTTCCCTGGACTAGGATATGCAGCAGGATACAAAGTTGCTCAGCGCGTCTACAAGTTCGGTGGACAGCCGTGGTTCAATGACTTGATCAACAAGCATTACAAAACGCAGTTCACGAACACTTTCGGTGAACGAAAGGGTAAAATGATGACACAGGCTTGTGCTGGAAGGTGTGAACGTCTCTTTCATGGTACTCGGTATACGATTCTAACCCTGACTGATCGTTAGCTTGACTGGTATCGGAGAAGTTGTGCGTCTTTACCTAGACCCTGCAATATCTTCCTTTGAAATTTACCTTCATATATAGGTTCTGCTGCCCCTGGATGCTCTCAAGATCAAGCGCCAGGTAAACCCAGAAGCCTTCCGGGGACGAGGTGTTCTACGGATCTTCATGGAGGAGGGTACCACTCTTTACCGTGGTTGGGGTTGGACAATGGCTAGGAATGCACCAGGAAGTTTCGCTGTGAGTCCCCAATACAGCACAAAACACTCGAACACATCTCATTCATACCTCGTCATTAGCTTTTCGGAGCCTCAGCTGCTACCAAGGAATATGTCCTCGGTGTAACTGATTACTCCCAGGCTACTTGGGGACAAAACTTCGTCGCTTCCATCGCCGGTGCTATAGCCTCGATAACAATCGCGGCTCCATTGGACACCATCAAAACGCGTATTCAGAATGCCAATTTCGAGCGCAAGGTGTCTGGAGTTGTCGTTGTGAAAGAGTTGTTGAAGAACGAGGGGCCGTCTGCATTCTTCAAGGGTTTGACACCGAAAGTGTGTATCTCTCCCTTCAAATTTCCAGTCACGTCGCTAAACTTTCTCGTTTCTCTACAGATCCTCGTGGTCGGGCCAAAATTAGTGTTCAGTTATACACTGGCACAGTCACTGATCCCCTTGTTCTCCAAGTATGTTTGAGGGAACAAGGCGGAATTAGTGGAGGGCGGTATCCATAAAATTATCTTACTTCTTTCGGTCGTTATTTACTTGCTATGCGGATGGAGTCACGATTCACTCACGCTCAAACCCCTACTCATTTTTTCTATATATTGCCACTGATATCACGGAAGTTTAGAACGAGGTGCGAGTATAGTCACTATGCGGCGTATGCACTTATCCTAGAGATATTATTAGATACCAAGAATCTTCGAGGATCAATTGATTTTTTTTTCTTGGGCTGCCCCCCGGTCGCGACAGAACTTTGAAGTTGTTGATTCTTGTCTTCTCTTGTCGTGCACCTTTGCCATTGGCCTCGTGAATTCGAACCTCTCCTGGCCCTCTGGGTTCTACATCGGTCTCTCCCCTGAAAGTTTTCTCGAAATCTGTCAAAACGGTGATGAAGGAAAGTTTGGGAACGGGTCTTTTGACTGTTGATCACAGACCTTTCCTTTGGACCTGCTTTTGCTGTCCTGTCGTTCCAGGTACCTGAGGACCTGTCTGCGTCTACAACATCCGAGTGGACGATATCGCTGTTTCCGTTCCTAATTCAATGGCGAGCGGAGAATATGGCGAGGGGGATTTCTCCGTCTCGTACCTGTTCCAGATGTGACCACCACATAAAAGAGCACACCACTACTTACCGTTCAGGCATCTCCAGATGGATATTTTTCGTATACTTGTATTGATTGGCCTCCTAGCCACATCCCTTCCCGTAAGTGCATCCAATACAATCACTCATGCTCTAGTATCCAACTGAATCCGTGTAGGCTTCGCTGGGGGGTCAAGTCAGCTCACTCCATCGTCGGCAGACTATTCCGACTTCCCTCCCAGGGAACTGGACGTCTGAGGGCTGTTTTACCGACATATCCACTGCGCGTACCCTAGCTGGGGCGTTTTATTCAGACACGACCTCCATGACTATTGAAGCTTGCATTCAATTTTGCAGCTCTGGGGGTTGGATATGGGCAGGGGTAGAGTTTGAAAAGGAATGCTGTAAGTCATCCTTCTCGAGTGTGACTCTATCCATTTTTCTGATCTTTTACCTTGTATATAGATTGCGATGCCATTCCGCAGAGCACCACTTCAAAGGTTGACATCAGCGATTGCGACCTTCCTTGCACCGGTGATGCCTCAGAAACGTGCGGTGGAGAAGATTCCATGAATCTTTTCTACAGTGGCGGCGTAGAACCTAGCATCGTTCAGACTGTCGGTACTACCGGTTGGACGTATCAAGGATGTTTCACGTATAGTCCCTTTCCTGATTGTCCTGCTCATTCTTTGACCGACCGTACCTTATTTTACAGCGACGATGTATCCAACCGTACCCTTACGCGCCCTGTGGGCATCAACAGCGGTGTCACTGCCGAAACGTGCACAAGCGTCTGTCAGGCAACGGGTAATTACCTCAAGGCTGGGTTGGAAGACGGTCGAGAGTGTTGTAAGTCCCTTTCTCAAGCTTTTTACGGTGTATCTAGTATCGGTCTGACACTGTCTATCTGCAGGGTGCGACAACACGATCGCTAATCCAGGTGCTCAACCTGCTCCAGAAGATGAATGCCACACTGTCTGCGCAGCGGATTCCACAGAATGGTGCGGAGGCGTAGCTCGTATCTCAGTGTATCAGTTCTCCCCTTCTGTTACGACTCCGCCCACCACGCAATCCTGCGTCTCCTCCAATGTGGCCAATTTCACTCTCAACGCTGTCTATACAGACCCTCCGTCTTCTGGGCCATCATCTGTTCCCTTGAAAGTCGTCCTCGTAGAGTTGGTGCCGAATATAGTGTGGACTATACTTTCGGTAGGCTATTCCATCACATGAGTACCAGGAAAGTTCACCAATTATGCGTTCTTTGTTGTTATAATAGGCATGCACGTCGTGTTGCACCGATTGGCCTACGTTTTCTCTCCAGAACTCTGTATTTCTGCCTCAATCGATCTCCAACCCGAATTCACAAATGGTGTCGAACACCCAAGTCGACGGCCAATCTCCCAGTTTTGTATCATCAGATCCAAAACCAGCGGGCTTCCAAGGTTATTGCTCCATGGTCAGTCTGCTTTTCTTTCTCATACGTACAGAACATGGATTGATTTTCCATCAGAACGGCACGTCTGGAGTTCCGATACTTGCTGTCAACACTCGCTCTGATCTCTGGTCGCTCTGTGTCAACAACACGGCCAATGGTAGATTGGATGTCGTTTATTCGCCTATCGCGAACAATCCCGACTATACTTTAGATGATTGTAGTCCAGTCACTATCCAGATGCTTTGAAAACAAGTATGGACTACAATCAGAGCAAAATAAAATATTTATCTCTCGCGGATCAAGTGAATGTGAACATACATTTATCGTAGCATCTAGAAACAAGGAGACGAAGACCCTTACATTACCCCAAGAATAGGATCAAAGTTCAAACACGTATACATACGAGTCTGTTTCAATATTCCGCCATCTGGATGACTTTCCCTGTCAAAGAGGGTTCAGTACAAGAACACAAAAAGAACGTGACGCAATACTCACCAACATTAGAATACGGCGATTTCTTTCGACTACCCAATAGTTCGACGTCACCACTATCAAAGAAAGAATATCCCGCTGAAGCAAGCAGAGTCACTCGTCAACCGTCTTAATATTCATTCCTGCACAGACAAAACGTACGCATAGTTATTTCTTCCTCGTCCGAAACTTCATGAGCATTGGATGCATATCCATTGATAGGTCGGCCTGTCTTCGAATCTCTCAGGATACCAGTATGATCCACAAATGGAGCTGGTCGCTCGTTGGCGGAACGATGCAGTTGTATCAGAAGACGTTGTATATCGCACAGATAGCCTTGCAGTGTGTGCAAGAACCGACGGGTTTGCAAGTGCTTTGAAGAAGCGCAACTACGACCCAGGAATCAGCGAACGAATTTTTGCGGAAAGGACAAAGACGTACATGGACAGTCCGTCTTCTTTGATGATATACCCAATCCCATAGCCATCCCCAGCGACAGGCCCGAATCCGAACAGTCGTAGAGCGGGATTCCCGCAATTCGACGTCGAGATGATCGAAGTGCTGAGGAGTTCCCAACCAGGATCCGTGAATATGGCTGGCATCTTGTGGCTTGGAGACCAGGCGACTGGATCATCGGGTGAAGGATTGAGGTTCCCTCCAGCGAGCTGGCGTTGAAGGAGACAATACAAAGCATACAGATGTCTAAACAACGGTTGGTAAGAACGGCCGTAGATACGATTTTGTTTGGACGGACCTATCCTGTCCCATGCCTTGGCTACACTCTTTCGTGAGCTGAACATGCCTAGTACAGGCCTTTCGTAGAGCTGACACCTTCTGGGCAGCCGAAGCGTCAGAGTAAAACGTCTGCAGATCTCTGTATGTAAGACACAAAAAAGCTCGTTCTGTAAAGAAAGTACCTTCGTAAATTCAACACTTTTTGGTTGGACCGAGCGGATAGCTTCTGTCCTGCCGTGCAAAAAAGCCTTGGTCATAGCAGGCTCGTAAACACACTCCACTCGACCTAAACCACACACCCTCATCAGCAAAACACCCTCTCAACCACCCACACCGTCTCAAAAGAAAAACTACACACCATACAACCCAAAATACGCCGCCTGAAACGCCATTTGCACAAACGCGTCCGGACTAAACCCATGACTCGTTATGAAATTCTTTCCGTAGCCTTTGAACTCGAGCGCCTGACAATCATTTTGACAGATCAGATCGCTCAGACGCGTTTCTGCGAAACGTATCCCAACGCGTAGCTCTGATGTCAGCTTCCATTCAAGTTTCTTGGGCGTGGTGTCGATGGGCTCGACGGGAGGTGTTGTTGGTCTGGATTTACCGTGGGGTGGTTTGTAGGCTTTAGCGTGGGGAGACAATGGGGCATGGAACAAAGTGGGAGCGGATGGATTGATGGATTTCGCGAGGAGCATTAGACCTTCGGTGAAGATGTCTGCTGCAAATCTAGCGAGGCCGACGAGTCAATACAAATGTGGCGATGATGATCAAGTAAGTGAAGTACCTCAGAACAGTATGTCCATCAACACCGGTATGTTCAAAATTGATGCCAGCCGCTCCGTCTGCGCAAACAATGATCTGAAGCTGCACACCAGTTGAGATCCCAAGATCAACACTCAGCACACGATACCACTCACTTTATCGTACCACCTATTCGTGCACGTCCCAATCTGAACACCAGCGTCTAAACTATACGTTCCACACAAAAAATTATCGCAGAGTTCGGCCAGATTCTCTGGCGCAGCATCGTCTAAACAAACGATAAACAGCGCGTTATCGACAATCTCTAGACAAGACGCGTTGTTCCTGTCGCTTGACAGGGATGCGCGTAGTTTGGACCATATCTTGCGGTTCTCCGTAGAGAGCACTCCGATGGCGCTACGAGCCACCTACCAAAGGTATTCAGAAGGTGAACCTAGATTCTGAAGAGGCTTCAGATCTTACATCACGTATGTCTGTCTTATCGGCATCAGTAACGATAGCCTGCAAATTTCGGATAACTTCGCGTTCAGTCAAGACAGGTCTGTTCTCATCGTCTAACACGTCGAACCAATCTAACGCAGGCCGTACGTACATTAGTGCCAACAGCATACACATACACGAAACGTGCTCACAGAATTGGCCACGTCGAAGGACGACTATATGTCGTGATTCAGAATTCACAAACATTTTACAACCTCTCTAAGAAGGGATTAGTTTGTGGGGATGTGGTATAGATAGGAGAATATCACGAACCTCGGTAGGAATCCTAGCCGTTCCGAATAGTCTGGTGTATTGATCCATGTCCAGTGCCGTTCCGCGTACCATGTCAGGTTCTAACATGCCCGCACGAAGGTCATGGATGAATCCCAAGGAAGAGATAACGAGCGCGGCAGCTCTCGGTAGTTGAGAGCCTCTTGTTGGGGTAGGGTCGTTCCTGGGTCACAGATTAGATCGTGGAAGGTACATGGGGCAAGTCTGTTTACTCAAGAACAAAAAACGGGTTCAAGGCCAAGACCACAGGATCGCTGTGCGATAGATATGATTCATACCTAGATGGTAGTCAGATACAGGAGCATATGTGTTTCGCTTATTCAGAACACGTACCAAAAGTCCTCGATATAACTGTCCTCGCGAGTCAAGCCAGGTTGAGGTGAAGAAGAATAGGGGGTTACTCACCTATCCTTGTCCTTTGCCCACTCGACTAATTTGGCTTGTACCGCTGGTCCATCGCTCTCCAGAAATGCGGTCACCGCCTCCTTTGTCGACGCGTGCTCCCTCTCGTCTTGGAGAGCTTCCAACGCCTTTAAATATCGTTTACAAGTGTCTTCGAGGGACGGTATAGGTAGCTTCGGGAGCTTGTCCTGATAGGCAAAGGTGCGCGCACTGGGCGGGTTGGGATCAAATCGCGTGGGCATACTATCAAAAGGCGGGAAGTCAATACAGAAGCTATCGCAAAAGATGAATAATTTATAGACGCACTTGTTGTTGCTCATTATGTTCCAGAATGATCCCTAGATCTGATATGGTCAACTGTTCAACTCAGCGAGAAATGCGGGGCGTCTGGGGTAGATGACCTGATATTTCGGATCTATACGCCAGGGGTCGAATGTATTAGGTCCTAATTCCAGTGGCTGAATCGTCTGAAACCCAAGATAACGACTGTCCGTATGTTGCTGAGCCTTCTGGAATGTGACCAAGAGCGCCTGCCATTCCCAGAGCAGTGGCCGAAAAAACAGTGATGGAGCCAAAGTCAGCTGGACCGATTAGCCCATAAATGTATACACAGTCAGGAGCACCACAAAACCAAGATAGCCAGTTGACAAGAGCCTAAACATGAGCATTTATAGGGCAGATTCATCATGATAGTTGGAGAAGAAATCGAGCAACCCACGAACAACTTGGGAAGTCGCGATCAAGAAGCAGAGACGCGCCTGGAACACTCTTCTTTCTCTCTCTCACTGCAAGAAATCTAGTCTTCGAGATTTTGATAGGATACATCGCTGAAAATGCCTGCAGAGCGATGCCAGGTCGACGGACACCAATGGCCAAGAGCGTATCACCGTCGAACAGGATGGCCAGCATGCCAAGCCGCATCTCGAGGGCAAATTGTTGATAGCCTTGTACCCGGAGGAAACGGACAATCATCACCCAAAATCTCGCAGTCGTTGAACATTGACGATGACCAAGGCCATCTCTTCGTCTTCAGGAATGATCCCACTCGACTCTCAAGTAGGAGGTCATTCAGGCGTCCTCACGACAGAAGACGGTTCCCTGCTCATCAAACCAGCTCTCCCATTGGAGCTAGAATTCTATCGTAGCCTGCAGAACGATCCTGCTTTAGCTCACCTTCTACCCTTCACTCCAAGCTTCCACGGTATACGCACCTTGGAATCCGACGAAGGCCATAAAACAGATGAGTACCACGACTCTCTGAATCAACCAGCAATTCTTATCCAGGATCGTCCTTTCACAGTCACTCATATTAGAGAACCTCGCGCATCCATTTTCGAAACCCAACATATTAGACTGCAAACTAGGAACAGTGCTCTATGACGAAGCAGCATCACCAGAGAAAGTAGTGGCCATGAAGAAGACGGCGAGAGAAACGACGTCCTTGGAAACCGGGATACGGCTCACTGGATTCCAGGTATTGGCGGGCCTTTCTTTCCAGAGTATGCGATCTAGGGTTCTTAAGAGATGGATCATTACAGGTATACGATAACCTCACAGGACAACCTGTGAACACACCCAAGTCGTACGGGAAATCAATCAAAGCATCTGACCTTCCAGACGGTATCGCGAAATTCTTTCCAGTACACCGTGACGTATCGACATCCAACACCAACGCTAACGCGTCTCCATCCCACAAACCCTCGACGAACGGTCTCCCTCCCAAAACCCTCCTCCCCATCTTACGCGCCATTCGTCAAAACGTCGCTCAAATCCGAGATGCGCTCTCGAACCTCCACATGCGCATGGTCGGTGGGAGTTTATTGATCATCTACGAAGCTGACTGGATACGCGCCGAAGAAGGCGTGCAAGCGCTGACCGGGGCCTCTGAGAAAATGGCTTTGTCGAAGTCAAGATCACCCTTCGTGGTCAAGTTGATCGATTTCGCACATACCAGGATATTGCCAGGTCAGGGACCAGATGAGGGCGTGCTGCTTGGACTCGATACATCTCTTGGGTTATTAGAAGGAAGGATCGAGGAAATTCGGAATCTCCAATGAACTTTAGAGGACATTGCTGTCACGAGCGGGATTACCATTATTTCATAAGTATGAAAAGACGCATCGTGTTATAAGTCAGTACGAAGGGGCTATCTGCGCTGGACTGTCCAGATGAGTGTTTCCTGAGACTAGAATAGATAGATGTGGTATATATAAGTCGTAACTTCGAAAGTGTCAAGGCCATGGACTACAGTGACATCGTCATTTTTCTCTGAACGAGTAATATTGAGAGAAGTATATGATCCAGGCATTCATGGCCATCCGGAAAAACTGTCAGCTGGGCTGCGGGAAGTGGTGGAGAGGCATCTAAAGGAGGTGGGACAAAAGAGGCGACTTGGTTTCCAGATCTTGCGGGGCAGTAGCACTGTATAAAATGGTTAGATTTCTGTTCAGTAAAAGTAGCAATGGTGAATACTTGCAATACATAAAGGAGACCCGTCGTCAAGCGTCGTTCTACAGTCCCAGCGAAGAGTCGTATCTCCGTATCTCCATTTCCAGTGAGCCTATGAACCTCGATGAGAACCAGAGCAAATCCTATCTGATGATAACAGGGGGATACGGACTGGAGGCCCTGTTCCATGAGCGTGACTAATGTTAAACAGAACATTGGAAAGTCGCGCCGAACTATCTCCCATCGTGATGATAGCGCGTTTTTCATGCAGTGAGATCCTTTCGAACCGATCAGCGTAAGGGGCACAAACTAACAAATACGACTATGTGCTCACTCGAATTCCCCAACCAACATCCCCTGGTCATCCCCTCCTCTACGCACCGTTGTGACATAGGACATAGGTACGAACGGGTATAGATCGAGTCTTACAGATATATGATACAACGGACTTCGATCGCCTGGAATATCGTTCGGAGGGACCAAGAGCATGGAATTAGATGTCCAATTTGTGAATGAATATGTGAGGGGGCGAGGGGGTCGTCCAATGAGGACTCTGTCGTAGATTCCCCCCGAGTGGACGCGTACAAGGAGAACAGGGTTCGAAGACGATTGATATTTTCAATTTTAGGAGATGTAGTTTCGTTCGACGTTCAACCGTTGTACGTGAAGCATTACGATGATAGATGTGATGGGCTCACCGAGGGGTTGATGTTCGTACTACGGTCTCATAACTTTAATGGAGAAATGATATGCATGTCAGCTTGCGTCGTTCTGTAAGTGATTCTAGTAGCACTGGTAGTGGGATGCGTACTCGGGCAGGAGTTCACTAGCTGGAGACGATGGGCGCTCATTGGAATTACTTCCGGAAGCTGCATCTGGAAGAAAATGCATTAGCGGAAGACACCCACAGACACCCACAAGATGGTAGGAACAGTTGACTTGCCAATTATCATTTCGACGTTTCGCCGGAAGAGTCGACTGTAATGCATGTGATAGAAGTCACACGTAGGTCACAAAGGATCGCTCTATTTAAACCCCGCGGCCATCTTCGACTTGAACTTTGCATAAAAACATACCGGTATACCTAGCTATCTCTCTTATATCTCACTGGCCTTGCTGGAAGACTGTTTTCTCTTTCCTTCCATATCATGTCTAGTCTCAAACGCACCGCTTCATCTCGGTCAACGAGACTCACTGGGCGTGTCAGCGTTCACGACTCTGCTGTCACCCTATTCCAATTACAAGACGGAGATGTAGAAGATACATCTTCATCAGACTCTCCTAGACGATCTAAACGCGTCAAGACGGAAGTCAAAACCGAAACTGTACCTCAGATCTTGGACTCAGATTCTGGCTCTCCGAAGAAACGAGGCACGAAGGCAAAATCGCCTCGTAAAGTAAAGCCTATCCAGCAGACTTTACCTACACCCCATCCCGCCCCTAAAAGGTGGAGGGAGGCTTACGATGCAATAAAAGAGATGCGTTCTCAGATCGTTGCACCAGTTGACACTATGGGATGCGACCAGGCTCAATCAATGGAAACGGACGTAAAGGTGACCTGCTTTCCTGCTTCAGTGTATTCGTTTGCCAACCTTCATACAGAGCAAACGATTCATAACGTTGATATCACTCATGCTATCCTCTCAAACTAAAGACGAGGTGACCGACGCGGCTGTAGCGAACCTCCGCCGTGCACTGGGAGGGACTGTCACTATCGACGGTATCATCAACGCCGATGAAAGCACCATCT
This sequence comes from Sarcomyxa edulis, assembly GCA_009761415.1. Taxonomy (NCBI): domain Eukaryota; kingdom Fungi; phylum Basidiomycota; class Agaricomycetes; order Agaricales; family Mycenaceae; genus Sarcomyxa; species Sarcomyxa edulis. The sequence goes on from QUOL01000010.1 coordinate 201,082, forward strand.
CAGATGCCATTGCAAAGGTCGGATTCTGGAGGCGCAAAACTCAGTCAGTTCCTTTGAATTTCGATTCTGCTTTCTCTTTTTCTTTACTATAAGAAAGCAGATACATCAAACAGACGGCTCAACGACTGCGTGACGACTTCGATTCCGACGTCCCAAAGACTGTCGATGAACTATGCTCTCTTCCTGGTGTAGGTCCAAAGATGGCTTTCTTGACTTTACAAGTGGCTTGGAATCTGTGAGTCATGATCACTACTTGCGGCGGCGAATTGCCAACACGTACTACTCATACAGGAATCTGGGCATCGGCGTAGATGTACATGTACATCGAATAACCAATAGGCTTGGATGGCACAAACCACCCACCAAGAACCCTGAAGGAACACGGTACGTATTGCAAACTCGCCAATTCTTGGCTCGAGATCTTATCCGACCTATAGATTGAATCTTCAATCATGGCTACCAAAGGAACTACACCACGATATCAACCACTTACTCGTTGGTTTCGGCCAGGTTCGTTTATCTCGCATACATAGACCGCACGCGGCTAACTCCCTAGTTCCAGACGATATGTCTGCCTGTTGGTCCTAGGTGTGACCTTTGTACACTGAGCTCAGGACTTTGTCCCAGTGCCCAGAAGAACGTCAAATCTGAAGGCCGAAAGACTCTTACCATGAAACGAGAAGCTTCTTACTCGGGTCCACAGGTCCTAATCACTCTCGATGTGGAAGAGGAAAAGACTACGACGATAACGAAAGTCGAAGAAGATACATCGTAACACATTATATGAGTTGTCCCCTATATCCTATGCTATTATTCTATGTATATATACTGCTACATAATTTACTTGAACTGCTATTGCTTTCGTTTCCTTCTACGCATTCGGATTCATCGCCATGTCCCAGAATCCTTTTTCGAGCAAGGTGCATTTCTCCCAGACCTTACGCCATTCTTCGAAGCGAGCAGGAGAAGGAGGATCAGCTAGAGCTCGACCCTCGATCGTTTCTGGAGGGAAAGGAAAAGAGCAAGAGCCTGTCAGACTAAGAGTCGATACAAGATACGAAAGACATACCGAGTCCAAGCTTTACGGCGGCTTGATAGTCAGGACCTGCATAATCCTCGATCCATTTTAGATACGGGTTGCCGTCCAATTTAACCCACGCATCAGGTATGCTCGCTTGTTTCTTGAGCCACAATCCGACCTCCCCATATCCGAGTAAGCATGCTAGGAGTGCCATTATCAGGCTCGTGGCGTCGCCTATAAGAATTGTTGTGAGGTAAAGTAAGGTCTGCGATATGATGAAAGGTACCTTGTAGGCCCACGTCAATGAGGTAACACCCGTAAGCGGTGGTCGCTGTGGATTCGGGGGTATTCTCCAATTCTTCCTCGGTAATACCAAATTGCGCACAAAAGAATTTATGCGTGCCAATTTCCCGGACGACATACAGTATGGTATCGGCTGCTGATTTAATGGAGGCGAAAGAGTTTGACTTTGCAGCTAGCAGCCTGTTGTGAGAAAGGTGCGTGAGTACGGGTAGATAAAGTGAGGAATAAAACTTTGGTACCCGTATGCACGAGCGTAATACTTGAGATAATGATAATCCTGTCTGAGATGATAGCGTTGGTGGGTGAAAGTACACCAGAAGGGAACGGCACGTACTTCAGGAAATGTATAAACGACTCTCTTTGGAGCGTGCCTTTACCAAGGAGTTTGACGAAATCATGTTCGACATATTGTTTCCATGTCTTCGCCGTACCTTGGATCAACAATCCAGTGAATGGATGGGGATTTGAAGGTGTTGGTCTATGATCACGTTATGTGAGATCTCCCTCAATCGAAGACGTGCAGACATACTGGGGAATCTGTCGTTGAGTGATGGAATGGAGGTGGTTCAAAGGACCGTGGCCACTTCCAATAGCATGCGCTGTTTCGATTCCATGCTGGGTGTACGCAGTAGCGACACTTGTCGCCGTGACCACTGCAGAGGAATGTAAGTCCAGATCCACAGGAGGATGGGACAACTAACGATCTGAACCACGGCCAAGTTCGCAGGCGAGCGCAGCGCTCAACGTGCATCCCGTTCCATGAGTGCTGGTCGACTCGATACGGCGTCCGACAAATAATGTCACATTTCCATTACCCTGGTCAAGGACGTCGACCACGAGCTGTGCGTCTGTGTCCTTCGCGGCAAGTTGAAGGATCTCCATATTGTCGCCGAGGGTCCCGTCTCTTGAAATATGAATGTCGGGATGAAGCCGAGCAATGCGTTCAATGTCTCCTGCAGTGGCGATGATATGCCCGCCCTTCACGAGAACGGCTTTTGGTCCAAGCTGTAGTAAATTACTAGCAGCTGCGATCATGTCTTCGAGGGTCTCGATCTTCGTTGACGGAGTCTGGAAAGATAGGAGTAATTCTGCCTCAGATTTGTTTGGGGTTATCAAATCCGCCATAGTGAACAACTCCTTGATCATGACCTCGACAGCATTTAAGTGTAGAAGGGTGTGCCCAGACGTAGAGACACAGACAGGGTCGCAGACAAGAGGTGGTCGGGTAGCATTGCCTGCGTAGTGCGTTCTGAGAGTTGTCGCTACGATTCGGGTGATATTCTCGTCGAAAAGCATGCCTGTCTTTATTGCATCGATATGGACATCTTCGAGGACAGCTCGTATCTGTTTTTAAGCATCCATTTTATTCGCTGTAAGACACCGAAAATCGGAAGCGACTGCGAGACAAGCCTGTTGTTCAACGAATTCCGGGGGCGGAGCGTGTATTGCTTGTACACCTAGAGTGTTTTGTGCGGTCAAAGCAGTGATAACACTTGCTCCATAACAGCCCATGGCCGCGAAGGACTTGAGGTCGGCCTAGGAGAATGTTTTCAAATGAAGACTAATTTAAACGCATATTCTGGTATCACTCACCTGAATACCAGCTCCTCCACTAGAATCAGAGCCGGCAATGGTGAGGATCGCGAGGTTAGTAGGTGAGGCGGCAGACATGATATTGTCTTGAAGAGTCAAGGTCGATGAAAATTATAACTTGTAGATCTCACTTTATCCTGGGCGCCTCGAGCTCTCTATAAATATAAGAGTTTTGGTTATCAAATTGGAAGGAACGGATAAAAATCACCTCAAAGTTGCTCCTTATGATGGAAGCGCGGAGATCCGTCTCGAGGTGCCGAATGGTCGGAGCGTCGGAATTGCGTCGGAGCCTGAACAGACCAGTCCTCCGCTCGAATCTCCAGACTTTCACATACCTCCCAGTGGGATTCTACCACCTGTTACTGTTTCTACATGGCGACGACTACAGATCCTCTGCTCATATTGCGACAGGCTATCAAGGCCAAAATTCCAGTTACATACGCTGCTGGAGAAGAGCCATCATCCTCGTTGGTAACTGCGACTCACTTGGTGATTTCTCCTGGTCATTCTATATTAAAATCTACCCCGACGCGTTATCGCAAACCTGGTGTATCGACATCAGCAGAACCAGCGTCAAATCCCCAGGATTTCTTTTCCGTGGAAGCCGTATTTCTAGCATGGCTTCTCAAAGACGCAGCAGGCGCCGAGTATATGAAACAGGCTCGAGAGAACGGATTGGCTGTGGGTTTTGTTAGTGTTACGGAGAGGAAGAATGTTGTAGACTGGTTGGAAGGGCGAATAGCCGACCATGAACGAATTGTACCACTTGTTGGTGAGTTGCGTTGTATCTCGGGCGTGGGCGATTGTCTTGACCTTGGCTGCAGCAGCAGAATCTACTTCACCACCAGGCTCTCCACCACGGTCTGGTAATAAGCCAGCAGCATCACTCGCAGCTCCACTACGGTCGGCTGTCGCTGAACCGACTGCATCTCCTTTAAAACGGCGTTATGTCGCTGACTCTCAGGACGTCGAGGTAGTCAAGAAGATCAAACAAAACGAGATCGAGCTCAGAGATCGGAATACAGTCTTACGCGGAATCAAGTCAAACGTGAGCTCATATCATGCATGGCTTCTCCCAGTCCATTCACCCAACCCATGACAATAGAACTTTTCTGCCATACGTACCGTCTACACTGAAAAACTGAAGAAGCTCAAGGAAGCTAGCAAGCCTGGTGCAATAGTATCTTTACAACCAAGTGCAGATGCTAAAGCTCAAGCACGAAAAGCTCGTAAGTATCATCTCCATTTTTGTTCAGCGTCTCTCAATCTTGTTGATTCGTAGGCAATATGTATCCAATCATCATGATATCCTCATCACCCACCGCATTGATAACTATGCACAACGTAAAACGTTTCCTCCAAGAATCTGTGTATGTTCGTCTCCTTCTTTCTTGTATTTGACTAACCTGTTGCATCAGCTTCGAACCAACACTTGTTGCCCGCTCCCGAGCTGCAGAGGAAGGTAATACGCGCCCAGAAGATCTAATACCCATCTATCGTAAACGGACCCACATCGATTCGAGCGGCAAAGAAACGGAGACACAAGCTCGATACTTTGTCGTGGACAGTGTGGAGGCTCTCGCCAAATTTGGTGCCGACGCCTGGGACCGAGTGGTCTGTGTAATGACGACGGGCCAGGCCTGGCAATTTAGGCCGTACAAGTGGAACGAACCTAGACAGCTGTTTCATCACGGTAAGCATGCCTTCCTTTCACTTTCCTCGTCGTTCTTTATAGAGTATGGCTTTCAGTCAAGGGCATCTATGTTTCGTGGGCCAATGATCCACCAAATACTAAAATCAAAGATTGGAATGTGACGGAATTGAAGGTTTGCTACATATGTTTTTCAAATATTCGTGATCATCATTCACCCATGTACGCTCTCCAGATTGACCCTAACCGACGGCATGTAGACAAATCCGTAGTCGCACATTTCTGGAAGACCTTGGATACATGGACAATGGCCAACAAGCCTTGGTTGATGAAGGCGTAAGGGGCCGTCGTCCTTCTACTGACTCGCGGCGTTTATTGTTTCTTGTGCGTGTATCTGCTGTATGTACTATTGTTGAATCGATTGCTTTCATATCTCGCGCGCTCGTCGCCTGTTCTTTGAATACAAACGTAAGTGTCCTTCATCGCCGTGCTCCCCTATCTGATCGCCATAGTGGTCTATCATAGCCATCGTGGGCCATCACAGCCATTGTGGGCCATCATAGCCATCGTGAGCCATCATAGCCATCGTGGACCACCATAGCCACCCACCGGTGCACCTCGGCTAAATCTAATCCAGGGATCGCCGCAGAAATGTCGCACTTCTCACAATTTCATTGGTCATCGGTTCCTTCCAGGTACCATCTACGTCCGTGCACGGGCGCTCGTTAATTTTTTGGGCGCGTTCATGCATCGCGGCCTGGAAAATAACATTCTATCCCGATTTTGACTCATACTTTACCGTTTGTTTAAAGAGGGCATGTGAGGCTCTGCTACCACACCTACTCTCATCTTTCAGCATGGCTCACATAGATCACGATGGCAAGGACCAGGAGAAAGAGACTCCAGCGCTACCAATACGCGTCACTGATATCGGAGTATGGCGTGTTCTGACATTAGATCAGTCTTTCTTCGACTTTAGAGAGGACTGGAAATCTCTTAAATCCACCCTTCCTCTAATCCGTCGACTTTACGTCGATATCTTCAAACTAGGACCATTTCTCTTTGCTTTTACCATCCTCGCGAGGATCTGGGGCAGCATCGAGCCCGTGTTGTTGTTACAGTTGTCTAGCCGTCTTTTATCTATCGTCGGTAACCTCTCATCTTGAAATGTTCCCGTTCTCATCGATCTTGGATGTACTATAGATTGAAGTCGGCTTAATCGATGGCCATCCCGATGCTAGCGCTATCATCAATGCCGTTGTGGCTCGTCTCATATGTGTAGCAGTTGCGGCAGTCATCCAGTGGTGGAGGTTAGTGCTTTTTGCTTCTGCGGGTGCTATGTATATCGATTGACATTGCTGGATTGTAGAGATAGAATGCAACCAGTGTTCAAAACGCGCGTCTTTCTGCATTTCGACGAGTATCTACTACAAGGCGCGTATTTGTTGCAGTGTAAAATGACTATATACCCATACAATCTATCTAGCCAAATTACGAACCGACCTACCTACGTCGCAAGGTCTGTTGAAGTTCTCTTGTTTTCGTGTCATTTGCTGATATGGTACGAGACAGATAATTCTACTAATTCCTATGTCAATGCGCGGGATGCCTGGGACAGCTTCACAGCTACAATAAGCTTGTTTCAAACGCTCTTCGGAGCAGCGACACAATTGGCGTTCATCTTCCACTCGGCACAATCAAGGGGCCATGGTTATACTTTTGCTCTCCTTTGCGTGGCTCAACCCCTCCTTCAAACTATATTTCGCCGAATCCTCTGGACGAAACGTGAGCATATTCGTGTTTGTACTCGCGAACGGTTTATCTCATATACGAACAGCTCATGTTATCTATCCCACTAATGCTGATTATATTCGGATGAAATCACTAACGGCACTTGCAAGACCAGACTACAGGCAAGATGTAGTAAGCGGAAACATCATAGGATATATTTTGAAAGGTACAGTCCGGTCGATAAACTTCCCTAGATGTTCAGATCTAATGCCTTTATGCCTAGCATATGAACAAGCCCGCAAGGCCCTTGGTGACACCTCGATAGAGTATCCATACGATCAATGGGATGCCCACGATACGCCGTGGTTTCACATGATGGTTGAACTCGCTGGCGATCTTCCAATGGTGACTTTCACTTTGATCTGTAGCTGCGCTCACTGTTTAACTCTCATCAGATTTATTACGCTGCCAATGCCATCTTGAATCCAACGAAATTTTCCTTGACATCGATTGCTATACTCCAGCAATCCTCGGCACTGTTGCGTTCGACTTCCACGAGCATCTTTTGGGAGCTGTCCACGGCTCGCAGGGAACTGAGCAATATGGAAAGAATCTACGAATCCAATAATGTGAAAAATAAAGTCGTCGATGGCGACCTTGATTATCCGAACCTTGGTGATGAAAAGCAATTGGGCATGTCGTTTGATATACGGTTCGTTCTGCTGACTTAGTGACTGATATCTTCCTCAAACATCGAAATCTGACTGTAATCCAGAAAAGTGACGTTTGCTTATCCAGGCACTAAATCCACCGTGAAGGCTTTAGATGACGTATCCTTCAGCATCAAAGCCGGCCAACTTGTTGTCATTGTCGGTTCGTTCTCAATCTCAATGTCTTTCGACCAGAGTTTACTCACTGAGACTACTTAGGCGCCAACGGGAGTGGAAAATCTACTATCGTCAAAATCTTAACAAGACTATACGACGTTGACGAAGGTCAGGTCCTAGTCGACGGTCATAATATACAGAAGTATAAAATTGCGCCACTTCGAAATGCGGTCGCTACCCTCACACAAGATCATCAGCTCTACCCCTTGACCATCGGCGAAAATATCGGTCTCGGTAATCCAGACGGGGGCGTTTCGGACACCGATGCAGTGATTGAGTCGGCTAAACAAGGCGGGTCCTACGATCTCATTTCTAAATTCAAGGAGGGTCTCGGTACTGTGCTCGATCCTCCCCGTCTATCTCGTGGGACACACATCGGCAATGATAATGCCAAAGCGCTCAAGGCGGAGTTGGAGAAGGTCGAAACAAGAGCAGATGTCTCTGGTGCGTTCTCTTTCGTAGCTTGTTAAGTAGCAGACGATAATGACTAGAATACATAGGTGGAGAACGGCAGAGAGTCGTGGCGTACGTATTCTCTATGACCCTTGCTTCTAACACTCACCCGTAACACCCATAGTTCCCGCACATTCATGCGTTGCAAGTCAGCGCAAATCAGGTTTGTAGCAGTAGACGAGCCCAGCTCTGCTTTAGATCCCGAAGGTGAAGAAGCGTTGTTCAAGAACCTCAGAGAAGTTCGTGCGGGGAAAACAATGGTCTTTGTGACCCACCGATTTGGCCATCTGACAAAATACGCCGACTTGATATTGTACGTCTGAAAGCACTTCCCTCAAGTCCTGACAAATTGAGTTTTCTTGCAGGTGCATGAAAGACGGTCGTGTCGCGGAATCTGGAACACACGAGGAGTTGCTCACTCAAGATGGGGAGTATGCCAAATTATATAATATCCAGGCCAGGGCTTTCACCGTGGAGGTACGATAGCCGCTTCCATGTCATGTCATTGATCTCGCTCAATCTTTCTTTTGCAGACTTCAGAGATACAGGAATCGCCATAGGAGTCTTTGCTGTTCCTCAGGACCTCACTTATGTTATGTACGGATAGTACCCTATCCTGTAAGGGCGTCTGTGAATATTAATGGTTGGCACGCACTGACGGCGAGAGCTGGAATTCTACTCTACTCTCATCTCAACTTCCTATCGACCAACCGAGGTCGCTCAGCGACGCTATCCATTCATCCATCCTATCCAGGGATGTCTAGAGCTCCCCGAACGACCCACTCGTGTTCTTATAGTCTCCAAACTCCCAACTGAAACAATCCTTGAAAGATAAGAAAACCCAAGCTTGAGCATGCCATGGACCAGAGGAGAGCAATCAGAACATCACTCACAACACAATCAGTCTCCGGCTTCGCTTCAGGAACTTCTCTCCCTTCCTTAACACTAGGGCCCCACTCCACAGACAGGAGTCTTTGAACGACGACTTCGATCCCGTGTGTGCGAGCGCTGACGGACCACCCGAGTTGAGATACTGTATCGTAGAGGATGGTTTTACCAAGATGGCATCTGGCACGATTATGAGTCTAAAATAAATGATTGGAATGATTAGGGGTTGGACACATACCGAGATTCTAAGGCGTAGCCTCCGATAGCGCAGGGAGACGTTACACCAGTGCAAACACCCATAGGGATAGGCTACGAACAAGCATCAGAGACGATGTTTTTCATGTTGAGCCGTACAAAACAGTACTCACGTCGCCAGTATGGTACACATGCGTGATGTGTTGGGTAGACGGCTGCGCTGGGACGGTCAGATCAATTCTTCTCTATGTAGGATGTATGATGAAACGTACGGGTGAGGGAAGGTGCAGACGTGCTGCGGGTAACTTATCTCCTGGTGCCTCGAAAGCAACTACGGGTGCGCCAAAAGTGGCTCCGAGAAGCGAAGCGAGCGAGCCTCCTAATGAGTGTCCTTTTGGTAGAGGTATTTAGTCATCGGTACATTTAAAAGAGTCAGAGCATGCAAACCTATCAACCAAATGTTCGCGTCTGGATAAATGTACGTGACATTGTTGTATAGATTCTATCGGACACACGCGGTCAGCAGGTTGAGACGGCGAAACTACTTATCTCAAGAGAAGTACTTCGAACTCACCACTCCAACGGAATAGAACAAGCTATCTTCAATCAGAGACTCCTCCAAACAGGTCTGGTCGCATTTATAACCGCCAGCATGACAAGGGCACACCGCACTCCACGTAGGTCCAACTTTGGCGCAGCAACACGAGAAGAGCAAGTTGTCGTTCAGTTTATCTTTCTTGGTCGTCGGTCCTCCACCACCTGCGATCCAGGGCCCAGTGGTGCCTTTGACAGATACCACAACCGTGGAGTTGTCCTGGGATACTGGAACACAATAACTAGAATGAGAATTAGACTCCTCAGGCATCATGGGGAACGAACATACCAAAGATGTGACCGCGGAATCCATCCGCATCTGGTTCCCAGCCAAACGGATAAGTCTGTAAATTAGTGGGGAAAGTCTCGGTATTTGTCTTTGCACTCTTAGGGACCACTAAAGGCAACGCACCGTATTCCAGTCAGGTCCCAAATCGTACCAATCCTTATCCCCTGGTTCGTAATAAGCATCGTAGGTCATTTTCGCAAGCTGAAGTAGTGTTTCTCGCTTCTCTACATCAGGTCCAGCCACTGGAATCTCATCCCAAGTCAAAGGCTGAAGCTCGTCCTGCATGTGCCTCATGGAACGCATGCGGGCACTTGAGAATGTGGTCATCGAAGATGGACGATGGGTATCGATAGTTCGGGTATCTAGTGCATATATCTCAGATCCTGCGAGAGATTGAGACTGAGATGAGGGTATATCTGAGAATACGATACGAGAAGTGTTAGAGATTGCATGCTGGTGCCGAAGTTGGAATTGGATTGGAGAAGATCTGTCTGAAGTGGTATCTGGCTCTTTGATCCATAGGAGTGAGGCTAATGCAAGGCGTAATGTAGTTGGAAGAATAGGGAACATGTTGAAAGCAGCAGTGTTGCAGAGCTAGGAGGACAAGTTCAGGAGCATTCGCACTGAGGCAGCTTGACTGAGGGAGGTCATGTGATCTATAGACTGTCCCTCGAATTTACATGAAGGTGGGCCGTTGCAAACGAAGCAACGTATATCAGTCTAAGCAGGTCTTCGAGCCAAGCAAGAAGGACTACTATCCACTTCACTCCATATGAACCCAACGCTGATACAGGTAGCGTGAATTGAGAGCATCCGAGTTGCATCCGAGTCTGCAGGCTGCTTTTTCTCTTGCAGGATATCCAGGAACTTGATGGCAATAGCATGTTCATAGTATTTAGACTGTCTAGACTTGCTAGCGGAGACAGTAACGAGGCGAGGAAAGTCTTGGGGAGGTTAATCTCATGCTGAGGCACGGAGAAGGTCGACCGCGACACAGCCACTGACTTTGAGAGAACGACCTCCGAGTCGAAATTCCCAATTTCCACCCCATGCTTCTCTTCCGGGTACCTTGTGCACTGGTTCTCATTTTCTGGACTGCTAACACCTTTGCATCCTCTGGAGACCGTTCTCATGTCTTCGAGAGCTGTGTTTCACGCTGCTGGACCACTCAATGCCATCCTTCAATGCCTAATACACTCTCGTTACCACTCCGATTAACACGCTGGACGTGTACAGACGACTGCAAATATGTCTGCATGCACCAAATTACAGACAGAGATGTTCGAAAAGGTGGTCGAGTCCAGCAATATTATGGTAAATGGCCATTCTGGAGGTTGGCCGGCATGCAGGAACCTGCGGCGGTAGCTTTCTCTCTTCTCAATCTGTGGGCTCATGTCCAGGGGTATTTAAAAATCCGTACTCGGATTCCTGCCGCTCATCCGATGAAGCCATACTATATCATGTGGTCTCTCGTGAGCATGAACGCTTGGGTATGGTCGGCGGTTTTCCACACCAGAGGTGAGTAATTCGAAGAAATATCCGCAGAACTCATCATCTAACAGTCCCCATATAGATCTACCCACCACCGAAAAATTGGACTACTTTTCTGCAGCACTATCCATTGTATACGCCCTCTTTTATACCGCCATTCGCATGTTTCACATATACCCACCACCTTCCAAGTACCGTCTACTATCATCTCAATCTGATCCACATCCCAACAGCATTGCCCACAAAGCCTGGTCGTGCATATGCACTCTCGCTTACGTCGCACATGTCTCATACCTGACCCTACTACCTCGTTTCGATTATACTTACAACATGGTATTCAACGTCACCGTCGGCCTCATACACAACGCTATGTGGACCGTGTATGCTCTCCCCACTTCCATCAGTATCATCCGCAGGTTCCCGTCCCGTTCCAAATCATACCGACCGCATTTCGTATCCAACGCCGGCCTCTTCGTATTACTCACAATGGCCGCTACCGCGCTCGAGTTGTACGACTTCCCACCACTGGGACGAGTCATTGACGCGCATTCACTTTGGCATCTTGCGACAGTTCCAATTACTCTTTTGTGGTACAATTTCTTGGTCGAAGATGCCCTCGATGACAGTTGGAGCGAGCATAGATCATGAATGACCGGTCGTACGTTCCGAACTTTCTCATTTCTCGTGTAGAAACTTCACTCAAACTTCCACTCCGAAGATGATCAATATTGTCGCAACAATGTAGGCTACCAGTGGGAGGATTTCCTCAGGTACGCGTTGCAAAGCTCAACCATCCCCATAGTGCTGATATCCAGAGAGTAGACCTCTTGTTGTATCGTGCCTGCTGTATGTATACGTCGAAGCATCGTCTTCCTTCGGACTATCTATTTATCTTCTAGTCGTTGTTGTTCTCCGTAGAACGTTTATTGGGCCCTTTGTTGATATACTATATTTATACCGCTACGCCACGCCACACCGTCGAGTTACATTTCGAGGAATATCCGATAAAAATGAGATTAGGGTCAAAGACAGTCTATGCGATTGAACAGCTAAGACAACAACACTGAGAGAAAAGATGATTGGTATATCAAAGCACAGAATACACGGGAAACTCTGGAAGACCTCAGGGCGAAGTCACACCCAGACTAGTAAGCTCCTTCCGTATCTCAGCTTCACCGTCAATCTTCTTGAGCTGTGTTGCTTCCAATCGTTCGCCTCTCTTTGCCTTGTCTTTCAGCTCGTCAATGGCCTTGAGCTGTCAAATCAAAATGACTCATGTATCAGCGAAACAACGAAAAATTGGAATCTGATACAGATAACTTCACCTTCTTGTTCAAATTGCGAACTTTCTTCGCAACAGGATCCAACGCACTGTCTAACCCAGGCGTAGACGGAACCGAATCCGTCTCCAACACCAGACCGGGGGGAACAAGTTTTCCATTGGTGTTGTTAGCGTTCCCATTCCCATTCATCGTGACATCGACTGTCAACGGCGCAGCGACCACAATCTCAGGTTTGTCAGCAGTTCCTCCAACCACTACCGCTGGCGCTCCTTCCTTCTTCTTCTCCTCAGTATCCTTCTTCGCTGCCTTTCTCTTCCGGTTCTTCTTCTCACCATCGGGAGGACCAGGACTAGGACTGTGGGCCGCACCAGGTACATGCCGTCTTCCAGCATTCCCATTCCCGTTTCCGTTTCCGTTCTGATATCCCCCATTCTGTCCTTGTCCATTAACAGGTGTACCAGCACCAGGGGCCGGACTCCTACTATACCCTCTCGGAGGCGTACCCATCCCAGTCGGGTTCCTCGGGGCACCACCTTCATCTTCCCTCTTGAATATGGCAGGTGTGGCAAGCCCCCTCGCACCAGGCGGTCTGTAAGCTCCAGGGGCCTTCAACGGAACGGGTTTCTTCTCCGCCTCGATACTCTTCGCACTCTCGCTTGGTTCGGGAGCAGCGGGGATAGTCTGTCCGAATGGAGGGACAGCTTCGACTGGGGTGGGTCTCCAGGAAGCTTGATACAGATCCTCGATGGGCTGGTAGTGCACCAAAGGCCCCGAGCAATGCCAGATTCTAATACTGTTATCAACGCGGAGACGCGGGGAGAGAGTGGCGGTGAGTAGGAAGCGACCGTCTGGGGACCATTCACAGTGGGAGGTGTTGGGAGCGTCGATGGTGCACACTTTGGTTAGGGAACGACGGTCGAAAATGTCGGTCTTACCGGCGAGATTACCGAATCCCGCAAGGGCGATGAGCCGGCCTTGGGGGTTGAAGGCGATGAAGTTGTGAGGGGATGAGCCGAAATCGTGCAGGGTGCGTACACGCTGATCGAACAACATCGTCTTGGCCGGCATAACTGGTCAAAAAGTCAGATGAGTTCAAGAGCTGAAGCGAAAAGGAGACAGACATCCGTAAACCACCCCGAATTCCTTCGAGTTGGGACTCCATGCGAAATCATGGATGGGGCCCTCCTTGTCTAATGTGACCCTGCAGTCAAAATTGCCGGCTGCGCTGAGAAGGTACATCCCAGTCTCTCCATAGTAACTCTTATTCGAGTTATCCACTTCGGTCTGTGTGAGCAATAGTACTTGTGTTCCCAGAGTATTCCACTTGATCTGCGAACGATCGGCTTTGTAGAATGACTTTTGGCATGTGGGAGGACTGTTGAGGGAAAGCAGGCCGTATATTTTAATACTTGCAGGGGCGCCCTTTCCGAAGAGCATTCAATTTAGAAATTCGAAAAAAGAGTTGTCAGATGGAACACACCTTTTTCTCCCCGACAAATACGGCGACGGAGGGGTTCAGCCCCGGACTCAACGAAACACTCGAGGCGCCCTCCACCTTGAGTTTATCCACAATCCCCTTTGCCCATTCGGAAGGGCGGAATACCTGCAAATCCGACCCAACCAATCGGACGGCATGCGACTCGGAAATCGTGTATTGAAGGTTCCAGCTGTCTTGCGACTTTTGCGTAAAGGCGACGAGTTCCTCACCCGTAGAGGCGGAGAAGATTCGGAGGTTTTTGTGTTGTGCGCCGTCTTCGAGTTTTACTGAGAGTCGGACCACGGTGTTAGAGAGGCACGTGTGTCCTGGTAGGGTGGTTTACTACGTACCTGGACGCTCCCAAGTCGAGAGATATGTACCCCGAGGGGAGAACTCGATGTCTACGATGTTGGGGAGAGGGAGTTCTTGGAGTAGCTGGGCACCCTCTGCCTGAAAGATCCGCACCCTGTTGTCATCAGCCGTCAGCACGATGGTAACCCATAGGAGATTGCTTCAAGGCAACTCACACAGAGGGCAAGGCATAGGCGAAAAGCCTACCATCGGCGCTGTAATAGTATGTGCGCGCTGGGACATCCGGAGAAACGAATCCGGAGACTGGAGTATACGTTGGTGTCCCACCCACGAGGCCGAGAGATTTTTGTGCGCGGACTATATTAGATTGCAGAAAAGCAAGAGAGTGAGTTCAGGTCAGAATTGGATGGATGAAAGGGTGGTATGCTCCAAGATCAGGTAGCTGCGGTGTTTCCGCTGGATTGTGTATGGGGTGATGGATAGAAAATTGACTGACATGCGTACTGCTGGGAAATTTGGGATGCCATTGCGAATAAAAAGAATCAGAGAGCCAGAGAGTGAAGCTGAAGGGATCCAAAGGGCTGAAGCAACTTAATGCCTCGAAAAGTGAGAAAAACGGGAAACTAGAGACAAGACAAGACGAAGAGAATCACAAAATATCTTTCCGGCTCATTTCTGGGCATCTCTTTGGCTGCAAATCATACCTCTTTGGGTGCATTTCTGGGTGAAACAGCAGTCGACATCTTGCGGTCGACGTCTTGGATACATCTTGGATACTGACAGTGGCTAGGGGATGCTAGGATACGACCGTCGATGGCAAGTACGAGGAAGATACTGCGGGCAGCACAGTACGGCGGTGTACAATGGGACCTCGACAAGACTCAACAGGACAATAACTGTGGCGATCTTCCTCGAAGCCTCAGGTACTTTCATTGTGCTCTTTGGCATGCATTGGGTATTCTTGCTCGAATACAATAGCATCGAACTTGGAACCGTCAAGGAGCAGTCCCCACGAGTCTGAAGTCACCAGGAAGAAATACCTACGAGGGTGCATCTTACCCACAGGCCTCAGGCTTCGGACATTCCAGAAATCATGTACCAGAACCACTTTGTTCTCTTTGACCCATCCTACTTGGATCCCACCCTCAGGCTATTGTTTTCTACTCGCTTGTATTACCACGTGCCCGAGTCAGTGGCTTGACTACATCCTCTCTATAAAAGTTCAGCACGAAGACTTGGAAGCGACCCATCCCAGGAGCTTACTCATTCCCTACTCGACGTTGACCGTTGAACGACTACTATTATCACGATCGACGCCATGAATTCGCAGGACACAAAGTTACAGACATCTCTCTGGAATCCGAACGGCCTGATACCTGGCCAACCCGTAAGCACGCTTTCCACTTCCCGCGAAGATATCTGTATGATGAACTCACCTACCTTGAAGGCGAGGACCGAATTCACGTCCCCGCCCCCTCCTGGCCCTGGAGCCACGCAACAGACCTTTCGCCAGAACGCGCCACCTCCGAGCTCGAAAGCTAGGGACCATAAAAAACCTCAGAAGCCCACCAAGTCATGATTCAAACGTATAGTAGAGCGACGCTGGCGTTGATATCAGCCCTAGCTCAAGTACGTCTTATCGGATCTGAGTCGTAGTAGAGATACCCATCTTCCTCGCAGGAGTTCCGTCAATAAAACAATTCATAGCTAGTACTGTTGTACAAGACATGAATCAACGCAAGGAACGAATGAGCAGACAATAACATCGAGTTTCACCAGAGGCTATGTCGCGCTACGAAGTGACTTGAGCTTGTCGTCCAATAACTTGACAATATTATCAAGCCCCAGCAAAACACCTTCATCTGGGCCAGCCCCAGGCACCACCCGTGTATGTGCGAAATCAATCAACTTGACAGCATAAGGCGGATTTGGCGTTTCCGAGTCAGAGTCAGAGTCGGAATCTTCGTCTTCCCCGTCGTCATCCTCCTCCTCCTCCTCCTGGTCTCTTGTGTGATTCTCCGATAGAAAAGACTTGACACCTTCCTCAGCACGCGCCCAATCTGCCTCGTAAACAATCAACAGACTCGCCCCTACCATTCTTATATCAACCTCGGCTAAAGCCTCTCGGATATCCGCAATTTCCTCTCGAATGCCTTCAAAGATGGGCAATAACGAAGAACGCGGGAGGTACGGTGGTGATTCCGAAGGGAAGAATTGACCGATGACGTCCGGTAAGTCAGAAGCTTTGAGGGATCTGCAGTAATCCCTGGGCGTGGAAACCGGCTTTTCCGAGAGATTATCATACACCTGTGATCCGAGTATACAGGCTCAGATACGCGTTACAAAGAACAAAAAGAAAAAAGCTACATACCTGGAACGCAGTGATAGCTAGTCCCATTTCGAAGGAAGTCCTATCCCGCGCTTTTTGTTTCATACGAGCCTGTTTTTCCGGGGACTGTCCTTCATAGTGAAGCACGGTTCCAAGCTTGATATCGATGATATTGGGCTTCGCAAAAGAATGAGACACGTTCTCCAAAACAAGGGATTGTGCTTTGTGAAGAAAAGGTAAGGAACCAATGTCATCGCCCCTTGCGCGTAAATAGAGATGGACTCATCTTTAGGCTCGTCGTGGTCATCGTCAACTGGCTTTAGAGAAATGCCATTCTCATTCGACTGACTTTCATCCAATTTACCTTCGAGCTTCAAAGTCCCGTAAAACTTTGGAACGAAGGGTAGCAGGGACGTCAACTCCGCGTCTCTAAGGACCGATTGGTAGAATTGGACTTCTAGGGGAAGCGCGGGTTTGATCAACAGGGATCCATCTTCTGTAGTCTGTACTCCAGGATGGCCACCAATTTGGGAATCCAAGGGAATTGTGGAGGTTCCAAAAGGCGAGTGAGATTCGGATGCAGACATGTCCAAGTTCAAGTTGGTCGGATGGTGACCGTGACAAGCTTTGAGTGGGAAGACTGTGACTAAACGCGTGACCTGCTCATGATTCATGTCACGCAGAACAATTCGCATTTGCTCACCAACATCGACACCATGCAAGCCCTCGACTATCAAACGAACACCTATCTGACCGTCACGCTTTCTTCCTCATCTCCATACTACAACAACCCTGCTGCACTCGCCGCAATTCACCCCTCAGTCACCCACATCGGCCCAGTGGGACAACTACCCGATGTCCAACTATTGAGCATACCGAAACAGGATTGGGAGCGTCCTGGAATAAGCGGCGAGGTTCTGTCGTTCTTGAATGATAATGCGGGTGTTAGTCGCGTTGATGTTCAAGCTCCTAGACAGCGAGTCAAGAGAGGTAGCGATGAGCTATGAGGAATTGGTGAGTAGTGTTTTGTTCTTTGATCTAGATGAGCGAGACTCTCATCCGCTACCAGTATGATGTTTGTAGGATACACAGTGTAACATAGATTCTCAATCCGACGATCGCGCCGGAGTTTCACAGGAGAAGTGAGACAAGCGTGCCTCCTAAGACTTGTAGTTTCTCCTTTTCCTACCTGACATCCCGCATACATAACACACTTCTGATCTCTAACAAAACCTCCCGTCTCTCGTGAGCTTAATAATACTCACTGTGTTTCTTTCAGAGTGTTCTGATCATCTCTCAGTTACCTCCATGCCTGGCAGACTCCGAGATACTACAACGACAGTACCCGACGCTGGATTATATATTCCAGATGGAGATATTGTTCTTATCACTCACGATGAAGCAAGGAAAGCCGTCATCTTTCGCGTTCACCAATGTATTCTCGCCAATCACTCCCCGATATTCAGCGACATGTTCTCCATTCCACCTCCAGCAAACATCGATCTCTACGACGGCGTTCCCAGCGTCGTAATGCACGATGATTCAAAAGATATGAGAATCTTTCTTTCACTTCTGTACGAGCGCTTGTAAGTGACTCGTGCCATTGGAATATTACCGGACGGCTGACTCCATAGATACGATTCACAGTAATCCGCCCCCAGAACTTATATCTATAGACGTCGCATTCTCCATACTCGGGACGCTCAAATTGGCCCATAAATACGAGGTTGACACTGTCCGTGATCGAGTCGTATGCAAGCTCAGAAAACAATGGCCGTCGAGTCTCACGGAATGGGACGCACTGGAATCACATATCATGGGTATCTACACTATCCAAGGCGAGAATGTCTGCTTGGATGACTTTGCTCCCGAACCTGCCGCAGTCATCCGCCTCGCCCGAGAATGTGACGTCCCGGAACTCCTCCCCACCGCGTTTTACCACCTATCTAGGATATCTGCCGCATCTGAATATCCCACTCATAATACTGTTCACCATTCTAGTTTGGCTGATGCTCAATACGGCCGCTCAGCACGACGTTCCATCTTAACGCGAAACGATCTGGTGACACTGGCATTCGGGAAGGAGAACATGCAACGATGGTTCGCCACTATGATCACTCCCTCTCTGGTCTTGCACGCCTGCGATGGTCAGGAAACCCGGCGAGACTGCCTCGACTGCACAGGATATCAATACACTCTAGTCGAACTGGCCGAAGTCCAAGCTCAGGTACTACGAACTGGCGATATCCTATATGCTCTCTGGCTATGGATGGACAATACAAACCACGATCAGAGGTGCCAACGTTGCAGAAAACGACTCGTTACTACCTTGCGCGAGATGCGAGAAGAATTCTTCCATCGACTACCGGGATTTTTTGGATTGTAACCTTTCTACTATAGTATGCGTGTATCATCTATCACTATCTATTCTCAAGGTGCAATTCTGGCTTTCGATATAGGCATGTGTGATTTCCCCTTTCGCGATGTAGACATTCAAGATGTCAGAGCTTCTATGTGTTGCTGATAGCACCATGAAGCAACGCCATGTAACCCGAGGCATAGAATGGCGTAACAATCGATCGCAGCATCCGGAGCCAAAAAAGCCCACGGCCTGAAAGCTGGTAAACCGGCCTCTGTGCGCCTTGGCCAAGTCAGACTTGGCCAAGGCGGCAGAATGTGCATTCTGCCAGGTTCTGCCAGCTCTGCCCAAGCGCGAAATTCTGCCAGCCACTCGGCCATTCTCCCCGAGCCACAACCGAGCCAAGCCCGATATCGCCTGGAAGCTAGTCAACCGGCCTCTGAACGCCTCGGGCAAGTCAGACTTGGCCAAGACGGCAGAATATGCATTCTGCCAGGTTCTGCCAACTCTGCCCAAGCGTCAAATTCTGCCTAGCTTCGCCCGGTATCACCTGAAAGCTGGCTAACTGGCCTCTGAACGCCTCGGGCAAGTCAGACTTGGCCAAGACGGCAGAATATGCATTCTGCCAGGTTCTGCCAACTCTGCCCAAGCGCCAAATTCTGCCAGCCACTCGGCCATCCTCCCCGAGCGAAGCCCGACGTACCCGATTCCTGCTTATGCGCTTGTATTTTTACTTGACGGTTACGGGGCCAGGGCATCGATGATATTGATAATACTGATTGTTCACGACACATTTTGGATATATAACTATGCATAGACACGCAAGTCTAGTTTACGTAGCTGAGAGAGAGACCCCGCCATCCGACAAGAGGGGCAAAATGGTGAATTCTTGAATACTGTTTGTATGCACCTATCGTCGATGAAGGTGTTAGATATGTTTCCGAATGATTAAAGACAATGCAGGCACATACGGAGTACAGAAGAGGTGCCCACAGCGCGTTGTGCTCACGGACTGTGAACAGGATAGACAGATCGGACAGGAGTATGGTACCACGGAAGTCGTTGGTGCAAGATGAAGCTATGCGGGTGGGAGAGTCGTTAGTGAATCGGCTGCGAAGATGGAAGAGGACTTACTGTGTTGACGGACTCGACAGGTGTTTCGTTTTCGTCATTCAAAGGCAGCTCGTCCAGTTCTGCCTGCTGTACAGCGTTCTGAACATCTTCGAATATTCCGTATAGGTCTTCCCACCCTTCTCCGTGTTCCTGGTCATAATCTGAAAGATGGTCTTCGTCGTCGTCATGATCGCTATCATCGCTATGAGCAGACGAATATTGTAAATGCTGAGGGAGAGGAGCTGCATCAATAATCGGCAGGTTGAACGAGTATACTGTACACGTACCACCCTGAGTCCAGATGCTGTCTGGAACAACTTCTCACAAGCCCTACAGTAGTGGTGACGGGTAGAATATACGTAGTGCTGTGGAAAAATTACGTCTTTTCAAATTTGAAGCGGTCAGAAATCAAGAACGCACATACGTTTCTCAATGAATTGTTATTCAGGTACCGTCGGTCGCAGCTTTCGCATTTGGGGTGGTCGGTGGAGGACTGGATATGTTGCAGTAGTAGCTCTTTGTTTAGAAAGTACTGGTCGCATTTCGAGCAGTATTTCACGTCAGAATCGGTGGACGGTGCGGCAGACATAGACATAGACGGTGATCGACAAGGTGGAGACGAAGAAACCCCAAAGTTGTCAAGATATGTCTCTCATTATATACTCGCATGACGGCCGCGGGAGTACTTCCTTCGTCAGGAGGTCCGGATGCAAAATCTGAATCAGGGTGGATCAGGGGCCATGGACGTATAATGACATCGACAGTTCAGAGGTTTTGGTATCTTCAGGACGGAGAAAAGAACCATGCGAGGTGTAGAGACTTAAAGCAAGAGTTAAATACGACTTTTGTGGGCGTACAAAACGAGTGAAACCATCGCTATAGGTCACGCCCACTCCTATCGAGAAGAAGGAAGATCCTTGGAATGACTGAGCCCCAGAAGACCTTCGAGACATGGTGTTATTCGTCTCAACGGAAGTAAGAGAGGACCCAAGGGTTAAAGACGAAAACAGCCCCAGCCAGTCCAAAGTATTAGGCGTCGAGATTCGGCTTGGATTCGGTACTGCGTCCACATCCATCTGGCCGGTCGTATAGTCGGATGTGTATAGGACGGCAACAAGTCCATTTAGATTGCGATTGCTAGCTAGAACAGCACTGGAAAAGTGAGAACTCGAGGGGATGGGAGGTGAAGCGGCTTGGATGAGGCTGAAATAATAATTTTGTTCGGCGATAACCCCACAATTCATGCCGGACACTGCCTTGGCTTTTAACCATCATGCGCGTTTGACCGTACATTCGATTCTACTTTTCAAACCTTGAAAGCTTCTTGACACTTTAGAGAACCCTCCGAGTCCATCACATCTCCGAGGTCGAGAAGGAGAAGACCCATTTCCAACGTCAATGTTCAAACGAACCCACTGGAAATATGTGCCTATCTCTCTTCCGACCTCGACCTCCAGCTCTGGCGCTACGGCCTCCCATGTTATCCGGTTTTAAACTCAAACATATTCTTACTGATCTACGCTGATCCCTGATGTACCTGGAGGAGAGTCTAGGTGGAACCTGGACGTGGATAGATGTAAGCGACCTAAAAGTACTACTGAATTGTCTGCGTTTTTGCTGACTAAATGTTCAGGATACAGGCGCTTTGCTTGGGTCGAGATTACATCCAGCTCTTTGTGTCAACGTCTTTGCTGCCAGCTGATCGAGAGGAAGCTAAATCTAGCGCCACGACTCGACATAATGGATGTTGTCCAATTGGCAAGCGACGAATACATCAACGGTAGTGGACGCTTGCACTAGCAGTGAATTTCCCTTAGCTCTTGTGAGTCGTTGGCACGCCAACCCCGACTTATCTCAGAAACTGTCCAAGACAAAGTTAGCGTAACCCCAATCTAGAGGTTTTTTTGGTTAGAAAGGCACGCGATACGGTGTACTTTGATGATGATGATAGATAACTATAGATCAACGAAAATTTGCTGATGGTAAACCCCTCTGAGAAACAAATGAGGTCGTGTGTCCTCCGGAAACTCCATCCTTCACCAAAACCTTGAGGGATCTGGCAGACTGTTTATCCCCCCAAGACGCCAGGGTTGAAGTTCGGTCGGTGAGTTGCAATTCGTTTGACCATCCCCAATCCAATCAGAAGCTCACTAACTTGAATTTCCGACTTTTTCCAGCTGATTTGCCAAATGGAGATACATGTGCACACTCGGTTAGACATCATCGATTGCAGGTCCAGGTGGAAACAAGCCCATCGCGCTATTCCAAGGGCGTCTTCCTTTTCTGATTGACAAGGCCCGGCTGCACTATATAACGATGTTTCGTGCTACTCAATTTTCTCCAATCCATCACCCCGACCATGGAGTCCTCTTTCTTGAATCGTCACCTCCTTGAGTACTGGCCTATCGTTGTGGGCGCAGTCGCGGCTTATCTTGTCGCTGCTAGTATATATCGTCTCTACTTCCATCCTCTTAGCGGCTTCCCTGGTCCCAAATTGGCTGGACTCACTTGGTACTATCAGGGCTACTATGAGTTACTCTTAGATGGAGGACTCATCGACCAACTCGAAATACTTCACAAGCAGTACGGTACGTTTAAT
This sequence comes from Sarcomyxa edulis, assembly GCA_009761415.1. Classification (NCBI taxonomy): domain Eukaryota; kingdom Fungi; phylum Basidiomycota; class Agaricomycetes; order Agaricales; family Mycenaceae; genus Sarcomyxa; species Sarcomyxa edulis. The sequence goes on from QUOL01000010.1 coordinate 223,650, forward strand.
CATCTGGAATTGCATTGTTGACCGTTTCCTCACCTATTTACTAGGCCCTATCGTGAGGATCGGTCCAAACGATGTACGTTGAGCTAAAGCTACCCCTTGTAGATCTCGTCCGTGACACCCTTCTTCCCAGTTACACTTCAGTGATCCGCGGGTCTACAATTCTATCTACACCGTGGGCTCCAAGGTCCGTCTCGCCGGCCTATGTTCGTGGGGGATTTATGTTGACCTCTGCCTACTAGTTCCATAAAGACCCCAAATTCTACGATGCGTTCGGAGAGTCAGAGAGCAGCGTCGGTCTTATCGATCCGCAACAGGCAAAGATTCGACGAGAGGCCCTGCTTCCGTTCTTTTCGCGTAGAGCCATATTCAAACTCGAGAATGTCATTCAAGAGAGGGTGCGGTAGATTGGAATTCGTATGTTTACATCCTTTACTGATAGATTGTTTCGCAGCTGGACAAATTCATTTCCCAATTGCTTTCACCACAATACCACAAGAAACCTGTCAACCTCTACATCGGCTTCCGCGCTGCAACGCTTGATATTATCAGCTCTTACTGCTTCGCCCATTGCTATGAAGCTGTGCTTGCACCGAACTTCGAGCACCCTTTCCTCATGAGGTCCGTCACTTCGCTCCCTTGCCGTATACGATCCCTATGTTGACACACGTTCCGTAACGCATAGTATGGAAGCCACCATTCCCATGTGGTGGGTATTTAAATACATCCCAGTGATGAACTTCATGCTGGGGCTTCCAGATTGGCTCACTGTCCTCCTGACTCCCTCGATGCAAGGATTTGTTGACCTTCGTAAAACAATGACGGCTCAGCTGGAAGGAATTCTCAATGACCCGACCTCTTTGGAACATTCGGAACACGAAATTATCTACCACCATCTCCTTACACCAAAGAAAGGTCAGACCGAAATCCCCTCCAAGAAGTCGTTGCTTGAGGAGGCTATAAATCTTATGCTAGCTGGAAGGTGAGGTCGACTTAGGTGTTTCCCCGTCTCTTTCAGAACTAAAGTATATCTTTTCATGCAGCGACACAGTTGGAAATGCATCCACCGTAGGAACGTTCCATATCCTGAACTCTCCGATCGTACTCCAAAAACTTCGTAATGAACTCCATGAGGCGTGGCCGGACAAAGATACACCTATGCATTTCGAGACGCTCGAGAAATTGCCGTACCTTGTAAGAGTCCGATCTTTCTTCTTCGAAGAAGGTATCGGTTAACTGGTAGGGTTTCATAACAGACTGCCGTTATCAAAGAAGCTCTCCGACTTAGTCTTGGGGTACCAGTGCCTCTTCCTCGGGTTGTTGGACCTCGCGGTGTAAAGGCTGATATTGGAGGCACGATTGTTCCAGCTGGGGTATGTATTAGGGAGGGCTTGATAAGACGTCGAGAAGTCATCGCTGACCTGGTCTTCCAATTCCCAGATGGTTGTATCGATGGGCGCCAGCTTCGTTCATTACAATGAAGAATTATTCCCGGATCCCTATACTTTCAACCCAGACAGGTGGCTTCAAGAAGATTCCCGTGCGCTCGACAACTATCTTGTCGCGTTCTCTAGAGGTCCCAGAAGTTGTCTTGGCTTGAAGTACGTTCATCGCGGTATACCTGTGGCAGCGCTTAGCTGACTGTTGTCCTCTCAAATCTAGCCTTGCGTGGTGCGAGTTATACCTCATATTCGCGAACTTATTCCGCAAAGTCAACATGGAGATATACAAAACTACGTGAGTTCTGCAACACCATCTTTCAGTTCCAGTCTCTAATTTCATGCTTCGCAGGTTGGAGGATATGAAGATCCGAGCACATTTCATTCCTGTCTACCGAGGGAGACCTCTTATGGCCATCGTGACTCCTCGAGAGTGATCCACACTGCAATATCTAGTACTAAATCTTGTCTCCGTAATATTTTGTTGACGTTAAAGATTGAATTTCACTCCTTATAGTTTTAGACCAGAAACCCGAACTTGATGATAAAAAAAGCAGTACAAGGGAAAACAGATTGCCAGAGCGCATGCACAAATGTAAGAATAATAAACTTAATAATGGATGGAGAGAGAGAAAATTTGCTGTGATCATCCAACCTCCATTTCGTCCCCTCGTGCTTTGCCTTTTCCCTTGTTAGTCCGTCGTTCAGAATCAGGTGTCGGAGCGGAAAGCATCAATCGGACCTCCTCGTTAATTCCTTCATACACGCTCTGCTTCGGTAGCCCCCATATCCGACCAGGATTCTCTCTCTGCTTCTCGTCGAACACCCCTCCAACAGTGTCAACCCACTGTCGCCTGGTATCCACAAGCTGTCTCAATTGTTCGGAAAGGACCAGCTTATTATTCTCGTCTGGACCTAGACCAAGAGCAGCCGGACACGGAGGTGGGACGCCCGCCGGTGTCATAGTTCCACTCGCAGTTCCATTCGCACTCGGATCGTTCAGTTTCTTCTTCTTCTTGCCCAACTTGGGTACATCCTTCTTCTGCAATTTTGTGAAGGTGTTGGTGATATTCCTGTCGATTGAATCTCGCAAGTCGATATATTCTTGATAACCGAGGCGGTCGCGAGCTATGGCAGCAAGACGTTCTTTCCGCTTCTTGTTGGTGGCCACAACGGTACGAAGTTCTTTCTGTGCGTGGCGTAGAGCAGTAGCAATCGGATCGTCTACCTTCTCCGAAAAGTCAGGCTATACAAAAGCAAGTTAGTTCTGAGGAAGAAAATTGGGCCGCGTTTTGTTATGCGTACAAGGCTCTTTAGCAATCCATGATGTCGCATAGTGTCCTTTATCCGCTCTTCCAGGTCGGACACGTTCATCCTCTCCTTCCTTGCAGCGGCGGCTGCACTCCCTCCCGGACGACCCTCCATAGCGTCCTCAGCGGCCTTGACACCCTTCCACCCGTTAGCATCTGGAATAGGTAGCAACGCACTGATGAGCCTCTCCGTCAGTGGCCCGTGTCCTTTCTCCTCCGTCACCAAATCCTGCTCCATCAACGTCGATGGATCCCACTTCGGCACTGGGGGTAGAGTCAAGGACGATGCCGGTGCCACTTCCATAGCTGAGATACTCGATCCAAGAGGTATAATGCCATTGTCTTCATCCTGCCACCCTTCGAGGTAATGACGACCCAACTTTGGCATCACATATGGTTCGACTTCATCACCTGTATATTCCAAAAAACCTACATCTTCTTCTTTGATACCTCGTATCCAGGGCTCAATGCTCGTATAAAAACTGTTCACGAGAATTTGGGCCGGCTGCTTCGACTTGCTGAAGTCCTCCTTGACTTCTGTCGGTATGCTCGGTCCGGGTATTGGTGGAGGGGGTATCGGAGGTCGAGGAGGAAATAGTGGCACTGATGGAGGTATACTGAAATCTGGACCAGATATAGGTGGAGGTAAGATTGGTTTCGATGCTGCTGAAGAGGAAGAGGGATTGAATTTCAAAGCTTTGGTGGGGTGTACGTGTTGTGGGGCAGGTGACGATATTTTACGAGGTCGGTGGGTATCTTGGGAAAATATGTGAGTTATGAAAAGAGAGTATGAGCACTTGATCTTCTACCTGGTTCACCGTCACTTTCTCCATTTTCTCGTTTCCGTTTCTTCTTTTTCTTCTTGTAATCATCGGCGACACTGGGCGGTGGCATTAATATTGCACATCAAATCCGAGAGAAGTGACCGTAACTTACGACCTACGAGGATCCAGAGATGACCGGGAAGATGACGGAGGTAGAGAGTGTAGCGGGACGGAATGTAAAGAGTTTGATAATCTTGGCTCATCGGGTTCAGGAAGTGGGGTGACTATTGGAGAGCATGCGAAGAAGTCGACATGTCAGATTAATAATGAATAAGACGCGATAAGTGGAGTATCAAGTCCATAGAAAGAGGAACACGATCAAATAAAGGAGGCGAAACCAATGGGATCGAGAGACAGAAACGACGACGCGTACAACTAGAATTTCACGTACATTCGCGTTCCCGCTTAACTTTTTCAATTGCCCTTGCTTTACCCTTTTCTCTTTCTTTCATACGACGCATGGACTCCTCGATCGTCCTTAGGTCTTCGCCAGCCTTTCTGGCTCTAGCTAATGTTTTCTGTTTGAGAAGCCTAAGTTCGTTGTGTAGAGATTCCAGCTCATCAGTGGGAGGAACAACATCGGTTGGGTTTTGGAATAGAGGAGAACGGATCGATGGTGGCAACTCGTAAAGAGATAGTTTGGAAGACGACATTCCGGCGTTACGGAGTCAAGAGACCTCCCGCCACCTAGTAAGGTCTTTCCAAGGGTAAGTAGGTCGCCCGAATTCGAATGCAATGATATCGAAAGTCGTCCGGTATGCCACTTTCCAGGAATTGCGAGAACGGTGAATCGAGAAACAAATACAGGAACAAGATGCAGAAGCGCTGCTTTTGGCCCGATTGGATATTCCCACGTTTTCGTCATCATGCAATTATAAGAAATTGAAATTTATTCCAATTCTGAACACTAAAGTACACGTCCGTTATGACCTCTGGAGAATTCGACACGGACATCGAATTAGCCAGTCTCGAAGAACGTCCAAAACACTCTCATTCTCCTCTTCAAAATGGCGCCAAAATCACCCACGAAGACGACCACTCGGACGATGATGATGAGTCGGACGTTGGTGATGAGGGGAGCAGAGCTCTCCTTGGTGGCCAGACACGGGAACCACCCCCAATATTAGTAGGACGCTGGTCTGAAACTAAGAGTATCGTTCTCGAGGTATGTTCTGCCCTTTAAAGCGCGTCTCAAATTCTTACATAGACATAGAGTGCACCTACTCTCCTTCTGACTACCATCGGTCTCTTATTCACTGGAGAACTGCTGGATCATGTTTCTGTGAGTCTCAAGGTCATCAATGGTTAATGACATACTAACAAGACCACCGAAAGCGATGGCGCGCCATGAGAGAAGTCGACCAACTCATAATGATCATACCTGTTATTCTCAATCTGAAAGGAAACCTCGAAATGAACCTATCTGCCAGACTAGGCACTGCTGCTAATGTTGGGGAACTCGATGATCCATCCGTGCGACGGAGTATGATATTTGGAAATCTCTCGCTCCTCCAAGTACAGGCGACCGTCGTGTCCTTCGTCGCTGCATGCGTGTCACTTCTACTTGGACTAGCAGTGCCTCGGGTCACACCAACACCAGCATCTCCTTCCAATTCCACAGATCCGTTTTCATCGGAGAACTCTACAGATACCATGTTCCACCTCCTATCAGCATCGTACCCTCACAGCGCAAGACGACCTCTACCAGTCTTAGTATTACCCGACGAGCGTCGTAAATCTGGACTACCACAGTAAGTCCATTCTTTCATCATAAGACTACTATCTGTCAATACTTCAACCTCAGATTTGTTATGGTAGCTTCTACGGCCATGACTGCAGCATGCCTATCCAGTCTGCTCCTCGGGACATTCATGTGCACGTTAATCGTGCTGTGTCGAAGATTTGGACGCGACCCTGGCAAGTACTGTATTGCAGCCACACGTCCATGTACAGCTTCTAACATCGCCACATCTTATCATTCCTAGATAACATTGCACCGCCAATTGCTGCCTGCTTAGGGGACCTGGTAACTTTGATCCTCCTCGGATTAGTGTCAACTTTGTTGATCTCACTTATTCATACTCCTGTACCATTTATCGTCGGCGTGTTGATCGTTCTATCCGCCATTTCCTGCGTTATCTCTACCCGACGAAATCCTCATGTCAAAGCCCTTTTGACACAGGGGTGGACGCCGCTATTCGGGGCCATGATCATCAGTAGTGGGACTGGGATTGTGCTTGATCTATTTGTTAGTCGGTATGAAGGGTTCGCTCTTCTAGCCGTTGTTATCAGCGGTAAGCCTTTGTTCTTGCTCTCGAGGAACGTTCAGGATCACTGTACTAACCGCAGATTGTTCCTAGGATTACCTGGAAGTGTGGGCTCCATCTTCGTTTCCCGATTATCCACTGCATTACATGCTGCAGCGCTTGATAACACCAGCTCACCTTTCGAAAAACCTCGGTCCCCGTCTTCCCGCCTAGTCATGATAACTCTTCTCTGCATAACGATACCAGTAGAAGTCATCTTTCTAGCCTTACTTCACGCTCTAGGATGGCTTCACCTTCCTTTCATATTTGTCGCATTCTCGGTTTTCTTTTTCTGCTGTGCAGTAAGTCTTCACCATCTAGTTTTCCTTTCATCTAGAATTGACAAACCGCTTTATAGGTCCTTGCCTCCCTGATTATCGCACAGACTCTGACCAAACTTCTATGGTCGAGACAACTAGACCCAGATATGTACGCCTTGCCGATCCATTCAGCGCTCATGGACCTAATAGGTCAACTCCTCCTGGTCCTGTGCTTCGAGATCGTATCGTTATTGGGGGCCCACGTACGGACAAAGAGACCTGACTGATTCACCTACCATTTTACCCGGATAATACGCACGCATTGTATATAAACCTGCATACCACCTAATTATTAGTTAAATGTATCCGTTGATATAGGTAGTGGCATGTCCCGTGTGAAGCATGGTATTGAAAGCGTACAGGAAGGTAGGACTAAGACGAGGTCTTCGCCTTTTTGACCTTCTTGGCAGTTGGAGTCTCAGCATCCCCCTCGCCCTTCCGCTTCTTTCCTTTCGTCTTCTTGGTCTCTGCAGGTGTCGATTCCTTCTTCGGACTAGGACCACTTTTCTTCGGTGATTTTGCCTTATTGACATCGACATCGACAACGTCCACGTCCATAGAAACGACTTCGTCTTCTTCAATCGGATCTTGAGAACCGTACGGCATGAATTTGTGCGTAAGGACATCTGTAGGATACGATTCTCGAGGCTCGCTCTTGAGCGTCGACGCATCTGATGGCGTAGGTGTAACAGGTTGTGCGCAGATCACGACATGGCGAGCGATAGGTTTTGGAGCTGTGATAAACTATTGTTCATGCATGTCCACAATTGAGAAAGAATCGTATTCACCTCTGTAAAGTTTTCCTTTTTTCGTCTTTCGTGGCAGAAGGCAAGCCAATGCTTTGATCTCCTCACCACCGACGAGCTGTTCGTCGTCATTCTCGATTGACCATATATCGTAAGTGGACTGTTTTCGGTTCAAAGTGCCAACTTTTTCGCTTTTGGAAGATACCGCAAGCTCAATCTTGGTATTCTCGAGGTATTTTGGTCTGAACTGCTAGTATCATTAGACACGAAGTAGATTTTGTGAAGGAACATATCAAGACGAACCCCGTCTGGAACACGGATGAGCCATAACTCTGTATCGTCGTCGTTCTTGACCGCGTCCCAGTCGAATTCCCCAGCGTCCACTTGCTGGTCGAGTAAGATAGAGCCCTTTGGAGGCTTATAATCCCAGTTCAGATCTGTGCCCTCGTTCTTTTCTTGGGCTGCTACTGCCGTCTTTTTGGATTTCGTGCTAATCTTTTTGGCCTTGAGTTTTTTAGAGTCCTTGACAGAGACTGCAGGTGGCTCGGGAGAGGACGAAGAACTAGAAGCGGACCTGGTAGACATGGTGACTGAACAGAAGAAGGAGGCTCAAAAGATGGGTCACGCTTTTATCTTCCTTACGTTTAACCACAACCTTGATTGACGACGGCGACCTCTTTCATCTCTAAAAACTTTTCTAGGACGAAGAATAAAGATCAGTTGACACCGTATGTTTACAGCTCTTCAATCTGACGTTATATCTCATGCTCTGAAATATAGTCCAACACCAGCTTGGGCGCCCGTCCTTTTTTCCCCGTAGACATGGAGGGACACGAGCCTAGCGAGAAAATGTTCCTATCCCGTATACAAAGCATAGAACGCAAACGGAGCGACATGTCGAAGCAGCTAGCCCAGGTTGACCAGTCATTGCTGGAAGCGCGGGCAGACTACTTTGCGTTTTTGAACCATAAAGCACCTATCTGGCGCGTTCCACCTGAAGGTGAGAGACTTTCTTGCTCATTCTCAGAAAAAAAAAACCCCTTTTTCTCAACCCTTGTCTAGTGCTTTCCCTCATTTTTCTGATGGGTTGGACTCTAAAACTTCCAGACTGTCGACCGCCGTTCGAGGTCGTAGTCTCACAAGTCACGCGTCGTTGGCGTGCCATAGCCATTAACATGCCTAAATTGTGGGACCGGGTCCCCTCGCACTCTCGCCAGCCCGTCGCCATGATTGAGCGATACTTGGAAAGGTCGCGCGATCTCCCGATCGACGTGTATATCCATGACATGTACAGGCGTGGCCACCATGGCGAACTAGGTTATTCTCGCCAAATTGACGCCAGACTGCAGCCATTGATCCTAAACGTGAATCGCTGGCGTAGCCTTTCTATCGATCTCTTCTATGAATACCACGTCTACGGGACGCTCAAAAAATTTCGTGCTTTGTTAGCTCCGCAACTCATCTCAATATCTATCAAGCGATGCGATGATTCACCCATGAAGATACCTCTCTACCAGAGTCACCGTATATTCGAAAGTGGTGCCCCTGCACTATCACACTTGTGGCTGGAAAACTTTTCCATCGCAGCCTGCTGCGTCCCTCCTCTTGAAAACTTAGTTTCTGTCAGTATCGTGAATGATTTTGGTACGTTCAAGTTTTGGGATGATGATGAAGGATTGTTGAGCAATTTCTTCAATGGTCTATCTTCGCTCACTCAACTATCGATATCTGGAAACTTTTGGCCTCCGGAAGAAGACTCTAGGGATTTTGGCCCGGTTGTCTTAAACTCTCTTCGATCACTCAAACTAGACAGCCTCGATGTCACCACTATCTTCTCCTGCATTTCTACCCCAAATCTCGAGCTCCTCACCTGGGACGACATCGTCTTCTCCGATCTTAGCAACATGCCCAGGCTTCTGTTTCTGCACTCGCTCACCATAACATCATGCCTTTTGGATGAATACGAGAGAAATGGGTTATGTAGCATGATGCCGGCCTTGAAGACGTTGGCGATCGATGAACAGCTCGCGAGTTGTGTCTCCCTGAGACGTCTCGTTGACTCTTCCGAATTTCTGCCCGAGCTTTGTCGCATACACATCACCCTTCGTCGGCTGAATGAGCCGCACCCCCCCGATCGTAGATCTCTTGTCGAGAAAGAACTCATTCAATTGACTCAAATTCGTAGCATCAAAGATTGGAGTTTGACGTTCGCAGATTGAAGGAGTCGGTGCGGCCTCATCTTCTCTACTAGTACTCTGATACCTAATTCGACGTTTTTAGAAGTCACTTGTCCGCGACACAGCATATACGAGATTCATAGGTTACAAGTCTCCCATTCTATTCTAGCGTTCAAACATATCTTGTCTTCCGTGTTTTCTGGCGAACATCAATCCTTTTCATACTGCCTACCAAATCCCTCCTCATCGACGATGCCTGTCAAGTTTCCTCAGGCGAGCCACTATACTGAACGGTCATTTCTTCAGTGGCATTGATCGTAGGCGCGTGACTCAGCCCGCGTGAGACTCGTCACACGGGTCTGTCCTCTTCCATTCGATTCGCCGGTTTTTCTTCCTATCGCTCTCACTGTCTCGACGGTTCTAGCAGTCATATCCGGTCATTATCTAAATTGGCCTTCATCGTTATGGTGCGAGCCTCTCTACAGAAGCGAAGATCTTTGAAACTTGATGTATTCAGTTCCTTCAAGCAAATCTGATCTCGAAATATAGTCTGTTGACCCTCGATAACTGATTTGTGTCTACTCTAAATCATGAATGCACATTCTTCTTGTAATTTTCTAGGTGGGTTCCGTCGTCTTGACCAAAGGCCAACTAGAATTTCTCCGCATGCTACAGCTGCCCATTCCTCTCATTGCCATCTTCTGAGGCTTGCACGATAATCGGTTCAAGTATCTCTGGTCGAACGAAGCCGAAACATCTTCCTTCACTATCATTGTTCTTCCAAGGTCTTGCTGCGCGAACCTCAACCTCGGTGTGTTCAGATCTATCTGGCATAGTGGATGCTATCTATGGGTATCCTAGGCGCTGGAAGCATCATTAGACGCCTGAACAGCATCGTGAGGCAATGTACACGTCTACGCGTATGGGGTATTTCCAGAGGATCCGTGAGACTACCGACTGCCTTCCCTTCCCACCACCTTCCTGACCATCCAACTCCCCCTCTCATTCCTTCCACCCGGCTGGTCTGCAACAACCACACATTCGTACGTCACGTTGTCGACGCGCTCCAGGATAGCCGCAAGGATACCAGCGGCGGCCATCGGAGCCCATTTCGATGCGACACATTTGAGAGGACCGTATCGAAATGCGAGCATGGTATCGGCTTGCTCTTGGAGTAGGCGCGATGGCTCGTGTCTGGCGGGGTCGAATTTGTCGGGTGCCGGTTCCCATATTGAGGATTGGTGGACGGCCGCGATATCTGCGACTTCGTATGTAACAGTGGTCTGCCCGAAGAATTGCTGCAAAGATTTCCAGATGGCTGTATGGAATGAAAGGGGAAGTTGGACGGGTGGGAATGTTGTGCGATGGAGATGGTGGATAGGCGGATTGAGTCGGATTGTCTCGAGAATTATTGCTTCAAGACTGGGTGCGTAGGTATGTGTTTGGAATTGAACAATTGTAGGATGATCGTTAAAGTCTTCGAATGATAGTCGGAATTGGTCATTGTTGCTAATGTGCCCGAACGCGGCGGCAACAACCTGCCAGAAAGGCTCCCAGGCTGGGAGAACAAACCCTAGTGGGTCTCGGATGTGCCGGTCGATATTGTCGGGAATAATACGGAAAAGTTGTCGGTTCAGTTCGTCGAGCAGGGAAGAAGGTAGAGGAATAGTTAGATTTGAGAGGTGCAAGATGCGCTGCGTGAAGAGGACGAGTTCGCGGAGGTCTACGATATTCAGGTCAATGTGCAAAAGTCTGGAGAGGACGACAATGAATGTCACCCTCTGTATGAAAGCTTCGGAGCTTATCACGAGGTCGGGCAGGCAGACGTCCACGATTCGAGTCGCGTCCGCTTGGAAACCCGACCAGTCGTGCTCGGCGGGCAATTCGACCAAGCGGAATGCCTGCGCGCGCAGAGCAGTGTGAGTATCGATATTATGTCGGTTGACAAATGTGTGGATCCCGAAGACTCGAGCAATCTCGCATTGCGAATGTGGGATTGAGCGTGTCTTTGGGAGATCATACAGACTGGCGTGAGGTGGGTCGAGCATGGATTGGATTCCGTTGATAGTGGAGTAGTGACACAACACCATAACACGGCGGTATCTCAATGGGTATTTAATCATGAAGAAGAGGGTGAGGAGGGTACTGAGGGCGCATAGAACATATAACACCATGATTGTTGGAGACTAATTGAACTGAAGAATGACGACTTATGCACTCCTCCTTATATACTTACACAGTTTCTATGAATCACATTATGCCAATTGAAAGACAAAGACCAATGTACTAGATTTCACTGGGAATCACAGAGTATGGCAATGACTCCTGACTCGAACACGCAGTTCTCCCAGAAATGACAGGGCTGTGGACGCCAACAGCTGGACTAAAGATACAAACCGAGGAAACCCATCCATCGTTCAGGAGCCCGTTCCCATATAGCATAGCTATGAGGAATGTCCTAATGAGTCCGTCGACCCTAAGGATGCTGCCTTCTGATAACATCGTTAACGCGGAGGAGAAAGGTGGGTGAACGACATATCGAAAGCCATCTGGTGGGTAGACCATGGTCGAAAGCAGTCAAGGACCTGCCACCCAGAACGTTTTCGTAGAACGACGGCAACAATGCGAACGGGGGGTCCCCGCAGAGTCAGCGATCGCGGCATTATTTCTGCTGTGACGGCCAGATCGCGGGCCATTGGAAGGAAGATTGACAACACGGTGAGCTCCACACTAACGCTATTATGTTCCATATACCGCAACTATGTAGATCGTGGCGATACGCGAACTGTTGAGATTGATACCAGAAAAAGAGCTTGGAGAGCGGATGAACCGCGTATTCCCCTTCAAAGCGCATTCCCCAGAATAGTTGATTCTCTGTAGCGGGGCATAGCCTAAGCGGTAGCAGTAGAGTGGTCTCTTGGGAAACCCCGGATTTCGTCTGTATTGGATGATAGTCTCTAGGACGTCAACTGATTCGATGTTTCCTTTGAGCAGTGAAGATCCGATACGAGAACTTCCGCGAGAAAAGTCACACTTGGAACGGCAGGGTGCTGATGGCGCAGTAATCATGATATGATCCACTTGAGAGCAAGGCAGGGAACTCGTCATGTAGGGTCCGATAGGTACTCATAGAGGAACGACGATCTTCCAAGTATTCTAGATCCCCCAATAGCTGTACGAGCAATCTGCGTCCACGGGGAATGAGGAGTCAACAGAAAGATAGACGCCGGTGGGTGAACTCCGGGATAAGAGAGATTAACTTTCGTGCTGCGTGGAAGCAGAGATACATGTCTTTGGGAGCATCAACCTATGATCTCCCGCGGCGCAGAAGGTCCACGTCGAGGTGTGAAGAATGCGAAGCGCAGGTTCATTTCTTGTAGGCAGTGTCTGTGAGACGCCGCCAGAAAGAGCACGAGGACGGTGGGTAATGCCTAGAACTAGAATGTGAATAGACATGGATGGCAGTGAGGATACAGATAGACTGGTACTTAGCTTGGAGGATGGAGAGATCCCGAGTGGCATGAGTAGCGTCCCCAGTGTGACGCCACCATCTCCTGTTGAACCTTATTTGTAATAGGTTGAGTCGCCGACCACCATGTCCCCTAGCTCAAGTGAACAGAATGTAAAAGCCCTGTCGCCCCGGCAAGAACGCAAACTAGTCGATTTTCTGGATGAGAGATTCCTAGACATAACAAGAAACTTCAAGAAAAGGTCAGTAGAACGGAATGCGAAGTCTTTGTATCCATTTTGACGTAGCCACATACTTAGATCGGAAGCAACTACTCTCCTCCCGACTTTATCATCGTATCTCAAAGCCACTCACGAACTTCTTTCTTTGATCCTCCAAATACCTCCTATCGATCCTTCCACATCTCTTCGAACAACGTTCCTCCTTCGTCTTACAAACGAGATCTTGAGCTCAATTCCAGGATACCTACCAGATCCAGATACCCTACCAGAGGTCCTGGATTGGCTAGACGACCTAGATCAAGCCTGGTATTCCGTTCTAAGGTCCCAGATTTGGAGCCCTACCTCCGGCGCCACAGACAACACCACCGAGGCCAAATCGACGCCGTTAAACCAGACAGAGCGTACGCGACTGCGTAGTCTTCTGGTAGGCGGTCTTGCAAAGTTAGAAGAATGGTTAGCGAAACTTGTGAATGAAGAGGAAGAGGAAAGTGTGCTGGAAAGGCTCGGGTTGCAAGCAGGGTTTGATGGGTTGTTTATGAGGACGTTGGAAGAAATGGGGGCCCTCGGAGGATTAGTATTGCAGTAAAGATGATTGTATATCCTTTGACGGCGAAAAGATACAACGACGAGTCTATTTTCTTTTGTTCTTCCTCCGACTCTCGTCTGAAGTACAAGGTAAGAGCTAAACTCTCTGAAATGACAAGGCAATGCCGACTCGCACCTGCAGTTTTGGCTTTCCTTGGTGCACCCTTGCCTCTAGCCTTTCTACGCGCGATATCCTCGAATCTCTGCTCTTCGTCGAGATCTCCCAGCTCCAAATCCGGGTACTGCTTAGCTATTTGAACCAGATTGAATTCTTTAGGGTAGTATTTGACCATGGACGGGCCTCGAAGTCGTGCGCGAAGGTATTTTGCGCCTGTACGTAGGCCTTCAGGATTATAAGATGTTTGGAATATAGTGCATCGAAGGCGGGTGAGAGCCAGCATACGCGAATGGGTGACTCCCGCCATGGCTGCAGGATGCAGTGGTAACCAGTTGGAGATTGGGAGACGGGGAGTCTAAAAGACTGCGTGTGAAACTTGAGTCCAGATATGGAAATTGCAATAAAAAATTTACGACGCGCTCCTCCTACCTCAGGCTTAGGCCTGTCCAACAGAGTCTCATGCAACGACAGCTCACCTCTCTCTGCTCTCGATGCCGTTTCTCTTTCTTTAGACTCGAACAGCATCCTGAACGATGGCTGAATCCCAATTCCGTACAACTCGAAACGCGCCGTTTTAGAGGCAAAACCGCTCAAAAACCTCGTAAACATCAATCTAACGAACGAGAATACCCACAAAAACATGGCCCTCCCGGACGAGGATATACTCAACCAGGGCAACATGCCCCACGAGCACGCAAAGCAAACCTCCCGACGGTTGCGCCCAAAATTCAAGAACACGAAGTCCTTGGTTTTCTAAGGACTTACGTTGACCGATGGATAGCGCATGGTAACACATCGAGAAGATTGATCTCGTTTGGAATATTATCTGTCGATGTACATCCCATACTAAAGCGCTTCGCCACCGAGGTCCACGGTCCACTATTCGAAACCCCACATGCTTTCAACAAATACCGTCTATTCCGATTCTCCGAAACTATGGGCTCCGGGGAACTCTCCCAACACACTGATATCGCTTTCACCGCCGTTTTCTATGCATGGGCGGAACATCCTGACACCATTCCCATCCTAAAGACCTTCATCTCCGAACCTACAATCGAATGCATCGAACGCCTGCGAGATGCCACGGATAACCCTTTCCCTGCCGAACGCTTTCTGTCTGCCCGAAAGATGCACCGCAAAGTCATCATGCACGTCGGACCCACCAATAGTGGGAAAACACACAATGCACTGCGAGCTCTGGCTTCAGCCCGTAGAGGCGTTTATGCCGGTCCATTACGGTTGCTTGCCTACGAAATCTGGGAACGGCTAAATCTAGGTCAAATTGCGCCTAGGGGGTCAGACGAGTCTACAGAAGAGGCTGAGGCTGCCGCAGAAGTTGGAGCTGCTGGCGCGGAGACTCTGAAGAAAAGAGTGAACCCAAAGCATGCTCGAATGTGCAACATGGTTACTGGTGAAGAACGAAGAATCGTTTCGGATGATGCGGGATTGGTCAGCTGTACCGTGGAGATGGTATCGTTTGAAGTACCCTACGACGTAGCAGTCATAGACGAGATACAGATGCTTGCGGATGAAGATCGTGGTGGATCTTGGACGGAGGCAGTACTCGGCATATGTGCTTCGGAACTCCATCTTTGCGGAGAAGAGTCTGCGGTTCCACTGGTAGAGGCCTTGTTGAAGGATACGGGCGATGAGCTCATCATCAATAGATACCAGCGTCTCACACCCCTCATGGTGGAAAAAGAGAGTTTGCATGGGGATGTTGGTGGAATCAAGAAGGGAGATTGTGTGGTTACGTTCTCTCGAAGCAACATCTTTTCTCTCAAGAAGGCTATCGAAGAACGCACAGGTTTACGATGTGCAGTGGTCTATGGAAAGCTGCCTCCTGAGCTGCGTAGTGAACAGGCAGCCTTGTTCAACGATCCGGACAGTGGGTACGATGTCATAATTGGAAGCGATGCCATTGGCATGGGGCTCAATCTGTACGTCGTTCGATATTTTTATTTCTTGCCTTTTGTATTCACGTAGCTCTTCCAGTAAAATTAAACGCATCGTTTTCGATGCCGTTCACAAATGGGACGGCGTCATGGAAAGGCCTTTGTCAATATCGCAAACTAAACAAATCGCTGGCAGAGCAGGTCGCTACGGTCTACACGGTGACGACTCAGCTGGTGGATTAGTCACTACCATCAAGGAAAAGGATCTCAGATTCCTACGCGACGCTCTGGTTGCTCCTAATGATGCACTTCCCCAAGCTCGCGTTCAGATCACTTCTACCTTGTTCGCTGCGGTATCAAATGCTCTTCCTACTGGAGCTACCATCGAGACCATCTACGAGGCCGCTCAGTACCTGTCTAAATTGCCATTACACTATCGCTTTGCCACCTTTAAGAAACTTCCGCCTATATCCCAGACCATCGACGCTCAGGGCGGATTTACGCTTACGGAGAGACTCACGCTCGTCCTGGCTCCGATACCTTGGCGAGACGAAATTGCTCTAGCGGCCATTGTGCCGCTCTTGCAGATGTTCCGTATGTCGATCCATGTCGATATCGAGGCAGCGTTGCAAGATACCAAACTCTTGGAGACCTTAACAAATGTTGAAACTCTTATGAAAGATGGCCGTCCACCTAAATCAGATTCGCGCCAGCTAGATCTTTTGGAGTCGTTCCACAGAGTACTCGTCATGTATCTGTGGTATGCTTACAGGAGTCCTGTGTTCTTTAGCTCTTACGATGAGACTCAGCAGTTGAAGGAAAGAGTGGAGAAAGCGTTGAATTGGGCTTTGGAAGGGGTCTCGAAACACGGGCCTCGTAAACTTTGGAACATGGCACAGAAGCACGGGGATATTCCTTACCTGAACTCGAGAGCCATAAAGCAAATGTCGGAAGAACGGAGACAGGAGATGCGGATGAGGCGCAGATAAATTATCCCTCCCATTATTAATTATCTGCAGTTTTCTACAGATGTGGTCGATATCCCAATACTTGTTGGTCCGCTTACCTGGTGGTTGACAAAAGCACGTGGCAACAACGCTCTGGATAAATTCGTAGGTTGAGAGCTTCCTCTGTCCACTCCTTTTAGCTTGCACATACCTGCTGTGCAGGGTACATCCCCACTCAGATTCAACGACTTTTTACAATTTTATCGCCGCCATGCTCTATTCTCTTCTACTTACTTCTGTCATATATGTCCTCCCCCTTGTACTCGCCATGCCCGCCGTTACCATCCCGCCGAGCCATGTCGAGCCTCGCAGTCTACGTGGACGGCCGTATGTTCTCCGTGATGCCAATCCAGGATTCAAGAACGGCGAGATCCCACTCGCAGCGCGCTCTGACGTCTCCGAAGACAGCCCGTCTAAACTGCTCGCCAGATTCACTGCCATGCGAAGAAATCGTATCCCTATAGATGCCACCAGGGACAAACGCTTCACTGGGCCCAACATTGACTTCCTCTCCAATCAAGGCCCGGCGCCTGTCGGTCTAATCATATCTGCATCATCTTCATCTTCATCTCCGTCTGCATCTCTTTCTGCACCTTCTACTTTGACCACAGCTCCTACTGCCACGCGTACCCATGCCCTGCGCCCCAACACGTCAGTCACGCTCATACCTCGCCCAACTCCATTCAAGGCCATTAAACAGCCGAAGAAGAACGCGAAGAAAGAGCCTATCGTTGTGACCCCCTCCAAGACTAAGAAGGAACGGAAGCATTTTTGGATGAAGGGCGAGGCGTGAAAAAATAGTTAGATATTGTCGAATAATAATATAGATCTCTGAACCTTGGGCTCTACGCGTATCTCGTGAGATTCGCCTGCATGAGCTCAAAGTCGAGCCTGCCAGTGATCGGAGCGACGCGAATGCTGTGACCAAGCGCAATGCGTGACTCTACCCTCTCGACTTTCCATCAGCCATCATGTTCTGGCAGTGTCTACCGAAGCTTATTCCTAGTACACAGGCTAATTACAAGCCTAGTTCCATCCTTTCTTATCTTGACATTGCGGATGGCGGAAGTCTGTGAAGAGCTCAGAAGGAAAGCTCGCGCAGTCCAGTCTTCTGCTTCGGAGGCGATGTGTCGATTCGAAAGTTGGAACAGTATCATCAACGGGTTCACAGCATCAAGTACGTCGTGTGATAATTCTGTTCCGTTACTCCTTCTAAGGCTCGACGTGTGCATATCCTGCGTCATATAGGAGCCACGCAGTTGCACCATATAGTGATACCAAGCGCCTGAATGTCCAATAAGCTCGTCTGCGCAGTGGAGAAGTGCCCGCGAACACGATGGGGTGCTCTCATCTGGCATAATCTCGCCGACTCTTCGGAACTCTCTCCATGTTATGTGCTTTTTGCTGACTTTTTCATGACATAACGACACTACTGGTTTCGTGGACGCTGACATTTCTAATATCGAAGCAGCCTGACCCCCTTCAGGCATTGGCGTCACTTTTCGCAGCTCTGGGGGATACATAGCCTCTCTACTACCTGATGTTCTACAGAGGCTTACTCTGCCTGATATTTCCGTCTACGCTGCGCCACTTTACCCAACTGCCCTTCGTTTCTCTGGAAATATCGTCCCGCATCTCACATATATCAACGCTTTCTAGCTGATTTGGATCTGGGGTACTCGTCAAGGCATAGGTTTCGATGCCTTCCTTACGAAGCTACCCCAAAATCTTCTTGCGGGGAAACATGTTTATAGGTACGATCTACCAACCGTTAGTGTTTGTTTCACGAGAGCATCTGGAGTTATGTTGATCCGTAAACTGATGTGCACGCGTTCATCCTCCGTCACGTCATGTTACTATGGATCTTGCTACAAGTCTGTGTAGTCTCAATCCAGATTGGGATTTTCGGGAGGAAGCCTTGGGGCACTCTTGGTCGTTGAAGATCAAGCCCAGAATCACTCCTCACTCCTCACTGCCTCCTCCGTGTAAACTCAATGTATTCTTGTCCAGCGTCAAATCTACCTCCCGTTCACCGTCCGCGTGTTGTTCTTCAGTGCTTTAATAGGAGCCCATTGGGTGTGTTTCGATACTGACACTGTAATCATGCAGCTCTACTTCTCTACCTATCTCGCTCTCGGTATTGCTCTTATCGTCTACCTCCTCATATGGACTCTTTCTCGCCGAGCAGCTCAACGCAGCTGCCATCGACATACAACTCCCTCATCCTCATTAACCACGATCAAAGAAATCAGAGAACTACTCTCGCCGACAAAGGTCTCCGTCAACGATCTCCTCCGCTCTCGTTCAATCCCGAATGCTCGACTGCGTCGTGCGTTTCAAATTCACAACACATTCGTTAGTGATAGTCCATCTATCCATACCAACTTCCAACGCCACGCTCTTCGGCTCATTTCTGTCGTCACAAATCGAGGGTGGCCATATTTCTACACTCTTGCCGTTCAAGCAGTGGGCGCATCCCTTCCTGATGTCATTATCCCTTTCGACACCTTCATTCAGATAACGACATTACGTGTCATCGTCATTGGTCTCCTCGGTGTCAATGTTGATGCAGCAGACCTGGATTTCGACGACCTGGTTTATGTGGCGCAAACTATCACCGAACTCTGGCGTTTATCGAAGATGCCTGATCCCATCCCCGACCACATGCTCCGCGAGTTGAATCTTCGTCTCCGTTGCTTGATTCCCGACCACGATGAATTTCCAAATCCACTGGAAATTATCATCCCCTCATGGGAGACGCTATGGCGTGTTGTGGCCGTAGCCGTAGCTCATGCACACAACGACGAGCGGATGCTTCGAGCCTTTCGAAACTTGCGTGAAAAGCCGACTCTCGAGCAATTCAGGGAGTTTGACGAGGAACAGGATATCCCTAGCGTCGAGGCTATTGTGAAAGAAACTATGCGGATAGCTCCTCCTACACGACACATCACCCGGGCAGTTTCCAATTCTCCCCGCGTTCTCGATTTTTTACCGTCTCCTCTGACATCTCTACTCGGACCATTCCTCGCGTCTACCGAGTACAGAGTCGCTGATATTGAGGGCATCCAGACTTCGCATGTTTGGAATCCCTATCCCAACGAGTTTGATCCGACAAGACACGCTCGCAAACGGCCTGAACAAGAAGCCACGCTTCTCGGTTTTGGGTACGGGCCTTTGTCATGTGTTGCCTCAAATTGGGCTCCGATGGCTGCTGGCCTGGTAGCAGCGGCGGTCCTGGAGCATACAGAAGCCACCCAGAAACCTCACTCTGCCTATTTGATATTAATGGGGGAGCTTATTGCGAGAGGCAGAGCCGAATGGCATGGTTGGGCTGTCAAAAGGCATACTAATGACAATAGGCCCCCTTCGCAGTAGATTTTTTTACCGTCGAACCTTGATCTACGGCTGCGTTTCCATATTTCATATATCCTTCTTCTCGACTGGAACCTGAGGTTTCCACTGACAAAATTCCAGGACCCAAGTACTCAAGCTCAAGCATGAGTGACACTCCAGCAAGTCCGAACGCTCAAGTTAAGAACCGCGATGCGATCTGTTAATCCGCACGTGGCTCTATTGAATTTCGTGTTATGGTCAGCAACCACTATTTTGCCGTCGTGGCCAACTCTGACTTGCCAAACCATCTCAAAGGCCGTTTTGTCAACTTTCAGGCCGGGGCGCATATGTCTCGGCAGATCGTTCAGAGATATCAGAAGCCGAAGGCATTGCGTATCTTTTGGGTTCAATGGACGTTTGTGAACGCAAGGGCCGACTAAACAATTGAAGGCCTGAAAGCCCACTGTGATATTCAGTCTCTACTATCGACCTTCGACCCCCCTCTGAAAAGTAAGTAACGTCTCCGCTTGCTATTAGAATCCGAGTGTACCTGATCTCACAACTGCTACACATTCCGTTCCAGACGAGATCCCTGAGATAACTTCGAGGTGTTATATGTTTGATCGTTCTATCCTCTTCTTATCCGCGCTGACTTGGCATCGCAAGGTCTGCAATACGTGTCTCAAGGACAATCACTTCCTACCTCTTCAGATCTGACGAAGATACTCGTGTGCATGGATCTATGACATCTTCTAGGACTGCCGCTACCCCGCATACTGCTTAAATAGTGTATTCCGACAGAAAAAATGTACATGCTACGTCGGTGTGTCCAGTTTCTTTCATCCTCCTCCTCCTACTTTCCCCCTTCCTCTCTTGCTCAATTCCCATAAGACCAGTCATTGTCTTCTTGGGAAATTCCATTTGGTCCATCGGACGAGTATGGAAAACTCGAGTAGCTTTCGATGATATGCTTTGTGGGCATTGCCCACGTTGTCGGATTGCCAATCTCTGGCGCATAAATGCTAGCTCCGTTATATGAGGTGCTTTGCCCGAGTGCGGATGCTTCCGGTACGAGGGGCTTGTGCGAATATCTGAATTCGTGAGGCGACGTTGAGAAGGATGGGAATCCAGATACTGACAATGGCGCGTCGAATTGGCCGGAATTGGAGACGTTTGAGGCTAGGTAACCTGGTGATAGATATTGACTATCAAAAAATCTCTTAGGTTCGGTCGATCTTTCTCTATCCGCCCCCCACTCCCTTGATTCTTCGGTATGTCTTTGAATACCTGCGGCTACAATGACGATCGTCGACAACAGATCATTAGGGATTCTATTAGGATAAGTCCCGAGAACTTACTTGGTTCACCGAATGTTTTATTTTGGACCGACACCGTCGCAGTGCTCGCTGTGCCCGCAATCATTCCGGTCACGATGCCTGTCAGTAGTTCGACCTGCGTTGTCAACGCCTTGTTTTCGGCCATCAGTCTGATCAACTGTTCACGGGCTAACGATGGAGGTCAGAGCCTGTTCAAATCGTGATGCTCCAGTCACTCACCTCGATCCATAGCCAGCGACTCGGGGGAAGACCCATCGACTGCTTGACTATTTCCTCTGGGAAGAACTGCCATAGAATTCGTTAATCGTCGTAACGAGGCTTTGAGTCTATCTCTTCTTCTCTGTGCCCTGTTACGATCACGCTGCTGTCGGTCATCGTCCGAGGTCGAGGTTGAGGTCGAAGACTCGCTCGACCTCTTGTTATTCGTCCTAGTATTGGCGCCAGGCTGATATCCAGCCGGAGCTTCGGGCGATTTGGTTCTTGAGTTGGAGTTGGAGGGTGCCTTGGGCATCTTGGTATTGTGAGGAGCGGAATTGAAGTCGAGGGAAGAAAGGTTGGGGCACTTAGAGGTATGTGAGACTCTTACATATCTATATTTTGATGATGAACATCCTTTGTTCTGCCTCGTCGAATCATTTTCTGGGGATATGTTATGACATCAACACGAGTTCTAGTGAACGACTTCTACTTCTAGACCCATGGGGATCATCATCAAACCACGATGTTTACACGTTTTTCTACTATCTGGTCGGGAGAAATAGTGGCATATATGGGCCTAATCGGTGAAGCTGACGTCCTCAATGACCGTACCAACTCCGTACCACCCAGAGTGTGTTTTGATTTCATTTATCCTTAGTCTATAAGAACTCCGTTGTATCGCTCTCTGTGTAATCGAGTGATGGGAAAGTAATGTAACAATTTCGGAACAGTAAGTACAGTGTAGTTTGTCAAGACATCCATAAATTGAAAAAAAGAATCTACGACACCAGTTTAGCATGTCTATTTCGTCGTCTTTCAGCACCCTCACTCGAAAGGCAGGGGAACCACGGATGATATTGGGGGTCCCATTTGAGAAGTCCGACGTCGAAGGAGGCTATCTCGTCCACAGATGCTGGTAGTCCGTAAAGGGCCTCGCAAACACGAGACAACTGCTGGATGAACTGCCACAGGGCTTGAGTTGACAGATTCCGGTGTCGACGATAACCGAGACTTACTTCTAAACGATCTTTCACCCATTCACCGGCCCATGCGGTGGACATGCCGCCCTCCGTGAGATAATCCAGCACATGTTTCGCTTGCTTCATAGAATCTGTGGGAGAAAACTTCTTTTCCTGCAATCGTATCAGAATTTTGCTGAAGGTGTGGATGAAATTCAGCTTGCCTTGCATATTTCATTGCAGGCGGTTTGAAATCGACTGAAATTGGGCGAAACGACAACAGGCGTGGTGATGTCATGATATTCCGATCGGAAAGCCCATTTATAGCGTCGGAAGAAGTTGGCTCGCATTTGTTGCCAACTGAGAGACATCAATTGTGTGGAGACCTGAACACGAGTCATTAAAATCGCGCGTTTCCTTCTGGAATATTTACTCACGGAAAACATAGCCTTCGATATGAGTTGCAAGGCGGTAAGAAATTCGCGTTGGAAATATAGCTCTGAATAAGCAACGGAGTCTACAAACATGAGGGATGAGTTAAACCGATTGTTAGACAACGTGAAGGACACGAAAAAACAAGCGTGCCTTTGGGTACAACTACTAATAGGCCATCGAGGCACGAGAGATGGGCCTCAAGGACTTGAGTAGCATACCAGTACGCAAACGGTTTCTCGTCAGCGGTGTACAGCTCCAGCTGGAAGCCGGAGAAAATAATCTCTCGAACAGCTGAGAGCCTCCAAAGTAAAGGAACATCGGACATGTGGGTAATGATAGTATCGTGTGGATGTTCGTTCTTGCAAATTCGGGTAGAATATGTCAAGAGGGATTAGATAGTGGAAAAAATGACGGCTGAGCTGACCGTATCATCAAGATGAGACGTTACAAACAGGAATTGATCGTAAGAGGTCTGCCAATCCAATAACGACTTCATAAGATGTCGTCTCCGTCTTGGGGGGTTGAGCCAGAGGCCCCTGATGCTGGCGGTTAGAAGCTGTATATAGAAATTTTGTCAACGAGAATATGACAGAGACTGAAACGAGTAACCATGCCTTGATTAACCTTCGCTCTGAAGCTTGTAAAGGGGGAGTCGTAGGTTTTGTCCATCGTCGTTTCACTACCTCGACCAGGGTACCATACGAAACTCCTAAAGTCTCCAGGAAAAATCGTTCTACGGTCCACAGAGGAGGATATTTGTTTAAAACAAGAAGCCCGTCATAGAAGACAGACTATTTAGAAGTATTAGATCGCCTAGAGAGGAGAGCGAAAAGCGCAGGAGGTGATATACCTGTATAGATGAGCGAATATATGGGATCCTTGGTGGAGGGTCCGTCAGCCGTTGTCGGAGACATCCAACGATCTACAACTGCTTCAGAAGATATAGATCGGGACTGGAAACACAAGCGCACCTGCCAGGTAGTCAAGTCAGTAGTCAAAGTCAACTGACGAAGCTCCCGCCACCCATCCAACAGGGTAGCAATAGCTATCCACGTAGCTTCGTGTGAGGGAATGTCTAACACTCGTATTGGGACGAAGGTGTTCAGACGACGGCCAATGAAGGGGTCGAATGCCACGTTCGCTGCTGATCCAGGTGCTGGATCGGGCGAGGGATGTTCGCGGATGGTTTTGAGGTGTGTGAAGGCCATTTCTAGAAGCCTTTCGAACTGAGCGCTATCTTTGTATACATCGAGATCCATCAATTGTAGAAGGGTCTGGATATACGGGTGAGCACCACACCCGGAGAGAGGACTGTTTACGGACCTTCCGCAATAGAATCCGAGATTGAAGGGCGTCATGCCAAAAGTCCGAGACTGATAGAAGGAGTTATTAATGAGATATGAAAGGAACAAAACAGACGCAGAACCTTTGGTCGATCTCAGAAGCCATGCATTGGCTTCTTGTAACGTCCACAGAACATGTTTGGTGGAAACACTTTCCAGTAGTGGCACGTCGCATTTCTCTCCTTGCCAATCCTCTCCCTAGAATTCGACGATAAGTGGAAGGCATTGAGAGAGATGACTTAGTTTCTACTGACGTCCTGCACACTTCCTTTGGAGAGCTCTCGCCAGGCTAGATCACAGCATTTTAGAAGTCCTAATATACCAGCCCTCATTACTATAGTGATCAACTCTTGAGGAGGGCCAGTTTTCAGAGTCGAGCGTTGCGGCACGAGTTCTGGTTCTAATTCTACGAGGTGATGCACGTATTGCAATGTAAACACCGTTTGCGATAGGTTGTTGCCAGCGTGCCATTCCATCTGAATAGCAGAGCAGAAAGTTGACAAAAAATACATTACAACTCCGGAAAAGACATTTGGAGGGTATACGACATTCACCTCGTACGCAAACGATCTATCCAATATCCAACATATTTCCTCTGGGAGTAGTGGTGCTAACGCGTCGAAAGACGGTCGTCGTTCCTCCTCTATGCCAATCATTCCACTATCGAGACGCGGTTCCCCGATCTTAGATGGAGCCGTCAAGATCAATGGGAACGTAGATTGTGTAAGGCTTCTACTTGCCTCGAAAGCGCTCATGGCGTCCAATAATGTAAATCCATCCATGAATATTGTGCTCCCAGGTTCCATGTCTTGATAAGATGTCAAAATCGATGGAGGTCACTGGGAGTCCGACGAAAAGCTTACCCGCCGCTGCGTCGTTAAAAATTTCAGTAACATCGCCAAAATCATCACCTCCAGGCAAGTCAAGTTTTAGGAGATCGACAGCCATGTCGTCCGAGTATGAAAGTGCAGATTGGGAGCTCTCTGAATGTATGTCCATCGAACTTGAAGCGAGGTTGCACGGGCGAACAGGAGGCTGGAGAGGGGAAGAAGAACGAACTCGTAGTGGCTGTGCAAAAAAATATGCTTTCATGCCGACTTCGACCACTTGCCAGTCTCAAACGCGTACCGAATGTTCAGAGGACTATTTCTTCCTCTCTTCATAGAAGTAGGGCAACGGAGGATCTTCTGAAAAAACCCGTGGCTCCTCGTGTTATTCTTTCAGGCATACAACCAACAGGAATCCCTCATGTCAGTTACGCGTTGCGTGCGGAGTCTTCGACGTGACTGATCAATAGCTATCTAGCTAGGCAACTATCTAGGAGCACTCGCTAATTGGGTGAAACTACAAGAAACGGCAGCACCAGAGGATCGGCTCTTGTTCACAATCGTAGGATGGCATGCTCTGACTCTACCTCAAGATCCGAAAGAGCTCTATTCTGCGAGATCGGATATGCTAGCTGTCTTACTAGCTATTGGAATTGATCCAAAGCGATCAATCGTATTCCATCAAGACGAAGTGAGTGATACCTTATGGCGTTACATATCACCATCAACTGATTCTCTATAACAGAACCAAAATCATACTGAATTGGCTTGGATCCTGAGCTGTCTCGCTCCAGTAGGCAAACTTCGCCGAATGACTGCTTGGAAAGTATGAAAATACATGTTTTGTTCGGCTTTCTACTGATCCGTCTTCCAGTCGCGATTAGCCGTATCCCGAAATGCCAACGATGAATCCGAGGTAGATGAGACTATGCTGAATACAGGCTTATTCACATACCCGATATTGCAGGCCGCAGATATCCTTGTCTACAAGTCAGTCCACGCAACAATTTATCTTGACGATGGAGCCCTGATTTTGTATGTTTAGAGCAACCCATGTCCCAGTAGGAGAAGACCAACGACAACATCTGGAACTAACCCGGGACCTCGCAGAGATATTCAACAGAAATTTCAAGTCGAAATTGTTTCCTCTTCCTGACCCTGTTATTAGTAAGGACGCATTGCTCATTCCTCGGTGACTTCTCTTCTCACTCGTTTATGACCCACCAGCTCCCTCCAGACGTGTTCTCTCTCTGAAAGACCCATCATCTAAGATGTCCAAGTCAACCCCGGATGCACAATCCCGCATTCTTCTTACCGACACGGCTACCCAAATAAGATCCAAAATTCGTGGCGCAGTGACGGATTCTATCCGGGACATCACATACGACCCCGTAGATCGTCCTGGTACTTCGAACCTCTTGAGCATCTTGGCTGCATGTACAGAAAGGGACGTATCTGAGGTAGTGCTCGACTATGAAGGCAAAGGACACGGACATCTGAAAGACGATGCCACCGACGCCGTGGAGGCACTATTCAAGGGACCAAGGGCCGAGTTTGAAAGAATCAGAACCGAGAAAGCGTACCTTGACGAGGTTGCAAAAGGAGGACGAGAGAGGGCTAGAGAGCTTTCTGACATTACGATGAGAGACGTACGACAGAGGATTGGGCTGCAGGCTTGTACATTCGATGTCTAGCGAGATGATACCCTGGCCCGAGATTCTTCTTGTGGTGCGACTAAGTAGGAGTCTAAACTTGTTCTAAATTTAGTGTGGGTTTGTTCGACGCGAGTTGGACCCACTGTTGTCCACAACTTCTGCCACCGCCGAGTTCGATGGCAGCCTCAAACTCTGCCACCCCAGACCAGCAGCTCCAATTCATATTGTCTCCTTCGAATTCATCCTTGATAGATCATGCACAGAAACAGGAATCCCAAAAACCCGTAAGCAGGTTTTTCGTGCTTCTTTTTTGTAGTTTGAAAATGACAGCATATATGCACCCAATTTTGTGGCATAGGACTCAGTGCGCGCTGTTGAAATGGCAGTCGAACTCGGAATTGAAAAACTACGCGTTGCAGAAGCAATGAATGCGCGCGATGCGGTCGTTCAACGTCTTTCGGATGCATACGTTTCTATCCGTCAAAAGGTCTCAATCATCGATCGTCTGCAAGAAGAACTAGGTTCCCCTGGACACGACGATGGAACACAAAGAGACAACATCAGATTGAATAACGAAGAGATCTACAGGCTAAATGCTGTGGTGACCAGCCTGCGTGAAGAAATTCGTTGTCTGAAAGACACTGCCACGAACACTCATGCCACAAAATCGCCCGGAGACCCTCCTCCACGCTATGAAGAAGGGAAGATAGAGTCTTTCAAGGTACGTTGATCCTTCATATATGCGCCTATTATGATTCGAATGACCTTGCAAGAATGACATCGACCACGCGAGTCCCATTCCGGATACGCATGCACATACACTCTCTCCACTCCTCAGAACAGACTCAGTGCCATCCAGAGCTCCCTTCCGCGTCCTACGTGGGTCTTCCACAGATTCAATCTCACCAGAAACACGAGATAGCCCAAAATTCATCACCGACGACCCAAATGAACTTGATTATAGAGTACGTCGTAACCCTAACCCGAATGGACCTGGGCCACGTTTTCGAGACTCGTCCTTTGTCCTTTTTTTTAGATCACTCAATCCCCGGGACAATCGAAGTTACAAAGTCCTGAATACCTCGTTCAAGCCCGTCATGCCATCCTCGCTGCTCTTCCCGTTCCGCCCGACATCCCCGACGATGCCTTGAAACCAATCATTATACCCCCGCCTTGGACCTTGCACGAGTTCTTGGCCAATTGTTCCGGTGTACGTTCAGTTCCGTATCATCTTTATGTCTCTTGCACTGACACTAATCACGCTATACGACATATAGTCTGTCAGAACTTCGTCAGTCGTATTTCTTCCTCGAGAATCATATTGATTCTTACCATTCCTTCGCTTTGCTTCCTTATATAGCTTATCAAACTATCGCGTTCTACCTCAGCCAACTACGGCTTGGTGCCCCGACCGTGAAGAGCACGGTTACCTTCTCGCTCCTGTCTTCAAATGCAGCACCAACCCTCGCATTGCTACCGCCCATCGTTGGAGTGCTGTTGACGTTGTTGCGAGGATGAATAAACCCACAGGTAAGTCGACTAGCTGCCTCATTCTTTGTGCGTACTGACTTATAATAATAAAAACAGAGTGTTTCTATAACAAAGACGGTAAATGGTATTACGCGGGTGTATACAAAGCCTTTAGGCTTGAAGACCTGACTACCAAAGAATGGGAAGCGCTCTCTAACGAGGTGAATATTCATTTGTCGTAGCTCCCTCCCCCTTCTTACATTTAAATTTACAGACGACCCAAGCCTTGATTAAAGAAACCCTTTCGTCCCGTAAAAACACGTCCCCGCAGAACATATACGAGACAGCTCAGTTATACGCTGCAGGAGCTCTGAAGGTCGCCTGCGTAGGACTGCAGTGTGTTGGGTTCAATGGAGATATGTATAGAGGGGTTTTGGAGCTTGCGGCGAAAGGTGTGGGTGCGAACAATGCTGTAGGATCGGGCGTGACTAGTGGTCCCGGGAAATGGAAAGGTGTGTCTAGCTCGGAAGGTTTGGGTCTGGGACTTGGAGCGGCTGGGACTGTCTGGAACTCGACTTCAAATGGGTCTATGGGGGATATTGTCAGTGGTGTAGGTGGCCTGAGCATGGGCCCAGGAATTATCGGTAGGATTGCGGACGGAATAGAGAATAACGCTCCAGGCTCTGGGTGAGGTGGATCACTCACTAGCAGTTCATTTCTCTTCTCTTCTCTTTCTCTCTCAGCATGATGACGACGGACCATGGGTAAGCAGCACATGGACTTCGATACCCAGGATCATACTACCTTTCACTTGTTCACAACAGCCATTGTACCTACTATTGTTGTATCGGACTGCATGTCTCTCTCGTACGTTTGTATTGTCGATTTGTAGCAAAAGCACGCATGGAATAATATGCCAGGTCTACCATTCCAGGGGTATACGTATACGTACCGGACCTGATACCAGACCCTAATAGTACTAGTGCGGGCGGTCATAGTTTCACTTGAGGAGTGAGCCTTCCATTGGCGATTGCAGCTCCTCCGTCTAATATTATATGTGCGCCGGTGACGTGCGCGGAGGCAGGCGAGACGAGGAAGAGGGAAACCCCTGCCATGTCTTCATCCATACCGAATCGACCTACCCAGTTGATGTATTATTCAACCGTTCGAAGATATAAAGAGATAGTCAACGCACCACTCGGCTGGAACGCTGCAAAGGCTTCAGAACCATGCGTCTTGAGACCAAAGGCTGTCATTTTACTTGGAAATACTCTGGAAAGGAATACGACACATCCGGGTCAGTATCTCTGGATAGCAAGCAAAGATCTCCTGCAGTCACCCAGGTAAAATCGCGTTAACTCTGAATTGTTTATGCGGATAGACCGTTAGAATGAACGGTGGAAACACCGGAAAGGGACTATAAAGCACGTACGTGATATGCTGTTTTCCAAGAGTTACAGCGAGCTGCGATGTAAGATGGTTGACTGAGAACGAAGTAAGGTTTGATATCAGGAGAAGAAATAACAAGTGTTGATATATACCTGTGGCTTTACTGGCATTATCTTCATGGAACAGGGGGAAAACCAAAATATTGTCAAGAACGTCCCGTAGGCAATAGGGAGTGTACCTACAGCTCCATGTCCCGCTACCTGCACCACTCAACCCGCTTTCGCTTTCTGCAGTCACAGAAGCGGTGGATGAAATGTTGATTACGCGACCTGGATCTAGAGCTGTGGCATCTTTCGCTAGTAGATCGGAAAGGCCGGCAGTCATATAATAAATACTCTTCACGTTGACGTTGAAGATGTTATCCCATCCCTTGGTCTCCGGGAAGTCATGGAATGGCGCCCCCCAGGTAATTCCAGAATTGTTGACCAAGATGTGGAGTTTCGAGACCCGTTTCTTGAGTTCAGCGATCAGAGCATCGCATCCAGCCTTGGACTTGACCCCGGGATCAGGTTCTGAGTGACTTCAACATATAGAATATTTCTGTACGCACTCCAACGTTGGCAACGATGTATTCTGCTTTGCCAGAGCCATACTTGTTTAGTTCAGCTGTTGCCTACGGATGGAAAGATCAAGAGAGGTCCCAGAGACATTGCGGTCCGAGGTCCACTCGCCTCTTTGAGCTGTGATTCCTTTCGGGCGGCAATGTAAACATTGACACCATTCTGAACAAGCCCTGAGGCAATCATCTTGCCTATCCCAGAGCTACCGCCTGTTACTAGAGCTAGGAGTCGAGGCCCGGGAAGTTTATGTGAGATATTCCGTACACATGAAGTCAATCACGTCTTAGAACGTACCGACTTTTCCCTTCACACTGAATAGGGTTGAAATGGTGAGGTCTAAGTTCAACCTCCAGTCAGTCATGAACTTCAAGGACTGGAACTTCAAGGTCATCGCCACTTCACCTGAAGAAGACATGTAAATTGTCTAAAATTCAATCACAAGAATCCGCTCGATAGTCAGTAGTCAGATATGAAGTCGCTTTGTCGCTGCAGTACGAAGTTGGGGTTTAGAAAGTGCTCCGGATTAGACTGAATAATAAGTAGAGGTGTGCGAGGAAGACCCGGTCATGAACTAAGCCGTTGCCGGGATTCGGGCTCATCGGCTCACAAAACATATGAAGAGGAAGCAAAGAGGAAGTCGAGTTGCATAGACTTCGTCCAAAATATGATTAATATGCTCTGAAAAGGGCATGGTAGATACCATATCCTGTATATGATTAGGCTGTAGAGGTAAAAGAAACTGGACCCAACAAGAGGGACTGGAATTAGATAATTCGGGAGCCACAGTCAAGAGCAGACTGCGGACCCTAGGTGAATAAGATAACATCAAGAAACATATGGGGTATGAAAGAAGTCCATTACAAGTACGATCCAGTGAATGACATCTATGCAGAGTCCGGAAAGTATCAAGATCGTCCATATAGATATGAAGTATGAAAGCAATATGGAAAACAAAACAACATGTGTAGAAGAAAAGAACCCACAAATTAACCGGTTCGAAGTTTTTGCAACGCTCGTTTATGTGCCTCTCGGCATTTGCGACTTGCTGACTCGATATCATGCATCCACACTACCAAGATTGAGATCAGAGAACGACCTGCGGAAGAAGCCAGCTAGTACATACCTTGGCAATCTCGAACAGACGTAGCTCGAAGAGCTACTGTCTCACCACCTCCGGGATACGCCAGTTCGATCTGGAATGCCAGATCATCTGAAATATATTGACGGAGAGTAAACTTTGCGAATCCTCCTCTTGCATAGATTTGTAGGACGTACCTCTGCCTCCCGGAAGATCTTTCACTTGCACATCGGCCAACGGAATAGGCTATCCCAAAATTTGGTTGAAATCCCTGGGCAGAGATATGATGTGACACGTACTATCCGATACAATGTCTTGTCCACATCTGCGACAAGGACCATGATGTCATTGCACAAGAATCCACGAAGCCTACGCCCACTCTTAGCCTTGAGCAGTACGCCTTCTCTAAGGAGCTTGCGAGGTCCCATGTAGCGGGTCGGAGCCGTCAAATCTAGCCGTCTGAGTTCCCGGTCAGACAGCAATCGACGGATAGATACCATTCAGTCTTACCCAGTTCCAATCCATAGATTTTGGGAGATGGCTTTGAGCGTCTCTCGACCTTCTTGATCTCGAATGGTTTCATTTATGTGATTGAGTATCTTCTCCGCTACCTTGAGGGTCTTTTCGATGTCCTCGCGTTCTTGGGGTGTATCGGTGTAATGCAGAATCTAGTACGCAATCAGAATGAGAAAAACCCCAAATTGGAGCATCTGAAACATACTTGTCGAATGAGCAGAGGATACCGCGTGATACGCTGCACTACACAAAGGATCAGCATTGCAGTTCAAGAACCTTCAAGCGAAGCTGGCTTACTTGGGACTAACAGATAACTAGATAGATCTAGGTTTCGAGCTGTAGGACCGTCTCGGATTTTCTACAATTGATGAATATCGTTTGCTAAATGCTTGTATCAAGTATCTCCTTACCTGCAGATGCAAAGAAAGCTCTGGATTGTTATCTCTCAAGGATTTGAGAACTTTTATGGCGGTAGATTGGTTGACGCAGTATTCCTAGAGAGTCCAGCCGTCAATATGATGTCATGATCTCGATAGTTAAAACGCCCAAGCTTTACCATGTACACACGCATGTTCGGAATGTGTGCTTGCAGAATGTCGCCGATTCTATCGACGTATAGTCGACATTCCTTTTGTCGTTCTTCCAACGAACTCATAAAGGTCTAGAAAAGTAGTCAGTCCTCGAACAGCAGACAAGCATACACTGCATTACCGTATTTGTCAGCAATATATCCTCGATGTTGGCAAACACTACGGTGACAGCCTTGCTATCCATTAGAGGCAGCATACTAGAGTAAAAGACCTTAACAGAGATAAGGCTCTTGTTCTGCAGTTTACGGGAATAACTCACCTCTACAATAAGCTGTAGATCTCGGACATACGCCGCTTCAGTGGTGATGAGTTCAAATATGGCCTAAGTAGACCATGAGCACAATCGCAATACTGCAAGAGCCGCAAATGATACCTCTTGCCGACGACGTTCATCGTTGGGTATTCCTTCGAGTGCTGTTTTATCAACCAAGCTTGCCCATGACTAGATAGAATAGGAAGATTGTAAGATGACTAAACATCCGACCTCAGAAAAACTCCTCGATACGCACAGTACCAAATGCTGGGCTGTTCTCCCGTGGTGTACCGCCATCCGGTGGGTTTATCATCATAGGTGCAGATATCGTCAGCGTACGTCTCTCAGCTTCCTGTGGAGTCTTGCGACCAAGGAAATGAAGAAGATGAGAATACCCGCGAGATTCGTTAGCACTACTAGTACTGTCCCGCGATGGGCTCACAGTCAAAGTGGTGGAGGGGGCGAGACTTGCAGTCGGGGAAGGTGGTGCCTCCATTGAGACAACTGATAACCGGTTGAAATCTCCATGAGCGGATCGGAAAGATTCATAACGGTCAAAAGCATCGTCTAAACGGGTCGCGTGGTCGATGGGGTCAGGTTCGGGAACAGGTGGAAGGTCTTTGAACGAGTTGTTTGATATAACTGACGTCCTCCGAGGAGCAGCAGGAGGAGGTCGACGTTTGTGACCACCGCCGGATTTTGTTCTGCGTGGTGGACGCGGTGGACGTGGTGGTGGTTTGATATCTTCTTTGACTATGAGACCGGCTGCCTCGAGCACCAATTGACGCTCATGTTCCCGAGCTTTGCGTTCTTCTTCAGTCTCTTCAGCATCACTCTCGTCGAATGAGAAATAGTCAGAGTCAGAGGTCTCGTTCGTGTCGTCGGTTTGTTCTTCTGATGCAGCATCCATTTCATTCAGGATCGACTTACTGTTGAACGATGGATCATCGAGTGCCGTCGGACTGGCTGTTATCTGTGCATCCAAAACTCCTAGAGAAGGTTTAGCGCCTGCTGTCGAATATAAAATGAAAGAATATTCCGCATTAAGATTTATTTGAGGGGTACATGAAAATAAAGCAGAAAAAAGGACTTCAGCCTGTTTATCGACGAAACGTAAACAGAAAGACTAAAAGAATGAGGTGGATTGACTAACCCTCGACAACCTCCAGATAGCTGGCGGGGACGATGAATACCGTGCCACCTTGCTCCGCTTTCCACCATTCAGCCTCGCTTCTGTCTATAATGGACAGCACGTCTCCTTCAGAGAAAGGCAGCTCGTCCGAGTTTGTGCTAGCATAAGTGTATAGAGCATGTGCTTTGACTGTGAGGTTGTTAGACCAGAACACCGTTTCATGGAACAGATAAAGGCCTACCATTTTCCACCGTTTGAACGTAAGTCTTGGGGAAAAGACCAGACTTCCCATCACGGAGCAAGGTACCGTACCACCAATCACCGCCGGTTTTGGATGGGTGAGCAGTCAGAATAAGATTTTCTCCGAAAGCTGGAAAAAGTGGCATAAAAAAGTGGGTTTCTCAATGAGCGAACCATAACGCACATAGATCATCAGCTCCCTCGCCATTGTAAGCATACAACGATCGGACTCGATACTCTTGTGTTTCAAACATCGTTAGTTAGCGGTCGTTTTCGAAAAAAAATCCTCCTCACCGATGGACTTGTCTATGTCTTCCAACGGATCAGGGACACTAGACTCTACAGCAGGTTCGACGACTTGAATGGCAGGGACCGGGGCAAAGGTCTCGGGGTATGGTTCTTCTTCGTCTTCCTCTGTAGTAGATGGCATACGATCTATACTAGCAGCACCGTTCCCGGTTATACCGTTCGCCGCCAAACCAGCATACCAGTCAACAGATTCCCTGTTGCTAGACCTAGAAGGCTCTGTGAAGTCTGCGGGAGCAGAGGGTTCAGGTGGGGTGACCGGACGAGGAGGAGATACAGGTCTTGGGGCAGCGTTGATGTGTGCTGGAGGTGCGTTGTCGCCTAGAACCTTACCAGAGACAGGCGGCGCACTTTTATCAACCGTCTTTGCTGGTCGTAATTTGAGACCGCCTTGGATAGAACGCATAAGGGCGCTGACGTCTCCAGCAGGTGCAGGAGCTGCAGGGGCTGCAGATGGAGCCGATGGAGCCGGAGGAGCAGGCGGTGGAGGAGGAGCATTAGGAATGTTAGGAGCAGCAGCAAGGACAGGTGCGACGGGAGCTGGTGGTGGAGGAGGCGCAGTAGGTGTAGGTGTAGAAGGGGATGCGACTCGAGCTGTAGAAGATGACGCAGCAGCGGACTGTGGTCTGGAGGGTAGTATACTACCGAATAGCGCTTGAGCAATATTTGCACGTTCAGTGCGAGTAATTTCTTCGTCGCTGCTGTCACCGTCATCGCTCTTTTCTTTGATGGAATCCCAGTCTTCTCCACTGTCATCTGGTACCGTGTTGTAGGTCGCTCTGACAGCCGGAGGGGCTGGACTCTTTGAAGGTGCTGGTCCAGTGGGAGGAGGGGCCGTTTGACTTCTGAAGAAAGGATTAGTACTGCCATTGCCTGACGATACGGCCGGGGGTGAAGCAACAGCACCACCCTCTTTCATAAGGCGACTGAAGGGATTAGTACTAGACTTGTCCGCCGCTGGACTCGTGGTGACTGCCACGGGAGGTGGTGGGGGTGCAGGTGCAGGAGGTGCTGGCGGAGGTGCTGGCGGGGTAGCAATGACGGGTGGCGGAGTCGCAGGTTTCGGTGCTTGAGGTGCAGGCTCGGGGGTAGACTTACTGTTCAAGAAGGCTGCTCGTCTTGCTTGGTACTTTTCCTCTTCAAGCCTAGCCAGCTCTTCTTCTTCCTTCTCGAGCTGTCGTAGACGTTCTGCCCGTGCTTCACGTTGCTTGCGGATGTTCTCCTCTCGAGCACGTAACATCTCCTCTTCTGGATCAACGACTGGTGCGGGTGGTGGTGCAGGGGAATCGACTACGGCTCTAGGACGAGGAGCCGGTGGTGCAGCGGCCGGAGGTGCAGGTGGAGCTCGAGCCTTCCTGGGGGGAGGAGGAGCTGGAGCACGAGCTTTAGGCGCCGGTGCAGGAGGTGCAGCTCTCGGCGTAGGGACCTGGGTAGGAGCTGGAGGCGGAGCTGTGGGAGCTCTCGTAGTTGGTGTAGGCGCGGGAGGTGCAGGTGTAGCCCGTCCCTCTTTCAATGCCTTCTCGCCCTCTACACGTTCCTGTCGAAGCCGCAACCTCTCTTCCGCTTCCTTCTCAGCAGCCTTGGCTTTCGCCTCGGCTTCCTTGCGTTCCTGCTCGAGTCGATCCTCGACACTAGTATCCAAGGAAGGAGATGAAGATGGAGCAGTGACTCCCAATACTTGCATACGGGCTTGAATACGACGCTGAGCTTCTGCACGGGCGAAAGCCTGTCTCTCTGCGAGTGTCATGTTCTTGGTCGCAGGAGCAGGTGATGGAGCGGGCTTCGGAGGAGCTGGAGGGGTGCTCACACGGGCGACCGGAGCAGGAGGCGGTGGGGGAGACCGTGCAGCAGGTAGACGGTCACGGTCATCCAGTCTATCACGCGAACGTGAACGCTCACGTTCTCGATACGAATCTCTGTCATCTCTGCCATAGCTTCCTCGAGAGTAAGGTCTGTCTCTATCGCGGTCACGATCGCGCTCATCGGAATATCTCCTAGAAGACGAGGAGGGTTCATAACGGTCGTCATCGTATCTTCCAAACCTCTCGTTGGCACGATCACGATCTCGTGTCCACTGTCTTTTCTCCCTTTCTTTCCTCTCATCCCTAAGCCTGATCTTCTTTTCAAGTTCTGGAACTCGTTCATGCATCAACTGCAGCATCTCTCGTTCTAATCTCCTTCTTTCCTCGTCTTTCCCAGTTGTCCTTGGACCGCGGGAGACATGCTCGAGGTCATCCTGCACCCTCTTGACACGGTACTTCAGATCGCTCATCTCCTGATCCAGAGCTTCATCCTCAGCCGTTCTCGAAGCTTCCTCCTCTGCACTACGATCCAACAATTTGGCAGCGTTCTCCAGCTGATTCTTCATATCAGAAAGATCTGCTGCAGGACTGTTGTCGTCACTGCGTGACCTAACAGTACTGCGATCTAGATGCCGATTGCGAGGCTGGTATACACCACCAGGATGATCGGAATCACTGTGCTGGTAAATCGTGGCATCTCGACCGTTGTTGATGGAGGACGGCGAGCTGTTAAATGATCGACTTTTCAATTTCGAGACAGGTGTGTCGTAGCCAGATGGTGAGCGCGTGCGAGGCTCGTGTTGAAGAAGGGTCTTCACGAATTCGACTGAACTGCCGAGATCCCGAGCAGATGGAGGTACCAACTCTTCAGGGAGCTCGTCAGGTATTGGGTTTCCATTCAACCCTGCAAATGGCAATGACCGTTAGGATGATGCAAGGCAAGAGATGAAACACATACTGCGATAGATGAGGCCCATAGCGACATGAAATTCTGCCACGTTTAGTTTACCGCGATCATCTCTATCAGCTAGGGTCCTATGATAGAGGGTCAATGGCAGAACAAAGAACAAAGACAGAATACTGACCAGATACGAGCCAGATCGTCTTTCCCCAATCCACTTTGCCCAAAAACCTCGAGGGCTGTCTGACCGCTGATAAAGCCCGTATTCTGAGTATCCCATGCTCGAAATATGTTATCGTAACTTTTCTTCTCTGCCTTGGTCAATGCCCAGGGAATCTTGGGCGCGACGGTACCGCGTTCCTGATTGTGCTGCTGGAAGGACTGTTGGAGATTAAGACCACCCTGCAGCTGCTGTGACGGAAGCTGCGGAGCTCCTGATGCAGCGTAAGGCGAGGATAAGTTAACTGGCATGAATGTATTGGACATCATCTGCAGCCGTGGATCGATAAATCCCGTCATCTGTGGGACCAGAGGGCGAGCAACGAAGCCAGTAGGTTGAGCTGCTAACCCCGGTCCACCGAGGCCAGGTGATGGGCTCAGAAAGCGATTGGTCTGTTGGGGCTGCTGAGCTACATTCAAGTACCCACCTCCCACATTCTGAGGTTGCTGCTGAAATTGAGATGGGATTGGTGGGACAGGTGGTGGACGTGACTGTGGTTGGAAATTACCACCTGGCACATATCCAGTAGGCTGCTGCTGCAAGAAGCCGGATCCACCTCCTACGAAGCCTGTCTGCTGAGGCTGCTGGAGTCCCTGAGGTCGTTGAGCAGGAAATCCAGTCTGCTGAGGAGCAAGACCTCCTTGAGCAAAGCCCTGCTGCTGGAACTGTGGATTCTGCTGCTGAAATTGCGGATTTTGCTGCTGAAACTGAGGATTCTGTTGGAACTGAGGATTAGGTTGTTGGTAGCCTGTCTGCAGTGGATACTGATAGCCTGGCTGCTGTCCCCACTGCGACATCGTGGATGTTGATGATGAAGAGTAGAGATGTAACGCGATTCCTGGGCTTGCCGACTAAAAGCGTGAACGTAATAAACTAGCGCCCTTGAAACACCGCCTCTCGTCGTCCACCATCATCTCATTCAGAAAAGACAGAATCATCGTTTTCAAAATACTCAAGAAAATATTGGATGAAGGTACAGAAATCTAAAGGATCTATCCTATATTTTGTGCTAACACGACCGATAGGCACGCCGCAC
The DNA here is from genome assembly GCA_009761415.1 of Sarcomyxa edulis. Lineage (NCBI taxonomy): Eukaryota > Fungi > Basidiomycota > Agaricomycetes > Agaricales > Mycenaceae > Sarcomyxa > Sarcomyxa edulis. Next base: position 261,704 of record QUOL01000010.1, read on the forward strand.
TCGATGATCCGATGTCGAGTACGCGTGTATAACGTCTGCATGATATCTCTGGAAAGGGAACATCACATAGGGCATTCTATCGCATGTACTATGGTTGTCCATCATGTTCAAAAAATGAGAATGTAACGTTTCAACAACCTGATCGACTCATGGCTTGGTCCTCATAAGCGGAACACGCGAGGGAGGAAAGATTCAAAGTTACTTTCCATGATGATTTCCACTGCTCTCCTTACTCTCACTCTCACTTCTATTCTCTCTCAGGTCCATGCCCATGGCTTCGTTCATGACGTCGTGATCGGCAGCCAAGTCTACACCGGGTGGAACCCCTTCGTCGATCCGTACGTTGGCATGAATCGTCACCTCGGTATTCGCATCCTTATCTGTCATTTCAGTTATGCGTCGCCGATCCCGGAGCGTATAGTCCGGAAGATCCCAAGTGATGGCCCCAGTAACTTCATATTCTCCAGAAGTATCGAGTTGAGACTCATAACGCGGGCTTGATAGTCACAGATATCACCGATCCCGATCTAGCTTGTAATGTTGGCGGCAAGGATGGTACAGGCCTTCTTGCGACTGCTGCTGCGGGCGGACAGGTTGTTTTCGAGTGGGATTATGTGAGAACTAATTCGTAACATATGTGTGCCACTCATTAGACGCTTTTTTTAGTGGCCTGCAGGTATTTATCACCATGAACTGACCGTTCATATTTTTGACAGCTTACATGTAGATCATCTCGGTCCTATTTCTACTTACATGACTTCGTGTAATGGCGATTGCACCCAATTCGACGTGACCGGCGCGGAGTGGTTCAAGGTAGACGCCTCTGGATACGACAACGGTGTATGGGCCTCCGCGCAATTGATATCCAGTCAGTCCAACGATTATTAATATGGCAACCACCCAACTCAACGATCTTTCAGACAATGACTCTTGGACGTCTACTATCCCAGCTGATCTAGCCCCTGGTCAATACGTGAGTTTATGTACCGAAAACATCCAGGTTTTTCTTCTAACAATCATCTCTCTTAGCTCATGCGCCATGAAATGTTTGTATCTATACTATCCGACCCAGATGAGGAACTGACTCTATCCTTCAGCGTAGCACTGCATTCCATCGGCCAACCGCAGTTCTATCCAAGTTGCTCGTAAGTAATCAGAACAAAGATCATAAACTGCCATACTAACATCCGAATAGCCAAGTCAATGTCAGCGGTACAGGCAACGGTCTTCCCTCTTCCCAAGATACCGTCTTGATTCCAGGACTTTACAACGGTGTGCAATGGCCTGACATCTACACCGACTTTGGCAACTTCACTATCCCTGGGCCTGAGCCCGTCACCTTCGGTGGAACACCAGCATCATCTCCTTCCACAATTCAGAATGTGGCGCCCCCCTCCACTCAATCAGTTTCCGCCTCCGCTGCTAGTGCCAGCGCCACTAGCCAGGAGTCTTGTCTTCTGACCTCATCCCAACGACTCGCGCGTCGCCATGTCAGGAATCGATCTCACTAAGGTCGGATAGCAAGTGAGTCGCACCAGCCACTACGTGTCTGTCGACAAGCTGACTTGTTCACGCAAAGCTAGCATGACGGAATTGTACTTATTACTTTCTCTCTTTCCATTATGTATTGAGAAACGCTGGCGCGTTCATTCTTTTATGATAATAAATTGCCAAGAGTTGCTTACTGCTTGCATCTTCTGAGTCGGGATTGTGTTTGACATCCGCCTATCGAACAAACTCGTGGACGTGCTCAATATTCATCTAAAGGTACTCTATAAAGCGTTAAGTGTGCTCGGATTCAGCAAGTCAAGTCGAATGATCGCGTCGCTTGCGTTCCATGAGGAGAAAAGATACTGCAACAACGATCAATGGCACATACAAGAAAATCAAGGTGCGGACCAAACTTACATATCAATGTGTCTAAAGTGTCCATGACCGAGGTGTCGATCTCAATATACGGAGGTCGACGCATTTTCAAGACAAATAGATGTCTCTTGTGTCGACAGTGGACTGCTACAGGCTTGGCCTCTGGATTACCCTCTTGAATGAGCTGTATCAAGGAATGAGCACTCGATTTACAATATTGAACGGGGAGGGCTTTACCTCCAAACGCCGGCCTTTCGTCCTCCAAACATATTGTCTACCATCTTTGCCTTTGAACCCCCAGCTCCTGATACGTTTCAAAGTCAACATCACACTCATTAGCAAGACAAGGACAACGCCTTACTGATTCCCTTGGGACGTGTCTGCTTTCAGAAAGTCGCTTGCGGGCTGAATATCATCTCCATAAGCGTTGATACGCACGCCAACAGGCTTGTCGTTTTCGTTTTGAAGCTCCCCGATAACGTCGAATTCACGAGTGTTTGGGTTGAGTCGGCTGATGGTGGTGAGATGACGGTCCCACTTTGGGGTCACAACTTCATAGTAGATGACATCCGAGTCGTTGGAGATCACGACGTTATGGAGGCTGGTAGTAGTCAGCACGAGACGCTGTAGCATGGTGTGGCAGGAGGTTGGTTATCGCGATATCGCATAATGGGGTGGAAGAACGTTTTTATAGAGGAATTAGTGAGTTCTCCATCAAGAAGCAACCATACGGGCGAAACCATGTTGATAAGATACCTCGGTGCCGGTCTTTCGCACATTGGAAGTCGGTACGCACGGTATTGGCAAATAAGCAATGATCCATTGACATCTGCTGTGATCGGCAGCACGACGATATGGAAAGCCGGTGCAAAAAATCTCAGGCAGGGAAATACTTTGGCTTCATATATATTATTCGGAGATAACATGGGCTAGAAAACGGGGTCAGTATCATTTGAACGACTCATGCAAGAGGACTGAGTACTCACCAGTCAATTCTAGACCGAATCTGCAAGGGAAAAAACACTCAGAACGGAGACATATGCAGGATCAATACACACGGCGGGCAATGTCTATAGTCTATCCAATAATCATACAATCTGTTCCCGGTGCGCGCATTTCAGATAACAGCTACATTTCCACCTTCTGCCCACTCGCCGAATAGTAGGCTTATACTTTCTCCATTGTGTGTCCTACGGATACTCTCAGCAATTGTGGGGCTGACGTCGATGGTGACTAGTTTTGAACAAGCATTTTGATGTTGTTTCTGGGGTATAGTATTTGTGACCTGGGAACATGCTTCAGTACGCCGATAGACGCGCAATAACCTAATGAAACGGTACGCACCACAAGCTGCACGATAGGTAACTCGTCGATGAGACTCATTTTCGCTTCCGATAGTAGCCCTGAGAGATCGAAGGGTCTAGTCAATGAAGATATGGCATGAGAAGAGCAAGGCGATGTACCATGTGAGATCAGAGCATGCACGGATTTAGCACCCTTCTCATACAATGTCTGGGCAGCGAGGGTAAGAGTGTTCCCAGTATCGATCATGTCGTCAACAAGGATTGCCACCTACACAAAAATACATCAGCATGGGAAACGACGTAGAAGGTCATGTCATATGAAGCAGTCTTGCCTTGTCCTTCACGTCTCCGACCAGGATTTCCATCTTTTCAGGAGCGTTGACAGCCTTTCCATCTCGTTTCCTATGGATCAAAGCGAACTCGACACCGAGTTTATCCGCGATGGCCGTTACTCTGTAGGGCGTAGTATTAAACCGAGCAGTATCATCGAGTGAAACATCGCTCAAAATTGACTCACCGCTTGGCTCCACCAGCGTCAGGACTAACGATAATGCTATTTTGCCACCCGACGATTTGACGCTTGATGTATGAGAGCATCAAGGGTTCTGACCACAGATTATCGACTGGTATGTCGAAAAAACCCTGGATTTGACTGGCGTGGAGGTCCATCGTGATGACATGATCACATCCTGCTACAACAAGCATGTTTGCGACCAGTTTTGCGGTGATGGGCATACGCGATTTGTCCTTCTTATCCATGCGAGCATATGGGAAACATGGAATAACAGCTGTAATCCGACGAGCGGATGCTGTCTTGCACGCAGAAATCAAGATGAGGAGTTCCATCAGGTTATCGTTGACATCGCTGCAACCTGATTGGATGATGAAGACGTCCTCGTCTCGCACGGATTCGGAAATTTTGACGTTGATCTCGCCGTTGGAGAAGTTCTTCACCGTGCAAGGAACGAGGGGGACATTGAGCCTAGGATATGTGAATCATAGGTCCGTGGACCGCTCAGTTGGCGTATGCAAAGCTGCCGCTCACCGCTCGGCCACAGCTTGGGCGAGCTCGGGGTGACTATTCCCTGTCAGATGCACGAATGTGAGTTGAATGTTTCTGAGATAAATTGATGGGGAACAAACCGGCGAGAATTCGAATGGAGTTTCCGTGGTACATGATGAAGTGTCAATAAGACAGAAATGAGTTGGGCTATCGCATGAAACGGAAAGTGGGGAAAGGCGTTTGTACAGAAGGGCCAGTTAGAAAATCTTCATGAGTAACCACATGTCAACTAATCGTACAGCCACCGATCATCGACTCTCCACCAATAAACCAGTAAAATTTTCGAATTCCTGTACATCTAAGCAAATATCCAGACTGGAATATGTACAGCAGATAACAGGCTGTCGTCACGACAAAGGCGGAATCGAGATCGTGATGCTATCAACCACATACTCCGAGTCAGCATAGCCCAATATTTGCGAAAGATACGAGCTGTAATGGAACGATAAGAAATGACGCATCGCAGATGAGAACGTAGGTATTCGCACCTGTTCATTCCCTTCACTCTCAAGATCTGCGCTGAATTATAGTTCGCTAGACCCCGGCCGACCTCCACGACATCTGCCTCGCTCAGTCTCGTATCCCCTTCCTGAGCATCTTCCGGTAACGGTGGCAAACTCTTCCCATGCGGCTCAGTAGATCGTGGCCGTGATAGAGGTTCCAGTGAGATTACAGATGATGAAAGTGAAGCTGTCGCCACCAAGTGTGGTGTACTAGGCTGTGTCTCCAATGGCGTATCATAATGCGGTTTTGAGGTAGCATCAGACCCTTCTGCCTGTTCACTTCGGAGGATGACGATACGAACAGCTTGTCCGGATGCGAAATCGCCAATGATACCTAGGACACCAGCAGCAAGTAGTCGTCCACCAGATTCCCGACGTGATAGGACATTGTGTGCTCCCGCGTCTATTATGACGCTACCAGAAGGGAACAGTGTATGTCGCGTCCAAGACTTGAGATCTCGCATCGGTACAGATGATGGCGTGAACACTGTATGTGGTGGTCGTAAAATTGGAGTGGAAGGTATCTCTGGATCGGGGCTGCCTTTTCTTGATAATGGTTCTTGAGGGGTGACAGGATTCGATCTTAGAGAAGTGTTGTATTCGATGATGCCAAGTATGTTATCAACCCTTTTGCTAGATGTGATAATGGTCGTAACACCAGCGCCTGTAGCTATTTCCGCAGCGATGAGTTTTGTTTCCATCCCGCCTGTGCCCAAACTTGAGCCTAATGTCGTTGTGCTCACTGTCAATGTGCCAGTCAATGATGTTATATCGCAAATGGGGAACTGGTTGTCTTACCTTCTTTACGAATAGCTGAAACTGAGTTTACAACTTCGATCTGTTTCGCTAGGGGATCTTTCCGAGGATTCGAGGTATATAGGCCGTCCACATCAGTAAGTAAAAAAAGATAGTCCGCATGAATCATAGAAGACGTTATGGCAGAAAGCGTGTCGTTATCTCCAAATTTTATTTCCTACAATCCCCAAGCTAATCAGTAGCTATACGTCCTCAAAAATAATAATGAACGTACGCTGACGGAGACCGTGTCATTCTCATTTACGATAGGAACGACTCCCATGGTCAAGAGTTCTTTGAAGGTGTTGACCGCATTGAGGTATCGTGTGCGCTGCCACGATGGAATGTCAGCGGTTGTCGTTTCGTATTACCACTGATGCTCCAAACACACATCCGATATGTCTCCACGCGTCAAGAGAATTTGAGCAATAGGTTGCTCCAATTGTCCAAACAGATTGTCCCATAGTGCGATGAGTCGTCCTTGGCCGATCGCCGCAAGTGCCTACCCCCGATATGAGAGTCAGTATGAGGGGGAGCTACAATTCATTGAGGCACTTACTTGTTTCCCTGATAGACTCTTCGGTCTACTTGCCATGTCCATCCGCTTTAAGCCCACGCCAATGGCACCAGAGCTGACAAGAACCACCTTGTGCCCCTGCCGCCGTAGGTCCACGACGGTTTCGACCACCGCAGACAGTGTCGATAGGAGGGGTTGATGCGTCGTTTCGTGAACGATGGATGATGTTCCTATGAGATTCTTGATTAGTGCGATAGCTGCGAGATGTGTACCAGTATAAACCTACCTAGTTTGATGACTATGGTGCACGGAGGTCCCGATCGACGGGCCATAGTGAAGGTCGACAGAGCTGATTTGACGGTGATGTATTCGATATATCGTTACGAGAGTTAGAGAAGAACTTCAGGAATTGACAGTCGAGCTTATCCCTGCACACCCAACGACAAGACGACGAGAAAAGACTCGGAAGTAGGAACGACGAGTTGCGGCGATCGCGATCGACTCGCTAGTGACTTCAACGATTGTCGACAAATCATTTGAAGTCTGAAATATTCGAGGAAACCAAGAGATATAGGGATAACTACACTGACATATGTATGTGTATATCTAAATGCTAGCTATATAGCCAGAGGGACTGAGTCAGTCCCGAGGAGGTGCTCTCGCTGCCTCTTTCTCCCCAGCAAGAAGCTTCTCAATAGCATCACCGAGCCGGCGGCGCTCATCCAAAGTGAAAGGCGGGACAGTCGTAGAGTATCCTAACTCTAAACGAAGGATCGCAGCGTTATTACGGTCAAGACTCATTCATAATGCGGAGATACTTGCTCAGGCTAGGGTATTGGAGCGGAAGGTCCTCGGTTTTCAAGGGTAAAGTCGAGAGATTGAGAGGGAAAGACGGGCCTATCCAAGCATTGCGGATCTCGTGGTCCCTGATACATTGTGGTACCATTAACGTTTGATTGTGAACAAGATCAAAAGTGCTGACTTTCTCTAAAGGTATGTCAGAGTGACAGTCAGAGGCGTCATAAGACGTTTTGAACTGTTCTGAAGACATACCGCTTCCCTAGTAAGAGGATGGACGAGAATACTGATTTCGATGGTCTTTCAACAACGACTGGTCAATGAGATATAACCTTGACACGACATCACCTGAGCGAGCCGCGATTCATGCAAAGATACGAGAACACGGAAGCGAACGACTCTGAGGGAACCCATATCTCATACGAGCCTGCATGATGTGATAAACCAACTAGTGGCACTGATGACCTGCTGCCTCAGTCACATACCCACAGGATGAGGGCCCATCGGTTCCGTGTTCACTCTGAAGAGGGGGACAGCCACGAACGCGCCGTCGCGTCTCAGACGAAGAACAGCATCCCGAAGATTCAACGCCTCATTATGCGCATTTGCATCACGCTGATGGAAATATATATCTGAGATTGAGAGATTAGACATGATTCGACGGACGATGAGGAAACGCACGAAAATGCCATTCTCTGTAGTAAAGAACGAAGTTCTTCAACAGACATGGATTTGAGAGTTTGACTCTGCGCAGGCTCACTTGATCTCAGAATCCAAAACTTTCTCCAGGTCGGTAGATGGGAACATCTTGAATACTGGACGAATTCTGCCACCAGTGATAGACTTGATAGTAAGAACTTGGTAAGAAGTACTAAGAGCCAACATCATGAAAACGGCCGAAAGCTGCTATGAGATGGCGGAGTTTATAAGTGGGCGGAAAGGCTTGCGGAGTATTGTAAAGGCTTATAATTGCTTATAATCGATGCATAATACTTGTGGGCTACTTACAATCTACTGTAAGAGCTACACCGGATTATAAGCTGATCAGAAATATTGTAGCTCTTTATAATCTATTTGTAAGCCCTCAAGAACTCTTGCATACGATGCATGTGCACGGCTGCGCACTCGAGTCAACGAGAATTTTGCTAAGTCCCACTCCGGCATCGCCCGGGGGTACGTCGGGGTTTGAAACAACCCTCAAAGTCGTGCGCTGGCGCCGACTCTTGCGACCTTTTTACTTCTCATCGTCTCGCTCGACCTCTCCACTCTACAACCACTTCTCAGCTTAGCATGTGTATCGTCGCTTTGTATGCTATCCAAGTCATGTTGGCCTTGCAGATGTGGATAGTCCAGCGTGTTGCTGAGTAACGATGTCTTTACGAGTTCCTGAGAACTCGGTCACCTTTTTCTTTACTTCCCCATGCTCATCTTGTATCGCTCCTGGATGTGTCGGGATCACTCTCCATGTTTCTCGTTTCTCTCTGTCCATGTCTGCATATTTCCTGTACCTGCTTTCCAATCCTCTTCGACACCTTCCCTATAGACGTCGCTTCCTCCCGAGTTTCTCGATTTACCTTCCGTAGCGAGGACCTCATGTGCAGACACTATCTAGAATTCACTCGTTTCCCAATCACATCCCATTGTTTTCATCCTATTTTCCAATCTGAATAATAGTATCTGAATAAGCCCCCAGAGTAGCCTGCCTGAACCCCCAAAATTGGTGTCGATAAGGGCTTATAAGCTCTGTAATGAACCATCAGAACCTTGGAGGAATTACAGAATCTCGCAAGTCTGATAGAGTTGGCAGATATCTATAAACCCTCGTTGTCATACATATAAGGTGCTTATAATCCCTACTACAAGCCTTGTACATATTGCGGACTTTACAGGGTTTATAATCGATTGTAAGGGCTTATCAGAGTTCGGCCTTTTTCATGATGAAGATCAAGCGGCGCCTGGGAAGGCTGAATCGGTGGCTGTGCCCACCGAAACATCTTCCCAAATTGGTGCTCTGCCTTTCTCTTCCTGAACCTTACCATCATCTCAATTGAATTTCTGGATTCGACTCGGGGTCATTGGATATTCGCGAAATCGCACGATACTACGCGTCTTTTCTCACTTGGATCTATCTCCACGCGATTTTTACTTTGACCGACTAAGTTTAGCGCCCTTTGTTACAGAGGCGACACCACATAGTTTCGCGATTTGGTACCTACTATGGCCACCAAGAGACGAGTACTTATTGCTTTTGGCGATGAACTCGCTAGTGGTGACGAAAAGCGGCGAAAACTGGTCGTGAGTATTCGTCAAGTCTGCAAAGCCTTCATTCACATTTATGGCGTTCTTGGACAGGTCTCTATGGACGCTAATGCAACTAACAACGATCTTGCTGAGGAGATTGCAGTCACCTTGAAACGAGATTCTGAGAGTCTGACTTTAACTATCGCGGAAGGTTTCGAGCTCAGGCCGCAAGAGTACGTGTTTCTCAGTTTGCGAGGTTTTCAGGTGGGACCTGAAGCGTATAATTTTCAGTGGAATAAACGTGATTCATGATGGTGAAATCGTTACGGTCACTGCACGGCAGTCTACCACAGTTGCGCCTCTTGAAGACCACATCCACCGAATAGAGCCTTCCCCTATTGCTGAGCCCGGAGAACCAGGACGGATGCTGATCACACTTGTCACTGCAAGTCTCGCTAGAGGGTATGCTAGCATAAATACTATAGGTGAAGCGACCCAGGCAGGGTTCTTAGCTTTCGATGGCGAATACATCAGCGGGAACACGACCCTTGTATGCGTTAATCATTGCAGGCTTATGTATAAGCTGACTTTCAACCTATTAGCGCTCACTACAAGAAGAGGCAGCACGGACATTGGACTGGACGTCAACAGACGACGCGATGGACATCGATGAGCCCGAATGTCATCACGAGAAGGATAGTGCTTGCAGTTGTGCCATTGCTCAAGAAATCGAACAGAAGGGTCTATCAACCTCGCACCATTGTCGATTCACTATTGACGGCACGCACTGTTCACACGCCGAATGTCCTTATTCGCATGTGGAATTGAATGGTTGGTTACCTCTCAAATCTTTCTCACTTCTTCGTTAACGATTTTGCTAGGAGGGACAACAGGTCTCTCAGCACCTCATTGCTCGGTCTGCACTGAAGCTTTAGGTCAAGAGCATCACATCTGCGCTCATTAGTCAAGACTGACGAACTCTTATCAAGGTTTTCCATGTCCTGCGTGTATAAACCAAGCGCAGACTGACAATATCGAACCAAACGATATTGTTTATTGTCCGTTGGTTCAGGTAGACGGACTTACCTTCATCTTATTCAGTGGCATTGACAATTTTTTTATCTAGAATGCCGGCTGTGGCCACCTGCATCATGCACACTGTATCGGTGGCCGACATCGAGATCGTGATACTCGCGATACTGGGTGTCCGTCTGGATGTCCTAGCGCCAAATTCCCTAAGGAGGCTGCAGTATTTGACGCGACAGAGCCACACATCGTCATTGTGTGGGATGGCGACAATATCGACAAGATTATTATTCCGATCCCTCCCGAGGGGTTTCCTCAGAAAACTTCCTTCACTCTGCCTACTGATGCAATACTGTCCCTCGTGCGGGAGTTCCTCTCGTCAAAGTCCTTTGCACTGCCTGGCTTGTCCTTGAGAATTCACTCAAGAGATCCGAGAACAGAGTACGATCTCCTCAAATACCAGCTAGTCCATATTTGCAAGCTCACATACTCATTCTGCTAGAACCGTGCGACTCACGCAGTCGACTTTAGTGTCGGTCTGTCCTTCTTCAACTCATACTAACACAGGATACTATCGATTCGAACTCTTCGGCCAAAAACCCTTTTCTTCGGTTCCTCTGATATCGATACCGAGAAAGAAGAAATTTCATATTGATTTTCATACATCCCAGTCACCGATCAGAGCATGCGGCTGTACGAGGCTTGGTATCCTCTTCCCGACCACTGCTGGACATCCGAATCATATAACGCTGTATATTGTCCGAAGGCTGAACGAACCTCCTGAGGAGAGCTTGAAACGTGCGACTGTATCAAAGGAACTCACCTATCTGGCGGATGCAGCTTGGCAACCAGCCGTCCTCCAGACTCGTCGAGGGATGGCTGCGATGTTGTCCTCCCTATATATGTTTTCTCACTCCGTTGCACAGAACAAGTCTTTAGTCGAACACGAAGTCCTCGCCGTCATGTATATGATGACACGCTTCCCACCGGCGGTTCGAGCCTGTGAGCCTAGTAGTATCGTTTTGACATTTCGTACCGAAAGCTGATGCATCAACTTGTACTCAGTAGGTATCTTGATTCGCAATCAGACGCCTGGACTAGAGGAACGAGCAGCCCTGTCCGAAGCCCTTTACTGCGCTGTCACAGACCTCGTCTCGTCTAAGTCACGAGGCACTCCAGCTGCGATTGTAGAAACTCCTGATAGACGCCTCGAAGCTGTGGGTTTTCTTCGTCCTTCTACCTCTACTTACGCCATCTTATTGTGATCAATGGTCAGGTACGAATCTTCCTCGCACATGTTCTGGCTGAAGCTCTCAGAACTCCACGTGGCCCGACGGATGTAGCAGTCCTGCCTGTACTGGAAGAAGTATCTCTTGTATGTGCGATCTCACACAAGAGACTTGTGAATCCTGTAGTCTTAGACTCGCTCGTCGTTGAAACAAGCGTCGCTAAGCTTCGTCTACCAGGAGGATATCTGTATCATCCCACCGTCGCCTCGCATTCTTCGCTGGTACCGACGCAGATACAAGACGACCGTCTATCTGGACTTTTATCACACTGTGGAGCATTGACTTCAAAATCTGTCCTTGTTCTTGACGTCAACAAGATTTCAGTGCCTCTAGCTTGCACTTCGCCTGAAACTGCAGGTCGCAATTTCCCGATGGCGATTCAACGCGCAAATGAGACAGATCTTGTTATTCGTGGTCCACTGGAGCTCAAATCAGCTGGCATCTCATCTCCCCAGATTGTCCTAGATGACGAGGTATGTCCAGTAGTGATCAAAGTTCCCTAATATCATATCGATATCTAAACCCCCAGGGCCTGTTGGCTGTATTTACTGGAAGAGGGTGTGGTACCACGCGTGATGTCAACTTCTTCAGGCCTATGTATGTTGCCTTGTTGCCTTTGTATGCCACTGAGGATGTTGACAAATTCTGATCATAGAAACGGAGGAGACACACCCGTTGATGTCAACGATGTCAGTCACGCACTTCAAAACGTGATTCTAGAGAGGAAGTCGGAAGATACTTGGCAAATCGATTGTTTCGGTGGATTTTCTGCTGCTCCTATCCGGCCGCCCGATGAAGTAGGTTTAATTACCTCGTCATTGGCCCTCTTCTCATATTCATCTCTTAAAGGCTATTGTCCTCTGTCTTGATCTCAGCCAATCCATGAACAAACGTTCTGGTGTTAAACGATCGAGTGTTGACGGTCCAGATGATATGGCTTTTGACTATGATGCTGAGGCTAAAAATGAGGTACAAGAAATTGTCAAGGATGCGTCTTCAGATTTAATCCTTGAGAATGGTATGCAGTTTCCGTAGACCTTGTCGGGCTGTGCTTACGCTGAATTGTCCAGCTATCTCTCATCTGACTCACCAACACCGAAGCTGTTATCAAGCTTGGAAATGTTATCTTGATGGGGACGTAGACGCATCACAATCGGACGGTGCTGATCGTACCGTAACACAACTCGTTGACGATCTGTCCATCCTGGTTCATCGTGAAGTTCTCAAATTGAAATCCTCACTGGAATCCCATCCGTCGACAGAACACGAGATAGCTATGCGACAGGTGCCGTGATAATGTCTTATCATCTCGTAAGTTTCTGAAGATCTCCCTATAGCTCGCATATTTTGCTGCAGCATGTGGGAGTCACAAGGAGACACTGGTTGCATGTCTGCAAGAGCTTCTAGACAGCTTCGAGATAAACGATGTAGTTGGAGTGGAACCGTACACAATTCCTCGCAATTTCATCGATCCAAGGTTCGCAAATCCCTGACAGTTCCTCTATGCAACTGATCATCTTGTAGGACTGGCGACCTCCTAATAAATCCTGTTCATCCCAACAATGCGCCCGATCAGACGTCATTTGTGAACATACATTCGCAGCCATGGTTCGAATCGCTGGATCGCTGGCCCTTGGGAATCCCTAAATCAACATCCTTGCTCACCAAATCGGACCAAGTCAAGGATGCGATTGCAAGATGGGTCAGATAATCCTATTCACACTAGTTCATGAATTTTGACTCCGTCTGTAGATGTCTGCAAGTGATATATTGGCGGCCAACGAAACTGACGGTGACGAGATAATGGTGACACTTCGATATGAAGGCCAAGAAACATCCTGGTCCCTTACGACGTCAACCACATGTCGGACATTATACTGTTTAGCAAACCGGGTAACTCAAGCACGTTTTTCCTCATTCACCTTGAGACTCGTGAACTCAAGAGTTCCTATAACCGACTCTGCCACTCTTACACTAGGCTTGACAGACCTTTCCACTGGGGGTACCATTGAGGTATCCCGGACTTCACCCCAACGTCGGAGGATGGCCGATGTCACTGTTGAAGACGGAGCAATGATGAAACCGACGATTATCTTACCTCCGGATGCACCCATACTTGCGGTGCTCGGATATCTTCTGGCTTGGAGAAAATGTTCCATGTCTCAAATCATGTTATGGTACGTGGTATTTAATAGTGTCGCGAAGCTTGTCTTAACAGCGTAGGCTAGGTATGACCTCACCAAAGTTGGAGATGGAATCAACAAAGGGACCTTGATTGGATTCAGTTCATTGACGACGGTCCGAGACTTTGGTTATTCGACTGTCTTTGACTGCAGTCCGTGGTATTGGACCCCCTCTGGAGCACAGAGAGACAGAGAGAACAGCAGGCACTTGAAACGGCTAGACCTGATGAAAGAACTCTTCAACATATTCTTAAACCGTGCTGTAAGATTCCTGTTGCGGTCGTTGATCGTATACATATTAATATTGACACTATCATGACAGGCATCTTTCGATACCTCTGTCTCTTTAGTTCTTGGACTCGTCACATGTATGTACCTTTCTCCGGAGTCTTGCATTGTGTGGTTTGCATATTGAAACCCGACCATCGTAGTCTCGGATCGAGCATCTGTCAAGCAAGAACTGACTCCAATATTCGAAAACTTCCGCCAAAAGCTTGATAGAGTCAGTGCACATGGCGACAGTGCGGTATACGATGCTTTAGATCTTGCTCGTTCTGTTCTTACGAACTATCGACGAGATATCCCTAATCTCCGGCGCCGTATCATTATTGTATCTGACGGGCACGATACGAACTCCGAGTCCTCCGCAGTAGAGGTTTGCGGCGCGCTACAGAACAGCAGAGTCATCGTGGATTCTGTCCAGGTAGGGACCCAGAGTGACAGCACTCTTCATGCTATCTCAGTGGCAACAGGTATACATCCTTCCTGCTCCAACGTTAAGAGGTGATTCTGACTCTTTCCAGGAGGATATCGATTTTCCCCCCGAACGTCTTTAAGTGACGCGTTCAGCATCTTCGTTCGTAAATCCCAATGCATCCTGTGTGTTTCGCGACTGATTTCGCTTTCTTAGGACCTTGAGACGATGTTGTCTTCGGCGGAGCGTCCTAATAGAGCTGCCAAACCCCCTGTATTATCTGCTGTGTCTCTTCAAGACTATGGCGATACGACGCTGTACCCTATAGACGTCGTCACCATCGATCGTTTCCCAAAACGTGAGGAGCATGCAAAACTTCGAGATAATGTCAGACCGGCAAGTGCCTCGATTAACACTGCTCAACCCAGTGATGATCGGACTAAACGGATTATGAGAGAGGTATGAGTGTCTTGATCAGATCCTGATGACAGTCTGCTGACACCTTGAGCCACAGTTGAAGGCTCTAGTCGCAGACCCTCATCCTCAAGTTGATGTATATGTCAATGACAGCGATATGTCTTTCTTCAAGGTCATCGTAGAGGTACGCGACCACCCAACCATCATACCGGATATGCCGTTGATTCATCCAACAGGCTCCGACGGATGCTGATTCTCAATGCCCGTACAAGGGTGGTTGTTTCCTCCTTACTTGTGACCTTCCTGCTGGGTATCCTCGTGATCCGCCTGAAATTCGCTTTGTCACATTTATCTTACACCCCAACGTACGTATAAATCACTGACCTCTGTGATTCTCGACTAACGATGCGTTCGCCCATTAGGTTTCGAAACAGGGCAAGGTAAGTTTTTCGGCGAAGACTCGCTTCAAACTATCTGATTGATCAAACATTACAGGTCTGTATCGCAGAACTAGGCCGTCTATGGTCCTCAGATATCACATTGAAGGAGGTGTTCAGTCTGATATACGGTTTGCTTCTCGAGCCCGACTTGGAGAATCCTCTAGAGATTCAAGCTTCTCTCAAATACTGTATGTTCTCGTTCATCGCAGTGTTACTCTTTCTGATTGTTGTTATAGATGATGATGATGGCACATATGCTCTCGCTGTAGCCACGGCGGTTTTAGAACATGCTTCCAAGACTCGGGCTCAGTGGCAAGCAGAGCTCGACCCCGAGTAGGGTGGCCGGTAGCATCCTCTTTATCTTAACATATTCTACAAGATCTAGTTTTTCGTGCGGAATCACAAATATCAAATATATTCTGATCATCTCGTTGGTGGGATTCAAGTATTCAAAATACTCCCCCCTCGACAACTCGTCGAGGACTCGATAGCAATGAATCTGTGGGAGGCAATCTTGAAGTACAGCGACAATTATGCGCCACAGGCAATGAGAATTGCAGAAATGTAATAGATCTATAGTTTCTGAGTCATTCATACGCATCTACATACATACAATACGAATGTACGGTTGGACATGATACATATACAAGGTCGTTTGAGAGTGATTTCATAGTCATCGTCAGCGACGTTCGCGAACTTTCAGCCAGATGACACCAATTACCCCGATTCCAAATCCAGCGATGAAACCAAACAGAACCAGCACGTCCCGGTAATAGTTGTTATCACCGAAACCGAAAAGCTAAAAGGCAAGACGGGTGGAAGATTGTCAACAATAGACCTAAAGCAGAAGACAGGAGGAGGTACGAACAACATCCATGATCAGACTTGCTGATACTTGTACTGTTACGCCCTCCAGAGTGTCGTCGATCATCAACCCACTACTAATTTCGTTGGTTGCCAGGGCTTCCAAGTTATACTTCAGCGGACAGAGCCATTGCAGCCAACGAAGGACGGGCGGGATGGAATTTAGATGGACGAAGAATCCTGCGAAGGTCATTTGATAGAGGGCAGATAACGCAGAAAGAAGAATTGCGATTCCGCCGTTATGGAAGAGAGCGCCGAGAAGAAAATTCTGCGGAGTGGCGTAAGAGGCTGTGGCAGGAGGAAGACAGAGATACTCACGTAAAGCGTCATGGCTAGAGTATAAAGGACTAGAATCAATAGGAATTTGAAGAAATGGGCAGCGTCGGCAGTGAGGCCCGTCATCCAATACGTGCTGACGGACCTGTCAGAATACAGAAAGCAAAGATGATACGAACACTTACATGGTCGATACAACAATAGTCGGGATGACGCGTAACGGAATGACATCGAATAAGAATCGAGAAACAAGCCATGCGGAGGGGCTTTGCGTAGCGTAAATTAATTCGGAAGGATATGCAAGCGAGTAAAGGACATACCTGTAGTATGAGCTAGATCTCTCCCGTAAGAACAATGGCCGAATCTCGACGACGTTATACAGTGCACTCAGTGATGAGAATGCGACGAGAGCACCCTAAGAGAATATTCACAATTACTAACATGCCTATTAGAAGCGAAGGACGACCAACCAAGAAAAAGAGACATCCGACTCTGGATTGGAATCCTGCGATGGTAACCCCGGTTTGGAAGTACAGTCCACCTGACAGGATGTTCAGAAGATGGACAGCAAAGAGACGCGCATAATCAGAGCATACCACAGAACACACCCAGGATCGCCGAGACGAACACATGGGCGAAGAACAACGTTTTGTCCCTGGTCGTCCGGATACGTGAGCGAAGCGAACATACAGAAAAGCTAGAGACACTGACCTCCTCAGAATTTTCCATTCTCTGCCCGAAAGAACCTGTATCTGCGTCAAAAATGTAGTAGCGCAGGTGTCTTTCGGTCCAGCAGATCGAGCTCGGGCCCACATTCCAGACTGTTTCTCCGAAGTGTAAGGTACGTCAACATAGGCAACTCCTCTTTCTGTTGCATCCAGTGATACGCCGGCACCCCTCTCCTTGCTGAGCGCCTCGACAGGGCAGCCACCTTCACCTGAGCTGCTGACCTTCGTATTACTGGCGCTTAGCTGGAACAATGCTACAGGCGGGTCGGTGGCAACTTCCAAGAGATAATCTGCGACATTATAGCCAGGTGGGCAGGGTTCGACTAGTCCGACGCGTTCAAAGTGCTCTGCCGGTGCGAAACATCCGGGTCCTGAATAAAGAGCGCGTCCGTGAGACAGGAGGAGAATCGAGTCGAATTGTTGGTACAGCTGCGAACTATTTTTTCCCCAGCGTCAAGAGACAAAAGATCATCGGACTAGAACAACACTTACCTGGGTTGATGGATGGAAGCGATTACCACGGTAGGATTTACCGGATCGTGGGCGATGGCGTGCAAGACAGTGGCGACCTTGGATGCAGAGACCGAATCCAACCCTGAGTAATCAGTGAGTCGGTATATACGACGTAGAAGAGTGGAGAAGATATTGACCTGACGTAGGCTCGTCCAAAATCAATATATCGGGACTCGCAACCAACTCCAGACCAATACTGACTCTCCTCATCTCGCCTCCACTAATTCCTCTAGACTTCCCGCCACCAACATCTCCTGCGTATCCGATTCTAGTGTCGCGTAAAGCAGAGATTCCCAATTTGTCCATTAGTCGCTCGACGCGAGCAGATTTCTCTGCGTCAAGAACGCGTTCCGGAAGCCGTAGTCGAGCAGCGAACATGAGGGCCTCGTGAACCGTCAGAGTCGGCGGTAGAATGTCCTGCTGGGGAACGAAACCGATGCTTGGATTGACTTGACTACGAGTAGGGTTGGTGAAGGATACGGAACCTGTCATAACGCCAGACTTGTTCTTCCTCGCGAGGATCTCGACCAGTGTCGTCTTTCCTGCGCCACTAGGACCGAGGATAGCCATCATCTGACCGGCTCTGACGACTCCAGAGACGCAATCCAAGACGGTTTTATCCTGATACTCTCTTTCTCCGCTGCGGAAACCATTAACGAGCCCTGTGGCGAAGGCTGCGGCACCCTGCTTGTCCGGTATCATGTAACTGACGTTGTCCCACTCGAGATCCACGCCGCCGTTCCCAAGATCTGTCATCTTCTCAGACCCGACGATGGCATTCCTCGCCTTCCTCTGCCTTATAAGTCCAAATACGACAGTGCAAATGGCCAGGAAGACTAGACCGCACACGACGCAAAGCCCGGCAATAACACCACCACTAATCGGCTTTCCACTACTCGTGGAGGTAGTGGTGGAATCACTGGTCTGGTCAATGACGCTCTGCTTGACGCATTCCCCAAACGTGCACCCTGCTAGAGCAAGGCCGGAATTACCGAACACGGATTCGAGAACGGATTGCTTGAACGCGCATGTCGCAGTGTTTGTTGTATTGTCAGGAGCTTCGCATGAGATGTCGAGAGTTCCGGATAGTGTGTTTATGGTAGTCGTGAGATTGAAGGCGGGTACTCCTCCGCAGAACGTAGCGTCTGTGCGACACGTGCATTGTAGATTGTTGCAAGTCCAATCTGACGCGCCAGTTCCGTCATCTGTGGTGGCACATGTATCAGCCTCGCAGTAGAACTGTTCGACACCTGCGTAGAAGAGTTGGGCGTAGACGGAGCCTGCTGAGCCGAAGCCAGTAACGTTTGGAATGGGTGTGAGAGTTGGTTCGAGCGTTCGCATGATGTTCAAGGTGGAAGCGAGGGGGTAGAGATCCTGAAGCATCTCGTTCTACGGAGAGAGGGAGGTCAACAAGACGTTGGCAGAGAAGTTACAAAACCGAACGTACATTGACGTCGCAGCTCATCTGACTGGATGAGTATACTTGTGCCACATTAGAGCAGACCATCGTATCGTTCAGGCCATTCTCAGAGTTGGCCAGAGCGTCAGCACTTGACTGCGAGTATCCCGAAGCGCTGTAGGCGGTCTGGCATGCGTTTGCGGTAAGACAGACATTACATCCCGTTCCGGTCCATCCACTTTCGCATGTACAGCCAGAGGCCGTCATATTAGCGAAAGTTGAACCAACTGCCACGGTAGCCAGTGACCGTGAGGTTCCGTCAAAGATGGTACCGCCGCATGGTGGTTCATTGCAAGTAGCACCGCCGAAACCTGTGGGACAAGCACAAGTAGATCCGTTGACGAACCCGTAATTTTCACAGGTCTGAGCTTCTGCAAAAACGGTGAGCAAAAGTATACCAGAGATTAGTTTTACAGGACTTGGGAGGGAGTGCATAATGTGAGGGCGAAACAAGAAAACATTCTATGGCTGTCAGTGGGCCTTCGAATAAGTAGTTAATCGCCTCAGATTTCAAGACCGTTCGACCCATGATATCGTATGACTTTGAATTCTTGGATGTCAAAGTATGCCGTTAAAGGGCTCGGTCGAGGCCAAATGTGGGGAGACGCGCTTGGAGAAGGACCAAACGGCGCCACGAGCAGTGGCAGTGCACCTGCACTAGAGCAAGCCGAAGCCAAGCCGCCGCCGCTTTCCGTTCTTACTAACACCAACTTGTTTTCAACGTTCATCAAGACATGTTCGAATCGGTACGAGATGCTATACAGTTATCTTCAAGTTTCACTAGACACCTCCTCAGATCACTTCCTTCTGGTCCAAGACACCAACCAAACCCTTTGACCCGACTGACCCGAAGCAGAATCCATTGAACCCTAAGGGTCTAAAACCGTACGTCTTCGCTATCTGCTTCTGTGACATACTTTAGACTAACCTAAGCTGTACTTCTCTGCAGATGCTGCGCATGCCCTACCACAAAATCTGCCCGGGATGACTGCTTCTTGAAATACGGGCCAGACGAGGCCGACGGGAAATGCGCGGAGCTGGTACAAAGCCATCTCGCGTGCATGAGGGGATTGGGATTCAAGCTATAAAACATGCTTGCCGCGGAAAGAAACGAACGTGCATGTCGTTGACGTCCATCGTCGATTGACACTATCATTTTCCCCATACATTGTATTAATCACCTCACCCCATCCATTGCTATATCTATCTAGATGTCGAACCCCGCTCATATCCAAACACCATGCACACTTTGTCACTCCTGAGAGCTCCGCTCGCTTCAAACATTTTTCCCTTGGTCTCAACGCATTCCAGGGGCGCTGTGCTCCTCACCAGAGTTTCGTCTTCAACATCTCTCGAGGAGGCCATTACGACCACTAGACTCGACTTGTCATCGACTTCACATTCACCTGAGTCCTTAGACTCCTGCCAGTCGGAAATTGTTCGTCTATCTACGGAAGCTTAGCCCGGGAATGCAAGCTAGATGATGGCTTCGCCAGTGGTTCGTCGCCCGTCGTTGGCGACAAAAGGTCATAGAAATAGGCTAATGAGTTTAGGGCATTTCTACTTTCACCGTATTCGCATCCACCACTGCTCTCTTTCGCCGACCTACCATGCTTCTTGCGAGATAGGCGAATAAGGGCTTACGCCACGGCACTTCGTGATCAACAGGTAGGACAAAGCCGAATAGCTCGCCATCAATCTTGTACGTCGTTGTATCCAAGGTGCGCTGTCGTCAGTCTCGTTCAGTCACTTTCATATCCACAACTCGATTGGTCTTGTAAGCTCTGCATTCCGACTCGTTGAAGGTGTGCGATCTAGTTGCCCTTGGATCTCGTCCTCGCAGCACCGATGGCTGCATATCATCCTATCTTTCTTTTCCTTCGACATTTCCCATCGTGTTTCTGCAGTTTCTTTCGTTTTTGTATCTATTCGGATCTGAGTAGAATCTTTCTATCGCTCTTAGCCCTTCAAGCTTCAAGCTTCAGTCCCCGGGCCACACCAGCATCACTCCTAGCTGCTGGACAAACAACCCCTCTACTCAGGTGTATGTACTTTTTATTGATTCGACCGATTATTTAGCGGATACAACTTTGTGGAATCATCAATCAGAGAGATTTCATTGGTAGTCGTAGTTTGGCATTATCCTGGATAAAAAATACAGTACGACCCCGTGACATGGCCTCTCCAGGCCCAAGTCTCCAGACTCTTTCCCTGCACCGTCACATACGGTCTACTCGAAAATTCACCCAGAAATTGGAACATATATATCCTGGGTTGTTACTTCACCCACGAACTCGAACGCGTCCACGGACTCAAAAATCATTGGTGGAACGATCATGTCCGCATCTACTCCCCCTAATGGTCTACCACAGAGTTCTTTCCGTCAAAGAGCTATACCGTATCTGACGAAATTGGCACATGGATCAACGCCCTTCATCGTGACGTTCCTGCTTATCCATATGAGCGCGCCTGCTCTTGCAAACCTCGGAGGCTCGTCTTTAGCCTCCCAAACCATGGTTCGCACTATTTAGCATTTTCTTCCAGGTTGACAACACGACGTTCTCACACCCTTGCAGATTCTAGGAAGGGAATACTATCAAACTGATTTCGGAGAGAAGTACCTTGTTCTAGGTACACGTCTGTTCTTTCTTATGACCTTGCAAACATAATTTATCGCGAGAATACGTAGGCCCCATAGCTATCCACACACTATCCGCAACGCTGAAAAGACTCCTCAACCCCTCAAAGACTCCACCACGTCCTCTCTCCAGCCTCCTAAGCATAACAGGTTACCTGACAACCCTCTTTCTTCTCCCCATCCACTTCTCTAGCCACCGCCTCAATCCCACCGTCTCTACACCCCCCATCCTCTCTGTCGGTCCTGCCGAGCTGGATTACGAGTTCGTTAAAATGGGATTACAGACCTGGCCTTGGAGAAGCTGGGGACTGTACACTGCGCTCGTCGGTTGCGTGCTCTTTCACCTAGTAGATGGCACGAATATCATATGGGACACCAATACCTGGCTTCGAAACACGTTGGGAGGAATGAAAGGGGAGACACGGTTTAGGAGGCAATTATTGGCCATCGGGACTGTGGGTCTTCCAGTTCTTTCCGGGATATACATGATATCAAGGGAACCTTTGATGATTTTCTCTTCTTTGGCGAAGAGGTTTGAAGCCGTGTATATGTCGTCTTTTATTTATCGTCTATGATTTCAAGGGTGATATTCGGGAGTTGGAACGTTCCATTTTCCTGGAGCTAGTGTACAGTGTATGTATGATTAAAGTTGCCTATCCTTTCACGGTCATCAAGTTTCGTGTGTGCGTGCGGGGTATGCAAGTCGTAAACAGGTCATTCAATGCTTCGAACCACGAGACCGCATGCTCATCGTTCGCATAGTTGGGACTGTAAAGCAGAAGCTATCAATAAATCCGATCCCCGTCCCCAAAAATCAAGTGGCACGTACACATCATCAGTCCCTGAATATCCTTAACCTTGGACTGCTCGATAGATTTACGCAGAAGAATAACGCGAAGAGACGTCCATACTAACAGCAGGACGCCGAATGCACATGGTATTAACCAGTACAAAGGGGATAGATGGACCGAACCTCCAAAGACGACGTGCAGAGGAGGGGTATAGACGATGAACATGCCGAGGCAGGCGCCTGCGATGATGCCAGCGAAATTCCATTTGTTCCCGATGATTCGTCTGTAGACGTAGCATTGGAGGCTCAGTAACGAGCGTTCAATCCCTATCGAAACTGACGTACCTTCCGAAGGGATAGCTGAAACGAGCTTTTACAGCGAATACCTGAGTGGCACGTTTTGGCTTAGTATACTGCAACGACAATGAGAAATGATGTTTACATTGAAGCATTGCATTATGAAGACCGAAAGGTAGACTGTATGGTTGATCGAGGAGCCAAGTGAGTGTGTATTCTTTGAAGGCAAGAAGTATGGAACGCACCGATAGACTGTGCTTGAGCTAGAGCATCAACTTGCTGAGAGGCAGTGATAGTCTGTCCTCGACTGTTGATAAAGTCCGCGCTACCTTTAGTGAAAAGATCTGCAAACGATTTGCTCAACTTTCTAGAGACCAGACTTTACGAGAACAGAAGGTCCAACTTACGACCCAATTTCTGCGCCCTCCGCAGATCACCCGGAGTAAACCCATTCTTGAAGAACACAACAAAATATGCGACAAGGCTATAATGCCCTACCATCAGCTGTGGCTCAATACAAATAATCTAACCTCATGTAGACTTACGTTCCCAGCATCTCAATCACCCCAGCCTCGAGATACGCATAACTGAGAAGCTTCCCGTCTACGAGCGTCTCGTTATCAGATCTTTCAAACGTGTCTTCCCAAAATACACGAGTGAAAGGGGCTTTGAGCTTTGACGTAAATATCGAGAATCGGCTCGGGGGTATGATTTCTTGTGTCTCTGGGTCACGCGCAAGAGTCTTCGTTCTTCGTAGTGCTTTTTTCTTGCGGGAGAGGATGGAGCGGTCGGTGACTGGGACAGAACGAAGAGTGCTCAGGCCTAGGTGGAAGACAATGAAAGACATGGGCAATCACCTGGCTTCCTCGGATTCATACGCATCAACCCTTCTTTCGTCTCAGGTTGATCCCATGCAAACGAGAGCTGCGTTTTATGTATCATTGACGTGGTAGAAAGAGATGAAGCTTGAATGGTAGGCACTCACAGCAACGAATAGTTCAAAACCAAGATCTAGAATTTACTGTGAACCTAATGAAACGCATCACGACATCGGGAAGGTACGCACCAATGACAAGAATGAGAATAGCGGATAGCGGTAAGGGTATAGGTACAACGACATCTAGTGAAAGAAATGAGTCAGAATTTTCTCCCCGCGTGATGTGTGGAAAATGTACAAAGTAGCTGAGGTATCACTTCGGGAGTACTGTGCGACAGAGTGTATCTATGCAGAGCAAAGACGAAGATTAGATCTTTCACAACAGAGTATCGTCGTCCTACTGACTGTATAGAGCGTTTCAAATTGGCAAAGATTTGACGGCCTTCCGCGACACCCTCTGTAATAAGATCAGTGTTAGTCCATTGATGAAATTAGGCTATACTCACTGACTGTGGAAGCAAAGTTGTCGTCTACAAAGTGGATGATATAAGTGACCAGACGTCTAGTTGGTAAATAAATAACATACCGAGAAGAATCATGTTGGCAGCTTCCTTCGAGACATCGGACCCGGAGATGTTCATCGCTATCCCCAAATCTGCCTGCATCTGATATCAATAACAGGATAGAATTCAGTGCGCACTGATTACCTTCTTCAAAGCAGGAGAATCATTGACACCATCGCCGGTCCTACGAGAAAGTATTAAGCGACGCGAAAAAGGTTTGGGGACGATTATACTTACACGCCCACGATGTGACCTAAAGCCTGAGCACGTTTTACTGGTGACGTGCCGAGTATCAGTCAGATATTATCATTATCAGAAAGGATGAGGACCTACCTATCTCCAATTTGTGCTGGGGAGATGTTCGAGCGAAAACGATTTCCTGTTTGGCGAAGACTGAGATGCCAGCGTAAGTCCGTGAATACTTATGAAGTGACATATTCAACTCACTCTGATCCCACTGCCAGCCTTGAAGGCTATCGATCTCGTCACCATGAACGACGACTGCATTGACTTCATCTTCGTAAATCTCTTCAACAGCACGACCAGTCTTGATACTGAGAGTCTCTTTCGTGTCACTGAGAATTAGATTGATCTTCCTCGCAATTGCTTCCGCAGTCTTGGGGTGATCGCCTATACCACACTGACCGTCAAACTCTCAGCAAATCCAGACGCAAAGAATGAGAACATACCAGTAACCATCATGACCTTGATTCCGGCCAGCCTTAAGGTACCAATAGCTTCGCGTACACCGTGTTTAGGAGGGTCTTCCAGTGAAACGAGACCAACGAAGCAATAATCAGACGTGGGGTAGTTTCCGTCGTTTTTGGTGAATGTATGTCCCAGTGGGTACTGGTCACCTGGAAGGAGCGCTTGTGCACATGCGATGACTCGATGACCTCTAGATGCCATGTACTTTTACAAGATGTTGACATGATTATTTGGATCAGACATATCGAGAAATTCGGGCTTACGTTGTAGGCCTCGTCGTAACTTATTCTGAAACCGTCCGTTATAGGTTCAAGAGTGCTGTCGTTAAGATATGTTGAACATTTCGCCAAAACACGCTCTGGAGCTCCTTTGATGTATGCCGTCAGGACACCATCAGAGTGAGATTTTTCAACCTGGAGATGAGGATCAGAAAGCTTTTGGCATCTCTTGAAGAGGGGACAACTGACAATGACAAGGGCCCACTTGTTTGTTGAGTTGAAAGGAACTTCGAAGACTTTAGGATGCGTTTTCTGGTGGGCATCGTAATCCGCACTCAAAGACCGCCCAGCAAATCGAGTCAGCCCAGTCTCTGTAGCATCTCCCAGTATGACTCGTTGGTCGAAAGGAACGTCGATCTTGTCGAATTTGACCCTGGAATTGAGCGCCGCGATATCAACCATTTCACGCATCCCTGGAGCGCCGATAGTGAACTTGGCCGTGGCTTCCTCGTCGTTATTTGACTACCGAGATAGATCGATAAATGAAGACACGCATGAAGAGCGTGTTCGTACTTGGAAAGCAGAATACATTCGTCCTCCACTCCATAGATTCGTTACCTGTGATGGGACTTGGTCGACCGGCAACTTCATATTTTGATAGGACATACCGTCATTTGGTTCCGAGTCAATGTACCTATGGAAGTTTCAAAGGTTAGAATAGAGGAGAACCCGGACTGGAGGGGTGTTTACCAGTCTTATCGGTGGCCAGAAGTGTTAACTATATAAGAAGTCAGTGTCGACCGAAATATTAGTCTGCTGCCATTTACCGAGCCTAAACAAGATATTGAGAAATGCTAAAGGAATGATGATGAGCACAAGACTCACCCAGAGTCTCAACTCCTTGAAGATCCTTGACCAACACGTTTTGCTTCGCCATTCTCTTAGCCGCGATAGATAACCTATGCACGGAAGTCAGCCAGAGTAGCCACAATCTACCAACAATGGGAGATGAACGAACAAGAGAGTGACCACAGAAGGGAGACCTTCAGGAACAAACGCGACCAAGATTGAGACAGCAAAGGTCACAGTAAGAACTGCATTGCCTTTATATGCTGTAGTGATTCCCACAACAAAGAAGATAATCGCAAAAACCACAGCGATACAAGATACCATCATGACGAATCGTCCACTATTATGTCTGATGAGCATATAGATGCAAACATGCTGAGAATGGACAACTGACATTTCCACTCCCAATGGACTTTGATTCCCACTTTCTCCTCCTGTGAGTCCCGCAATCTGCCCTAAAGTCGTATCATCATCAGTTTCATGGATGATTACGGGTCAAATTTGAACACTCGCCGATGAAAGTATGGTCCCCAGTGCGAACAACAGCTAAAGTGTATATGATATAGTCATGGAGACATCCAATCCATGATTAAGCACTCATGACACTTACATCCCCATGCTTCACCGTTGACAATCAAGGTAGAGTTGAATACCTGGAATAATCAATGACAACAGAATTGGCGAGACACAGAATAACATGCACATACCAGATTCTCAGCTTCGACAGGACGTTGTTGAGACCCCTCGGATAACGGAAAACGTTCCTGGGGTTCCGATTCTCCGGTAAGACTACTGTTATCGACCTTTAGATCTGTAGCCGCGAATAGAACAAGGTCTGCGGGTGTTTTGTCGCCGACACGCTGGACCGGAGAGGAGTCGTCAGGTCTCGATGGTGTATGCAATAAAGTATAGACGTACAAGAAGGACGACATCTCCCTTTACAAGATCAGCAGCTGGGATAGACATGATCGACCGATCGCGGACCACGCGGCAAGAAGGAGGGATCATAGCTAGAAAGGATGCAAGGATAGCTTCCGACTTCTGCAGCTGGTAAAACTCGATAAAGGCATTGAGAAACGCGACAGCAATCAAGATTCCTCCCAGGTACGTGTTTTGAAATGCACCCTTTCGAACGTGCCTCAGTGAGAAGGATAGAGTGGTAGGCGATAGTAATAGATCATCTACCTTGAAGTCTATCCCCAGAATGATGTATTCTAGGATCCCGGCGACTATGAGAAGGATGTTGAACATTGTCTTGAGGCAATCAAAATACTGTGAAGCAATATTAGCGCATTGCAAAAACGGTAAGCCGATGAAACTTGCCTTTCGTAAAGCAGATTTTTTGATAGGAGGAGTAAGAACGTTGCGACCGTCGCGTTGAAGCCTAGCCTTGGCTTCTTCCGAAGTAAGGCCAGCAGAGTTTCCCGCATCCTTTGGGTCGATGGAAGTTCGAAGCGCACTAGCCAATTCAGCAAACGACAAACGGTGCTCCTGGATATCTACATTGTTCAGATCAGCTTCCTGGACCCCCTTTTTTGGCTAGAAAGTATGCCAGTATTAGATCGACTAAAGAAGAGAAGTAGATGCCCGTACCTTGTGTTCTTGTAAGTGTTCGTATCCCGCTGCGGAGAGATCTTTGTCTTCTTGGGTCATCGTTCGCTTCATTTCTGTAGAAGGCTGCGAGTCAGCACCCTCAAACGGCAACCACATCGCCAACACGTACCGATTTTAGGTCGCATGGGACCCATAGTGTGCTTCATGATGCCTCCATCGACATCGTCCGACTCCCCAAAAGCAACTGCACGGGTGACCTGGATCTCTTCGTCGTGTAGCGAATTGAGCTCATCCTGTCCTGACACCTTCTCTGAGTCCATGATACTATCTGAGGGAGAGCTAGAGGAAGAAAGATAGTTGTGTGTCAGTATGAAGCGCGTCGTCCTAAAAGAACAAAGTCCAGAAATATCTGAGGCTTCTGGACGTCGAGAAATTCCAACATCCGGAGCAACATGCGTGTTGCGATTGGATGTCTCATACGAAATTTATTCTGAACCGTAAGCAATAGCGAACAGCCAAAAAACCTCAAAGATGTCTCCTGAGTGAATCGAGAATGCCACGTGGGTACCTAGTTCGAGCATGTAGCGGCGGAAGCTTTTCCCTCAGGGAAGGTGCCAACCATGGATAAGATTTGAAGAGTTTGGAGATAGCGAGGTGAACAATAACCTTCTGGATGCCAAAATTTTCCAGCAAGTTTAGATTTATGTCACGGTGCTCGAAAGTTCAGCCTCGAGGGTAGAACGGGGCTTGGCATGACGGCAACCTTGTCCTAGAATCGATGGATAGTATTTGATATACAGCCAGTAAGAGATATTCTCTCGCGCAACAAGCAGTGATGAGAGAGTTGTACGCAAAGGAGGTGACATCAAAAAAGCTCGAGACGGCGTGGACTATTGCATAATGTGCCCTCTTTGGGTCGGTCCTAGATCTACGGATGTCGTGAGGGTCCAAAGATGTTGCTCTCAAAGCGCTGCGTCGATAAGAGAACGAATCGTAGACTCGAAGTAATCAAATACGGCCAAGGTACGGCGGGATCAGGGCGGGACTGGAACAGGTGACGCGATGCAACCTCTTGGACCGGGAAAGCGACGCAGTGACCAAAATATCCAGGGTACTCGTACCGTAACCAAGAGATTTGGATTCCAAGATCTATGACTTAGTGGCATATGCATCATGTCTTTCAAAGATGTTGCCTGAGCAAATTTCGAGAGTCGGTGGCAGTGCCGTTATTTGACATGACCGGGAATTCTCAACACGTGAGCACCGCTTTTGACTTCAGGCCACTCTTTTCGCACAAACGCCCTTCTTGCGTATAACTGGCCTAGTATTCGATATCTGAAAAGGTGAGTGCCAATGATGTATTTCCTCAACTCTGATTTAAGCTCACTTGTCTAGTGCAATGCCATCGTCACTCGAAACAGGCTCGAACGATAATATCTCATATCATCCGAGTCCGGATCATATCACAGACGGCGACAAGATTCTGTCTGAAGAAGCCCTCCAGATCTCTAGATTAAACCTGGAGCACAATCAACGTTTACCCATCGCGGCTTTCCCTACTGAGATCCTGAGCGATATCTTCGAAATAGCTAGCCAAGGAGACGACTTCATCGACACGATTGATCCTCCGTCGATACCCTTTCCAATCGTTGCCTCTCACGTCATGAGCCGCTGGCGCGAAACTGCCCTAAACACTCCGATCATTTGGACCGATATCAACATCTCCCCGTACTTGTCTCTGGATGCACTCGTGGCATACTTGAAAAGATCAAAAAAGTATCCCTTGAACGTAGTCTTCAATCACCCTGCGTATCAAGGTGCAACAACACGAGGACGCTCGGAACTGACTGCAGTCATGGCCTGCTATACGATGATTCCTCATTTCCGGCGTT
The DNA here is from genome assembly GCA_009761415.1 of Sarcomyxa edulis. Classification (NCBI taxonomy): domain Eukaryota; kingdom Fungi; phylum Basidiomycota; class Agaricomycetes; order Agaricales; family Mycenaceae; genus Sarcomyxa; species Sarcomyxa edulis. Next base: position 291,066 of record QUOL01000010.1, read on the forward strand.
GCCAGAATCTGTTGATCAAAACAAGCCCTTCCGTGATAAATACACTTATACTTTTGGTGACCCAAATTGCCGCTCCACGTCTGCGTCGACTATCGATATCCACTTGGATAGGAGCAAACGATAAAATACTGCCATCAGCGTTCGATAGGCCCCCCATATTCCTCGGGGGTACTCCCTTACTCTCCGTCGTTTGTCTCTCAGGTAGCGCCATGGCTTCGTGTCGTCCTGATCTCTTTTTCGTCACTTCACTCCACCTCCACCAGATCAACACAGAAGGGTCGATACACATGTATTGGTCACATCTCCGTAACATTTTCATAGCTGCACCATCATTGACGCGTCTGTCGATTTCTGGGGACATCGTAGATTACGATTCGGAAGCAACCTGCGATAAGATCAGGGTGCCTTCTTTGCGTTTTCTGTGGCTCCAGTTCCTTGGGAAAAGTTTCCCAGATCCGACTATCAAGTTAATGGACATGATTGAAGCGCCTAACCTCGAATCTCTTACTATATGCTGCGCCTACGACAACGATATAACGAACCTAACGCCCGAAGCCTTGGATCATATCACTTTCGATTTCGGTCTCCCTGCTCTCCGTTCGCTCACGTTAGCAGCTGACGAACTTGATGTTGACTCGATTCGTTATCTGGCCTTAATGTGCCCCACCATCAAGCATCTACGCATCATCCGTGATGATATGGACCCTGGACTTGGAATCTACGAATATCTTAGCGAACCACATGCCCCGTTACCCTGGCCAGAGTTGACTGTTGTCGAATCTGTGGGCTTTATGGACCATGAAATATATGTCATGCTTCTAGCGCTTGTAGGGATTCGAGCTTCGCGGGGTCATCCTCTTCAGACACTGCGTGTCGGGCCAGATCGAATACAGGATTTTGCGCATCTCCGAGGCGCGCTCAACATCGAGACATGCAGCCTCGAGTCGGCTCAAGGACGATGGTGGAGTCGCATTGATATAGAGCCGGCTTGGATGGGAGCATCCCCCTTTACATTGTGTGATTCAACTTCCCCCGCACGATCAAGGAAATGACAAAGAGGAGGGTGTTCGACTGGCTGTAGACGTTGTACTTGCCAAGGCAGATGTAACCAAGGCGTGTTGGAGTTGAACATCGCTGTCTTCCCTGATACTTATCAATCACAAGAGATATTTTGACATTGAAAAATTGTGACTGCAGAGCGCTTCTTGAACGTGCCAGTGCGGGGCTCTTCATCGTGAATACTTTTCGAGCCTTCTCATTATGCCACACGCATAAGTTCTGGAAACATCTGTAAGTTGTCTGAGTAATATTCGAGTATCGAAGACAGGTCAACAAAAAAGTGTAGCGTTGATGGTCGGGAGAAGTGTTCTTGGAAGCTGACCGTTACGGCGGCCGTTACAGTCTTTGACCTCGACCATCATGATGCCTTTGAAGTTTGTAGCCTCTGACGACGACAGATACATCCCTGGAACGTCAGTCTCATTAGACATACCTGAGTACCGGACAGATACAGGTGCGTATATCCACTCAATAATATACTTGAAATCATTTTTCAGGACATGACTTTCACCGTTCTTCATCTACAATTTCGTACTGAGTTTCCGACCTCTTGAGGAATATACATGCCTAAAAACCTCATAGCTGGGTCCTAGATGCTGAGGTGATATACGACCTCTACTCTCCAATAATTGAGCAGCCAACATTCCCGTATCCTTCCGTCCGGCGTCGATCCTCCGAGTCGCGATCCTCGAACTGCTGGCCCACCCAAGCATGATTATCACTTCTCATCACCTGCGATGTGCTCTCACCCTTGGAGCTCAAATTACTTAACCCGTTCTGTCTGCGCGCGTCGGTAGCCTCTGGCGGACCGTCCCTTCACTTCACCCCCAGAGTCGTCTCGATCCATCACCGATTTTTCACTTGTGGTCTCTCTTCTTACCTGGAAGTCAATAGAAGTCTAGAAGGATTGCTACCTCATGACAGTGTAGTCCGACCTCTAGTCTAGCCTGCATGGGATGACTATAGACTGGATGAAAACATCCTAATGCAGGCTTATCTATTGTTTTCCATCATTCTCAGGCCACTTCAGCCCGACTTGTTCGAGGGAAGACCATTCACATAGTCCTTTTAAACGTACAGGTCTACTATCTTACATAGCTTGTGCATAGGACGCCAATTCTGTACGTCATGCGCGCACCGCCCAAGATTCTCCCGAGGTCCGTTTTGATGCTCTTCTATGACCACCTGATATTTTGTGTTCTCTTCTCGACCGAAACGCATCGGACGTGGACCTCTCTCTCGCTATTCCTCTGACCTACTGCCTAGTCTCAGTACGGTGGACTCTCCCCGATGTGTGATTGTCCTGCTATCCGAGCTCATGCAGCGGCGGTCGTGTTCTTCCTCGGCCCAAGCATACCGCGACCACCTCGGGACGCCATGCATCTCAAAATACTATAAAATGACCCCCTCCCCGCCTTTGATCTGCCAAGTACCCACAGCGTCTATAGCTTCAGACAAACATCGAATAAATCTTCAATATGAAGTTCTCCAGCATCCTCTTCTCCGTCGTTCTCGCCGCTCTTCCATCCTTCTCGCTCGCCGATACTCTCGCGTACGACAACACCTACGATAACGCCAGTGGCTCTCTATCCACTGTAGCTTGCTCAGACGGTCCAAACGGCCTCGAGACACGCGGTTTCACCACCTTCGGCTCCCTCCCCAGCTTCCCCCACATCGGTGCTGCAGCAGCCGTCGCAGGCTGGAACTCGCCCAACTGCGGTACATGCTGGCAACTCACGTATACATCAGGTGGAACGACGAGGTCTATCAACGTATTAGCCGTCGATCATGCGGGGAGTGGGTTTAACGTCGCGCAAGCGGCTATGGATGAATTGACTGGTGGACAGGCTGTCTTTTTGGGGAGGATTGATGTGACTTCGAAGCAAGTTGCTTCGTCCGTCTGCGGGCTCTGATCGTCAAGGTACGGCGTTGCATCTTATAAATGCTTTGGATTGCGCTACAGGGTTTCGTCGTAGCTCTCAACGTTATCACGACAACAAAAATCATCACAAGTCGCGAGCATGTTTTGTACATAAAGGACTAGTATTGGACTTCATTTCATACGGACTTGGACTACGAACACTTTACATATATCTGCATTGTTCCAGAAAATTCATACGAATTTGATGCTGATCAGTCTGAACGTTCTTCGATCTCCTTCATGCCTCTAAATCTCTAGTCAGCCACCCTCGACTCCTAGTCAATCGAGATTTGGTGCGTCTGTCACCCTCCTTTCACTCTGCTTTGACAACCCTCGCTTTCATTTTGGTGTATTCTACCTCAATCATGAAATGCCTCTCTTCCGTCGTATTATCATGCATCGTCAGTTCAATTCCCACTCTGGCTGTCTTACTGGGATATAACGACGTCTACGATGACCCCAACGGATCACTCACGACCGTCGCCTGCTCCGACGGCACCAACGGCCTTATCACCCGCGGCTACACCACATTCAGCTCAATACCCTCATTCCCCTACATCGCCTCCGTCTTCGCCGTCGCAGGCTGGAACTCGACGAACTGCGGTACATGCTGGCAACTCTGGTACACCGACGCGGATAAGAAGACGACGAGCATCAACGTCCTCGCGATAGATTATATGGGGACCGTCGGTCCGCCTGGGTTGGATGATTCGGTAAAGGGTCCGGAAACTCACCTCAAGGATAACGAGGGTAGCAATGTTATCGAGGTCAATGTTTCTTTGGAAGCTATGAATGATTTGACGGGTGGGCATGCGGTTGAATTTGGTGTGGTGGATGTTGGGTATCAGAGAGTGGATCCTTCTTTGTGTGGGATGTGAGACGTTGCGCTGGTATGTATATTAGATCATGTTATCCAAGGGTCAAATGCTGATACGATTGTCTTATAGGGTTATAGCGTATTCTTTCGATGTGTTCTAATCAGTATTTCGTGTAATAACGCGTTCTATGCTCAACATTTGTGCTCAGACTGTCTCAGGTCCAATCTGTACTCTGCTCTTTTGCTGCTCTTCTTGCTCTTGTAGGTCAACTCATCTCTTAGTTCATCCGAAGTGTAGATATCGGTGGAGGGACCGGCTACAATAACAGATAATGAGACTAAAGACTATTCATCTTTCGAGTGGCTCAGTCCTCGTACATACAAATTGAAGGAGAATGAAATAAATACACGTGCATGATTGTCGTAAGTACCGTAGCTATAGGATAAAAATATGGAAGAAGGGTCATAGAATGTCGAAATCATATACACCACGCCAAAAGCGAGGCGAGGGGGAAAGTCCAGGAGAGAAAAAATTCAAGTCAAAATCCAGGATAAGATATCAGATATCACAAAGATTCGATGAACTTCGTCCCTCCCCCCAGCGTTCGCATGGACGTACCCGACTGTGTGGAGAATTCGCGACCGTTCGCATCTGAGGTGTCGATAGTGATGGAATTCGGCAGACGCTCGGGAGAGGTAGTGCGTATCAGTCTGATAGAAGGCAAAGTATCCAATGAAGGAGAGAGCTGGGTATGGATTCTGGGAAGTGTGGAGTGAGATTCGAGGCTGTCTCGGGGCTGGGACGTGTTGTAGGAATCAAAAGTCGCAACAGGTGGTTGGAATGGAGAATCAAGTGGGGTGGCATCTCGCGAGTAAGAGATAGGGTGCCCTCCACCTGCCATCTCTCGTGTCACGTCCCTCGTCTGGCGAGGACCTTCATCTCCAGAGTCTGAATCCCATTCATCACCTGATCCGGTCCGCGTCCATCCCCCCTGTCCTGAACTTTCCCGAGTGCGCTTTTTGTTCTTCGTGCCACCGATACCCAAGATCGCCGTCAATCTGTTCGACCATGAATCTGAAGCGGAAGAAGAGGCTTTGTAGGTGTAGGAAGAGGTAGGTCCCGCCTTGTCATGATACCGGCTTCGTTGGCGACGATTAGCTTCGGTGTCGCCATCTGGGTGATTGCGCAGAAGGAAGAAGACGGCAGTGCATGAGACGATTATTATTAAAATCAGACACACGATAACGGCGATGAAGCCTCCTGGTGAGAGTGGTCAGCAAGTGCAAGGCTGTAGGTTCCGGGAAGAATAAACATACCGGCTGAGCCACCTATTTTTGGGAGTTCGCGTTTGTCCAAGGACACTACGCCTAAAGCACGAGTATGTTCGTCTAATCGACGAGATAGAGGCATGATTTGGATGGGTGGCGACATAAAGTTCGTTATAACTGTTACAAGTCGCTGAAAAGTCGATATCCGAGTCTATGGCCGAGAAAAACGTGGAAAAAAATGCAAGAAAGCCAAGGGGTATGTACACTGAGTAAGAATGTGAAACGGCGTTTAAAGTGGGCTTTGAAGAAGGCCCACGATGCCTGTGATGCCTGTGGGCGTCGTGGTGAAAAGCGACGTTGGACTAGCTTCGATGCGGCCACTTTTGGCCATCTGGCTCCATGACGTCCGCCAAATTCTCCGGTCACTCTCTTCGTTACTCCTCGTGACTCGTGTCACGGCTGGCACTCTCCTTCTTCCATCACTTTACCAACGCAAATCACGGTCCTACTAACCCAGAGTCTGAATGGTCCAACGCGCTTTGAATACCAGATACTATTCTTCGGACTCTACAATCTGGGATGGACGAATCACACCTGTGGTGGCAAAACACGACCAAGGTCCAATTGATCCGACTTGAGGCTTCTAGGAGATGTCACCACCGAAGAACGAGCTGAACTATCATGTAAATTTACGGTGGGAGATACATGAATATGATGGTGTATCTCCTGAGGGATATACTACAGCCCTCCGCTCCTCGTTGGCCCCGGACGAACATCAGGTTCTCCCCTGTTCTTCGTGTTTTTTCGTTGCTTCGTTTGTACCTTGTTTCCATAATGTACTGTTCTCGAACATAAGAGACGGGGCTGTCATATTGCATGTACGACCGAGTGTTCCTGCACAACTGTGTGTGGCGGTCCGGGTTCAAGCGTTGAAGACGACGGTCAGCCTCTGCGTCTCTAATCCTTCCCTTCATCATTTGCTTTCATTCTGCTGTTTCATCTCTCTCCTTGCTTGTTTTCGACCATGGCCTTGACGGTCTTATTCCTCCTTTTGACGCTGAGCGTTTCAACCCGCTTTGCAATAGCTGCACCAGTCGATCTACAGTCTGTTCTGCAAATCGGACCCGTTGTATCTGCTGTCAATTCTATTCTGCTACTGCCACCTTCGGAAACGCTGACACCACCCACCGCACTCCCAGTCCCGACAGGTACCCTGATAATCACCAAAACGGATATAGTGATCGTCACAGACACCCTACCTCCACCGACCGCAACAGCGATGCTACCCGAAGTCGTAACCGTCACCGATATCGTGACAGTCATCGTATCGCCATCTGTCGCTCCGATACCTTCTGGAACAGTATGGGTAGCGCCCTCTCAGATGACCGATCTTTCCGCCTTCAACGTATCTGCCTTTCCCGGTGGCCAACGCAACCTTCAAATTGTCGATGGAATCCCAGCTAGCGCAAGTGCTACAGGAATGGCTTTTGAGTCCCAATCAACCTCTGGAATCCCTCCTCCTCCGACATGGGACAACTCCAGTTCTGTGCTACAGCTACGCTATCCTGCAAACTCGATCAATCCCACCACAAAACCACAAGGAGGTGCTGAGTTCTACGCGTCTCCATTACAAATGGCCAATGCGACAAATATCACACTGGAGTACAGTGTCTTTTTTCCTTCCAATTTCAACTGGGTTCTTGCTGGGAAACTACCTGGTCTTTATGGTGGCCATACTGGGTGTTCTGGCGGTAACGCTGCGTTGGACTGTTTCAGCACTAGGCTCATGTGGCGGTCTGGGGGTGCTGGGGAGTTGTATCTCGTACGTGCTTCTTCCGCTATATTTTCTGTATCTGTCCGAACATCCATATTCTCCAGTACGCCCCCAAGAATAAACAGGCAATTTCTTTGTGTTCAGATCCAACATCAGTATGCGACGCAGCTTATGGTCTTTCGATCGGACGCGGAACTTTCAATTGGACTGCGGGTGCATGGACGAACGTTCGTCAGACCGTGGCTCTCAATACTCCTGGCGAACGGGATGGAGGGTTTTCTCTGGACGTCAACGGGAAACGAGTGATCGACCGACGTGACGTATTCTATCGCGACGTCGTAAAGCTTCCGCCTCCGCCTCCACCCGTTCTCAAAAAACCCAAACCAGTGCCTGTGCCACCGAACTCTCCCCATATGCCTAGCAAAACTCTGAAGCCAAATCCCATCACGATAGGTAGACCAGCACCTATCGCGACAAAGAAACCAATCCCTCTCACTACGAAGAAAGCTCCAACTCTCGGCGGTATACTGGGACCTCTACTAGGAGGCGGTCTTCGTCGAGACGTCCCACCCCTCCTTCCCAAGGCAACTCCATTCCCACAAGGACCCGTCACAGACGCAGCAGCAGCGGCCCTCATAGCTGCTGGCCGTGCCGCTCAGACGCCTTTCGCCATCTTGTTTGGCCCAGAGTCTGTTTTGAGTATCGTAGATGTGACTTCGACTGTGACTTTGACGGCGACAGCTACAGCGACTAAGACTGTTACTGCGCTGGTGACGTCCACTGCTTACCCGTCTCTCATGCCGATAGCTATGCAGTCATCATTGCATGCGGGAAAGCCTGTTCCGTTTGTTGGGATATTCTTCAGGTTCGTTGTTAGTCTTCAGAGACTCTTCATTGTGAACTGACTTATGTTGGACTCTTTAGCACCTTCTTCGGAGGACATCAACGGGAATACGCCACTCCGACGGATCAATACTCTTGGTTCAAGGACTTCGGACTGACTTTCAATTCTTGAAACCTTTTTGATGGGCACTTGTAGGACTGAAGAGCATGCTCTATGCTTATGCTTCGCGATCGCAGAGCCACGACGCGCGATGTTGACTTCACTGAGTGGCACAAGGATGGGGTATGCTTTGTAGTGTTTCCTCCTGTACTCGTAAACCCTACATGCGCAAATAGGAACACCCCGAATCGCGAGCGGCGAGGGAGCTTTATAGATATGTCTAGAGGGATTAAAAGGCTGTGAGTCTGGCGTATATGCTCGTTCCAAGTTGTGACAGTCAACGTTTCGGTTCGATGAGAACGAGTATGAGTATGAGTTGCATGAGGAGACGCGCGCATACAAGCATTGAAAGTTCAGTAAGAGACTGATGTTATCATGAGTTTTGCCTAGAAAGACTGATGTACCGTTCACGAAGGAGCCAGCGGCCTTCACGGTCAATTCGCACTTGCTATGCGGAATTCGGACGGAGACTGGACTGGGTATGTTTGAGTTAGTTACAGGCCGTATGGAGGAGCAAACACCTATGCATAACCAAGCAGAGAGGAAGGGATCAAAGATAGGTAATTTTCGAATATTGAATGGATGCCAACGCTAACAACGCACCAAGATGACACGACCATCGGTGACCTCCGTGTCGTCCGAAAAGTTGACCGACGCCGTATCACTCACAATCATGTCTTCTTCTGCGATGCGCTGCCGCCCTCAATCGCAATCTCGAATTCTCCAAGGTCGAACTGAATTCGGCTGGTCACGACTCGGCGCACAATACCGCTCATCATCATCCTTCCAAATGTGGGGATTACCTTCTCCCATGGTAGTGGTACCTAGAGAAGCAGAGTCGAGGAATATTATCATCATTGCTCACCGGAAAATTTGAGTATAATTTCCGCACCTTTCCTTCTCCTAGAGGTATCCAGTCAATGAGAACGGGTTGACCAGCCTGGACTACGAACCAGTCTAGTCTGTCGGTAGAGTTCAATGACTCGTGACCGAGCATTGTTCCCCAGTCTACAGATGGGCCAAGGAACTCAACGATGCCCTGAGGGATGGAGAGATCAAAACTAGCACCGAATGGGTACGCAAAAAAGTCGAATCATACCATGACCGTCATACACTAGGATTATAGGGTTGGTTTCGAGATACATCGAGGACGGTAGTGAAACGTACCCAACCAACTATCTTGCTGGCGATCGCCCCAGCGTCATGAAAGGGCCAGAATGCGTTTTCGAAGTATTTGGAGAGTACTAAGGAATCTAGATGCAAAAGTCTGTGATTTAACGGGTCTGTGCGCTAGAGCATTGAGGGGCTATGCTAACCGGGATGCCCGCGAAAATGTACGGCAAGGCCGTCTGATACACCGTATATTTGAAGCACATTTGGATTCCTGGTCCGGGGAAAGTGTGAAGACATGAGAGGCATGGGATAGCGGTGATAGTACGTACCAGACTTTTTCAAATCTTAGTACGGCTTCATTGTAAGCCTTCGAAGTCAGGTCAGGTCAATGAGGAATATATCACGAATTATCGCGGGTGGGTACCTCTTCGTTCCGATATTGCCTGGTCAACAAGGAAACACTTTCTCGAGTTGACAGGTCTACGGACTTCGATATGACGAACTTTATAGCGACGACCTTTCCAGAACCGGAGTAACCCGTGCCTTGGATTATGTTCATCGACTGGACGTGATTTCTGTGTATTTTCTGGCAACAAAACGATGTAATGAATGCCAACATATAACTCGAATGCAAACGTTATGCGTACCCTTCTCGTGCTTGTAGAAGATTCAGTGGCACTTGAAGCGCTATGAACTTCGGCCAAAACTAGACTATTCGATATAGTTCTCTCGAGCTGTTGGGGGAGATAGTGCGATATTCAATCCAAGTGATACTACAAAGACGGAAATTAACGAACTATGAACAATCTCATTGCATGTTGAAGACGGTCTTTCAATCCGGTGATTCGGTCTTGGTCTCTGACTGCTCGGAACCAGGATCTCAACCTGAATGTAGAGCCCCGGCGAGACCGCGTTTGAAACTTGGCTACATATGCAGATATATCGTCCAACGTTCTGTCACGCTCATAAACGGAATGTTGATGGGAAGGTCTAGAGACGCGACGACTCACTGCTTCAAAGTCAAGATATCGTCTTCCTGAGGCGGTACATACGGGGAGTAGTTCTTCACCCCGTCCACAATTGTTTTCACAACCTTCGCAGTATAGTCAGAAAGCCACAGGATTTCTTCTTTGTTACTTTGTACAGTCTGCAATGAAGGAAACGAGTATCCATATTATTTCAGTGCTCAACATGAAATCGTGAGATTAACTTGCCTGTGCAGTCTCGCAGATAGTCACTGCAGTGACAGTCATCGGCTTGAAAGCGCTCAATATCGGGACACCGTCACAAATCGTTCGCGCCGCCTTAGCGGCGAGTATCGCGCTATCGAGGGTTTTTTCGGAGCGCGTTCGAGGCATAGAGAGGATACTCGGTGAGATAATGAGAAACTACCACTTTTATTGATGGCCTGAACCTTCGAGTTCGTCTTCATAGCCTCAGCCTATTCTTGGAAAAGAACAATTCAAGGCCGTGCGAATTAGAACGTACTATCCGGGCAGCACACATCAAGTTCAGGACATGAGCTGATAGCACTTGAATAGCAGCCTGTCGCAGCCTCAAGCCACTAATCATAGAGAGCAAAGTAAGAGAGTTTCCGCAAGTTGTGCCAAAGTTGGGCGCAAGACAAGCGCAAGACCAACGCAAGACGGCCTTGAGACGGCCAGTCGGCGATCGGGCGACGGCCACGGCGCTTATTGTCGCCTATTGATAGATGAGCGCCGTGGAAAACACACCAAAATAGCTGGCTTAGCGCTCCGGAATTTGGCCATGGCCGGCCGCCGCTTCGGCTCTCGAGTCGCTCCGGATGCCTTCTTGAAGTTCTTGAAGTTCAACGAATTCGAGGCTGTGAGCCCATCCTTCTTCTATCTCATATCCCAGTTAACATCTTGAGAACAAACCAAATTGCCTTCACTGCATATACTCAATGTTCTCTCGCAGATCGACGTTCCGGACGCGCGCTAACACTTTCGACAGTAAATGCTGCCGATGATTGCAGCTCAAAATTCAGGCCCAGGGGGGAAGCTGGATCGTCACAGTACCGATGTGAAATGGATCAGAAACTGGCAACCGCGACGTCGCTACAAGGAGAGCGTTGTGCGTAGCCAAGATTGTCACAGTGTCGTGCTGATCAACTGTTTCGAATGACTCTCTGTTCGCCCACCCTAGATTTTCTCGCTTCCATCCCTCTGCTCTCAGCTTCGAAAGGAAATCCCCGCTCTGCCTTGGATAGCACTATGCATGTTTCTTGACTCGGATGGTCACGAATTGGACCCGCCACCCCAGTCTAGATACTTGAATATTGGACCATACTTACCCCAGGAGATCACCCCATTGAACTTGCACTTTTCTACGCGTGGATAAGAAAATCCTCGCTGGCAGTGATCGGCTTATCACTCATCACTCTTATCTCATCCGGATACCTTCACGCACGACGTATGTTTCCCGCTCAAATCCGGAGTCTTGCCAGCGCTGCCAGTGGCCACGGACTAGCCTGTCCTTAGGACAACCATGGATCTGTTTCGACCACCCTGGACCATCACATCACATTCCGAATCGTTTCTGAAAGTCGGCCCATGTTCCTATCAGGATACTGCCTCCGACTCGGATGTCTTTCCTCAATCATGGTGCCGCTATGAGCACGTCTTTCTCGCTCATGGGGAAACGCGGACGGCAGACTCAAATGCTCTCCAGTGCCTTTGGAAGAACCATTTTGGGTTCCAGTTGCGGCATGGGTATTCTTTTGAGGAGGAGACGGCGCCTAAGTCTATATCCTCCCACGGGGGGATGTCCGAATGGGCTTTGTCACGATGGGGTCACTTTACTGTCACTTTTGGTTTCTGTGACAGAAATCCCGAGGAGGATGGGGCATTCTCGAGGCCTCATTCCTTCTGCAATAAAAGTAGTTGGTATGCACATCTTTGTGATACACCCGAGCAAGTCCGGGATTGATAATTCATGAAAATCTTACTGTGCCGGGATACGCGTCTTCCCCCGCAATAATATCTTATCAATCAGCCGCCGCGTGTCTGGGGTAGTAACGGCATGTTCCCAGCCTGAATCCTGATCCCAAACCCACACAACAGAAATTCCATGACCAAGGCATCTATAAATTTATAGCAGAAGGGCACTAATGAATTCGGACGATAACCGACATTCCCTCACTTCCTACTATCACAACTTTTTTGGCAGATTTATTGGCATGATCGTACAACGCGCCTCAGCATACGATTGGGCTTATTCTGAACAGATTCCTGGCTCGAGATGTGGTCCTGAAGACGGCCCTTGGCCTAGGTCGTATCAGGTATTGGACGAGGCGGATATCTGGAACGAACTCACCGTGCTCGCGAAACCGCAGAGCAAGCCATTCGATGATGGTACTTGGAAAGCGGACAGCATCAACTTCCAGCCATGTCCGAGAACGAGGACACAGGATAGATACGTCGTCCAACAGCTGGATATCCATGGGCGCATGTGGACTCTGACCGGTGTATTTGACGGTATGCATTTATCGTATCGTGTCTACAGACTGCTGACTAGCTACGAAGGCCACCTCGGAGACACCACAGTCGAACACGTCGCACACCATCTACCCATCATCATCCGTGATTTCCTTCTTCGCGCCTTTTCCGACTCTAATGCTGATCGCGTCATCTCACCCGAATACATCGCCGCCACACTCTCCCGCTCTATAATAGCCTTCGACAAAGCCATCGCCAACGACGTCTTGGACCTGTTCCCAGGTGGAATCGCCGGTCTCGCGGACCTCGGCGACGACGAAATCCGAGCTACCATCAATGACCAACATCGTGGGGGTGCCAACTATAAAAAGGCCCGGCTGTGCATGTATGGCACGACCGCGCTCGTGGCGTTGGTAGATCCGGAACACACGAACCTTTGGGTGGCTAATGTCGGTGACTGTCAAGCAGGTCAGCAGGTTCCAATCTTTTATATGAGATGTTTGACGTCTGACTGTCATGTGCAGTTTTTGTAACCCCGGATGAGGAGGATGATGATTGGAAAGTCGAGGTGCTGACGGTAGACCAGAACGGAGATAACCCTGCCGAGGTCGAACGCGTTCGCAGAGAGCACCCCGGGGAACCTGAGGCTGTCCTCGGGAATCGTGTCCTCGGTGCTCTCGCTCCCTTTCGATGTCAGTTGACCTTGCTGTCATGCCCTTCCATCTGACTCACGTACTCTCTTCTACCAGGCATCGGAGACGTCCCATTCAAACAACCACCGGAATTCAGTCGTCGTATCCTATACAACCTATTCCCCGGATTCCACGACACCTCTCCGTGGGAGGAGTTCCTGGCCCGAAACCTGACCCCACCCTACCTCTCCGCCGAACCCGTCATCACGCACCGCAAGCTCACATCCACCACCGTACCCCGATACCTCATACTATGCTCTGACGGCTTCGTGGATCTGTGCAGCAGCTCGGGACAACAACGCATCATCACGAAATGGGCGAGAGGAATGCAAGGCGTGGTGGTACCCAAAGTCGGAGGCGGAGGCGGAGGCGGGGAGGGCAAGTCGTGGAATATGGCTCTTCGGTTACTTCGGGAGAGTTTGGGTGGGGAGGATAGGGCTGCGGTGTCGAGGGTGTTGACGTTGGATATGGATATCGCGTGGATTGACGATACGACTATTGTCGTTCAGACCTTGTGAGGTTTGTCGTTTTCTTGACCATGCTTTCTTTTTCGTTTCGTTTCGTTTCGCACATGCATATACCTTGTATCTTTATCATCCCATCCCATCCCATCATCCGTTCTCATTGTAATTACTTTGCTTTCTTTTTGATCTGGATTTTCTTGTATCTTTCGTTTTCGTTTTCGTATTAGTTTTCTCTCTGCTGCTAAGGGCTCAAGTTGTACGCATATGAATAATGGAATAGCTAGCTACATAACTTGTAATATAATATAATAGTTGCAGCATTGGCTCATACTTACTGGTGGATCGGTCGGGAGACTCGTGAACTCGTTCGATCTGCTCTTGGTCTCAACGTTCATCACGGTCCACCGCAGCTCGGACCCTTCTATCAGGACAATAATCCAAGCTCTAGCGCTCATATCACAATGTCCATGTGCCTGTATTTGGATTATTCAGGGGCAGCCCGAGCAACTTGTTGATGCCGCAGCTCACTGGCATGCATCGCCAACCTGAGAGCATCTCTTATCTTTCTCGCATCTCTTTCAAGTTGCAGGTTGCTGGAACGAAATGTTCTTTACTCGGCTGTTCTCACTGACAGTGCTAGTGCTAGTAGTGTTCTGCTTCCCGTCCTTTGCTAAGGCAGATGATGTACAGCACCCACTCACGCGTCCCGATCCCACCGAATCTGAAGGACATCTCTCTTCAGAAGCTTTCAACGCGTCGTCGACACAGGATGGAGTTGGAGGATATAGGATACTCGTTCACGACGCGTTTCCGAAACATAGCGTCCGTATGCGCCTTGTTCCAGGTTTCTGTGATCCAACCGTCAGGTAAGTTGTAACAAAACGTCGTCTCACAAGCTCATTCACCGACATCCGTCATGCCAGGGCATTCACTGGATATATAGACGTCGAAGCTCGTCATTTATTCTTCTATTATTTCGAGAGTCGCAGGAATCCCGCAGAAGATGACGTTATCCTGTGGCTCAACGGCGGTCAGTGCAGCGCTATCTATTCCGTCTAGCTTTCAAGTTCATCATTTGCCATACAGGACCCGGCGGGTCGTCTGCAATGGGTCTCTTCATGGAGTTGGGTATGTTGGTGTACTCTGTCTCTGCGGATCTCGAGGGCTTGCTTGGCATCTCATAATCATATCCCACAGGTCCTTGTAACATCGCCAGCGGAAATAGCACCCAATTCAACCCTTGGGGATGGAATTCAAACGCGAATCTGCTCTTTGTGGAGCAACCTATCGGTGTAGGATTTTCCTATGCTGATTACGGCGAAACGGTTGTACGTGAATATATTTCACTATAGAAAAGTCCTCGTACAGAGGTACATATCCACAGACGTCAACGCCGGAAGCTGCAAAGGACATCGCAGCTTTTCTCGCTATATTCTTCGAGTCTGTCGATGGTCTCAAAGGACGAGCTCTTCATATCGCGGGCGAATCATTCGCGGTAAGTGACGCTTATTTGCAAAACATAGATGGATAAATGGGCTCACGTCCTGCGTACAGGGACGCTACATACCTCTATCTGCTGCTGAGGTATACGATCAAAACAAGCGACTCGAAAAATGGAATATGACTCCTGTCAACCTCACATCGATCATGATAGGCAAGTTCTTGTACCTCTGTGATCACACTGTATCTCGACCTTATCGATTTTGTGTTTTCCTTCAGGAAACGGACTGTCGCATCAAAAACAGTGAGTGGATGCTCTGTAGTCCTTGATAGTATTTGACCTACCTTTGTTAGTATGATGGCATCTTATTACAATATTCAATGCACAGATGCTTCGGGGTCGCCACCCATCCAGTCTATCAGGTATTTCGCGTCAATCCGTGTCAAATCAATATCGTTCCACCGCTAATATGCATGCGATAGCGTCTGTACGCGTATGAGGCAAGCGGTACGTGTCTTAAGCTAGGAGAGCTCTGGAAGTTCGCTCTTTCATAACTTACATATACATCAGATTCCCCGCTGTGAAGCCATGGTCACCAGATACTGCGAAGATATGTTTGATGAAATGAATTGCCGACATGCCATGTCGTTCTGTGCGAACGAGTTGTTTAGTCCCTTGGAACTCACTGGTGTGTTGACAGTTTCCATCAGACTTTGAGAACGCCAAGTTACTAACAGTTTTCTCAGGGAAGAGTTTCTACGATATCCGTACCGAATGTATCGGAGAAAATGTGCAAGACATGCTTTGTTATGCAGAGACCAGGTATCTACGCCCAGTAATTGTCTTTCCGTGGCGACACCATTCGACTCAATTTTCCCCCCTTTCAAAGGTTAATCACAGAATACCTGAACCTCCCATCGACCCGCCGTCTCCTCAACATCGACACCTCATTCGAAGGCTCAAACTGGACAATCGCATCCTGGGACGTCAACATGGCATTCGACGCCACCGGAGACGTCCTCCAATCCAGCGACAAATACATCGAAGCCCTGCTCGAGCGTGGCGTCAAAGTCTTGATCTACACCGGCACGTACGACCTGACGTGTAACTGGGTTGGCAACGAGAGGATGACGATGGCTCTTGAATGGTATGGACGCGATGGGTTCGTGAGGACGGGACTACGTGATTGGTATCTCGATGGTAATACTAGTATTGATAATGCGGGTGTGAATGTGAAACCGGCGGGGAAGACGAGGTCTTTCGAAGGTCTCACTTTTG
Source organism: Sarcomyxa edulis (assembly GCA_009761415.1). Lineage (NCBI taxonomy): Eukaryota > Fungi > Basidiomycota > Agaricomycetes > Agaricales > Mycenaceae > Sarcomyxa > Sarcomyxa edulis. The sequence continues at coordinate 307,355 of QUOL01000010.1, forward strand.
CCACCGTTTACAATTCTGGACATATGGTATATCATTTGACACTCGCGTTGATGACTGGACTGACTTGCGTATGCTGTAGGTTCCTTACGATAGGCCCCAGGAAGCCTTGGCTCTTATAAATCGTTGGTTAGCTGGGGTGCCACTTTGATTCGATGCTAGATTGTACAGGGCTGTCGCACAAATATGGCAGATTTTATATTGCGCGGCGAACTTGTTGCGTATTCTCTGTTCGCCATCCCAGTTCAAAGCAAATTCCTCTTTCATGAGCAGGTAAGCCTACACTCACGAGATGAGAATAGAATGTTACACCGCACTTCAGACTCGTGTATGGCAACAGGGACAGATCAGCTTAGTTTTTCGATCATTTTGGGGATGCCGACGCGGCAAGTCAGCACAGACCCCGACCACTTGCCACTTTCCCTATTTGACGTGAGGTGAATTGAAACCACGTGCACTCGAGACGCGTCGGTCGCGCTCGTGTCCGAGACATCGAGCACGCGTATTTACTCGTTGCCGCATCTTTTAGTGTAGTTTTTTTTGTATACTGGTATATGGTCTATATATAGTGTGATTTAGTGCACTTAATCCACATTCCAAGAGCCTGGGAGCCTGTGTATAGACATATATATAAATATATGCAGGAAAAAGGAATACATGGTATTGAGGAGGATTAGAGAAACTCTGAACCACCAAAAGGGCAGATTTATATAGTAATCATATGAGGAAGTAAAACTATGAGGTTTCAGTATATTATATATATCAGGGAGAGCCAGGGGCCTTGGGAAGCAGACATATGCCAATCCTGGGGACAACATTCCTGCCTACCAATTTCTGGAGAGGTAAACACATGTAATATGGGATACATGCAGTTTAAATCACTTCTTGATGTTAAAAGTTGAGAGAGGGACATACAAAAGCAATGGTGGGGAAAGAATTCAAGTTTTTGAGGAGAGAGGGGGGTCAAATGACTCACCAGGGTGATCCAAGATGAAGATGTCCTCTAGATTTTACTTATGCAGTGTTTAAATGAATGGAAAATTTTTAGATTTATCTCTAGGAAGGATGAGAGGGGCAGTGTAAGAAAGGGAAGGAGATAGAAGGCTATATATTGCATACAGGGAGGCTCTCAAGTGTACAGGGACCTTTAAGCAAGCATATATACACCACATATCTCAGCCACCTGCCACATAGCTCATATAGACCTCCAAAATGTATGAGCTTGTCCAGTGTTGAAATGTGTGGCTGAGAGATACTTCACTTGTCCTGGTTGTTCTCCAGACTGGCCATCTGTCAGCATCCCCCTCCCCTTACTGTATAGAACATCTACTCTCTTTATACATGTACATACCATATTGGTCATCCCTATACCGCTTCAAATATTCTGTAGACTTCCCGGTGTCATGCATTCTTCCACTCTAGATATCTTCATATACATGTCCATACAGTCTCCCAAGCTCTTGGAATGTGGATGACATACGCTACTTTATACTATATATAGGCCATATTCCAGTGTACAAGAACAAGAAAAACTACACTAAAAGATGCGGCAACGAGTAAATACGCGTGCTCGATGTCTCGGACACGAGCGCGACCGACGCGTCTCGAGTGCACGTGGTTTCAATTCACCTCACGTCAAATAGGGAAAGTGGCAAGTGGTCGGGGTCTGTGCTGACTTGCCGCGTCGGCATCCCCAAAATGATCGAAAAACTAAGCTGTTGCCATACTCGTGGTATCCCAATGTTTCTTCTTCCTGGTCAGTCATCGAAACAACGACTCACCAACCAATATAAACCTTGAGTCGCAAGGGATGCTGTCGAAATCTCAATGGTTATCGGGGCCCCGTAAAATATGTAGATGAGCCTCAGAGATGCTGCTTGCGTGAAAGCCATCAACGTCTACCTTCATATGTTGGTGCAACGCTGATCGACGCCCCAACGTTCTGCTTGCAGCCACTACGCCCTTCAAGATATCTGGAATCCCATATTTCGATACCACAGTTCCAATTCTGAGTTCTGAATGCGGGTAGCCCGGCTCGGTGAGTCGTCAATCGCATTAGTCCGCCGAAGTAGTAATGTAAATCATCACTTCACTTTCACTTCTGGAATCACTACAGAGAGGTCGGGATTGGCCTTATGCGTCTGATGGTAGGCTGGGGTGTGATGGGTCCACTGCGAAAGGGGGGAGAGAGTTTCGCATGTATTTCGATGCAAATCACTTTGATGTCGCGTCAGAACGTATGCCACCAGGTCCCCGGAGGGCAGGTTGAGGATAGGTCGCGTACGCCACGTATCTGACCCCGAGTAGGTACATATAAGCCAAAAGCCACAGGTAGTCGGGCGTTGATCAACAGCTTCCGGGTACTACTACTTAGTGATCGCCTCGGGGAAAGGTGACCCGGCCCACTGCCCAGCGTCACGGTATCAGCTTGCATCCCTTGATTACTGCCAGTGTAACCATTGCCCAGGAGATAAGTACTTTGTTTAGTCGGCCATCTTCAGCGTGAAGGCGTGAACTTGAATCTATCACGGGGCCCGTATCTGACACTGATGCTTGGCCCCGCGCACGAAATTGAAACCTGATATGCGTGTTCGACGTCGTATGACCTGCATACGACCTCGGACCTCATACGATGCCAAATGACCTGACACGGACACGAGTCCACCGTCATGAACGCGTAATTGAAGGAGTCGGAAGCGCAGTCTTAATGGATCCTCGGCACGCAGTCCATCCGTTCGAGGAAGATGGGAGGAAAACGACGATTGGTGACAGAACCGCAGGCCCGCAGCGGTGATAGGGCTGAACGCAGGGGATGGAGAGAGCAGGGTCAGCAGTAGTTTTGGGAACGCTCCGGGAGAGATACTGATTCTCGAGTACCGAGCTGATTATCGCTACTCGTTCGTTGATTTTCTGTACCTGCTCGTTGATAGATCGCACGAATTGGAATATCAACGATCTGCCACGATATCGATATCGATACGTGAGTGGGTGGTTGTCATCTGCCCAGCTGAGATTGGATGGATATACCGAGGAATGACCATGCTGGGTGATAACGGAAGTAGAAAGCCAAAAAAAGAGCCGAGTCGGATTTTTGACTCGAACAACGACAACGACCTTCCCGGATCTCAGAATTCATGGACATCCTCTCCTAGACACCAACCACCATCTACCCACCTAGAGCGTATCAGCTACTAGCCAGTGCCACTCAGAGTACCAGCCTAGAGTACCAGTGATAGTACCAGGATACCAGCTACCAGCTACTAGCTGCAGTGATAGCTGCAGTTGCAGTGGTACCGGGATGCTCGCCCATCTTTTGCACCCACACCCACACAGACCCCACCTCGACCCCCCCATCGACGTCTCATCTCTCTCCTCAGTCCCCTCCCCATCCGCATCCCCAGACCCATACTCCCCATCAAGCACCTCATCAAAAACACACGCATTCTTCTCTTCCCCATTCTCAACCCGTCCACCCTCACCTTCACCCAGTCCACCACCTTCTCTATCGCTCTCACCATCACGTACCGCCGATTTCTTCGGTTCACCTCCTCGTACCAGTAATGGTGGCACCCACCCACACCCACACCTCACACGCCGGGCGTTCCCATCCCGCTACGCCATCCCATCCTCACCCTCCCCACCCCCATCACTAGGCCTAAGCCTAGGTCTAACATCACCCCAAAAACGTGATTTCCTATTCCTCGACCTCGACAGACCGGCTCTAACGCTCCCGCCAAGTCCCAGTCCCACCAACGCATCGTACACGTCGGCGTCTACTGCCAGTACCGAACTTACCAGCCCCGACGCTGATATTGATGGGAGTGGTATTGGTATTGGTAGTCCGGTAGACGCTACACCGCGTCCACTCAGCCTCGAACCTTCTTTTTCGGTCGCTGCTGCACTTGATAAAGATGGTCATAAGTTTGTAGATACAGATACCGATACAGATGCGGAAGATGTGTTGTTAGGTCCTGGGTCTGTTATCTCTCATACGCATCATCATCATAGCACTACCACCTCTGCCTCTACCTCTGCCACTACCTCCACCTCCACCTCTACCCCACCCGCACCACCACCACCACCACCACCAACCACAACCGTAACCCTAAAACTCATCTCCCCCCTAGGCGTAGGCGCATTCTCGAACGTATGGCTCGCTCAGGATCTCTCCGACACCCCCCTCTCTCTCCCTCCTCCTCCGGCTCTGAGGCGGAGTCGGACTGGGTCGAGGAGGAGTCGGGCTGGGACTGGGGATGGGAGGAGTCGTGCCGGTACGGGAACTGGTACGGGTACAGAGAAAGGAGCAGGAGGAAGAAGTCGCGCCGGATCCAAAGTCAGCAGGACAGGATCTACCAAGAGCCTCCACACCCACACCCACACCGGTGCTCATTCCGGTTCTCATTCCGGTTCTCATTCGGGAACAAACACCCCAGGTCGACACTCAAAACCCAAACCCACTACCCTCGACCTCACTCCCAATGCCCATCCCAATGCCTATCCCAATGCCCATCCCAACCCCAATGCCCATTCCAACCCAACTACCAGTCACGATATCAAAAACCTGAGCAGGAACTCGAGTTTTAAATCGACATACAGCGGTGTGAGCGTGGATGGTGTTAAGCCGATCGTTAGCGGTATCGGTGTTATGAACGGGTGGGGTATCCCGAGTGCCAGTACCGAGGCCGAATCGAAGAACACTGAAGACAGAGCGGAAGGAGAGGTAGGAAGAACGGAAGGAGAGGGAGAGACACAAACACCCACAGGCTTGGTAGCAGTCAAAATGACACCACGCCGGCCTCGTACTGGGACGGGTGGGACGGGTGGGACGGGCGGATGGAGGGAGAGGGAGAGGGAGAGGAGGGAGAGAGATCGGACGAGGGTTAGTTTCGTTAGGGAGGTTGAGGTTTTGAAGGTGTGTATCTTTCTATTCAGATGTCCTGTGCTCTCTTCCTTTTTAAACTATTAAACCGAATTCAACGCTAACCACTCCCCTCTCCCTCCCCACCCCTCCCCCCCTCCCACAAACAGCACATATCCCACCCAAACATAACCCCCCTCCTAACCCACCTCTCCACACCAACGCACCACATCCTCGTCTTGCCATACCTCCCAGGTGGGGATCTCTTGGGTCTGGTTAATGGGGATGGGTATGCTGCTTTAGGTGCGTGTTTGTATTGTGTTTCTGTGTGTGGCGTGTTGATTTTGATTTTGACGCTGACTTTGACTATGACTCTGATTTTTTACTATACCTCTGACTCTGACCTCGCCTCTATTATACGTTATACGCCTCTACTCTGACACCCCTCGTCCATCGCCCTCGCCCTTGTACGCCACAGACGAACGTACAGTCCTCCAAATCTGGTCTGAACTGTGTAAAGCCGTAGGCTGGATGCATGGTGTTGGGCTCGTTCATAGGGATGTTAAATTGGAGAGTGAGTGCTTTTTTTTGTTTTGTTAGTGTTTCGTTCGTTTTGTTTTGTGTTTGTTTCGTGTTTTTGTTGCGGTGGACGCGTTTGTTGTTTGATAGTCGGGTTTTCTGACTGTTTTCATTATTCATTCATTCATACATACATACATCGCGTCGCGTCGCGTCGTATCACTCACACCGACTGTAATTGTATCTGACCTCCCACTCTCATCCAGATATCCTACTAACAACGTCCATATTCTCATCATACCACCCATCCCTCCCTCCTTCATCATACCACCTCCCACACCCCCTCCCCACCCCCCTAATAAAACTAACCGACTTTGGCCTCTCCCGCTTCATCGACCCAGCCACACCCCTCCTCTCCACGCGCTGCGGCAGCGAAGCCTACGCCGCACCCGAATTAGTGATGAGTGGGAGGAAGTACGATGCGCGTGAGACGGATGCGTGGGCTTGTGGAGTCGTGCTCTATGCGCTTGTGGGGAGGAGGTTGCCTTTTGGGGAGGGTGCGGGGGTTGGGGGGTTTGGGGGAGGTGTGGGTTTTGGTGGGAGGATTGCGGGGGAAGGTGGGAGGGTGGAGGGTGTGGAAGGACGGGATCGAGAACGAGAACGTGAACGTGAAAGAGCACGAGCACGAGCGAAGTCCATGGAAGAAAGGGGAGGAGAGGAAAGTGAAGGTGAGAGGAGACATTGGTTGATGATGATTGCCAAGGGGGAGTATGAGTGGCCTCCTCTCCCTCCTCTACCCGATACGTCCTCCGAGTCTACCGTCACTAGCAATGGAGTGGTAGGCAACGGAAATGGAACTGGAGAAGAACTGAAAGGGAACTTTTTGGTTCTGAGTACAGGTGCGCGGAGGATCGTAGGTCGATTACTCGTGAGGGACCCTGCGAAGCGCGCGAAGATTGCGGAGTTGTGGGATGATGAGTGGATGATGGGGAATGGGTTTTGGAGTAGTGCCAGGAGTGGTGGGGAGAATGCGAATGCTGGCGATGCCAATGGGGAGGGGGATGCGGATGGAGAATTTGAGTGGGATGAGGATGAGGATATGGAGGGGGAGGGGGATGGGGAGGGGGAGGGGAGTGGGGATGAGTATGGGGATGGTGTGTATGAGGATGGAGAGGGAGATGAGGAGGATGAGGATGGAGAGGGACGCATCGTGGATCGGGAAGGTATCGATCGTATTGCGCATCAGGAGGTTGTTTAATTGTCGACGCGACCAACTTCTCATCGTGCTGTTCCTTCACGCTAATTCAACCTCGAATCCAGCCCCAGTCGCGAAATCTACATCCATCCCGGCGGTTACTCCACCTCTCGCTCACTCGTACAGAAAATCGTCAACTCGACATCCCTCTCAATCGATCACCAATCCGTTCTTTTCTTGCTATTCGTTTTGTTTCGTCTTCCTTTGCCCGGCCGCCTCGTCTTCGTTATTGTCCTATCCGCTTTTCTCGCAGCAACCCATACACGCTCGTCCGTACGCGTCTACAATCAAAAGCTACGCGTTTTCACTATCATTATTATCGACAACGTTGCTTGCTAGCCAACAACCAAGCCATAAAACAAAACAAAACATAAAATCACTTCCATAAAAATTCGTTGCTTCCGTCCTTTTTTTTTCCACTCTGTGTGTGTGTGTGCCAATATCTCTATTCGTATTCCGTATTCCGTACTTTGCCCTACCTACATATTTATTCCTCCCCTACATCGTCCGTCGTCCGTCGTCTATCGTTCATCGTTATGTGAGTCTCGTTCCATTCCATTCCGGCCATCCATGACAAGAATAGCTTCCTATCTTACAACGCATGCATGCATACCTTCACATTAGATATTCGTTCATTCTCTCTGTCTCTGTCTATACATCTTTTCTTCCTTCTCCACTTCTTATCATCTTGGTCGCCTGGGCAGAAATCGTTGGTTCCTCATCTGCATTTTGTTGTTACTTCGTCTATACTATCACTATACTACCTTTTGTAAAAAAAAATCACCTCCTACAAAAAATTGTACCTTTGCTAGAGCTTCTTTCTTTCGTTATATAATGTTTCGTCTGTACATTCGAGCTTTGTGATCTCGTAACTAGTGGTCTTTCTAATATATGTTTTTGCGACCGAATTTCTCTTGAGAGGGGAGGTGCAAGTGATGGGTGTGGTATTTTGGTATAAGTACAACATGAAAAATATCTGGACAATCTTCTTACAACACCCCGGACAAGAGAGAGCGAACAATCTGAGGAGAATCATAAACCATTCCACTCAAACCCTTCTTCGATGACAAACCTCCCCACCAACGGCAACACCTCAGAACTCTCCCCAAGCCGGACTACATACTCCCCACGTTCCACGACCCAGCACCCAAATCCAAACCTCTTATCCCAATACGACACCGCGTACTTGTCCAATCGCAGTTCCACCCGCTCTGATTTACCCGGCTGCAGGTCCCTCACTTTGGCGAAGGACTTGAGCTGGAGTGGCGGATGCGTCAGGGAGGATGTGGCGATAGGTAGCGTGGTGTATAGCTGTACAACATGCGAGCCCGGGAGGGAGCCGGTGTTGGTGATGAGGACGGAGGCTGTCAGGTTGAATTCGCGGCTGCCGTCTTCCAAGGTCAGGACGTGTGGCGCACTGAGTTGGAGGTCGGTGGTGCTGAAGGTGGTCTGTGCAACGTCACGGGAGGTTTAGTCAAAGATCGATATGAGCATGAATAGGCCAGAACATACATAAGAAAGGCCGTGACCAAAGGCGAATGCGGTAGGTATGCCACGGTGGATGTAGTGTTTGTATCCCTGGTTGTAAATGTACCTATAATTAGTTCGACTTCTTTCTATTTTCCTTGTGTAGGACTGACCACATAGAGATCCTCGGCATATCGCACCTGGGAATACATATCCGTCAATTGATTCAAGAGAAGAAACAGAATCGCAACCGCACCTCTCCATTCTCCGAATGGAAGTGTCCGTAAGACGGCAAGTCCTCGATGCGTTTAGGGAACGATAGAGAAAGCTTCCCGCTGGGATTCGTCTTTCCGAATAGGACATCTGCGATAGCATCCCCCGTAGCATTGCCTAGATACCATGCATGGACGATGCTAGGAACAGAATCCATCCAGGGCATGGTGATAGAAGAGCCCTGGTGGTAGGTTAATAACTAAGTCGTTTGAGGGATCAAGGTAGGAATACTCAACGGCTTGCGTGACGACGATCGTATTTGCATTGACGGCTGCAATATTCTCAATCAATTCGTCAGTGCGACCTGGAAGTGCTAGAGTGGTCCGGTCATATCCTACCAGTGGAAAAAGAAATGAACAACGGTTAGAAAATATATAAGAAGAAGATACAAACCTTCAGTCTCCCAGTCAGCGTTCAATCCCACTACAGCGATGACAACATCTGCATCCTTGGCGATAGACACGGCTTTGGCCATGAGCTCGTCCGGATCCTCGACCTCTGCACCGCCGAGGCGCACGCCGGGGTTGCTGTCCATGACCGCTTCGTCCTCGTCACCGTCAGCCGGGCCTCGAACGTTACAGAACTCGACGTAGATCTCGTGTTTGGTGTTTGCCTTGATTGGGAAGACGCCCTTCTCCTCTACCGTGCCTGTCCCGAAGAAACTGTCAGAACGACGTTGACGCGTCCAATTATCGATCACGAGGTTGCCATCGACGTATAGCTAATCATTCAGGACAAAGTCAGACTGTCAGACGTTCTGAAAATCAAGAAAAGGAATCTCGCCTTCGCTCTGCCTGATACGGTGAGACCAAACTCAAAATTGCAGTCGTAGGGACGAGGTTTGAGGTACCCTCGGAGCTTCATGGTCCATTTACGGGTGATATTTCTAGGCGTAGATGTACTGATGAATATCCTGGTTTCGTCGATGACTCTGGTAGCGATAGGTTCGTCCAGCACGGTCATGCTATTGTCTTCGGTATGGCTATGCCAAGTGCCAATCCATCCTCGCTCTCCTGCCTCTGTTAACAGTTCGTAATCCAAAGAGGGCAAGGTCATGTAGGCTGGAAAGAGACATCAGTCTTGGTGCACGTTGAGCTTGACCGCAACGAATTACCTCGAGCTCCCTCGCTATAAGCCACTTCGACGTTTTCTGCAGACGACAATGCACTGACGATCCCGTCATACGGAGATATGAAATACGAGGCTTTGAGAGCGGCAGATCCACCGCCAGATAGGACGATAGCCTTGGCATTTCCTCCTACAATTGCGATCTTCTTCAAGTTCTGTGGCTTCAAAGGAAGAAGACCTCCTTCATTTTTGAGAAGGACAATGGATTCAGCGGCGACTCGCCGCATCAAAGCCTTGTCGTCGTCACTTTCCACCGTTCGTTCTTCACCGTCACCATCTAGGATCTTTTATTGCGTATAAAACTTCAGTAGGTTCAACGAGAAAAATTGAGACAGACCTCTGGGGCGCCTTGAGCACATTTCTGTACGAGTTCAAGGACTTTGGTGGCACGTTGTTTGACGGTACGCAATGTAAGTTTTCTGGAGCCAATTGACCTGTTGACGAGATCGAGGCTTCTCCACTTGTTTGTACCCGGCATTTCAAGGTCCAGACCGGCGTTGATGCTCAAGTCTATACTGTAGATACCAAACCTAGTACAAAATCCTGGAGATCAAGTTTGCCGTTGGTTTGCAATTAGATAAGCGAAATCGTACCAGTCACTCATGAGCTGAACGATAATTAGTAATTATGCACGTCAAATGAATTGCGTTCTTACCATGCCACTAAATTTCCACTCATCTCGAAGGATGGACTGGAGTATCAATGGATTCTCAGATACGTGAGTACCGTTCACACGATTGTAACTAACCGCCAGGTAAGCCTCGGGTGTGTCGGAAATCAGAGTATAAACAGAATGAAACTCACGATGTCATGATAGACCAAGGTTTGGCATACTTCTGAGCCAGCATAAAAGGCATGAGATATATCTCGCGTAAAGCCCTGTCGCTAAGGACACTATCATAAGCCATTCGGTCATTTTCCTTGTCGTTGCATCTGTCCGACCAAACCGAGCGTTAATTTTGGCAAGAAAGTCGTGCTCATGTGCTTACACAAAATGTTTTATTGCAGTACCAATTCCTCCTTTTTGCACCCCATTGACGTACGATGCAGATATCATTCCAGAAAGGTAAGGGTCTTCTGAGAAACTCTCAAAACTCTGATACCATAGGTTAGCCTCGTTCTATTTCTCGATTGAAAAAAGAAGGTCCTTACCCTTCCACCTAGAGGGTTCTGCGAAAAAGGTGAAGAAAAATTAGTCTTAAAAACGTTCAATACATGTTTCAGTCACTCGTACCCGCTGGATGTTACAAGTCGGACCCAGAAGAACGGATGCAGCACGAAGCTTAGCTTCCGGTGCCAACAACTTCAACCCAACTTCTTCGACAAGTTGGGTATCCCAAGTAGCACCGAGCGCAGTAGACGACTGTTTCAACAGCTGGTCAGCAATAATCTACAGCTGTCTGAGCTCTCAAACGTACAGGTAAACATTTTGCGGGAGTTCCCATAAAGAAATGGTTGCCTCTGACGCCTGGCAAGAATACCATTCATTCAATTAAACTGGCCCAGGTCCACGTCCGCAAAGACGTACCGTTCGGTCCATCGCTGACCTACAGATAGTCAATTAAAAAGAACTTATTTCGAAAGATATGAAGCAAACACACCTTGATAGCTGGAACGCCCAATCTTGGCACCGGATGCGTGTGCCAAAACCCGACGCCAGCGATCAACGAGATGGCTTCATCTGTAGTGAGTTTCTCAGCAACCTGCGCAATGTTAGCTTTGGCAAAATCGGAGGGTGGCATGTCGACGATATCACTGTCAGTAGTAGAAAATTCGAATAAAATGCGGGGAAATTGGTGGGGCTCTGTAGTTTGAAATGGAGTGGAGTCTTATAAGCTTTTCGAGGAGCCTAGATAGGGAAAAGTACAATGAATATATTAGCTGTATAAGAAGGGACATAGTAGTTCTGAGTAAAAGCCTGACACGGAGAAATGAGCATGCGCGTGGGTCCGAGAGTTGCCATTTACCCGATGATGTTCCGCCGTGGTTGCTCTCCTCTCTCCAGTGCTATTTTTCTCCACCTGACCTTGCCCGTATCTACCCCTTCCAGTCACCTGCAATTCCATGGACATAACCATCCCCATATTTGCACAGGCGAATAGCAGCTGGATCTTGATGGAACAGCTGGGAAGTGGGTGTCGAACTTCGGTACGAAGCAAGAAATCAAGTAGTCTCTTTGTAACGGTAAACGGGCATCTTAATAACCCAGGAAGACGCGGTCTCACAACCTTTTCCCTGATGAGGCAGACGACTCCCTCGCGGTCGGGAATACTTTGACACATAACGGCGCGTCGAGTTCTACCTGGACGATAAGCACGAAGACCATATATCTCTTCTCGCTTGGAAACGTACCACAATGCAGGCTCCAAATCTTTCAGAAATATCCCGCGGTAGCTTATCCGCACTACTGGCAAAGCGTATAGAGTCGTTGTCAGTCTATTTGAACCTCTTCCATCTAGATTAACCCATACCAGAGGTTCCCGTCAAAAACGCGTGTCGGAATAAGCACCCTTCATGTGCTACTTCTGCTGGACGCGTCCTGCGGAGCAGAGCAACCGAGGAATTCGACAAGCCTTCCGGCAAGAACGTGTCTGGTCGATGACGTCCCCTTCACTAGGTAGAAGAAGATGCATAGCTTGCAACGACTCCTTTACGCCATATCTTCACGCGTTCATCATGGCTGTTCTACAGAAAAAGGTCAGAAGGATGGGTTCTCTTCCCTATCACTGTTTTCTGGATCAAGATGCGCCGGACTCCATGAAGCCCGAATGCTGTTCTAGGAAAGAATTTCTCTGTCGAAACAGCCATTCTGTCTATGCCTTCCGTCTACGTTGCATCTACGTGTCGTTCAATGCAGGAAAGATACATCACTGTTATAGTTATAGTATTACAACAATTGTATGTATGTATAGGATTGTCCACCGCGAAGCTTTGAGGTTTGAGGACTTCATGTGACAGTGAAATGAGTGGTAGCACTGGAGAATACTATAAGGACTAGTCTCGAATAGTTCATCGAGGCCTATGAGGGCAAAGCCTCCGCGCTGCTAGGATGGTTATGCATCCATACTGTCGCTTTAGGCAGACTTCTCGCGCAGCCTCTCCTCTGTGATGGCCTTCTTGGCCTTGAGAGCACCGACCTTGTCCTCCTTTGAGGCGTCGTATGCGATGGTGGTCTGGTTAAAGCTAGTATGAGAGAAAGGATATCAGTGCAAGGTTACCATGTCAAATGCAAGATATCACGTACGGATTCTCCGGCGACTTTTGGAACTGCTTGAACAGCAAATCCTAGAGATGGCGATGGTACTGGATTAGTCACAGCTCACAAGCTCTAGGACAATATACCTACCTTGTATTGCTGTAGGCGCAGACCGGGATGCTGCAAGAGATTAGAAGTTGTAAGAACTGAACGAGGCAAGATTGAGAAGCGCATGACATACCTCTGACCTAACAATCGGGAGCTCTCGCTCTTGATATGCTTCAAAGGCACCCTGAGGACGGAAAGCACCTTGATCAGAATAGATAGCAATGAGATGTGACACAAAAAACTCACCTTGAAACGTCGCTGGACAAAATAAGAGAAAGCGTTAGTCACCACATAGAGAGTAAAATCTTGGAGATCGCACCTCAGGATGCCTCTCAATTCCCGCAGCCTGCTGTCCGACGCTGGCTTTATCCATCTTAGCCGTAACGACCTCGAGGAGATCCAACGCATTATCGATACCAGTGGCCGCATAGCTCTCAACCTCCTCTGGATCACGGTACTCTGGTGCCTTCGCTGAAGGCTCACCAGCAGCAGCACCGGATAGCCCACCACCCGCAGCGATGGCTCCAGGTCCAGCCGGCTTGACCTCCTTGACAGCTTTCTTCGCGGCTTTGGGCGCAACCTTCACTTTGGCAGGCGCATTGGCCTCTTCCTCTGCCAACAGTCTCGCGTTCTCCGCCTTCCGTGCCAGTTCTGCCTTTCTCCTCTCCTCTTTCTCTTCCTTACTTGCTTTGCCCTTGGCAGAATCGTCTTTCCACTTCTCAGCCTCCTTCTGCTCTTGAGCTGCAGATGCCTGATCTTTTTTCTTGGCTTCGTTCTCGGCTTTTTTGGCACGGCCGCCTTCCTTCTTTGCGTTGCCTCCTTTCGGTGCCATGTTGGATGTACAAGGATGGAATGAGGATGTGATGGAAAGCAGGAGGCAAGCAGGAGGTCGAAGGCAGTTTATGTGATGGTCGCTTATCAGATCAGATTGGTACAGCAAATCTAATCTCTTGATCGGGACTCACGTGGCCGACGACTTAAAGTCTCAAACTCGGATATACAGTAAAAATAAAATTGCCGGGTATACTACGCACAGGTAAACTACCGTTTGGGTGGTCTCTTCTTGACCTCGTCTTCCTTGCACGCATGCAACATCAACTTGTTTGGATGTCCAGGCGTCATTCCAGAGTGCCCTTTGGACCAATCGTAAGATACGGCGTAGGCGAAGATGCTGCCGTTGCGGTTGAAAGTCGTGGCAGCTATCGGGCCAGGTGCGGTTTCGAGGGCTGGAGGAAGAGGTCAAGGCTTTGATATCATTCTACAAGGCTATGACTCACTCTTTAGGCGGGTGCGCGCATCTTTGTCCCAGAAGTGGATAGTTCCATCCGAACCTGAGACGTCAGAAATTACTCTCATGTTATAGATACAAAAGGCTGCAAGAAAGACGCACCACACGTAGAAAATGTCCCGTGTATGGGATGGAACGATATGTCGTTGACTGCGTACACGAGAGCTTGATCTTTAGTGTTTGGTGCAGTATCGCGTCGATGACATTTGAAAGAAAAGTTGTTTCTGCCAAAGGAAACGAGATTAAAGACCGGTGTATCGGAGAGCTAGAAAGAGCACCACTCACGCGGAATCCTTCTCATCTACGTATCTGAGAAAACATATGTTAGTGTCATGATGTCTAGATTCGACAGGGCTCTTACTGGATGGCCACACGTCCTTCGACACTGCCCACTGCGAATCCACTGTTAGCAGCAGCCGTAAAACATGACACGACGCGTGTCTGCCACTTCAAAGGCGATGAAATTGTCTAAAGTGCCACACATGTCAATTTGAGCGGACCAGATGGAAGTGATAAGTGACCACTCACTTTGTACGCAGTATTGGGGTTAGTAAGATTGAAGATCTGGATATGGCGCTCAGCCGTTCCTACGACCATAAGTGGGTATTGCACATCGAAAGTGTAGCATCGTTCTGGCAGCTGCACAGTGCCCACGGGGGATGGAGACCGAAGATCCCAGTACTAAACGTGAAACCGCGTTCAAATCAAGGAGAACATATCATCCACTTGAATACTTACCTTGATAGTCTTATCCCAACTTCCTGTAGCTAGAATCCCTTGATTGCCAGGGGTATCGATCCATTTGATGACTTTGATAGGCGCATCATGTTGCGCTACTTGGGTCGTTTGGCCTGTTGTGATATCGAACATACGTCCCGCGTTATCGCATCCACCAGAGAACACTTTATTTCCTTCCTGTAGGGACATTTAGACGCGCCTTGTAATATCGTCGAAGTGGCAGAATCCCGGGGGCGCACCTTGTTCCAACAAACGCTCAATACAGGCCCCTGGTGGGCATACATAGCTTTTCCCTGTGTTTGCCCATTAGCCCCTACCTCGTAGAGACGAACCTGAAGGCAGAAACACGTCGTTAGTTGGGCATTGGAGTCTACCAGGAACTTGGGCGGCGACGCACATTGTTATCCCAGCTTCCTACTGCAAGATAATCCGCTACAGAAGAGAAGGCAAGCGATGAAATGGAGTCGGTAGGTGGATCTGTGACCTCGATATCTTTTTCAGCTGTAGCTGATGCGTTCAAGTTAGTGGTGGATGTTGCCGAGTTGAAAAACGACATGGTGGCCCGAGTTTTCCGCTAGAGGAGGTGCGAAATTTGCGAGACAAGATTGAGAAAATTTGGGGTAGATTGTTGTAGCACAAAGTAAAAGATGAATCCAAGATAGAAAAGAGAGCGCTAGATTGTGTGGACGTCTAGACAAGAGGCGGTACTTTTGATGTTGTGTGACTGGGGGGTAAGTCAACGACTCGGAAACGGGCGCTTGTCCTTGTCCGGAACTGTCACAACGATGGCCATATCTATCCACCGGCGTCAATCTCCTCGAGGCTCACTCGAAACTACACCCAACCACGAACATCACACGAGCACCAGAGGAATACGTGTACCTCTACGCGTCCTTCTTTTCAATTTTGGCTTCAAGTTGAAGTCTTACTTGGAGCTGCACACACCTCAATCACAAATCTGAAGGGACTGTCTCCATCAGGGTACTTATTATGGCAGACCAAATCAGCAAATGGGCGGCAGGGCCAGCTTGTAAGTAACCAAGCACCAAATTATGCCTATCTTGCAGCTTATCTATCTGTGATATAGATGGTCCCGTTCTCTCTCAGACGGATCTATATCTCTTGAACACGGAACTACAAATTCATCCCATCCTTGCGGGCGTGGACTCCGGATTCCATCTGGTGTTTAATCTCGTCAACGGTATGTCTGCTCTGCTTGTGTGGATCTGAGGTAGCAATCATGGTTGAACACATCGCTTGCAGGTCAGACAGGCGGGTTCAACCCAGATGCACGCGGTCATGACCTCCCATTCACGGCTAAAGACCAGCCTGCCACTCTGCCACGAGTCCAAGAACTCATTATCATCACAGATATGAGTCCCTGGTGTACGTTCGTGAAGAACGAGAGAGGGGTCACCATGAGTGATGTCTGCGGTGCAATCTGGAAAGAGTGAGATCCTCCCGATTGTCCGTCAATTTCCATGTTCTCTGATTGCTGATGGCGTCCTCCAGTTACTCCGAGCATTACGTGACAGATCCAGAATTCAATCAACTTCCTCCTCGTCTACAAGAGCAGGTCAAACGGACGGCGCTGCATAACGCTGCGCCTGCTGGTAACTCTTGGAATATGTATTACACTCCCGCACCTGCGGCTCCTCCCAGAATCAAACGTGTCGGTGAGTCTTGTTTCTCCAAGATCAAGATCAGGATTGATCGGCAGCTCTTATTGAATATATAGACTGGCTCCGGGAACGAGTGTTTTTCGAAGCGCTCTCAAGACGAGATCCCTACACCATCAATCGACTCGGATTCAAAGCTCCGAATATCTTCTTCATGCAACTCGTTGCTTAGGGCTTTCTCGCACTTACTTATATGATATATCCTCGCCTCCCTTGACTGTATCACTGAAATGCCTCGTACGATGTACACACATTTTCCCTCGTATATTTTTGTCGGTCTTTTTTTCATTATATCGGAGTCATACCTCATACTATCCCAAATAGCATTCGAGGCTAGACTTAACGGGCCTATTCTGTCAATAATCGCCATTGATCTGGATACGCATGTCCGAGTAGCCACCAGCGTCGAGTCATCTTCCAAATCAAATCGATTATCGGTGAGAGTTTCCGGAGCTTGCAAGGAGCTTGTGCTGGAGAGTTGCCAGTGCCACTAGGTGCCACTAAACGCGACTGAGTGCACGTGATCCTATCGATCGATCAAGCGCTCGCGAAGCCGCGTGCCGAAGTTGGGCGTTCATTCAACGCTTTTTCACCATCTCAATCTCCACAACGTTCGTCGACCCGGAAGAACACAGTCTCTCGAATAAGTTGGAAGATATTCAGTATATATTGTTCGACACGTGTATTTTGTACCGCCAGGTCAGCTTCAATCTACAACGAGGCAAGCTATTTTCATTGATGTACGAACATCCAGGAAAGGTGCTGTGCAGGCTAGATCATATCTGAACTATCTGCATACAGGATAACGCTCTATAATTGACGATCCGGAAAGCGAACGTCAGCTTATTGACGCTACAATTTCGCGGTCACCCGCCTCTCCGAGATACTTCCCGAGGTCTCGCGCTTTGATACAAGGTTTCTGACTCGAACACGACTCGAACGAATCCAGTAAAGATATTGGAATCACATTGACATCGTGTGTAATATCTTGTCCTCGAGTCAGATTTCCAAATTCGCGTCATTTAGCACTGGTACCATCGTACGTCCAATTGCTGTCCCATACCGAATCCACGTACCTTATACACATGTATCGCAGAACCCTTGAGCGGATCCTAATCCCCCGATCTTCCAGAACGGTACTCGGACTCAGCTACTGAACCACTCCCCCAGATAACTGCAGATATATAGGATGGCCTCCCCTAATGTGACCCCGTTCATTCCCCCACTCAATACCCCCGAAGCCATGACTCCTGGTGCACCTGTTATACCACCAGGATCGCCTTCCATTTGGTCTCAATTACCTCAGGGGCCGGGTACCTACCCACCTTACCTTGGTACACCATATAGCACGCCCTTCTTTCCCCCCGGTATGCTACCACAGACTCCCGCAGCCGCTCCAGGACCCTCCCTCAATCCTAATATGGCGTATGGCGGAACTCCAGCTGCACCTCCGGGTGCTGGACTCTCTGTCGATTACTCAGGCTACCCTCAGTTCACACCTTATGGTGCATCAGCAGGGCTACCTTCGCCATGGGCTGCAGCCCAATCTGTTCAGCCCCATACCCCTTACGTCCCCACACCTTATGGGTTTCCGGGATACCCACAACAGCAGCAGCAGCAAATGCCTGGGGGATATCCACCATCGGGCCCCGCTGGATGGCCTGGTGTTGGTATGATGCCGCCTCCGATGACTGCACCTCCAATGGGCCCACCACCTGGCTGGGGAGGTGCACCTATGGGTGCTGGAGCTTTCAATTCTCCTGCTGGTCCCCCGAATGGTGCGCCTCTTGGATGGCCTGGACCCCTTCCTAACGCTCCTGCTGCTCAGCCGCCCCCACGTGCAGCTCCGGGTCCTGGATTAGTCCGTGCAACTGAGCATAATGCTGACACTGTTGACCATTTCTCAGCGGGGGAACACTGTACGCGCATTTCTTTTCGGTTCTTCAGCTTTGAGAATCAAGTCTTACGGTAATTTGTAGATGGGCCAGTCCTTGAGCCGTTCCTTATCCGAGCGGTCAAGGCTACAGTATATCTCAATCCCCTCCTGACTCCTCCCCCAGACGACGGCCCGCGCCCATTTCTCAAATGGAACATGCTATTCACTTCGAATTACTGTCAACGCTCCACTGACCCCGCTCACAAATCTTGGTCTTCCGGTCGAAACGATCCAGCTACGTTTCCCCGCGTCTCGTCCTTGCGTATAATCTCGCGAGCATTTCCATGGTCTGTCACCGTAACAGCACACAATAAGAACATCGGTATCACCTGTGGCGAAGTCATCGACGCTATAAGCGACAATATGCAAAAAATGTCGAGCAAAGCGGAATTTGAAGCATTGTCTGACGCGATGAAAAGAACTATATCCATCGCGTATCGACATAATCGGTCTACAGCCCATGACGTCCCTGGGGGTCGGTTGGGCGATGGGATCAGGCGGCTTGATTGGTTGGGTCAAGATAGTATGTTTGCTGGGGTGCTGGTGAACGATGATCTTGTGAAAGACTTGTGTGGGGACGTCCTACCATGCACCTTTGAATTGAGGTGTATCCATAGGTATCCTCTGACGGCTGCGGAGATACGCGACCAAAACGCGCTGAAAGCTGCTGCAGCGCGTGAGAATCGTCGTAGGCGACACCGGCCTACGGTTGAATCTGTTCATGACAGTGATGACAGTGCTGGGGAAGGAGAATCTGGCGGTGAAGGTGGCCATTGATGTCCGTGGATTTGTTATGTGTTATCTTCTCTTTCTTTCTGCGTGGCTTTGTACTTTTGTCCTACTTACAATTGTTGGGGATCATCTTGGATATGTTTCTGTGTTGTATTGTATCTATCAGAACTCACTGGATTTCGAGACTTGAACTTATTGATGCTGTGTTCGTTATATAGGTGGAACCACAGGCACCAACACATCACTCCATTCGACAATTGCACCGGAGACAAACGCCTCGCAAAACATAGGCCGTATCCTACCAACATACAACCTCTATAGTCTTCCAGATTGGGTGTCTTGATCGCCACAGATACTGTTGAGTCGCTATAAGTGACGACCTCGATGATTCAACACCCTGAGCTCGTTACCGTGTATGTGGACACAGGAATAAGAAACGAGTACGATGTTCAGATGCGTAGCCTTCAGAAGGTGCTGTTCGATTCAACTGTCTCTTTTTGCGTCAAAACCCAATATGTGTCGAAGCCCCGGTGAAGCGAATTCTTTCCCATTGTGTTGTGTGACCGTGAAGTTCGACTCACATTTCGGCGATGCATTCAATTAACGGTTCGTCCAGCAAGTACGAAATCGGAACACAAACAGAACTGATGTCTGATGCGCGTGCCAAATTCGACATGCAATTTTGCTCGTGAGGGGAAATTCCAGCACCAGTACAATGAACAGCAGTAGTGCGAGACCACAGCTTCTGAAAGGGGCTCGTAGGACACGTGAATCTGCCGACAGTAGCGCGCAGCAGACGTCTATCACCACAGCAAACTGAGTAGACATCCAGGGATCGTGCCTCTGTCAAACGTTCGAGGTACCAATGGAAATGGTGAAACTCACCGCAAGAGATGTATCAGACGTCTGGCTGGTCCTGAGAAGGAGGAATCAACTTTGGACGTAAGCATGTTGGATGAGATGAAGTACCTTTTTCACTCACTGAGACTGGTCCTGGTTTGAGTTTGCCCTGGGTACCGGAAGATCAAGAGCACCCAAGAATTGAGATCTATGCCGCCAAGAGACAATCGAGTGCATCGGATAGATAGTCGATACCCAGACTGCGGTGCAATCCTGTACAAAAGGGCAAAAGTAATCGCGAGGCGTAGTTCGTCTCTACCACGACTAAGGAAGACGATAACATAGATGCTGTTAAGTTCAGCAAGCTCGGAATTGGAAGAGTAACGACAAGCCGTGCGATGTTGTTCCATAAGGTGAGGAAGATTCGAGGAAGAAGTTACACCGGTGCCTGTCGAACATGTAGGCGGAGTAATTCCGGAAAAGCGACGCGCCCTAAGGGAACACATATGCACGTTCTAATCAGCATTTTGGATGCCTTCGAGGAACCGCCGAAAAGTGTCTTCATCATGGTGCACTGCAAGCTGCATAAGCTAAAAATAGGCCACCGTCATGTAACTCATATTGTCACGCAGTCACAACACAGCTGGAAAAAGTTTAAAAAGGCACCACAACTCGTTTGCTCTTTCAAAAACTCCCTTCTGTCCCTTTCTTTTTCCCCTCCAGAATTATCCATCATGTCCAATTATTCTATCTCCGTACCAGCTTCTCAAACTCCTCCATCGCCACAAAGCCAACTTATCGACAAGACCAACACTCTGGCAGTGACGCCCGTTCCAAAAGCTTTTTTCCATCCGTTAGTTCTTGACACCCTGCGCAATCATTTCGCGATGTACGGCGAGATAAACCAATGGGTACCACTGACAGGCTTCGGACGGATACTGGTGGTCTATAAATCAGACGACTCTGCAGAGTCGGCGAAAGTCGCTTGCGACCCTATCATCGTCGACTCGTCTACAGACAGGTATTTTTCGCTCGATTTTTCCCCTCCATTACATACCTCTAATATCATCTCTGCAGCACTCAGACAGTTCTTCGTGTCTACCGCGCGGATCCAAATCCTCTCATTGCGGACTTCATGGCAGAAGACCACTATCTACGACCACCTCCCATTGAGAAGAACTTTCTGATATCACCTCCGGGTTCACCTCCAGTTGGATGGGAACCAATCAAGGAAGAACCACCGAACCCTACACCACTCGCTGACGATCTCATCGCAGCACTCCAGAAACTTCAGCCACATCACAAACGCTCTGACGTGGAAGTACTCTTGGAGCCCCATGACGGCTCAGGTGTCGGTGTATACGTTCAGGATTTCGATGGTGATGAAGACAACGAAGATACCCAAGAGATGGACTGGGCATATGGAGAACCATCGCCGGCAAGGTTGAAGTGGAAGCCAGTTGCTACGGCGCTCCCCCCATTACACGCGATCTTAGTCTGATATACCCTCTCATCGGTGAGCTCTTTCTTCCAGTCCAGCCTTTCAATTCTCGTTCCTTTTCTTTCTCTTTCTTTCCCGGATGATACACAATCAGACCTGTTCTGAGCCTTTATGGGCTTGCGGATACACGATAATTGCCTAAAATACCACTGATCACCCTATTATATCGTTTACCTCCTGTCATCATTCCAAGAACGTCATCACTGATTCTTCGATCTTGATCTCCAGGTTTCCTCTTTTTACTGGGACCCCTCCTCATACAACCTGTACCATGTGAGTTTGTCTTTCAAACGTATCCTTATACCTATTCCCTCCTCTTCCTCGCCTCGTCTTCAAAGGATGAATAATTTTCAGACCTGTTCTGATCCTTTGTGGAGAAAAACCGAAAATTGCCTTTTAACTCTGATATTTGTTGACGCTTCTCCTACCCTTTCCTCGAACGATCCCATTTGACGAATGCTAATGACCATTGTTCATAATGCAGATTAATCTTACCAACACTCTATACCAGAACACATGCATTGTCATCATCGTAGGCGGAGGGTTTCCGTCGTCGTCAAGGACTTTACTTATACTGTAGGAAAATATATCAGCGTCTCACCATTGTATCTTCTCTATTCTGTAATAACATTTCTTCATACCAACCTCTAGCCTTTCTCTTGCGAAGTCGCAGATCAAAAGAAGGGTCATCCCGGCTACAACGTCAGTGCAGACCAACCTGAGGACTCAAGTACTCAATATCCCTTCCGTGTGTTTCGTTGTCGTCTTCGACTTCCTGAGAGTATCGGGATGAGTTCATGGCGATTTGAGATTTTGCCTCGATGTGAACAGCGGCAATTTTTCCGTCGAGCTCCGTCGACTTTGGCTCATCCTCATGCCCGCTTACGAGTAAGTGCATTGGGCTAGTTTGCAGGTTTAGAAACTAATGGCGACTCTCCAGCGTCGCAAACTAAAATACAGGCATATTCATATGCTGCGTTCAGTTCACTTACACCAACGGCACCCACAAAATCTTTCCAAAAGGCGTCTTGGCACTACCCTGGTCTCGCCCTTTGTCGACCCAAAATGCCACCTCGTATATCCCATTGATCCCTCGGTCATCTCCTTTGACAAAACTCTCTTCATCCGCATCGGTTGGGACATCCAGGATCAAGCGTGCTGATGATGGACTGGGGCTTGGAGTATCCAGTATCCAGATGAATTTATTCGGTTCCCCCACAGCCGGTTCGCTCCCAACGACTGAGGTCAACTGCTTCGACACCTTCACCAAATTTTCTGGTGTTGTCAACAGCCGAACATGCGCAATTCCCCTAGTTGTAGAAGGGTGAACTCTGTTCTCCGGTGGATCCTCAGGAACCTATCGTACCCGAAGATAAATGCGAGCCCAGGATAGGCGTCCTGAAAACAGACTTACCCTCCATTTTCTCGGTGAGATATCCCCACAAAAGAAGGGCAATACACCCCTCCCATATATCTTCTCTGGAGCTGTAGCCAACCACTCCAATACTTTCCCATCGGGGCGTTTCCGGCCTCCCTTCTCTTCAGGCAAGTATACGACCAATCCATCGCCTCTTGCGTTTATGATATCCGAGATTCTCGTAGACGGAGAGTCAGAACCTGTCCCGAGGAAAGCATAGTCAATCCAGCCCGGCGGCTTGTTAGCCCATGGATGGTCGGGGGTCTGGGAAGCTGAAGGCGATGTGAACGATATGAGTTCGAGATACGCGCCGTCTTCGAAGACCTTCGGGCGAGTTCATCAGCTATCGTACTCGAGACTTCGAAGCGTGCATTGATAGCTTACGACCAGCGCATTTTCGGTCAAACCACCAGCATGTTTGCCTCCAGGAACAACACTACTTTCCGCGTTAGATTACGATGGATCGATGAATAATATGGATCCTCGCACTTGAATCCTAGCTCACGGAACTGTTTAGAGGTCTCCTCGAGTGATCCCGGGGGTGTAAGATGCACCAAGTGGTCAATCGTTTTCGTTGATGGAGACATGCAGCTTGAATTGAGAGGGCACGATAAGTGACTACGTGGTTAATATCTTGCACCTGTTCTGTTCCCAGGGCCAGGTTGTGGAATCTAAGCTATCAATGACGACAAAGATGGGAGATCTGAATCAGACAAGTAGCACGTATGCATGGATCACACCATCGCGCTTCAGGCATTGGAGGTATCTCCATTCGTCGAGGGTCTCGTTAGAAATTATCTGCATGCAAACTCGATAGTGCGTTATATTGAGCACATGTTCTCATGCGAACTTCTTGTTTTCGTCTCCTCATGCTGCACGAGGCACAACAATCTCAGACAAGAATTTGCGCCTTCGTTCGCAAAATACTTCTTTCTTTGGGACTATAGTGAGCAGCGGAACCATCAGATTTTTGGAGATGACAGGGCCAACTCGATGAAACTCACCCCAATCGAAGTCATCTTCAATCGTACCTGTAGCGACAACAACGAGCCCCGCGAACCGAGGATTCTTGTTCGTGTTGAACAGTGAAGACCCGCAATTGGAACAAAAGTGCCGCGTTATGGTCTCTCCACTGTCTGCAGTGTCGTCGTAGCCTCGGATCGTATCTTCTCCTTGAATGATGGTGAATTGCTGATACCACATCACGAGTGAGTTGGGATATCTACGAAGATGACAGAGACTTTGACTCGCGTCTGAATTGAACAAGGCGTTGGCCATAAAGGCCGACCCCGAGCTCTTCTTGCAATTGGTGCAATGACAAACGAGGAACAGAAACGGCTCCCCCTTCAGTTCGTAGCGCACAATACGACAGAGACAGACACCATAACGAATGGTTGTGGGCTCTTGGATTATAGCAGACATTATACTGTATCACGGATAAAGGACGAGCAGAAGTCGGGTGTAGGTCCGCCGTAAACTTGGGGTTGCTTATAACTCGAAGAAATTTCTCACCGTCTTATAAATACAAAATACAACAGTTTGACGCACATGAGTGGAAGTAATTTCCTCCCCGAGAACACCTTTCTGGCCGAGGTCGCTCAACCCAATCAACATGAAGTCTATGACCGCAAGGTTTCTATCATGCTAACAAAATGACAAGTCAGCTCATTAATAAGATCAAATAAATGGCTGACTCAGGAGGGAAGAGATGGGGTACCAATGATATTTCACTAACGACGAAACAGCGCCCTTTGTTCAGCCTGAACCAACAGTTTGAATATTACGATACTGTGCAGTAGAGAAACACTTCGAGCTAGAAAAAAGTTACAGGTTGTTGGGAGGAAGAAAAACGCGACAGTAGCGAAGATCTAGATAAAGGTGTTAGACAAGATTATCGCAAAAGAACACGAAACATAATTACAATCATTGAAAAATCTTCGAAAGCCATTCCTTGATATCACCCAAGGCCTGAGACCTTTCTGGCTCATGGATGGTCAACACGATAAAGTCATGTACTGCGTCCGGGTACTCGAGATACAAGACATTGTCGGTTGAGGTGTCAATCACCATTCTATCCCTCAACGTCCTCATAGCATCTAGTGTTTGTTCAGCACCGCCTGCGATGATGCACGTAGGCGGGCAATTGACGAAGAGTCTCGCGGGAGAGGCGATCTTGAGAGATGCTGGGGATAACCATGGGTTAGTTCTAATATCGTCTGGAGGGAGACGACCGAGCAGTGCGCGAGCGGAATATCCTGACTTGAGGATGATGCTGACAAAGTCAGAATTGGCATTTCTGTTCATGGATGAATCGGGCTTGTCGTCGTGGGTGCATCCCCAGTCCACTGTTGGGGATAAGAGGATAAGCGCACTTGGTATCAGGAGGGATGCACTGTCCAACTGGACGAGATAACGAGCGAGAGCGACAGCGAGATGACCACCGGCGCTGTCACCTGAAAGAATGATATTTTTTGGGTTGAGTTGTACGGTCTCCACGAGATATCTGTACCCAGCGAGGGCGTCCATAAGAGCTGCGGGGAAAGGATTCTCTGGTTTGAATGGGGATGCAGACGATAGGCGATAGTTGATACTAAATGTACGATCGACGAGTCCAGCGCAATGCGACAAGATGCTTCTTGGTATAGCGGCTGTTGGATCTTTCGGAGAACCTGAGCCTCTCTGGAAATCGAGTCAGTAAGAGAACAGCACATTCTCCAAAACTGCTCACAGTGTAGCCTCCACCTAGTATATTAGTAGACGCATGAGACTAAATGATTCGGAAGAGCAATGAACAAAACATGTGCTTACCATGAAGATGATATAGAACCTTTTCATCGTATCGAGCCAGTTGCGCGTGCTTCCCATCTGGGCCCCTCCTCCCCGACCAATGACCACTCACTCTGACAGGCGACACGGAGTTTATCTGGGCCATCTCATTGATATCCTCACGAATGAGGTCTTCCGGCACTGCGTCAACCCACACGAAACCCACACTATCCGGATTAGCTGCGTCTTTCTCGGGATTATGGGCCTCATGAGGAGTTGTGGAGTACATGATGTCGACGAAGGCGTTTACAACGTGTACTACAACAGCACGCGAAAAGGGCCATGACCGACGTGGTCTCCAGTCCGGGATGGCGGAGACGACTACCCAGAAAGGTAGACGAATGCATATCACGGTGACGACCGTGTATACCAGATACAAGGACTTCAGTGGTTGCGATCTGAACTCGAACATAAAGACTGTAGAAAGGAAGCAGTAAGTGTCAATAAACAGATATCTCGAATTAGACCTACAACAGATTTATAGCGTTCACAGCCCGAACCAAGCCCGAACTTCAAAAATTAGCGGGGCAAACCGCAACTTGAAACATCAAGCACATCAAACCAACAAAAGGACCTGAGCGGAGCTGTGAGCTGCCCCAAGGCTGTTCATGAGGGGTATGTCTGCTCTGCTAGTGCCGAGCGCTGAATCCTGAGTGAGGAGTCTCAAGCTCGCCGCTCCGAACCCGAGTGATCAAGTCGAAAAGATAAACGCCATGAGTCACGTCACGCATCACGATACACCTTGCTATCCAACAAGTACTTAAAGCAGAGCAGAGTCGAGTCAGAGGTATCCAGATTGAACCTGGGCAACGGGTGAATATTTGAATTACCCAAGAATCCTCTCAACAGGGATAATAAGTATCATTTATTACTGAGGGACAGAAAAAAAATGCCGCCACACCGAACTCAAGAAATACGCCATAAACATCGCCATCGCCATCGTCCACAACGGCGAAATACCAATCACAGGTCCCAAATCAACAGCCTCTTTCAATGCGCCCTCGATCCCTTTCGCCATAGCCTCCATACCAAATAGCTCCTTTGCCCGCTTCCTCGCCCTCACCTGCAGCCCCTCTCTCTCCTCCTTCGACATACTCACAATCTCCGACAAGGCATCGGCCCACACCTGCGCGTCAGGCGGACACAACCATCCAGTTCTCTCGGTATGTGGTTCAGCGACGACGCTTTCAGTCGGGCCTCCACTATTACAAGCTAGAATTGGAAGCCCGCAGAGCATACCTTCCACAGGACCGATCCCGAAATGTTCGTTTGTGGGAGTGTACAATAGAGCAAGAGTCGATGGAGCGGTCAAGAGAGCGGAACGCTGGGCCGTGGTGAAGTTCAAGAGGAACAAGATGTCTGGGTTCGTAGGTGTGCAATTGAATGGAGGGATGTTGGTACGTGAAGTGGATGGGGTAATGATGTCGAATGTAAGGGAATGCAATTTTGCACGGTCGATTAGCCCGACTAAGGTCATCATGTTGTCTTCCAAACGTGGATCATATCCACCCGCGATGACTAGTCGTAACTTTTGCTGGTGAGTGACTTTCAGTTGAGCAAACGCGTTGATTGCTAAAGCCGCGTTTTTCTTTTTCTCGAAACGGTTTAGAGATAGCAGTGTAGGAGTAACACTGCAAGAAATGGAATCATTATTAGCGGTGGTTCAAATCGAGTCTACAAGTACTTACGACACGACTTGCTTGATGTCTGGCGATTCCGTATCCAGAGTCATCGCGTCATAGGCGGAGATGTTGATTCCAGGGTATACGACTTTTGGTACGCGTTTTATTGATTTGAAATGGGTCTGGAAAACGCGAGCTGTGAACTTGGAGTTGGCAAGAATTATATCAGCTTGTTCTACAGTGCGGTCAGTCACCAACACTTGAAATATCGATGACACTACGAACTGGTGGTAATCTCTTCCAGCAAGTCCATGGGATATCGATAAGCTCGTTTCAGCAAGCTGACTCGTTTCTTGGCCGAGCTATCACTGTCTTCCACGTATTCCCCATTCGCCAGCAGCTTGTCCGGAAAATGGCAATAAAACACTACCCGCGTCGTCCCAAACACGTGTAAGAACGGAATGCAAGTCGAGAGCTGGTCAACGAAGTAGACATCGTACAGAGGGGAGGAAGGTCGGATAAGACGCGTCGTGAGATGGAGTTGTCTAGCATGCGCTAGTAGGATATGAAACTTGCCATTTATCGAACGAGGAAAGGGTGGGACGACGTTGTGAACTGTGAGTGTGCCTACAAGGAAACGTCAGGTCACCCGCAGGTACATTCTCTCTGCTCCGACTCACCATCTTTAGTCTCGTCGAAACAGTGATCCGGATCATGGTGCGAGGTATAGATGTCGACAGTATGGCCTAATGCTTGTAAACCCAGAGCCGCGTCAACAACGAGACGTTCAGCCCCGCCTGAGAGGGTATAGTCAGGAAACAGCTGTAGGTACCAAAGAGTATTTTGAATAGGTTTATGCACCGATTCCCAAGTCCGGGTGTATGAAAGCGACTCGTAGAGGTGTTCCGTTGGCGGTCATTGCGACGAAAGGGCTCGAAATTGGTTCCTTGAAATACAGCCAGCAGCTAACGAGAGTCTATCAACAGTTGAGGTTTGGCCGATACACTTGTTTCGAGGTAACAGCGATGGAATGTCGAGCCTAGTTTTGGGACGGTAGTTCTGGCTGTGTAGAAGAGGTGAACGCCCGTCTGGTGCCTTTCCCCGTCATGTCTGCTCTCGCGTTCGCACTTCCCAGAGCTGATTTTTTCTTCCTTCCTCCGGAATTATGGCTTCGAGTATTCCGTTTTGCAACCTGCGTACCGCAGATGATGTTGACTCCCGACCTGACCATGCTGTACGGAAATGAGGCTCACACCAAAGCCGAACGAATGATTTTACGCCAATCCTACGTGAGTAGCTCTATTACTCTATCCGAAGAACTTATTCTGATCGTGGATGCATCTGCTCGGTGTCTACATGATATTCTTTGCTTCAGGCCATGAAACGCTCCCTAGTTCTTGTTTGTCAAGCATGGAACATTCTCGCGGCGCAATATCTATACGAATACCTCGTCTTCGACGATGAGAAACTGGTCCGTATATTGGCAAAGACACTGTGCAATCGGACATCTGGAACTGGGCGATCGTGCGGGTGGTGGACAAAACGAATCGATACATCCATTTCTCTTACCTCCCTAGAGTCAGCTCTGAAACATTTCCCCAATCTTGCAGTCATCAAATTCACTCATTCGCAACTACACGAGGATGCTATGTCTTCGAAGGTTATGCGAACCATTGCACAGACGTGCGGTCCATCCCTACGAGTCATCTACTGGGCCAACACACATATGCCACCTCAGATCCATGATCTAATGGAACTCCTCAAATCTGCACCAAATCTACATATGCTCTGTTGTCCCCGCATAGCGGCTCATGACTCCACCCGACTAGACTTGCTACCAATCCTCCCAGAGCTCAAGGTCTTGGTTCTCATGACCGAACACTGTCGCGAATACTACCATGATGGAAACGTTATGAGCTTTCCGTCTCTTCGAGCGCTCATCTATAACGCAGGCAGCCCTGAATTACCTCATCCTCTAGAGCCCCTGCTTCAAGTTCACGGTCATCTTCTGGTTACTATCGTGATCCATCTGACGATCTCCTCTCAACTCTGGAAAGATTTGGAGCTCATATCTCGATACTGCATCAACCTCAAACGATTGGACCTTCGGCTCTTGCGTTGGAGCGATCTACAGCCTACCCTTATCCTTCCGTCGACCGTCACCCAATTCGGCATCCGTAGTTTGGTTTGTGGGACAGCTTCCGACTACCTGAAGCTATTCCATCACCTCTATTTAATCAACGCCCCCTCGATGAAATTGGTGCAAATTGTCGACAGCCGGATTGTCGCCGATCTATACCACGAACGTAATTCTCAGGTACTCTTGTTGGGGCTTACCGCACTGAAAGCTAAAGGGATCACTTTGATGGATCATCAAAGACGCGTTATTGAGTGTACGCTTGTAGTAGGGGAAGTAGAGGAAACAAGTATCAGACTCTACATGGATTGGCTGAATTCTGGCCCATGATTTCCCAGTATGTATGTAATGATAACTGGATTTTGACCAGACCTGCTTCAACAAGCCACTTGCTGTTGGACAAACCAAGGATCTTCACTCACTCTAGAAAGCTGACTTCGGTGCAACCACGGCCCAGGCTTCGTTTCATCAAGTACTCCTGGGGAAGCTGATAGGTTCGACGGCATCTTCTCTTATCAGACTCAGATCTTCAGGAAGGTCGATGTGTGGGTTTTTGGCCGTGAACGCCGATGCAGTCCTACCCAGGACACCTAGGACTAAAAATACTCGGACCCAAGCCGCCCATGGACAAAAGACCAATGGGGCTTGCGCACACTATCCCAGCTTCATCTCGAACCCGCCATATTCGAGATGTCCACTCCCTCCCATGTCGCTATTGTCACAGGCGCTGCTCAGGGCATCGGTCGTGCCATCGCTCTACGTCTTGCAGATGATGGTCTAGATATAGCCGTTAGTGACCTGGCTTCTCAAAACGCGTTATTAGAGACACTAGCCGCCGAGATCCGTGCCAAAGGCCAGAAGTCTATCGCAGTCATCGCGGATGTCGCTGTTGAACAGGAGGTTCAAAATATTGTCCAGAAGACGGTCGATGAGCTTGGCGGTCTCGATGTGGTGCGTTTTGGCTGTTACGATTCGAATCAGATTGTCAATCGATTCTCTCAATTTGTAGATGGTCGCAAACGCTGGTGTTGCGGTGTTGACGCCAATCCTTGAGAGTGTGTGACTCTTTTGATCATCATGCGACTACTGACAAGCGTAAAGCCACGATGGAGGAATGGGACCGTGTCTTCTCCATCAACGTGAAAGGAACGCTTGCTTGTTACAAAGCCGCTGCAAAGGTGATGATTGAACAAAATCGCGGCGGGAGGATCATCGGTGAGCACTAGTCCTGAAGAATGTTTGTCTCGTTACTCATGGTATGAGAATACTTAGGCGCCTGCTCTCTAGCTGGAAAAAAGAGTATGTCGATCAAGAACCTTTGGGCTTCTTGAGTTCTGATGACCACGGTGCAGGCGCGGCGATGTGCAGCACTTACGGGTCGAGTAAATTCGCTATTAGGTCCCTTACTCAGGTCGCTGGTATGCTGCATCCCTTTCGGTCCAAAAGTGTTCTTCTGACAATTTCGTCAGCATGCGAATTCGGCAAATATGGTATCACAGTCAACGGCTATGCCCCTGGACTTACGAATACTCCACTTTGTGAGTTGACTGCTCCACTCTCTCTATATCTCCTGACTATACTGGCTAGTGCGTACCATGGATGCAAGAGTCGGAGATATGATACAAGCAGGACCGGGAGCATACACAGAAATGGTGATCTTGCTACTCAAAGTTATCCATAAGCTTCTAAACAGTGTTGCAGATGAAAGCTCAAACCGCTCTTGGGAAGGTAGGAGAACCTGAAGATATTGCGCGTGTGGTATCTTTCTTGGCCTCGAAAGATTCTGGATTTATGACCGGTAGAATTTCTCATTTTTCTTCGCTTTGGTCAAAATTCTTACGCGTCTATAGGTCATACTCTGGCTGTGGATGGGGGTATCTGGTTTGACTGAAAAACCGGAGCACGTATCTATACATGCATATATCAGTTAACCACAACGTGAATCTCCTCAAGGAAATATAGCTTCGTACTTACCTGGATATCATCAGCTTATGAGTTTCCACCCAATGCTAAGAATGCGATACGGATTAATATTATCGGCGACCATACTAATCGAAAAGTAGAAGGAACATCGCATATATCGGTAACCTGCGATTTTGCAAGGCGCCTGTCGATTTGCACGCCTGGACGCGACGCGACGCGACGGTCACGCGAGTATCACGTGTTCCATATCCTACTATCTCCACTTTGTGGCGTAGGCAAGGCGTAGGACCAGTCGAGTCGTCTGCCGTTGGCATCTATATCACATCCAAACCCACAAAATCTAGTTTCGGTCGTGACAATATTCGCGAATTGGTCTCTTTGATAGTCGGTCTAACTTTTAAGTACTCAAATCTTGCTCAAATCCCAAGGGGGACGCATCCCAAGAATCTCGCACCTGAGGTTGTTTTTCGCGTTTAAGGTCTCAATGAGCCCCCCCTCCCCCTCCCCCCCTCCTTCCAAATCCGGTAATACTTACTATATATGGAAGGACCCTCTCCACCTAGATCTCGCACGTTTTGCAACAATTTTGTCTTGATTTTGTCCAGCCAACCTTTTGTGCATCCTGATATACTCTATATCCTTGTATAATGCTATGAGACACCTGAACCTTCAAGTTCTGACTCTGCAAAATGTTGAGGACTGTATAGGGTATAGCACGGGTATGGGAAGGGTTTCAATGTCTAACACCGTACCCGTACCCTTGTAAACCGTCACCGTAGCGGGTACGGGTCTTCACGACCCGCAAACATATAAGGGTAGACAAAAAACCCGCGGTGCACTTGCATACCGCGGGTTGAATAGCATTCAGGCCCTCCAAGGCCAACGAGAGTGTATGTATAGTAGATACAAGTCCAGCGCACTGCGCTGGACTACAATGATGCCCATTTGAGTCGATGGGACTTCCGAAAACTCAAGAAAAAGAACTCAAAAAATCCTAAGTACAAATATATACACCGCAAACACTCAACGCGATCAAGTCTCCGTCTCTACCTCATCTTCTATGGTAGCAATGCTCAGTTTTCTCTTGTTGTTGGACTTAGCAGGAGTGACAGCGGTTACTAGATCTTCCATGATGAGGAGGTCATGCCGTCCCCAGGATCCAAGACACAGATGAGCGCGAATCGATGAGGGTGAAAGGCGATTGCGTGTGAAGTGAAGAAGCTGTCGTCCTTGGGAAAATACACGCTCGACGGCCGTTGACGTAGCTAGAGAACTTGTCAATACACAGATTAGATGAATTATTATGAAGAATATACTCACCCGGAACACTCAAGTAATCCAACGCCATACGCGAAAGCTTAGGATATACCCGTTGTTTGTCTACCCACCATTTGAGAGCATTCGGGACATTCTCGATAGGGAGCCGAAGATAATCATCGATCTCACTGAATACGCGTGAGGAAGAAGGGTCCATGGATATGTTGCCAAAGTCAGTGAATGTCGAGGGTGTGGGAGCCTGTTGAGGAATGAGATCAGAACACAATAGATTACCAAATGTCGGGGCAGACAAACCTCGTTGGTGCCGTCCTGAGCTGAGACAACAACAAGAGTGCGGTCACCTGCTTCGTATCCAGCGATATACTCTTCACGCGTCATGTTCTCGGCTTGCTCGATCCACTCCTCCTCCCATTCGTGTTGACGGAAATACTCGAGTTTCAGCCCAGGGTGTAGAACTAGTAACCGAGACAGTGTTAGTTGAGACGAGTGAGTCCGAAGGAACATAAAATACGCACCCTGGAAGACCACGAGGGTGGTCTACACTGAGGAGGAACAAAGATAAAATGAAACTGAGTATGGATTAAAAGGTAAGGTACACTACGAGCGAAGCGAGGCATGTAAAGGTGTAGACAAACAGTAACAAAGCGAGCTACTGTTACACTCTCCCATGTTTTGAAAAATTATCTCCGGGTCGGCGTAAAATAAGTTAGAGGAAAGTAACAAGTGCGAGGAAACAGAATATAAGGGAGTAAGGTAATTGACCGTAAAATCCGCAAGAGCTATAGTCGATCAAGCCTGTGTGTCTCGAGAGTTTATCCAGTTGTCGAGAGCGATTGTGTCGTCCAATTCGCGACCGGCAAGCCACAAGTCATGTTCTGGCCCGTAACCGGCCCAGCGGACCAAGTATTGCTTTCCTTTGCCACGGGGTCTCTCGTCTATGATTCTCTCGATGAAGTATTCGATTTCGCCGTCGACTGTGACAATTGGTCCCGGACGTGACAGTTCACGGTGGGGAAATTTCACGGGGTCGTTTTCGATGAAAGGCTCCAACTGCGAGGCATGGAAATTTGGGTGTATATTAGGGGAATTCGGAAGGTCGAGTACGTAGTTGGAGGTTTCCGGATGAAAGTCAAGAATGGTGTAAGGCCCGTCGAAGCGAGGCATAAATTTAGCGACGCGTCCATCTTGTTTCTGCATGTACTCGCGGCGCCGATTAATAGTGGACAAGAGAACGCGGTCGCCGACTTCGAACTGACGTTCGACGGCACGGGATTTGTTGGCGTGATGAGCCTGGTGAATTTTGGCAGCGGCGAGGTTATCTTTTGCGTCGAGCACGTCAACATCCAGTCGTTTCAATACGTCGAGCGCGTTAGAGTCCTCGAGGGAACTAGGGACAGGACCGTCCATCAAGGGCGGCAACAACCGCGGGGATCTGCCGGTTTTGAGTTGGAAACCAGAGTACCCGGTGGACGCATTCACGGTATTCATTATGTGGAAGCGGACGGCTGGCAGAGCGGCGGACCATCCTTTTTGATTACGTTCGACGTGAAATCGAATGGCTTGGATCACCGTTTTGTTGGAACGTTCCGATAGTCCATCAGTCTGAGGGTGATAAGAGGTCGAGAGCCGGTGTTTTATACCAGCGCGCACCATCAACGCTGTCCAGAACTTCGAGATGAACAGCTTGTCGCGATCACTGATTATTTCTAACGGACATCCGTTTTCGCAGTACCAATTGTCGAAGAATAGCCCGGCAATTTGTTGTGCTGTAGAATCGGTACGGCAAGGAACAATTTGTACGTCGGTTCCCAGTCTGTCGGTAATCGTTAGAAGACAGTCGAAACCGTTCTCTTCGGGTAGAGGCCCCACGAAGTCCATCGTGATGCATTCGAGACGACCGTCGGGAACGGGGAGTGGATGTAATGGACCAGAGGGTCGAGCCGTTCTTCCTTTGTTGCGTTGACAGTCAGGACAGGAGGCGACATACGCGTCGACGAGATCTCGGCGCATATTAGGCCAATAGTAGTCGTGACGGAGGGTAGTGTATGATTTGTCCCCTCCAAAATGACCCAAAGCATCGTGAGCCATGTGAAAAAGAGTCTCTCTTAAGGAGGATGCCCGTGGAACCACGAGGCGGTCGCCCAAGTAGAGTAATCCATCCGTGACTCGAACGCCACTTTTGGTGTCGATTTTACCGGAAGCGATGTCTGCGAATAGACTTTTGCAGAAAGAGTCGGTCGTGTATCCGAGCTTGATGTCGTGCAGGACGGAAGGATTCGTACCGACAGTGAACAGCGCGTTGACATTAATTTGTGGAGGCTTTGGAGTCGGGTCATCCTCCATTTCGGTACGGGATAACGCGTCCGCGACCGTGTTAGATTCGCCAGGGACGTAGGTGATCGTGTAGTCGTACTGACTCAGGAATTCCATCCACCGAGCTTGTCGTCTGGACAGATCCTTTTGTGTGTCAAAATTCTCCAAGGTTCGATGGTCGGTCACGATTGTAATATGAGTCCCCAACAGATCGACGCGCCATTTCTTTAACGCTCGGATGATAGCGAGCATCTCCTGCTCGTGTACGGGATAATTGAGTTGAGCGCCGGAGAACTGCATCGAGTCGTAAGCGACTGGTCGAGCTGTCTCCCAAGTAGGGCCAAAGCTTAGAGCGGCCCCTGTTCTCCGTTTACTAGCGTCGCAGGTAACAAAAATCTTATTATCGCCGGGATCATCATGTTCGATCCGGGTAAGACATTCTCGACTGAGAACTAGATCTTTTACGCCTTGAAACGCACGTTGCTGATCGTCGGTCCATGGAGGGAACGTGAGATTACACTCCTTGGTTGTGAGCGGTGTCAGGACAGCGGTGTGCTCTGCGAGCGCCGGCAGGAAATCGGCTATGTATCGTACCAGACCGAGAAACATTCGAACGTCCTTCGCCTTTTCGGGGCGAGGCCAGTTGACAATTCGTTCCACCTTTGCGCTGTCAGCTTCGATGCCACGAGCGGAAATGTGGTGTCCGAGAAAGTCGATCTCCGTGCAAAACAGATTGGTCTTCTTTATGGAGCAGTACAAATGTGCGTCGGCAAGGGCGGACAGAACTAATGAGCAATTAATTTCATGTTCCGCGACGGAGTTGGACCAGATAATGATGTCGTCCAAATATACGTGGCAAATCTTTCCAATGTACTTTTTCAGCGCCAGCATAACCCGTCGTTGGTGAGTAGCCGGAGCGTTACGCAAACCCATTGGCATTACGACCCATTCCCAGAGTCCGAAAGGAGTCAATGTTGCTGTGTATTTGATGTCGTCGGGGTGCATCCGCGTTTGAAAAAAGGAATTCGTCATGTCTATTTTACCCCAGATCTTCCCCTTCGCGCAATCGGCCAATATGTCGCTTATGCGGGGTAGCGGGTAATTATCCGGTACAGTAACAGCGTTGAGTAACCGATAGTCGTTTACCCATCTGGGCAAAACGGCCTTGTCGGCCTTGGGAATGATGAAAGAGGGAGATGCATATTCCGAGGAGGAAGGTCGAATTCGTCCGGCTTTTTCGTGTTGCTCGATTAGAATCCGCCAGGACTCGCGAAACTTGCGGGGACAGGTGTATGCGTGTGAAACGCGAATTTTCTTCGCGTCGCTAACCACAATGCGATGGTGCACATCGTCGGGAAGTTCACTGGTATGTGGAATATCCGTGGGGAATCGATCCTTGTGCTTTTTCTTTAATTTGGCGTCGAGCTTGTTTAGTCGTTCTTGAACGGCAAGTTGTTCGATACGGGTACGAACGTAAGAGATTATCGGAATTCCCTCTGCAGGTTCGCAAGACGCGTCGACCCTTTCTTTGATGTCGTCGCGCAGAAATCGTTGTTGAAGCGCCAATCTAGTTTGGTCTTTCAATATCTTCCCCGCCGCGACCCATTCTTTACGCAAGGCTCTAGGGGATTTAACAGCGGCCGGGTTCTTACGAGCGAGCTTGGGGTCGGGAGGATGTAACAAGTCGTGAGTGGTCCCCCTGATTATCGCAGTATGTTGTCCAACGTCGATTACGATATTGTTGTGTCCAATAAAAGACGTCCCCAAAATTAAGTCGGCGTGGAGGCCAGGGCATAGTACGGCGTAAAGAATCTTTGATTGGAACGCGTAGTCTTCAGAACATACAGAAAGTTTTACAAATCGATCAAGAGAAATACGAGAGCCATGCTTTCCTGCGGTAGAATACGCTGCGTTGACGGTGAGAGGTTTATGGAGGGGTTTCGCTTCGAGATGAAGAACTTCTGCCAGTTCAGGCGAAATCAGCACTGTTGGGCAGCCTGTGTCAATAAGAGCTTTGACCGTCATAGGAACGTCCGTAACGGGACCGTCGAGACGACAATCCCACCTAGTGTTTACAGGTTGGGTTGAACCAACCGCAAAAATAACCGAAACTGGACCGAACCCAACCGCCCGCAACCGGACCGACGGTTGCGGTTGGTCCACTTCCGAATTCAGAAAACCGACGGTTTTCAACTGATCGCAACCGGTTCCAACCAAAACGACGCTTCGGGGGCTCGAACCCGCGATCTCGCGACTAAATCGTCATATTTCGGCGACTTTCACCACTTCGCCAAGTGGAATTGAAATTATTTCGTCATTTAGAGCCTTGTACGGGGCTCAATGCACCTTCAATATGCTTTATTATGGGTACACAATCTTATATAGTGTTAAATACCACTTAAAAACGTCGAAATGCGGTCAAAAACCGGTCCAAAACCGGCAAAAAACAGGTTGCAATCAGTTTTTAAAAAACTGGCTCCAACCGGGTTTGAACCGGCTTCGGTTGCGGTTGGGCCGATTTCGGCGGAATGAAAACCGGTCGCGGTTTCGGTTTTTGAAAATCTGGGCCAAAAACCGGACCGAACCGGACCTTTAAACACTAATCCCACCACAGTGGGGGCAGTAAATTGGTAGGAGTAGGTTCAAGGACGTACGCATCAAGAGATTCAGAGTCACCGGAATCTTCGTCATAAACGGAGGAAGACTGGGTTGAATCCTCGTTCATATCATCGTCGTCGTCGTTTCCGAAGACGGCGTTGACAGATATCCCGTTGGCTTTTGCTTGTAAGGCGTTGTATGCTACTTTGGCGGCAGCCGCGGAGGCGATCGTGATGGGGGTGTAGTTTTCGCCGGAGGGCGCGTCGTTGGGGCACTTCTTCGCCCAATGGTCGGTGTATAACTTGCGACATTTGAGACAGCCGTTATTCTCGTTGATTAAGCGGCGTTCTTCTTCGGTGATCTTAGGAGGGCGCGATATGATGGGAGCCGTGGACGAGGAAGATGCGGGAGCGGACTTGGAAGACGGAGCGGTTGGGCGGACATTATTACGAGTTTCGTCCTTCATGTGGGTCACCCATAAGTTCTTCGTCCTTCTGTCCTCCTCCGCTAACTCGTCATCCAGAGTTCTAACTTCTTCCACCCACTCATTGAGGTCCGTAACGTCGGATATCTCATCCTTTTTGTCGTTTCGTTTGTAAGCGGCGCGTAGTTCAGCATTGAGACGGTCGAAAAGGAATTTGCGCATGTCGCTTTCTTTGACATGGTCGTCTGTTCCGATGAGCAAGAGATTATCGGCGCGTACTGCATACTGCCAATCGAAAAATGTGCGACGACCTTGCATAGCGATCATCCTAGCCCGGTGTGAGGATGTGAACATCCCTAGCCTGCGACATCCTAGTTCCTATCCATTTCATGAGTACGAAGACATTAACCCCATGCCGATCTAGGTTTCTCCCCGAAAGACCATCCCTCACCTACCCGCTCAGTACTGCGTTCACGCTTTGACGACTTTCCTCAGCCATTACCCCTGTATTCCCACAGATGAAGAGTTCAACCAGTCACCAGAAAAATTAACGACAGTCTAGAAGAAATCACGACTGAAGTTTCCAATAGACGACTCCACGACTCCTAAAAAGATCCCGTCCGTCATACAGTTACCCATGAACTCCCTGCCAAAACGCATTTTCCTCTGGAAATACCGATCGCCCAATCCACACACACGCTCCTATCACTCCTTGTACCTTGCGCCCACACGTACCTGGTGGCCTAGCCTATCACTCCTGATACACAATTGACGAACTTCCCTATCTATCAGCCGATCGGTCGCCGAAAGGATCCGAGACCTGGCTATCGCTGCCGACAATGTAAGACCAAGCCCTATCCTACGAATTCGAATTGGAACGTTGCCGATCGACTTAGTAGGAGGCCAAACGCGATCGCTTTCTGTAGAAGGTTCGGTTACAAAGTCGGCCGACACTTATCTTGGTCTAAGGATTCGAACGCGCAACCGACCAATAATATGCACCAACCGATCGGCCGACACTTATCTTGGTCTAAGGATTCGAACGCGCAACCGACCGATAATATGCACCATCCGATCGGCCGACACTTATCTTGGTATAAGGACTCGAACGTGCGACTGACCGATCCTATGCACTGACCGATCGGCCGACCTAGTCATCCAGCGATTTCAAGTTACGGATCTTATCCGTGCAGATGACACGCATGTGTAATGCCATTCGACGCGACATGCTGTCCCAGGAGTAGCCGATCGTCGTTTCCATCCAATGATTCGAACCCGCGACTGACCGATCCTATGTGCTGACCGATCGGCCGACCTAGTCACTCGGCAATTTCAAGTTACGGAACTTATCCATGCAGATGATACCATGACCGATTGGCCGATCCAATTAAACAGCCGACTAGTTTATCCCGGCTTAAGATTTCGAGCGCGCGACTGACCAATCCTTTGCACTGGCCGATCGGTTGACCCATTCACCAAGCGATTCTAAATTATGGATCTATCAAGACAAAATGAAGCATATGTGTAACACTATTCAAACGCGACATGCTGTTCCAGGAACGGCCGATTGTCGTCTCTACCCAAGGATTATGGCTCGTAGCCGACCGATTCCAAGAATTGGCCGATCGACCGATCCAGTAAAGCGGCCGATTCGGTAGGAAATTCGTCAAAGACCGACATAGCGACAATAAGGGGTTGCCCTTCGACACAACCGATCGGAAACGAAAAGTCTGCATTCGAAATACGCTCTACCAATTTTAACGGACATCCCCCCGGTGGAACCAATATCCGGTTCATGCTGCGTGCATCGTTCTTTATCGGAAATAGGCCTCGAGGGGTGGAAAGGCGAACCCCTAATCGCAAGAGGCGAGGAATACTTATACCGGACTTGTAAAATACATTACGGTAGCTACGGGTAGACCCCCCCCCATCTCTGTACGAACGAAATAATCAACAAACCCACTCTATACAAGGAGAAGTAGCTCACTTCTCACCTTCTAACGAATTGCTTCGACCGATCGCCTTTCTGAAATCTCCCAAATCAGAACAAACTATTGCTGCGACCGTAAACCGATCGGCTAAGTCGTTCACTCCCAGTTCCTTTACCTCTAAATTCGAGAGGGCTTCCTCTCGTCGCATTATAATTCTCACAGAGGTCATTTAGACCTCTCCATTATATTTACTTATAAAAACCTCGAGCATTTAGGTATTACCGTCAAGTACAAATCCCCTCAAACAAACGTCACCTAAACCCTTAGTGGACGAACTACTGTTAGGTTGCAGAAACTATTTCGCACCTAGCGCCGCAGTCCTCATCACAACTGGAGCCCACCGCGAGGGGATTTAAAGGTGTCTACTAGACGTGTAACCCGCGCTTCATACCGCATTCTGCAAGCAGAATCACAAGCACTCGCTCAGGTTCCACAACCACAAATCCTTCCGGAAGACGTCCCTCTTCCCGAACCACAAGACACTCCGTCGCCAAGTTCTCCCCTATCTCCGTTACCTGACGAGCCTTCGCTAAGCCTCGATTGGATACCATCTCTAAATCCTCCTTCTATCATTGATTCCCAATCGGAAGACGAAGATCCCCCTGTAACACAGAAATCGGAAAGCACGACAGAATCATCGGTTACACCTTCATCACTCACCTCTTCGAAGTCGAATTCCCCCGAAGCCACTGCGGAGCCGATCGCTGGACCAAGCAATAACCGATCCCAAATACCGATCCTCACCCGTCACCCACTTAGAAACCAGCAGCCGATTCCCAATCGCCAACCTAACATAGCAATGGCCGCCAGACCTTTACCCACTCGCACAGGCAGAGACGCGCCGAAGTTTGATGGGAAAGACGAATCGCTCCTTCGATATTTTGCCGATATTGAACAAATATGCGCCACGGCCAACGTAATAGACGTGGCGGGAAAAGTCGACGCAGCACTATTCTATCTAAGCACTGACGACGAAGCTGTGTGGAAATCAATAACGAAACATGCGACTTGGGAAGAATTCAAGGAACTCATCAAGGCGTTGTATCCGGGGTCGAACGAGAAGAAGAAGTATTTGTTGAATGACTTGGAGGTCCTTCTCGCGAAAGAGGTAGCGAATCCGATCAACACTAAATCGGACCTCGGGCGATATCATAGGGAATTCATGAAGATCACCTCGCACCTTTTAAAAGAGAAAAGAATCACCGAAGGCGAAGTGTGGCGACCTTATATTTTCTATTATCATTCTAGTTCGGCCTTCATGACTTTCAGACCCGATGGGTCCTTTCTTGTTTTTATCTTTACGAATTCGTCACGTGTCCGTAGTTACTCAAGCGCTGGCTAAGCGCCAAGCCAATTATCACTACTCTTATCTAACTACTACTGCCTCGCAAGCCTCCTCTTCGACTTATATCGATTGACTCGGGCAACGGGCGACTCGAACAGGTACGTAGTTCTCCTTGCTGTTCAGACTGACTAGAGCGCTTTCAGGGCGTCTAAATCTCATCTCTCACGGACTGCCGAGGAGATTAGAGAACGGGCCGTATCGTTCAAGGACTGCCTGATCGTGGCCCGCTCTCGTGAGATTGTAGACTCAAGAAGCCCACCAGAAGCAGCGCTACTCGCCAGATAATCGTTGATCACGAATCGTGTCCTCAAAAGTATTTGTGGAACTGTCGGAATAGCACCACAAAGGTGGACAAATCCGGACACTATTCAACAACCTGGCCGGTCGCTCGCTTCCCAGCGACTTTGAACGAGCTTATCCCTCTCGAATTCCGCTCAGGACTGCTCCTTCTCAAGCGGTTCCCTTAGGACCTACGAAAAAGGCCTCTACGGCCAAATCCGCTACTTCCGAGCCTGATCGGACGCGATCGCAGGGAGGAAACAACACTTTGGAACAAGAGTATCGCTCTAGCTCACACCGAGAACAGTTATCGCAAGCGATTGCTGCTAATAAGCACTATCGGTCTCGCATCTCACTCGAACCTGGATTTCTACCTTCATTGGACTCTCCTCCTGATTCGTCTTTTCACACTCCACCTTCGAGTCGTCACCTTCCCGAACCTATACCATCTCTAGGGAAGGTGCTAGGTGAGAATACCAATATGTCGCAAACTCAAACGGTGATGCTCGACGACGACGATCCCTCGGACACAGAGAATACTTCTCCCGCCGAAGTCCTTAGGACGGCCTTGGGGGAGATGGCGGCCTTGCGAAGGGAATTTTGCCAGGACAGAGAAACGATGAGCTCAACGGCTACGCGTGTGGAGATGTACGTAGAGAAACGTTCGCTGTCGGTACGCGACGTCTTGGATTTTGGAGTTTCAAAGGATTCCCGGCACTCGCGTTTCGTCCTGGAAGTAAATCTATTACGAGCCCTGGAGGCTACCGCCTCTGAGCTACAGGATTTGTTGAAACGGGCCTCTGGCTTGGTGTCCTTCCGCTCTTCATACTTCATCGTCGACCCGTTCGGTTCCTTTTTGAGTACCCTCAAGGGGTGTGACTCCTTAGCGGAAATGACGGTAGCGTGGGGGGGGATTCGGAAAAGACTCGATTTGGGACAGAAATTCTTCACCAAATACGAGAAACAATTACGGGATCCCGACCGAATCGATCTCTTATCCCCGGCTTCCACTGCTCCTGAGCTGTACCGCTCTCTACCGGGTTCGCCTATGACGACGGAGCAAATGGACTACTTGTATCGAAATGTCCCTCATCTGAGAGATGACTTGACGCCGTCACAATTAGAGCGAGTCAAGAATGGTACCTCGGTTGTCGACGTGGTGATACCTCCGTCTCCACTTTTGCTATCGTTTCCGGATAGAGATCCAGAACAGGAACCCCGAATCGTCTACTACGATGAGGCGGGCGAGAGGCAGGAGCGGAAGAATAATCCACGCACGAGTTATAAGTCCGTCAAGGATTTCCAGTTGCCTTCGGACGAATTCGTAACGTCGCGGAGAGTGAAGGCTCCGAGGAAAAGCGTCACTTTCGGTAAAAATGCCGGCAGCTCGTCTGCTGACCCACCTTCAACCGGGGTGGCATTCGCTCAGGGCAATTTCAGCCATACTGCTCTACCATTGATGGGAGATCGAACGATGATGAAGGATAATATCTCTTTCTTCTCCAGACCGGGAGAGAATCCAAGGGGAACTCCTGCAAGCAGCGTTCTCCCCGAGTCTATCTGGGGATTGGCCACTCCGTTTCCGTATGGCAAACCTCCAGGAGGTACAGGATACGGGCGACCCAGGAGCGAACCTTATACGTCCAACCGACGCGACGCTCGGGCTCAAGAACCCCGAGATAGACCTCCTCACTTTAGAAACGAGGACGAGGAGACGATTTCGAGTAACGGTGACGTGGCCCGTGACTCAGGTCCTGGACCTCGCGCTCGGTCGACGCCTCACGAAGCTCGAGCTGAACAAGAAGAGGATGTTCGCACGGGAGAAGGGAACGAACGAGACAATACCAGCCACGGGAGACCGTATAACTTCGCGGGTTACTCTGACTTCCCGGGCTATTCCCGTCCTGTTCCAGGACCGAGTGGAAATCCTCCGGATGACGATGGGGATAACCCTCCGCGGCGAGGCAGCGGAAACGGACCTGGAGGAAACTCTGGTCCCCCGGGTGGCAACGGTGGACCGCCTGGCCCTCCTGGGGGCGGTGGAGGACCACCAGGTCCTTCCGGGGGTAATGGAGGTCCGCCTGGTCCTCCTGGAGGAAACGGCTATCCGAATCCGTTCGGACCTCAAGGTTTACCTGGTGGAAACTACAACAATCGACTCGGTCAATTGATTCCGCCTTACGGCGCCGTAGTTCCAACCATCAAACCCGAATTGAAGCAGGATGATCTCCCGTCCTGGGACGGCGATCATAGTACGGCCCTTCAGTACTTCTGGGACGTGCAAGAGATTGCCGCCTTGGGAGGATGGATGCCTCAGGCGCTAGGATACTGGCTGTGGAAGAAGTTGGAAATGGGATCGGACGTGCGGAACTGGTGGCAACTCTTGGATGTGGGGCGCAAGTCGTTTATGCGTTCTCACTATTTGAACTTTCTCGAGGTCATAAAACGAGAGTACCTAGGGAAAACGTGGCAACAGAAGATGAACTTGGAATTCGGTCAGCAGAGATTCCGACAGAGAGGATTCGAGAACGAAAGCCCGCAAGGTTTCATTTCTCGGAGGATCATGTACACTAGAATGCTCGCGTCAGCCGATTACGGCGGACCCATGGAAGTATACGTAGTCATGACCCGTGCCCCTCTGTCTTGGGGCGTAACTCTCAACGTCGACACTATACCCGACTCCGCCACTTTGTATTCGAGAGTAGCTCAACACTCGGATACGTTGGCGTTCACGGCCCGAGGGATCTCTCCGAACGTACTCACCACGGACAATCTTGCAGGGGCTTTGCGTTGATTGGGCGTGGAGACGGAGAGTAAATCGCGTTGGAAAGATGCGGGAGCTCGACGGGCTAACGCTGTGCAGTCGACTGAAGACCCATCGTGGATGGAAGAACCTTTGATTGATCTGGAACAGCCGCAAAGTACGGAGGATCAGTTGGTGAAGGAAGCCTTCCAAACCCTTCAACGTAAGCCTCGACCTCCTCCGAAAGGCGGCTATCCATTTCCCAAGAACGACTCTGTTACGACTCAGATGGGCAGATTACCCCCGTCCCCGTGCAAAGTTTGTGGTAGCAAGAACCATTGGGACAAAGAGTGCCCCAACTGGAACGTCTACTTAGAACGAGAACGAAGGACGGCCAACGTGGTACAAGCTCAGACGGGGGAGCTCGACAATTTATA
The DNA here is from genome assembly GCA_009761415.1 of Sarcomyxa edulis. Lineage (NCBI taxonomy): Eukaryota > Fungi > Basidiomycota > Agaricomycetes > Agaricales > Mycenaceae > Sarcomyxa > Sarcomyxa edulis. The sequence continues at coordinate 352,203 of QUOL01000010.1, forward strand.
CGCCAGCGCCTATGGGGTGTTTCTGAATCGTCGCCTCTCTAGCCAGTTAGTGGATGAAGCAGCTCTGGATGACGACATTCAGTCGGGTTTTGAGTCGGCTTTTTCTTCGAGCCCCGAGATCAAGGTGGATCTTAAGAAGGGGACGAAGGAATGTAAGCCCGACGAAGCGGCATACTCGGGAAGGAAACAGGCACCTGTCACTCTGGAAACAGTAGAGGACGAGTCTTGGATTTTTCATCGAGCTATGCCCAAAGCGGAAAATGGAATTATGGAAGACGTCTCGGAGGAGCTGGAGGACGTGGAAACTAGAAAATCAGCATATACGACACACTGGGAGAAGGGCGACAAGGCTTATTGGAACAATAACGGATCCATGCCGCCGGAGTCGTTCCCTCTACCAGCAGATGACAGAAGTATTGAAGACGATGAATACTACCTGACCGGGGAGTCCGACGTACCCACACAACAATTCGTCAAGGAAAACTTCCCTACACCGACGGACGACTCAGTTCCCGTTCGAATTCCTAGGAAACGCTTCAGACCTGCAGGCTTCTCTGCGGTGGGAGTCACCGTTTTAATGACTAAAGGTTGGATGTCGAGCTTGAAAGACGCCTCAGTAGAACTTCGTATCGACTCTGGGGCCGACGTTAGTTTGATGTCTGAGGAATTCTATAACACGCTGATCTCACCTCCGCCTATCCAAACGGGCTTGAAGATGCAATTGTGGCAATTGACGGACACTACCTCCTCGATCAAAGGATACGTGACTATCCCCGTGTTTATGACCGCGGAGGATGGGCAGATCATTGAGACAGAGGCTGAGATGTATATTGTCCCTAATATGACGGTTCCCGTACTTCTGGGGGAAGACTATCAACAGAACTTCGAGCTGTCGGTGGATTGAGACGTCGAGAGAGGCACTCAACTCCGATTCTCGAAGGCGCCCTACTCGATTCCGGTTTCCAACGTGGAGAGGACCGACGACTTTGGACGTTTACGACAGAGCGCCTACCTAGTAGCTCACTTCGTTCGCTCCAAATTACACCGCAGAAACAAAGCCAGGCGACGCCGAGCTAAGCAGAGAGCTCTGGAAGAATCCCTCTTGGTTCGGGCGGCTCGGGATTACAAACTCAAACCTCACCACTGTAGCCCCATTGAGGTTACGGGCCAGTTCGGAGAAGAACGAGAGTGGCTCGTGGAGAAATCTCTGTTAGCGGCTGGCTCTAACTCGTACTTTGCGGTGCCCAACGTTTTGATTTCTGCTTCCAAGCCTTGGATACCGATCTGTAATCCTTCGGATCGACCTCATATGATCAGGAAAGGAGAGATTGTCGGCACCCTAAAGGATCCTTCGGAATTCTTCGACACCCCTCAGACTCAAGAGCATCTGGACTTGTTACTCTTGGACGCGATCAAAGTGCGGACGGTCTTACAGGCTAACGTGGAGGCTGCGGAGTCGCGAAAGGACTCCGAGGAGGACGAAGCTTACGGCCCCAAGACAGCGGCTATGCCAGACCCGACGGTGTATCCATCTCGGGACATGAAGGACCTCCTCGACGTAGGTGAACTGCCGGAGGGTTTGGAACAGCGTGTCTGGGAAATGTTGGAGAAAAGGAAGGGTGCATTCGGATTTGACGGCAGGCTGGGACATCATCCCGCGAAGGTACATATTCGGACAGAAGATGGCCAAGTCCCGATTGCCGTGCCTATGTACGGAACGTCGCCTGCAAAGCGGTTAGTCATCGACGAACAGATCGACAAGTGGTTCGAACTGGGGGTGATTGAGGATTCGAAGAGTCCCTGGAGCGCGCCAGTGGTAATCGCGTACCGTAACGGTAAACCCCGGTTCTGCGTTGATTACCGAAAACTCAATGCAGTCACTATCCCTGACGAATTCCCCATTCCTCGACAATCCGAGATACTTTCGTCACTTTCGGGAGCTCAAGTTCTTTCTTCTTTGGACGCGTTATCCGGCTTCACGCAACTCGAGATGGACCCGGATGACGTAGAAAAGACGGCGTTCCGGACGCACCGTGGTCACTTCCAATTCCGACGAATGCCATTTGGACTACGGAACGGACCGTCCATTTTCCAGCGAGTCATGCAGTCAGTTCTCGCACCGTACCTCTGGTTATTTTGCTTGGTGTATATCGACGATATAGTCGTGTATTCGAAGTCCTATGAGGAGCATATCGGTCACTTGGACAAAGTGTTAGCGGCTATCGAGGCCGCTGGCATTACCTTGTCACCTACGAAGTGCCATTTGTTTTATTCTTCCATCCTGCTTCTAGGCCATAAGGTATCGCGGCTAGGTCTGTCCACGCATCTGGAGAAAGTGCGAGCTATATTGGAACTGGAGCGCCCTACTAAGGTTTCTCAACTTCAAACGTTCTTGGGAATGGCCGTGTATTTTTCCACTTTCATTCCTTTCTACGCCAACGTTTGCTCCCCCTTATTCCTTCTTCTCCGGCAAGGGTCGAAGTGGCATTGGGATGCGGAGCAGGAATACGCCTTCAAAGCGGTCAAGGACGCGTTACGATCCGCGCCGGTCCTCGGGCACCCAGTGGAACATTCGCCTTATCGTCTCTATACCGACGCTTCTGACGAGGCGTTGGGCTGTGCCTTGCAGCAAATCCAGCTTATGGCAGTGCGGGACTTACAGGGCACGCGGGCGTATGATCGGCTGAAGAAAGCATATGACGCTGGACAGCCCCCCCTAAGCTTACCATCAATCTGTCATCGAAGATTCAAGACAGTCCCGCGGCGGCGCAGTGGGCAAGTACTCTTGACGACACGGTGGTCCCGGTGGAGCGGGTGATTGCCTACTGGTCTCGGACCTTTAAAGGGGCGGAAACGCGGTACTCTACGACCGAGCGTGAGGCGTTAGCCGCCAAAGAAGGTCTTGTGAAATTCCTACCTTTCATCGAAGGGGAGAAGGTTATCCTTGTTACAGATCACTCAGCTCTCCAGTGGGCACGGACTTACGAGAATGCAAACCGTCGTTTGGCAGCCTGGGGCGTCGTTTTTGCTGCGTTCCCGGACTTGGACATAATACATCGGCCAGGAAGAACCCATTCTAACGTCGACCCTTTGTCTCGCTTGCCTCGAGGACCCCCGCTGCACGTTTCCCCGGCCGTTGATTTTGAAGTCCCGATAGTAACGGACTCCGCTGCCAGGGCACCTCTCGAGATCGGTTATTCTGGCGGTCCCGCTCGCCGTGCGACTTTCGTCGCATGGGAAGTGGACGACTGCCTTGAAGGGCACCGATCGGTCTGGGCGGTGACTCGCGCAGGTGCACGTCAAAGGGAATCGACCACTGACGCGGGGGGGGATCCTGTTATCAAGCATGAACAGAGTGAGGAGGTCAGGAAATCGTTTGAAGACCCCACCGATTCATATTGGGCAGCGACGAACCCTCCTCCGAACCTGCATGTGGCCATGGATCCTCGAATGAAACGCGAGTTTCTGGACGGTTACTTAAACGACAATGCCTTGAAGGCTATCTGGGAATCAAAGAGCTCAACCCCCGAACTTTGGATACCGGGCGCTCGCTTCTTCAGAGACGAAGAGGGTTTGTTATACTTCTCCAACGCGGATTACCAACCCCGTCTATGCGTTCCAAAGTCGCTACAGAATTTAGTGCTGGCAGAAGCCCACGAAGGACCTTTGGAGACCGCCCACGGCGGACCGGAGAAATTGTACGGCAAATTGAGCCAGAAATTCTATTGGAAACGCATGAAGACGGACGTGGTACGTTTCTGTCAGACCTGCGATATCTGTCAAAAGACGAAGCCAACTAATTTCAATCGATACGGGTACCTCATCCCTAATCCAATTCCATCGAGGCCCTACGAGTCGGTATCGATGGACTTCGTGGTGCATCTCCCTATGTCGGACGGTTACAACGCGGTATATGTAGTCGTGGATAGGCTGACTAAACATGCTCAATTCATTCCTACGACGACGGCGGTGACATCTACGGAGTTTGCAGGTTTATTCACCAAGAACGTGATCTGCCGGTTCGGTCTTCCAGATAGTATCGTAACGGACAGGGATCCCCGATGGACCTCGGAATTTTGGAAGGCAACGGCGAAGTACCTGAAGACGCGGATGTCTCTGTCGAGTGCTCATCATCCTCAGCACGACGGGCAGACGGAAATCGTCAATCGACAGTTGGGAATTATGCTCCGAGCGTACGTAGCCCAGGACAAGGAAAACTGGTCGGAATGGTTACACCTGCTGGAGTTTTCGTACAACTCTGCGGTCCACAGTTCAACGGGATCGAGCCCCTACTTTCTCTTGTATGGATTTAATCCCAAGAGTCCCGTCGACTTCTTGAATCCCAGGAGTACAGGACTACCGAAGGAAGGAGCGCTGAATCGTGACTCCGTTGAGTTCCTGCAGACCCTGAACATGCATCGGGATTACGCTCGGCAAGCAATCGCGAAAGCGCAGAACGATCAAGCTCGGACTTACAACAAGGGACGACGAGCGTCTCCAGTATTTAAAGAAGGATCGCGCGTCCTCGTCAACCCGCACTCCCTGGAATGGACGGAGTCCAAAGGCGAAGGCAAGAAGCTGACCCAGAGATGGATCGGTCCCTTCGAGGTCCTGCAGCAGGTTAACCCCAAGGTTTACCGCCTGAAAATGAGCAATCGGTATCCTGGTTCACCTGTGGTGAACGTGGAACATCTGAAAGCTTATCGAGAGTCCCCTTCCGACTTTGGTCAGCGGCCCATACTCCCAGAAACGCGTCTGCACAAGCCTGCCGATCCGGAATACGATGTGGAGAAAATCGTGGGACATCGATTCGACAAGAAACGGAACAAAACCATGTACCTCGTCCGATGGGAAGGATTTGGTCCCCAGTTCGACACTTGGGAACCTCCAATCAACGTGAAAAACGCCCCCTTAGCGGTCGAACGGTATTGGAAGAGTTTAGGGCAGAAGGCTCCTAAACCTCAATCCTGACGACCCAAGTCGGCTGGGGGGGGGGTAGGATGTTGATTTTGTTTCGTCTCTGTTTGAATTGGAACCGTCTCGTCGGTCTTTCTATGTTTATTTCTCTTCCCTTTTCTCGGGTTTTCGTCTTTTCTATTCTCATCTCGTTTCAAATAGTCTTTTTTCTATTTCTTTTTCCTTTTCTTTTCCTTTTCTCGCTTGTTCCCCAGGCTGGTCGTCTCAAAGGTATGACACCATTGGGCGCAAGTCTATTCTTTTCTTTCGGAGGCACGGCTTTCGATGGTTGCCGAAACCGGCGGGATCCGGGACTACCCGTGTACCGGCCCGTTCGAGAGGGACGAGTTAATCTTGATAAGAGATTACCGTCTCTTGCATACGCCCCTCATCTTGGGCCCGCTGTTAAGAAATCTCAGGGGACACTACGTCTAAGGACTGCCTGGTCGTACCCCCTAAGATCGAACCTTATCTTCCATTGGACTGCCAGGAGGAGACGGTATCTGCAAACAGCGTGCTTCGAGATGGATTGCTTCTTTGTAGACTCTAAAGGCGAACCGATGCTTCCGGTATTACACCACGTCGCTGGAATTTACTGGGCCGTCTTTTCTAAGACTGCTCAGACCGTACCTCTGGAGGCGCATCAGTACCGATTTACCAGGAATCGTCCTCGAGAGGTCGGCCCCACGGGCGTGCTTATGGAGATGGACCCGGCTTACGACCCGGATTGGACGGATCTTTCGGTGCATTGGCTCGACTGGATGCCCGTCCAAATGGAGGACTTCAGGAGGGGTTTGGTTGATTTGCATCGATCCATCATGGCTGAAGTCACAGCACCGGGCCCCCAATTCTCGATTCCCGAAGTGTGGGTGAACGAGATCACCGTCGTTCTTACCGACGTCACTGCGTGTTGCTTAGCCATTCAGCAGACGAGCGAGGCCGGCAATAATCTCATACCACAGGGAATCCCCATCAACTCTTTGAGTCGTACTTATCAGACGGAGATCGAAGCAGAGGTGGCCGCCGCCTGTGCTAAGCGTAGCGTCTTAGAGGGATTTGCCTTTCTATCATGGTGGATCCACTCCGTCGACGGCTGGGAGACTCGTCTGGAGGATTACATTGTCGACAAGATCGAGTCCTTCCCTCTCCGCGATCGTAAGCGAAGGGGAGTTCTGATCGATTTGGGGCGCGATTGGAAGGTAGTCAACATCGCTCATTTGCTCCGTCACGACGTCCCAGTCATGTATCCCTGGACTATCGTCGAGATCGCCGATCCTCGTTTTCACCGCTACTGTCCTATGATGTACGATCATTACCGGGAGTTCGTGCGCTCTAGTGGATTAGGGACGGGCGCGCTAGCGCGAGACGTCCCCGGCCTACTCGAGAAGTTTCCTGGTCTTCGTGAATACGATTATTTGGGTTGTAAAATGAATCCCACTCCTCGACGTCGCGAACGCCCTATCACCGAAGGATCTACGGTCCCGTGCTACATCATCGACTTCCCCGGCTGGAGGAGACGTCAAATCTTCGACGAACCCGCGGTATCTCGTTACCTTGCGCTTTACCACTACGGTATCAGGACAGAAGGTGGACAGGAATGCGTGGTGTTCTGGAGGTTCCGGCCTTTGAGGTTGACGGACGTGGACTATCTGACGGCGACTACGGAAGAGGAATCGCTTAGGCATATTCGAGAGTCGTACAAAGTAGGGTATGGTCCGCGCCCTGGGGAGAAGTTTGCCCTGGAAAGCGGTATCTGCCTCAATGACCCTGCTCAACCACTACCTACCCTCCTTCAAATCGACGAGGCCGCGTGCGATAAAGCTACGTCCGATTTACGGTTGGGATTCACCGAGCCCGATTCTGCCGAGTCTCAGGACGACGTCGAGATGGAGGACGTCGCTGGCGAACGCAGCGTATCGTTGGAGCGAGTTTTGCCTCGGTCTCGAGCTCGCCGTGAAACTGCGCGAGTCAAACGTCGTGGTCGGCGATCTTCACGCTCAAAGCACCCATGGCTGTACTATAAAGCCTAACACGATGGCTGCAGCCAGCGGAAATTATTCATTCGACTGGGCTGCAGCCAGGCCTGTGGCTATGTTCATTTCGGTGGTCCCCTGGCTGTACCCAGGTCCTAGCTTAGTCAGGTGTCCACCACGAAATGATAGACATGCTGGACCTCCTCCTTCTACGGTGGTCCGGATTGGGAAAGTCTTGATTTAATTGATTTAATCAAGTGTATATTTAGGTTTCAAAGCCTGACTCTCGGATTGATATATAATTGAAATCATTTTTGCCATAAAGATGGCTCAAAACGGCTCAAAACGGCTCAAAACAGATATTGGTCATGATATAAATACTGACTACGGGAAGATGGTGTCGTCTAGGCCAGTATCGTTCGCAAGAACGGCGTGTCTTGCAGCTAGTGCAGCTGGTACATCCCACTTGGTCTTGAATGATAATGCTATCTCCCGGTGAAGGTCTGCCTGTCGAGCCGCGTAAGCCACTTGTCCATCCCCGACCTCTTTGCTGATCCCTTCCCATCGTACCTCGCGCGTTTCCCACCACGTAACCCGCCACTCCAAGAACCGCAACACTCGCCGCATCTCCTCCCGCAGCAAGTGTACCTCCTCCTTCCATCTCATCATGCGGGCGCGTGCCTTAGCCCATTCGACGCGGACAGCTGGATGACTCGTTAGCTAACAGCAAAATAGAACTTAGTAGATAGGAAGACCTACAGATATGCAGGGCAGCGTTATCATCCAAGGAAGGCCCACCTTCTACGGTCCATATCCATGACAAGACCTTCTGGGCACTGTTCGTCGTCCGAGGACCGTGATTTCCACCAGCCCTGGACAGCTTCTGTCGAGCTGCGATGTCGCTGGTGTCGGGAGCGTCCATTTGTAGATCGGATGGAAGGAGCGGCAAAAAGCGCTCCTTGTACATATCTGGACCTCGAAGGCTGATCAGCGCCTCTCGACTTCGACGGTATTTAGCGGCACAGGCCGTGATGCGGTCGCTGATGGCGGATATGAGGCTGCGAGATCTTGTGGTTGCCACCTGACCAACCATGTTCGCGTTGCGGAATAGGATGAGATGGGATTTTGCGTGAAGACGAGTACGAAGGGTCGTTAATGCGTCTGCACATTGGGCCTCCCGTAGTTTGGCTTCCATCTCTGCTAGTCCCCTATGGCACCCCCCTTCTCGTGTTGCGATGCCGAGATCAGAAGGGAACCAGATCTTGATATCCTCTGCTCTGGGGGGCAGGGCGTGGGGATCGCGAGCGGCTTCTTGAGTAGCGAGGATCTCCGCAGCTGCTGGCATGTAGATCCTCTGTAGCTGGCGAAACCTCTTCAGCTTCAGTAGGAAGGAAAGCCGTTTCTCCACGACAACAGCTGCCTGGTCCGCGGTAAGTGTTGTTTCCCCCGTTGCCTCTACATGTATACGTCGCCTAGAAAGAAGGATTATCGTTAGATCAGTCCCTCCGCGTAAAGTGAGTCACGTACTGAGTATCCTCTAATTGGAGGCCTGCTACCAGAAACGCCGTTGCACTTGAGCCTGATATCTGCTCTACCCCATCCTGAGCTGCCTGCAATTCGTCAGCCTTCAGTTGCAATCGAACTTGCGGTTCCGTCAAATCCTCTGTAAGTAATATGTCAGCCCAAACGCGTTTGACAACTTGCTCTATCTACATACCCTTGCGACCTGATACATAGGGATTGGGGTTACTCCTGTCCGCATCCCAATCATCCACCATCTTCCTCCATTCAAGAGCGATATCCCTCGTGAGCGTTTGGTTCACCTCTAGGAAGCAAGAGACTTGGTGCGCCCGCTCATTTGCTGCAACCAGAAGCTTTCGTGAGAGTGAATCACCTGAAAATATCGACGTCAGCCAGTACCCCATAGCCAACGTTATCGGGTACCTACCGAATCCGATATTCTTCTCCCAATTATGACGCCCAATGGCGTCGTCCAGCGTGTCGTGTCGTCCACCGGGTCCCATTTCCTTTGTGGCAGATGATCGCCCGTTCAACTTTGACCACGTTCGCTCAATTCCCTCGCCACACGCACGGCCCACACCTTTCTGATATCCGAGCGAGTTCTCCGCTTGGCAGGAGCTCTCGTGCGCAGAAGCATGCCAGATTGGCACGCCAAACTGGATCTGAATCGCGTTGCGGTCAATTTGAAGAACTGGTGGCATATTCGCAATTCGCGCCCAAAGGTTGACCTTCCACTGGCATGCCACGTCATACGAGATTGTCAGATACATAAGTGAGATGCCGATGATGGCGGATAGGAATATATAATCCATGTTGCTGTACCTGATATCAGTTGCGCGGTCAGTCTACGTGAGAGCCAATACTCGAGGAGTTACTTACCTCTCGCCCTTCTGCAAGTCGCCGATTCCTTGAGCTCGGATTAGTTCGTGTCGAGCGCAAACACACGCGCCAACGCCCGAGCTTCGTAAACCCGTTGTCATCTTGCTATCCTTCTGCAACAGAGCTTGGAAGGCAATGCAGGTGCTTATCTGAGTGTTCTATCAGTAGAATGCTGAACAATGAGGGGGATCGACATACATCAGCTTCTGTAACATAATTCCTCAAGTGCTCCCTATAGGGCTCGTCCCTCACAAAATACGCCCACCCAGGTCCTAGCGCAGGATCAGCAGCATCGGTGGAACTATTGCGATTTTTCAGCCTGAAGTTTGCGTCCATAGCGAGGATAAGCATGTAAAGAAATCTATGAGAACGGTTTAGCATATAAGCATACAATTCCGTGAGGGATATCCATACCTCCATTTTGGTTCCACTAGCCGCCAGTCGGCAGGCAAGTTGATCCCATCCTGGGGGCACGCCCAGCACAGAACAGCACACGCTCCTGCCGCTGTTTTCTTCAGCCCCTCCGAAGCATGACCTCGCCCCGCCCGCTTTGCGCGCTTGAGATATGTCCATTGTCGAAACATTCGACCGACGGCTTTGTATCGATCCTAAATTGTTCGCATTGGCACGGGAAGAGGAAGAGGAAGAGAAGCTCTACAAAAAAGACTCACCGGCGTCGGCTTCACTCCAGTACTGTCTGTTCGACGTTCCAGAGCTCCAACAAAATCTGCGACATTGAGCCCGCCGGCTAGATTGAGTTGGTGAAAGAGTTCCAGCACACGGAACGTCGCGCACGTTTGTGGGTTACTGACAGTAGCCGGGTACCAGCGCTCTCGAAGAAATTGTATATACTTTGGTGTGATGGAATGCTGACAGCCGCACTCCTGGGCAGAGATTTCGTGTATTCCGTTGACCTCTACCACTACTAGGTCAAGGCAGGGGAAAACCGGGGCGGGACATTCTTCACCTAAGTGTCCCAGCTGGTATATGAGGCCGATAGTTTTCAGTGTCGTTCCTTCCCAGAACGAGCCATTCCACTTCTGCGCGGTGGAAAAAATTGTCAGCCACTATCAGAGTAGAGAATCATAGAAAACATGCCTCGATTCGATGAAAAGGTAAATGCTGATGACGCTTGGCGCAGCAATCAACACATTCCACGAAGCCCGCACAGCAGTCTTGGCAGCGGATGAAATTGCGGGTAGAGGTCGTCTCCCCCTCGTTGTTCGGGTGAGGCGTTGAAGGTGGTGTTGAAGGGGGTGATTGTGAACCACCTGAACATGTGCAGCAGGAGGGACTGTCGGATCCAAAACCTTCGTGTCGTAGGAGCTCTTGTAAAAACTCCTCATCGTGTTTTCGCCATACCATCATGGGGTTGTCCTTCATCAATCAATCCAAGTGGTCAGTTCAACTTCACGAGATAGAAGACAGCGTACTCACAGAGCTGAGATACCTCTTTCGCTTCGCCACGTTCACCGTCACCTCTGGCACTAAATCAATTTCACCATCTAAACCATCTCCATCCAAGTCGATGTATCCATCCTCTTCCTCGCCGTCATTGACTCCTCCTGGAACCCAGCCTGCGTAGGGATCTCGTAGATCCTCAGGATTGAGGCGTCGTCGTTTGGTTGAGTGAGTGCCGGTTACGGTTTGACGGAGACCATCAGCAGAGATTGTAATAGTTTGATGGGGCAGTCTGATCGCGTTGGTTCTTGACCGAACGACAGAACCATCGTTGACGCCGGCGACGCGCCCTCGACGTCGTGGTTTACTCGGAGATAGCATGTGCGTGATGGAACCGTCACACATCGTGACGTGAAAAAATTCCTTCTCGGACCGGAACTCGGAACGACCTTAGAAATAATCTTAAGTCTTTGCTATCGTAGAGCTCTTTAAAGCTGGTATACAAGATTCAACGCGAGGCTACTTTCCTATGATCGGCCGACAATTCGTCCAACTTCGAGAACAAACTCACCGCCCATTTCCACCGCGAGTCACCGTCGCCGTCTATTGCAGCCTTGGCCTCTGCACCTCCCTCTGATTTCAGTAAGTCAGCTGCTGTGCGAAAGCCGTAGGAAACCCAGCGTAAAAGACCACCTGCGCAATACTGAGCCAGGGAAAATCGTGATTCACCAGAAGCAACTGGGGTATTACCGTGGCGAACACTCGCAGAGGGTAAAAGAATAGTAGCACCGGGAGGAAATTCAATAATCATCTTGAGATCGTACAGAATGAGATGTCCTCCCTTAGTATAATCATAGGATCCCAGCGCTGTCAACGCACAAATCCCACCGGGTGAATTACCCGCGTCAACATGAACAACAGAAACCGTGTTGGGACCGGCATTGATCGTGGCTGCAGGGAACACGCTCCCTCTGAAGTTGCGCCTCAATTCAGGGTGGTGCGCATACAGCTTGTTCAAGTTTGTTTCGTAGTATTCGTGTATCTTGGGATAGTAGCAAGCAAACGCGCCTACAAATTTATGAGTATCGCCTTAAGGCAAAATGGAAGCGTAGCCCGCTTACTGGTCTGAAAGCGTGCAATGCGCTCGATGTCTGAATCCCCCAATAGTACCCGAACAGCGCGTTGGGTTGATTTATCTGAATGGTGCAAGTTTCCCGGACGCTATTCAACGGTTAAATCTACACACAAGGTCACAGGCGGTGATTATTCACCTCTTGACCCCCGCCAAACGACACACCGCACGCCAAGGCCGCAAATTTTCCCCTGCGGTGGCGACGTGCAGAGATACCCTCCCTTCTACGAGTTGTATCGATTGCTGTAGCAGCTCCGTCTGCTACACCAGTCCATGGCTTCGAACTTGAATCAGGATTGTCTTTTGGGAATCCTACCAGGGTCACCATGATGCGCTGGTCGACGTCGACTATAGCGTGGGTCGAACTGGTGGTGAACATCGCATAAGTCTACGAGAGCAATGAAATTGGACGCGGTGCTTACCGTCCATCCCATTTGCGTAGCTCAAATCCCTTGGTGATTAATTCCTGCACTTGGAATGGAGTCTTTCGCACCACCTTCTGGCGTAGACCGATGAAGGAGCCACGAGTGGTAGGTAAATTCTTGACGTCAAAGGCAGACTTGATGACCAAGGGTTTCGCGTACTTCATTGAGGTAGAGGACCGGACGCGATACCTCATGGAGGAGGAAGACTGTGCGGAATCTTCTGCACGCATGGCGGCTTTTCCATGGCGACGCTTCTTTGCCTGTTGTCTAGCCCTGGCTCTTTCGATAGAGTGCCCAGCTGTCTTGGCAGAAGGTCGCAATTTTGGAGCAGGAGACAATGGGCGCGAGATTGGAGAGGTAGGAATAGATATGGGGAGGGCAGGACGTGGAGGAGATGATCTTGTAGCAAGTATAGGCGAGCTGGGAATGGGGGAACTGGACGGCGGAGGGAGCATGGGAGACGACGATGCGTCCAGGTCATCATGAATCGAATTGGGGGAGCCTGGAGGAACTATTGGAGCAGCGCAATCGATGGACATCTCCGAGAGACAATCGGAAAGAGAAGACATTGAGGACACGGATGACCTAGATCTGGCGGGTGAGACGGGGGGCGACTCATACGACAATGGCACACCCTCATTGTCCCCTACGCCTTCACACTCTCGTTGGATCTCCTCTCGCCTCGCGCGCTCCACCAGCGAGTCAAGTCTGACGTCAACGCGGATAGGCAGTACACCCTCCATTGAGAATGGTGAGAACTCGGTGCCTTTCCTCGTCTAAGCCCGTTGGTCAGTACGTCGCGTCACTGGGATGCAAAACACGCACTGTTCGAGACATTATCGCGCCTTTGAGAGCCTATCTAAGTATAAGTCATCAGTGTCTCGGAAGCAAGAAAGCAAAGCAAAGGGAAACAGAGATGTCTGCCCCCCAAGTCACCCGCCATAGTGCCCATGGGTTAGGCTCAGTGTACGGGTTACTCGGGAAGAAGATTGGGTAGTAAGAGACACAAAATGTACCTATGAACAATTTGCCACGGCAGGAGGCAGCAGTGAATGAAGGCAATGGATGCGAGAGAACAACGAGAGAGATGAAAATTTATTGATGGCATAAACACGGTCACGTGGATTTAGTCGCGTCCACGGTTCATGATACGTTTATCTTGTGACTACTGAAACTAGGAATACAGCTGTTTTTAGAGTACTACTAGGGGGAAACTACGCGTAAAAAATCCATCCAAGCATCTATAATGGCGAGGCCACGATACATAGGCTCTAAGAGTTCGAATATAGTCCTCCACAGCTCCCTTAACTGCCAGTCTTTCTTGGGAAGCTCTCTGTCTGAGAACCCACTAAGTTGGTTTACAATGGCGCGACCTTCAAACGCATGGGCTGTTATGCTGGAGACAAATTGATCCTTCTGATGCTCTGTACGAAGGCCGTGATAACTGGTTTTCAATGCCTGCGCCCAACACGATGTATGCCCCCATCGGCCGGCCCATTCTCCTACGTTTCGTCGATGAGTTATGAGCGAAAATGTATCCTGCGTATCGAAGTGGTCCACGACATCAAAGTTATGAAGCAAATTGACGTGATCGAATTGGATGTCTATGTCCCCATAGTCGATGTCGAACTCGTATGGAAGGCTTTCTAGATCGCAGTCGAGATCGAGATCCACGCCCTGCAGGGCGAGGTCATCAAGTTCCATTGACGACAAACGTATGAGCGATGCATTTGTCGATCTGAGAAGAGGATCTATAAAGCTCTCATCCAGTCTTTTGGGAGCCCGTTCCAAAGAGGGGGATCGTGATCGGGGTGGGGGTGACGGAGACGGGGATTGTAGAGGAGAAGCAGGTGAATGCAAGGGGGATGGAGATCGTGACAAACCGAGAGTTTGGAGATGACTCAGTCGAGGCGATTGTTGTAGACCAGCAGGGACTTGAGGGACCTGAATGGTAGGAACTTGAGGTTGAGGTTGAATCGTCCCTGCTCGAGCAGCTCGAATATCGCGCATTCGAGCCTTAGCCTTCTCTCGCAACATAGGACCATTCCTGCAGCTCTGGTTATGGAAAATAAGATGTGAAGAGAAGTATAACGGCGTACTTTGCATAATATTCAGCACTCTTCGTAGCAGACCGACTCTTATTGCTTCCCGAGCGATCCTGTGTTGATGATCCCTCCTCCATTGCTCCCTTTGCCGTAGAATACGATTTCGTTCTGCGCTTGCTTTCCGAGTTACCCTGCGCCATTGTTTCCTTAGTTGTAGAATGAATTCCCTTGTGTCTGACCTTTGCTTTCGGTTTCCCCTTGTTTGACTTCTTTGAGGGTGACGACGCCATGGAGGATGAGCGAGTAACTGGAGAATGAGTGAGACAGGAAGGGTGAAACCGCGTTCGATATTTGTGCAAGGCATTGGCCTGGAAAACCCGGCGTTTTAGGCTCGGTTCGCGACTTTTGTTCGCAACTTATTGGCGTGTTCGCACCTGTTCGCTGTTGCTCACAGCGAGCTCGTTCCTTCCTCATTCCAGCCTCTATTTCTCTGATTTCTCTTGCTTATTCTCTTCATATATGTATCTTATCCATAATAGAACTATGTAAGGAGGTAGTCTACCGCTTAAATAGCTGGAAATGAGAGATATACCTTGTCAAATATTCAAATCAGCTTACCATAGAGTGGGTAAGGAGTGGAAGGCCAAAGCAGCATTATGAGATGGTAGTATATATCCACATCAAGTATGGTGTGAAGCGAGGGGGCGAAGGACAATCAGATAAGGAGAGAATTCGACGTTCTGAGGGGATCAAGAGGGAAGAATGCTCACCAGAGCGTCAGGGGATAGATGCAGGGTTATAGAGTGTCCCAAACAAACGGATATGGTCCCCCCATCGTCTATAGATAGGCTTCTTGGGTATTGGGAGCTTTAATGAGGGGGGGGAGGCAAGACATGTGGGGGGATGATATTGCTCGCCAGAGATGAGGGTGGGGTTGATTCCTTGTATATTAGATGTTGGAACGATGGGGATGGTACTCTGTAGTCGACGTATGGGGTAATTGATAGAGCGGTGACCTTTGTGGAGGAAGGGGAGCAGAACTTGAGGGGGGGGAAAGCGAAATCACTCACCCTCTCATGCCCCATGCCCCGAACTCTTTAAGGCCACATACATGTTGTTTGGGGACTCCTAAATGACTGATTTGAAATGCCGTTTCAGCCCTAGAATAACGCGTGCATGCAGGGGGGAGGGAAAAGGAGTAAACTCACTTGTCCTCCAGTTCATCTCTTATACATCTTCTCTGAGGTATTTCGGGCATCTTGTACGATGGATTAAGCAATTTAACATTGCCCTACAGTATACACGGAAGATAGTAACGATGGGTGAGAGGGGGATGGTCTGGCGAGGTAGAGGTGTAAATTTGCTCACCCGAGCCTTTGAAGCCATGCTACGAGAGGTTAGACTGTCCAAAGTTAACGATATATCCCATACTATCCACATTCCAGGGATAGAAAGCAGGACATTGGACCATGTACAACGTTTGTTGCATATCGATAGATGCTGCTCCGAGGAAATTCAGTGATTGCCTTGTAACGCAGATTCTGCTGCAGGGAATGCTTTTGGGAAACTTTGTATACATTACCTGGTGATATGGTATGAATATCCGAGATGTTCGAGGGTGATCGTGTTGAGGAAGTAGAGATGTGTGCGATATGGTCGAAAACGAGTGTAAGGGACATGACCGAGAAAGGCAAGAATGTAATCCTTAAACACCTTACATCCTCCGATCATGCTCCCAACGTGTCTCTCGTCTACAGCCTTCCACAACATCAATCCGCACGATTTTTCTTGTGAATACTAATGGTATATAGTGCCCCATATACTGTGCCACGTCCCAGGCCTTTCCGTCGGTCCATTCAATTACAGTAGAGTGATTACTCCATTTTTGCACCCTCCTTGTCCTAGGCTTGGGACATCACTCCTCAGCTACTTATTGAAGGTACGTGAGCATAATATGCTCCATCATATACTAATATATATATATATGGTAGTTTACAGCTTCAGGGTAACCTGTAAACTGAGCCGGAGAGAGCCTCAAGCCGGAGGTGCATGCTAGGAGAATGACATTCCCTACAGGTATGATCCGATCACTGGCTTCACTTTAGACGGTATATATGGCACTCCTACACATGGATGTCGGCCTCCAGACAATAACAACTGTCATTTAAATCATGCAGAATGCTGTGGCGGCAAAATGGCACTTTTCTCTGACCAGATCGTCCCCCTCTCTCCCACCATCGCTATCCTCCATATATGCCCTAGGATGATGTTAGATGGATTCATCCATCGTATCAAAAGCCCGAAATCCCTGGGAGAAGATGTATAAGAGATGAACTGGAGGACAAGTGAGTTTACTCCTTTTCCCTCCCCCCTGCATGCACGCGTTATTCTAGGGCTGAAACGGCATTGCATATCAGTCATTTAGGAGTCCCCAAACGACATTTATGTGGCAGTAAAGAGTCTGGGGCATTGGGCATGAGAGGGTGAGTGATTTTGCTTTTTTTCTCCCCAAGTTCTGCTCCCCTTCCTCCACAAAGGTCGCCGCTCTATCAATTACCCCATACGTCGACTACAGAGTACCATCCCCATCGTTTCAACATCTAATATACAAGGAATCAACCCCACCCTCATCTCTGGCGAGCAATATCATCCCCCCACATGTCTTGCCTCCCCCCCCTCATTAAAGCTCCCAATACCCAAGAAGCCTATCCATAGACGATGGGGGGACCATATCCGTTTGTTTGGGACACTCCATAACCCTGCATCTATCCCCTGACGCTCTGGTGAGCATTCTTCCCTCTTGATCCCCTCAGAACGTCGAATTCTCTCCTTATCTGATTGTCCTTCGCCCCCTCGCTTCACACCATACTTGATGTGGATATATACTACCATCTCATAATGCTGCTTTGGCCTTCCACTCCTTACTCACTCTATGGTAAGCTGATTTGAATATTTGACAAGGTATATCTCTCATTTCCAGCTATTTAAGCGGTAGACTACCTCCTTACATAGTTCTATTATGGATAAGATACATATATGAAGAGAATAAGCAAGAGAAATCAGAGAAATAGAGGCTGGAATGAGGAAGGAACGAGCTCGCTGTGAGCAACAGCGAGCTCGAGGTGAAACGCGACGCCGAAACGAGCGTGACTAAACACAGTCAGCGGAAGTTTCCGGTGACCTCTGCTATAGGGACTCTGAAGGCGCAATTATCAATAATCAATGGCTTCATTTCTGTGGCCTTCAATATATAACAGTACATATTTATCTAGACACCCCAGATGAACCCGCAATTGAGGGAGGGCAATTTTATAGCTAGAAAAGACGAATAACAGTATATATTTCTACCAATGATATGTATTTAGAAGACTTGAGACTAACAAACCTCGCTCTCAGGACAGTTCACCCAGTCATGGTCCTCACAATTATGCTCCTCGTGCCTCGCCGAGCCCAGGACCGTCTCGTCAAGCATCATCTGCACGGTGTCGGAGTATAGGCTCATGTGGTTGAATCTCGTTCGAGCAACATTACTGTAGATTGTCGTTGGTATCAGCGACGCGTAGGGGGGACAATGCTCCAGAGACTTACATGTTGCTGTACGTCCGGACGTGACCCTCAGCGCCAGCAAAGGAGAAGAAGATATCTTGCCAACCTGTGGTCATATCGGCCACGACCTCGTCGAAGGTACCAACATGAAAGCCTGGATTACCATGGGCCTCGCGAAATATGGTGTATAGATCAGCTGCTTCCGTTCTGAGGGATATGGATATCAGTCGGTGTCTATTCGAGAAGAAATGGAGATACGCACCGAGAGTTAAAGATCGCATTGCGGAAGGTCCCGAAAGACACACCGTAAACGCATCTGGGGGGTCTAGTTCTGATGGGCTCGGGCGAGGAGTCGACGGTAGGTTCAGGGGAAGAGCTAGGCCTATTGGGACGGTGGGGAGTGTTGTTGGATGACGGCCTGCTACGACTCGACGTCGATCTGACAGAAGTTCCCGAAGATACGGACGAGGCGGATGAAACAGATGATCCTGATGATAAAACCGAGCCAGATACTGATGATAGCATCCTTGAGGTAGTTGACGGCGATGGAGAAGACTGGAGTGTTGGTGAAGTGGCCGCAGATCTACGCTGAGCAGGCGAAGATTGAGGCTGACTGTTCACGACATGTCGACGGATTGAAACCTTTATGGGAGTACGAGGGGCGGGTGTTGGGGAAGTAGAACGAGTATAAGCAGGAGATGAGGGCTTGGTCGGGCTTTGGGGAATGGTGAAGGCTTTGGAATGATAAGTCGGAGGTGTAGCTGGACGGAATTGACGCCGGATCGCTTCTTCACGGAGGGTCTCGAGCGAGACAGATTCCGGGAGCAGGGGTATTGCGCCTTCATCCTGGGCGAGTTGCTTGAGCTCGGGATGGTGATCTCCGTTGGCATGGTTGAGGAGACAGTTTTCTCGCCAACTGTCGAGCGCATCCCCTGGAGCGACGTAACTCTTGTGCGCGCTTCCAGAGAACCCACTAATGAGAGACTCGGTGAGAAGCCTAGGGGACATTAATATCTCTCTATTCCTAAGATGAAAACAGACGTACCAGTTACGAAAAATCCCAGTGACGCGTCCAAACGTGATGACATAGTACTTTGCTTTTTGCGCGGGTTTCCCAGGATAATAGTTGGGTGTGCAGTACGTGTGACTAGAGTCGAGAGATACAACGCCCATATACGCAGTAAGAAGATCCATGATGGTGGTGAGGACTCTGTCGGATCAGATCGATGCGAATCGCGATATCAGGAATCGAGGCGGAGCCTGAATCCTGAAGTAGCAAACCTTATTCGATTGTACCTTACAGATTATGGGGCGAATCGCGATAACGCGACCTCCTGCGATCCGCTAGGGTTCAAAATGTGCGTGTTCTCAAATTTATCTGGTTCTTGGCTGATACCCGAATGCTCTTGACGTGTTGTCTATTAGGACGCGAAAATACAAGCGTATCCCCAAGAAGGACCGGCGCAATCAGAAGCTATGGGCCGAAGGCTGTCGTGAGACGATCCTCTTACCTCATGTCGAGAAGTACGCAGACTCAATGCGTTTTGGGTGGACCGCCGAACGCGACTACTTCAACCGTATCTGTAACGAGTACCACACGCTAATACCTTGGAGACTGCCCGACGACGAAGAACCTGACTTGCCTCTTCCCCTCTACGACATTGACGCGCCCCCTGTATTGGAGGAGCTGACTGCAGAAGAGCAGGTTGCGCGGGGCAATCATATTCGTGAGAAGAACAAGGTGTGTTGATTCGTTTTATTTTTCATTTTCTTTTGCCCCAACGCGTTTGCTGTCTCTTCTCTTCAGCGCGTCTTTTTCTTCATGTTCAATGTGCATATACTCATCTGTAACATATCTAGGCTATTCGACGCTGGCTTCAATATCGCGTACAACGTCTGAAAAAGATCGCGATGACAAAACGCGTCAACTTCAAGGACGATCCGTTGGCGTTACTCATGGCAAAACTTTCTGGCATCAAGCCACCTCCTCAGAAACGGAGACAGGGTTATCAGCAATATATGCACGAATGCCAGAAGGACGAAATCCACCCCACAGTCGTTGAACGGTGGGCAGAGCATGTCGCAGCTAACCCGGACATTACGGGGAACCCAACCGCTTCATTCCGCTGCAAGATTGCGAAGGAGCTCTATGACGCACTACCAGGGGATCGAAGGGCGTCATTGGTAGCAAATGCAGTGGCGGATCGTGACCAGGCAAATGCAGAGTATAAGGCGGCTATGTTATCACCTCCCTCGCAGGCGCCAGCGGATCGACAAAGGTAAAGTCGTATTTTGATTTATACCTGTACGTTTCGTGACTGACACTCTATTACAGGTGTATCAATCGGCTAGGAGGATTCTTCAATCCAGTCTTCGATGGGGTCAAAGAACTTACCGGGTTGCATACCGTGGTGCTAATTGGTGGATGCATGCCGGATCAAGGGGGGGAGATAGGCTCGCTGACGTGAGTCTTGCCGCCTTGTGTATACGTTTACTCCATAGACTTATCAGGGTTCTGCGTAGGATCACAAAATCGCTGAACAACTTACCCAATCCCGTAACGTTTGCAGGATGGCAGCCTGAGCGTTTCCAGAAGAACGTTACCGCGCTGTTTGAAGCCTACCTCCAGACGTGCT
The DNA here is from genome assembly GCA_009761415.1 of Sarcomyxa edulis. NCBI lineage: Eukaryota > Fungi > Basidiomycota > Agaricomycetes > Agaricales > Mycenaceae > Sarcomyxa > Sarcomyxa edulis. The sequence continues at coordinate 372,717 of QUOL01000010.1, forward strand.
TCAGTAAGTACATTCACATATCGAAACCTTGGATCCTATGGCTAATGCTACGAAAACCTAGCTAACGACGACAAAGCTGCAGCAGTGTTACCTGCCGACGACCCGCTATTGCAGGCAAAATACCGGATGGACGTGGATGGGGAGGGGGATGAAGTAGTATCCAGCGACAGTGACTCGGATTCATCATCATCATCGGACGACGACGACGACGACGACGTGGATAGCGAGGAAGAGGCTGTCAAAAAGCGTACAAAGAAGAGAAAACGGGAGAATGCTGGAGGCAAGGCTCATACCGCAACGAAGGGGAAGGGGCTGAAGAAGGGGATGTCAACAATCGCGAAGAAGACTGCTGCACCTACCGTCAAATCTCGTACCACCCCATCCCAATCGACTTCCCAAGCGAAGCCCGCCATTTCAGAATATGAAAGGATCAGGAACCTCAACATCGCGGCCAACCAACGCCTGTTGGACGAGCTCGAACTCAGGCACACTGCTGACTTTGTATTTGAGGGCGACAAGCCCGCAGACACAGTGACAAAGGCGAGGCCAAAGCCAAGGATGAAGCCAAAACCGTCGACAGAACCTCCGCGACGATCTACACGAGGTCAAGGTATCGCAGCGGGAGATGGAGGAGGGCTGGAAACGGGAGGAATCGGGCAAGGGGGCAATGGTAGCACACTGGAGTTTGGGAAAGAAGGCGAACCTGTTGAGCTGGAAAATAGCGAGGCCATGGATGTCGACTCCGTGGAACGAGGTGGTACAAAGAACACAAACACGGACATCAGCTCCGTTGGGGACGAGCAGAGCCGTGTTCGCGACCATCATGTCGATGTTCGCGACCGCGATCTCGCCGTTCGCGACCGCGATCTCGCCGTTCGCAACCGCGATCTCGCTGTTCGCAACTCAAGTGTTCCTGATACTCCTCCTGACGACGAATGCCAACCCTCCCCTGGCGTAGAGGTCCTACAGGCGTCAGGCGCCGAAACATCACCGGCTCCTGACGTCGAAAAAATCCCCCGTGCTGGCAGCGATCTGGTTCCCCCACGCGTTGAGCTTGCTTTCTCTGGAGGCGAAAACCCTCCTCCCACCGTTGAAATGTCTTCGTCTTCTGGCTGCAACAACCCCCCTCTTCCTATCCTCGAAACGCAAGCCCATGACGGCGTTGCGAAAAATGCCCAGGACCTCGTTGTTGGCCAGCCCGTCTCTCCACGCGATGGCAACGTTGCCCTTGCAGGAAAAGACTGCGATATCATGCTCCCCGACAACGCACCTAACTGGCTCAAGACACCGCTGTCAATTCTGATGTCCATCGACCTCGGGCAAAGCTTCGGGAAGTTGATCAATCTGCTCATCAAACTTGAAGTGTCAAACGGGTTCAAAAACGGAAAACGCGGGTTTCCAAAGGCTGGAAGGCCCGCCCAGCTCACGGTTTGGATCATAGATGGACGCGGGCGCGGCGGTGCTTCAACATTGGTGACGAATACAGAAGCGTTCGGAAAGACGTGGCTCGAGTGGTGGATCTCATTGCAGCCGACGTGGCGCGAACTGGAGGATCTATCAGATTGGCCCTCGCAGGTTGAGGAGTACGGCGACGACTGGGAGTCATTGAACTGCCCTGGGGCTAACGGACTTCTTGGGGTTGTCGCGTGCCTCTACTGGTGGGGATGCTCCGTGCAGGGCAAAGTTCAGGGAGTGAAAGTCGTTGGGTCTCTCGTTGATTGGGAAGAAGCGGTCCTGGATGTAAGCTGGGTACTTCACGGAATGCTGACCTGTAGAGGCAGCACATAATGTATGAACAAACCAATGTACCAATATATATTGCGCGTCAAGTCCATTTAAGACGGGTACTCAATAATCTAAGAAGTTCTCGATATTTTGGACTTAGAATAATTTCGTGGAGGTGATCTCCGCTCGCCACGGAGTATCACGACCTACTAGCCAACTCAGACTTAGCCAGAGGGCCAAATCGGCGGCGTGGCTAGCTGAATCCGATCGGAACAAGCCGAAGAAGAGCATTTATTATCAGCGCCATCGAAGGCTAAAAAAAGCTAGCCAGAGGCACTATTTTGATGCTTGGCGAAGTTCGACCTAGCCAGAGCGCCACAAGTACAGCGAATCATGCCCCCGCAAGTGTCCTATCCTGGATGTTAGCCATAGGATAGTATTTGAGGTTTGGCCAAGTCAGAGCTGGCCAGCATAGAAGGCAATGCCATTATCAGACCCCCGAGCGGAGCCCACCACTGTATACTATCCTAGACAGCTGGGAAGAATTGAGCGCTGGCTAGCCAGCTCAGACTTAGCCAGAGGGCCAAATCGGCGGCGTGGCTAGCTGAATCCGATCGGAACAAGCCGAAGAAGAGCTGCCTATTAATAGCATCTCTTTTATACAAAAGCCAGCCTGCCCGAATATTAATATTATTATATTCCCATTTAATACAGTCTTCTATTTGTACATGTGTCAGGCTAAGGGAGAGGTCCAGGACTTAGGCTGACCAAGCTGAGGGAAAATCGGGTGCTGGACCTCTTGGAAGCCTGCACAGCCACAGGCCTGGCTACAGCCATGCTTGATAAATAATTACCACTGGCTGTAGCCAGGACTGTTAGACTGTATATTACCACCATGGCTCCTCAAAGGGGGGAAGTTCTCAATCCAGCAGGACGCGGAGCGAGGACAGTGACTTGCAGGTGGGAACCCCCATACGTTGGGTGGATTCCATGACCAGACCGGTTCTGCGTCGCTCCCTCGCCGATCGTTTAGACTCTGACAGACCTCGCAAGACGGTGCTCGGAAGTCCCTCAGGAAAACCCCAGTCCTCGCTTCCAACCTCTCTCAAACCCTCGGAGTTTGTGACGGACATGAAAGAATGGGGAAAGCGTCTCACGAGTCCGGGATCCACGTTTGCTATTCCCGAATCGTTTGTCTGGAACCCCGCCTTAATCGACAAGGGCATTCTGTACGTGGAACCAGAGAACGAGTTCCGCCTTAGGTACTGGGCAAACTGTTGGGAGGGTGTACGCGATATCCGCCACGTCCTTTCCCTTGCGGTCGAAAGAGGTGTGCCGTTCGCGATCGCCACCGATCCTCGCGACAACGGCAGCTTCCTTCCGTCGGGAGTGGACGCGCAAGACTTCATAGCGGGAATCTACTACAACGTCAACCTTCGCGACCACGAGCTGACGATGGGTCGAGGTGGACGAGACCTATATGCTCGGTACAAGCTAGCTCTCCTCGACGTACTACAGCGCCCTCACGCTCGTGCTCTCATTGGGATGGGCGGACCCGAAGCCTGGATTGCACGCAAGTATGGAGGGATGTCCTTAGTGCAAGATTTCATGAACGGTCCTTCGATCCAGGTAACCCTGCACCAGAGGGGATGGGTGGATAAGGAAGCATTCTTGTTCTACCGTTACGATGAGTTGTCGGATGTGGAGAAGGACACAGTTTTGGGGTACATTCCTCCGGGACCTCACGGACCATCGCAGACTCTCTGGCCCTCAGCGGCCGTCATGCGCACGGCTCTTAAGTGCTACTCGGGCGAGTGGAACGCGGACTGCGAGCGCATCTTCAACAACCTCTTCGCAGGCATGGAACGCGGGCAATTCGAACCTCGCACCGAGAGTGGATGGAATCAATTCTTCCACGCGGACAATCACGGTAAACGCGCCCCGTCCGTGGTCGTCGAAACCAGCGAGCTCCTCGACGCCAGAACGCGCCTACAAATGGGCTTCAAAAGCTCCTGGAAGCGGAAGCTCTTGAAGGATATCACCGTTCCGGAGCGTTGGGACCCTATCGAGGCCTGAAGAGTGGGGGGGTTTGTGGCGACCTTATATTTTCTATTATCATTCTAGTTCGGCCTTCATGACTTTCAGACCCGATGGGTCCTTTCTTGTTTTTATCTTTACGAATTCGTCACGTGTCCGTAGTTACTCAAGCGCTGGCTAAGCGCCAAGCCAATTATCACTACTCTTATCTAACTACTACTGCCTCGCAAGCCTCCTCTTCGACTTATATCGATTGACTCGGGCAACGGGCGACTCGAACAGGTACGTAGTTCTCCTTGCTGTTCAGACTGACTAGAGCGCTTTCAGGGCGTCTAAATCTCATCTCTCACGGACTGCCGAGGAGATTAGAGAACGGGCCGTATCGTTCAAGGACTGCCTGATCGTGGCCCGCTCTCGTGAGATTGTAGACTCAAGAAGCCCACCAGAAGCAGCGCTACTCGCCAGATAATCGTTGATCACGAATCGTGTCCTCAAAAGTATTTGTGGAACTGTCGGAATAGCACCACAGAAGTCAAGCGGTATTATACCAGGGGGATACATCCGGAGTTCCTGATGCAGGTTATAAGCCGACTCAGAATCACGAAGCCAAATCACGACATCGACACGCCATACGAAGTCACTGACGTATACGACGCGGCCTTGTATATCCTCGGAGGACAGATTCTATATGGATCGGGTGTCATGTCGCCACAGCCGATTCCGTCGTACAAAACCGAGATTGACGAGATGTCTAGAGAAATGAAGGCGCTCAACAGAGAGATGGTCGCCAACATGAACACCATGGCTAGGACGCTGTCTAATATGGGGATCAATGCAACCCAGGCCTACCCGCCGAGAAATCAGGGATATGTTCCACAGGCGTATAGAGCGCCGAACCCCTTTATCGACCGATCGCCGATCCGCAGACCACCGGCACCGGGAGGCGCGAGCTCTCTCTGCACCTTCTGCTCCGAACCGACTCACTTTATACGAGAATGCCCCAAGGTCGCAGAATTCATACGAGACGGCAAATGCATGAGAAACGACACAGGCCGAATCGTCTTGCCGAACGGGTCCTGGGTGCCCGGAAACATTGAGGGACCAAACCTTGCGGCTCGGATCTCGAGGTACCACGAACTGTATCCAGGAGCGATCATCAATGGTGTAAACTTCATTCGCGAACAACCGCCTCATGCATCCACAATGTGGTATACGTCGAATGCAGACCAAGGGGCCTATTATTATTCTGGTGGGACAATCGAAGAAGATGACGACGAGAGCGAATTGGGTTACACACTGGTCAATGAGGGCGTAAAAAGGACAACCAGAAGTGGTAAAACACCGGACGAAAGGCCGGCACCGGCCATGAGGAGAAAGGGGCCGCCAGGGCGTCCTTCCCCGCTATCGGAGGAAACGCCCGTTGTCCCTCCCCCAAAGAAGAAATCGGTCGAATTCCAGGAACCACTGCCGGATGGTCGCCGATCGCTACCAACAGGTCCACAATATAAATTCTCGACGCCGATCGAGGATCCCGAAATAGCTAAAGCCGTGCTCAAGCGATCGCTCGACGCCCAGTTCACAATTTCGCAGCGCGAACTTCTGTCACTCAGCCTGGACGTGAGGAAACAGTATAAAGAACTAGTCTCAACGAAGAGAATACCAACGGTTGGCAAATTAGAATCGGTCAACCCGGATGACGAGGACAACCCCGATACCAGTTACATCCTACGGTACGCTAACCCGATCGGCCCCGACGAAGAAGTTCTTTTGACGGGATCATCGATCGAAAAGCTGAGGGTCATTTACCCGAAAATAGAGGATGAGAGGATTGAATGCGTCTTGGACGGTGGGTCGGAGATTATCGCCATGAACAAAGGGTTATGGCAAAGGCTTGGAATTCACTTGCGCCCCGACCATAAAATCACTATGGAATCTGCCAACAGTCAAACCGATACGACTACGGGTCTAATTGAAGACTTGAAGTTTTCGATCGCTGGTCTGGAAATCTACCTTAAAGTTCACGTCGTAGAAAATGCCCCCTTCGACATCCTCATGGGCCGACCTTTCTTCAAACTGACGGAATGTGTCACGAAGGACCACCTATCGGGTGATCAAGACTTGACATTGACTTGTCCAAACACTGGCCGAATCGTGACGCTACCAACGTTTATCAAACCACGACGCGGTCCTCCAGCTTCAGTGGGTTTTTACCCGGTAGGAGGGTACCCTTAGTCGAACAAACCCTCCGCGAATATACATCGGCTCTGTACCTAACAGTGGCCGACGATACCCCGACTGAATTAGAAGACTCACTATTAATAAACGAATCACCGACCGAGGCGATCCATTCTATTCCGCGTACTACCGAACCCGAACTTACACCACCCATCGATATATACCCAGGAGAAGCAGTGACAGAGGGAGCAAGGTGGTCCCAATCGGAGCTTCATCCGTTGTATAACAAAGAAGCACACCGTATCGTCACAATCGATGCGGACGCTACACTAAAAGCCGATCCACCGGCGAAGAAAAAGAAAGGGAAAAAGTACAAACCTGTAGAAAGACGAACGCAGCCAGTAGCTGCCACCCTACCAGAGGAATTCCGTATCATACGGAAATTCCCGTGCGATCCATTAGAGACTCTGCCGATCCTACCAACTAGTCCCCCAGACTTCATTCCTGGCACAAGATATACTCAGGAAAGAATGATCGACCAACACATAAATGCCGATGGATTCCTATGGCCCGAAGAGGAGAAGCTGGTACATCATATTATCAAAATACACGAAATGGGTTTTGCATGGGATGAGACGGAGAAAGGACACTTTCGATCGGACTACTTCGAGCCGATCAAACTTCCAGTCCTAGAACATACGCCGTGGAGTTACAAAAACATACCTATTCCACCAGGCATTCGGGACAAGGTTGTACAGGCGGTAAAGGATAAGATATCGGTAGGTGTTTATGAACCGTCGAATTCCTCGTATCGCTCGAGGTGGTTTTGTGTTCCTAAAAAAGACGGCGTATCCCTGCGCATCGTTCACGACTTACAACCGCTCAACGCGATCACTATCAAAGACGCAGGATGCCCACCGATTGTCGAAGTCTATGCCGAGTCGTTCGGTGGCGCATGCGTGTACGGGATGTTCGACCTGTTCGTAGGATTCGACCATAGAATCCTAGCGGTACCATCGAGAGATCTGACTACCTTCCAAACACCGATGGGAACATTCCGACTGACGCGGTTGCCTCAAGGATACACTAATTCGGTGCAGATCCAACAAGGCGATGTCTCGTTTATCCTTCAAGACGAGATACCAAAGTACACTCAGCCCTTTGTGGACGATTGCCCAGTCAAAGGACCAAGCACCTATTACAAATTACCGACCGGTGAATTTGAAACTATACCGGAAAATTCTGGAATTAGACGCTTTATATGGGAACACCTGGTTAACGTTAATCGCATCATTCACAGGATTCGGCATGCAGGAGGCACCTTCAATGCAAGGAAATCTTTCCTCGCAGTGAAATCGGTCATCATTGTCGGACATCGTTGCAGTGCCGAAGGAAGAATTCCTGACGAATCTAAAGTACAGAAAATCCGGGACTGGCCGCCATGCGAAGACCTCACCGATGTACGAGCATTCTTAGGGACGCTCGGCTTGATGAGGATCTTTATCAAAAACTTCTCATTTCACGCTCGGCCCCTGGTCATGCTCACTAGGAAGGACGTAGACTTCATCTTCGAGTCGGCCCAACAGAAAGCAATGGCGATTTTAAAACACCTCTTAATCACATCGCCAGCATTAAGGGCGATCGACTACCTGTCTGAACGAATGGTTTACTTGGAAGTCGATTCGTCATGGATCGCCATGGGCTGTGTATTACTTCAACTTGGATCGGACGGTGTCGAATACCCATCCCGATTCGGATCGATCACTTGGAACGATCGGGAACAGGGTTACTCGCAAGCGAAGATTGAACTCTATGGGCTATTCAGGGCGTTGCGTGCTTACCGACTGTATATTGTTGGGATCAAGAACTTCACTGTCCGAACCGATGCAAAGTACATCAAAGGCATGCTCAATAACCCGGACATACAACCTAACGCTGCAATAAATCGCTGGATAGCCGCCATTCAACTGTTTACGTTTAAACTTGTTCACATACCGGGTACTTCAATGGGACCAGCCGATGGGCTGTCGCGAAGGCGTAGGGCTCCGGAGGACCCGGAAGAAGATGAAGACGTCGAAGAGTGGATCGATCGGGCCTGTGGATTCTCGGTGGAAGTCCTCAATAGGGGAAGAGCACAAGTCGATTCGCTGCTCGACTCGGTACCGCCCTGTCGACTCATGATTGACGATCGCCCATTGCCGGTCGCGATATTAATGAATTACCAGCGATCCAAGGAAAAGGCCAGAGGATCGGTATCAGTTTTCACCACGGAACAACGACCAAATGTTATCATTCCGCAAACGGAAAACGCCTTAAAACGAGATGCTGAGCTGCTCGAAATTCAAAAATACCTAGAAAAACCCGAGCGACCGATCGGCTTTAGCGATAAAAGTTACAAGGCATTCATGAAAAAGGCGACCCGGTTCTTTCTCCTCGATGGCCGCTTGTGGCGAAGAGACAAGCAGTTATCCCATAAATTGGTTTTATCACCAGACAAGCGATTAGCGATAATGGCCGAGCTTCACGACAAGTACGGACACAAAGCGGCGTGGTCGACAAAGGTCAGACTTATGTCTCGTTTCTGGTGGCCTAGTATGAGCGAGGATATCCAGTGGTTTGTTCGAACATGTCACCAGTGTCAGCTCCGTAATGACGCGAAAATCCATATCCCGCCGACGATAGCCATCCCCTTCCCACTATTCGGGAAAATATATATGGATACAATGCATTTACCGACGGTCGATGGCTTCCACGTAATCGCGCATGGCCGATGCTCGCTCAGTTCATACCCCGAGTGGAGAATGCTGAAAAGCGAGAGCGCAGTAAACCTAGCTAACTTCATCTTTGAAGACATTCTCTGCAGGTGGGGAAGCATAATGGAAATCGTAACCGATAACGGAAAGCCATGGGTCAAGGCGGCCGATCAGCTACAAAAGCAATATGGAATTCATCACATTCGCATTTCAGGATATAACTCTCAAGCACAGGGTGTTATTGAGAGAAAGCACTATGATGTTCGGGAATCACTCATCAAATCCTGCGACGGCAACCAATCAATATGGCCAAAGGCGGCTCATGCGATATTCTGGGCGGAGCGTATTACGATCCAGAAATCGACGGGGTACTCGCCTTATTATATCGCGCACGGGGTTCAGGCGATCCACCCCTTCGACCTGGAACAGCCCACATTCATGCATCCCTTCATAGACGACTGTCAGGGCAACACCAATCTATACAAGACCAGCGGGCCACTGAAGCGTCACGAGCGAAAGACGAGAACAGAGAAAGAGGAGGAGAGGGAGATACAGAGGGAAAGAGAGAGGAGAGGGAAGCGATAGAAGATACTACAGGAGTTATATGACTTAGGTTCCCACTAGATTAGCGGTAATCCTGAGAGATCGAACTGAGGATCCCCAGGGTGCATAGCGCCCTTTATATATCTACCTACATTACATGATTGGTAAGCTATAGAATCCTATGGAACATAATGGAACACCGTTAGTAAGATGATGATGCAACTCCGCAGCACCTTAGTAATCGCATCAGTCAGCAGCCGGAATAAAGGTATCCCAAGGAATAACTATAGCCCCCTGATAAGATAAGATAAGATCAAAGATAAAGTCCAAAATGAGTCGTTTCCTGACATCACCCCCCTTCTAGGTCGAATCGTCCTCGATATGACTACGATTAGGTGGTATCGACCAAGTCGGGATGTGTTTTGTCCTTTCCTTCTCCAAGACTGAGATTGTGGCATCAGTGTAGGTTTCGAGAGGTCTAAACGGCAGTTGAGTGAAGAGTGCAGCGTTAATCCGTCGCGGTGCATTGGGGTGCAACTGATGGAACTGTCGAACCAGTCTTTTTGCACGATCAACGTTATCCTCCGGTTCCCAGGTGTTGTGTTCGTCGGTGTACCCCTTCCACTTGATCAAATAGTACAGCTTGCCTCGTTCCAACTTAGAGTTCAAGATTTCTTCAACTTCGTATCGGGGTTCACCTTCGACCTGGATTGGAGGGGGAGGATCGGATCTTTGGCCTTCGATCTGGGGTGGAACGTAGCGTCGCAGTTTGGAGACATTGAATACGGGGTGTAGCTTGTTGTAACGCTTTGGCAACTTGAGTTTATACGCGTTGGGCGACACAACTTTGGTGATTTCGAATGGTCCGTCCCGCTTGTGACTTAGCTTCTTGGAGGGGCGGTCTGTCTTGATGTCGCTCAAGTCAAGGTACACCTTGTCTCCAACCTTGTACTGTGGGGTTTCGATCCGACCTTGATCTGCAAATCTCTTCATCTCATCTGCCGCCTTATTTAGAGCCGCCTCTACTTCCTCATGGACCTTTTTCATGCGTAGCGCAAAGTCCTCAGCAGCTTCTGACTTGACATTTCTTTTCGGCTCGACCCCCATCCTTGGATGTCTTCCAGTATTGGCGTAGAAGGGGGAGACTTGAGTCGACGACGAAACTCGGTTGTTAAGCGCAAACTCGGCGATGGCTAGCCAATCAGCCCAATCATTTTGTCTATGATTGATGAACAGGCGAAGATATTGTTCAATTTCCTGGTTGGTTCTTTCCGTTTGTCCATCACTTTGAGGGTGGTAGGCTGTCGACAGTTTGCGTTTGACACCGAGTAGCGTGTGAAGGTCTTTCATAAGCTGCGAGGCAAATTGCGGTCCGCGGTCCGAGATGACTGAGTCCGGGAGACCGTGGTACCTCCAGACGTGATCCCTGTAAAGCGCGGCTAATCCAAGGGACGACAATTCTTCGGAGCATGGGATGATGTGGGTCATTTTGGTGAATCTGTCAACGACCACAAGAATTGCATCGTTCCCTTGGCTGTCTGGCAGTCCAGTGATCAAATCTACGGAGATATCCGTCCATGGCGCCGAAGGGGTGCGGTTAGGCATGAGCTTTCCTATTGGTGGGGCAGGGAATGTCTTTGTTCGATTACATTTGTCGCAACCTTCAATGTACTGGGTTACGAATTTAGTCATTCCTGGCCACCAGTAGTTCCTGCTCATGAGCTCTAGGGTCTTCCACTTTCCAGGGTGTCCCACGACTGCAGAATCGTGATGTAATTCCACAATCTTTCGCCGTAGTTCTTCCTTCTTAGGGACGTAGACTTTTCCCCGGAATAGTATCAACCCTTGCTCTTCTGACCACTCTTCTTCTCTGAGACGTCTGACAGGGGAATGTTTGAGTTCTTCAACAGCTTTGACCACCGACTCATCATAGTCTTTGCACTTTCTGATGTCTGATAAAATGCTAGACTCGTTGTTTTCGATCAAAACGTGGCCCTGTTGAAGCGCTCGGATTCGGAAAAACTCTGGTTTCAGAAGGATTTGGTTCTGGTTATCCTCTTCCCCCTTGTCATGATCTGCTCGTCTCGAGAGATAATCTGGTTTGGCCGATGCAGACCCTGGTCGGTGTTTCAGCACGAAATCAAACCGCGATAGGTAAAGTGCCCATCTCGCTTGTCGTCGATTCAAGTTCCGTGCTGTTTTGAAGTATTCCAGGTTCTTATGGTCGCTCCAGATTACCACCGGGTGGTCAGCCCCTTCGAGGTAGTGTCGCCATTCCTCCAAACATCGAATGATGGCTAGCATTTCTTTGTCGTGTATATCATAGTTGCGTTGCACATCATTCAATCCTTTGGAGAGATAGGCACACGGTCTCCATTTACCATCATCACAGAGCATGCTTAGAATACCCCCAGTCGCATGACCTGAGGAGTCGGCCTCAATCTTCATCTGCTTTGTCGGGTCAGGATATACGAGGACAGGCTCGGAGGAGAATCTTCTCTTTAATTCGTCGAATGCCTTTTGTTGTTCCTCCGTCCATTTCCATGGTGCATCCTTCCGAGTGAGCTGATGAAGGGGTTTTGCCACTTTAGAGAATCCCTCTATGAAGCGCCGGTAGAAGTTAGCAAAGCCGAGAAAGGCTTGCAGCTCCTTGACTTTTGTTGGTACCGGCCACTTCATGACTGCTTCGACTTTCTTGGGATCCATTCTAATGTGGTCACCCGAGATGATGAGACCGAGGTATTCCAGCTCTGTTTTCTCAAACTCGCATTTTTCGGGTTTAAGGAATAGATCATTGTCTCGTAGGATTTCAAGAACTTGTTTGACTATTTTCCTGTGTTCTTCCAGTGTCTTGGTGAAGATCAGGATATCGACCATGTAAACAATGACTACTCCTTTATCGATCAGCGGTTTGAGGATGTGGTTCATCATGGTCTGGAAGGAAGCCGGCGAATTCATCAGTCCAAAGAACATAACGGTTGGTTCGAACATCCCTCTGTTGGTTTTGAAGGCTGCTTTCCACTCATCCCCTTCCTTGATGCGCAAATTGTTGTATCCCCACCGTAGGTCTAATTTGGTGAAGATCTTTGCGTTTTTAAGTTTATCCACAAGTTCGGGGATTAGGGGTAGCGGGTAAGCGTTCTTGACTGTGTGGGAGTTCAAATGCCGATAGTCTTGAACCGGGCGATTCGTACCGTCTTTCTTCTTTACGAAGAAGAAGGGAGCCGCTTGGGGAGACTTCGAGGGTCGGATATATCCTTTGCGTAGGTTCTCGTCGATGAATTCATCGAGTTCCTTTTGTTCTTTTGGTGACAGAGGGTACAGTTTAGGGTTTTGAGGGATAAAGGTGTCTTTCAGATCTATGGGATGGTCCCAAGGTCGTCGTTCAGGGAGTCGTTCCGACGCCTTCTTTTCGAACAGTTCCAAGAATTCATGATACTGTTCGGGGACTATGGTTTCGGGTTTAGGTTTAGATTGAAAGACCCCTGCGTCACCAGCAAAGAATATCCGTTCCGTTGGAATTTCTTCATACTCGTCGTCTTCTTTATGAGCCCAAGGATCATACCACGTGTGGTAGATGGCTTCTTCGTCTTCACCTTCTTCATCTTCGTTGACCATGGTGGGGAATGGGGTCTTAGCTTTGGCTTTGGCCTTGCGGCGTACCTTAGCGTCGTACCCACATTCTTTTGGACACCTAGTCATCTCCACTTCACCCTTTTCCCAGTCTATTTCCGGGTTGTGCTTCTTCAACCAGGAGTGTCCAATAATAACCGCCATCTTTCCAAGGTTGGTGATCGCAAAAGTAGCACGTTCCTTATGCCCCTTATAGTTCAGGATCATGTCTACTTCTTCTGTGATCGACCCTCCTTCGTTCAGGGTTCCATCTACATTGTATACTTGAATGGGTCTTTTCAGTCGTCGGGTTGCTAGCCCATTGCCTTTTGCAAATTCTTTATCCATAAACAATGTAGTGGCCCCTGAATCCAGCAACGCATCAATGTTGATTGCACGATGAGTGTCAAGAGTTCTAAGACCAACGTTCATAGAAACGTGTGTCTTAAGGTTGAGGGTTCTGACATAATGTTTTTCCACAGGGGGTTTCGATTCGTGAGCGGGTGAAACAACTTTATTTTCTTCAAAATGTACATGTTTTTCTATTCTAGAATCGGAACCCTTGGTAGCGGCAATCGAGTTTGTGGAAGTTACTGATTGCCGTTTTGAAAACCCTCTTCCTTTTGGAAGTACTCTCTCAACTCGTCAAACGTCATGCTTCTGATGTCGGCGTAGGTACAGTTACGAGCGATGTGTCCTAGCCGTTGGCAACGGAAGCATTTGATAGGTGGACGTTTGCCGGCGCGATCCACATCCATGGCGTCTGGGTCCCTTTGCCTTGGCGCATCGGGCTGACGTTGAGGTGGTACAACTGGGGCTGGAGGCGGAGCTACTGGTTTGTCTCGACGAGGTTGTGTCCTGGATGTGTCGTTCCAGACGTTCTTGGCTTTCTCGTTGTAGCGAATGCGTTGATTGTCCAGCTTTAGCACCCATTCGTACCAGCCAGCCAGGGTGTTTGGCATAGCAGGTAATGCGTAGACGCGTTCTCGAAGCCGATGGTTTAGACCCGTTTCGAATTTTTCAATCAAAGCTACCTCATTGTACCCAGTACGTGGGGCGATCGATGCAAAAGCCCGGACGTACTCGTCGGCGGTCTGGCTGCCCTGGAACAACTTGCTCATGTCAGTCTGAGCCGTATCTTGGGGATTGGGATCGGCAAAAGACTTTCTGAACTTTTGGATAAAGTCATTCCAGCTAGTGAAGGGAGCCTGTCGCCGGAGAGAGGTCATAGGATCTATTGTTCCAACCTGACTGATAGCCGTTAACGCCAAATCCACAAAGGTTTGTGCGGTTCCCCCCTGGATGTATGAGAGCGCAAACGAGATTTTGGTATCATCGTTTGGGAACTCAATGGCTCGACCGTTCATATAGTTGATGTTTTCGTTGATGAACGCATCGGCCTGGGCTTTGTCTCCAGAGAAAATACGAGGGGGATTGATTTTAGGAAGTCGGGGATGAGGGGCAGGAAGTGGTTGCGGCATGGGTTGTGGCTGGGGTTGGGCAAGCTGTTGGTTCAGCAGGTCGGTGAGGGCGGCGATTTGGGCTTCGAGTTGCGTAATGCGGTCATCAGGGTCCTCCATGGTAGTAGCAAGAGGAGATACGAGGTGGGAAGGAGTTTATGGAAAGGTGGGGAGGTTACTACAGACACGGTCGAATGCGTGATACTAAACAGGTCCCCGTTGGTTAGACGGATCAACCCAACCGGATAGTATGCACGAGCGAAAACAATATGAGTGTAGCGCGGTATGCGTAAGACAAGGTGCCGTTAGCTTGTGTTCTGTTGCTACTCAGACAATATCCTTCTTCTCTTCCAAAAGGACTATTGCGCGGTTAAGCCTTGGCGACTACTGCAGATCTGAAGTCGGGCTCAACGTTACTTCAGATTATGCTTGTCAGCTGAGTTGAGTGGAACACAAGTTCTTGATGGCGAGGTAAAAGGTAGTTAGTAATGTGAATGGAAAGAGGGAATGGAGGGGCGCAGCGTGTATTTCAGGATTAGGGCGTCGTAGGGTGAGTTCGATCTTCTGTCAGGGCAACACCAATCTATACAAGACCAGCGGGCCACTGAAGCGTCACGAGCGAAAGACGAGAACAGAGAAAGAGGAGGAGAGGGAGATACAGAGGGAAAGAGAGAGAAGAGGGAAGCGATAGAAGATACTACAGGAGTTATATGACTTAGGTTCCCACTAGATTAGCGGTAATCCTGAGAGATCGAACTGAGGATCCCCAGGGTGCATAGCGCCCTTTATATATCTACCTACATTACATGATTGGTAAGCTATAGAATCCTATGGAACATAATGGAACACCGTTAGTAAGATGATGATGCAACTCCGCAGCACCTTAGTAATCGCATCAGTCAGCAGCCGGAATAAAGGTATCCCAAGGAATAACTATAGCCCCCTGATAAGATAAGATAAGATCAAAGATAAAGTCCAAAATGAGTCGTTTCCTGACAACGACGATATGAATTTTGGAGAACTTATTTCAAGAAGGGCGATGAAGCTTCAAAAGAGGGACAAAGAGCTCTCCAAGGTTCAGCGAGACAAATACCGATCGCGTCTCCAGTCGGCAGAGCAGTTTTTAAAGAAATACGAGGGACAAATTCACGATTTCAAGTTCGCGCCAGGAAGACTCGTACTTGTTCGTAATACTCGGATAGAGAAGGAACTGAACAACAAAATGAAGCCCCGATACATCGGTCCAATGGTCGTGGTTCGCCAAACCAAATCGGGAAGCTACATCCTATCGGAAGTGACAGGAGCGATCGCTGAACACCGATTCGCCGCATACCGATTGATCCCATACATGAGGAGGAACGAGATAACCCTACCAGTTACTACGCTAGTTGGGAAGTCGACGAAGCAGCTGGATGATATGGCCGATGAGGACACGCCTGACGAGTTTACTCTCGTGGAGCCCGGAGACGATGCACTTCCGGGAACGTATAGGACACGATTGTGGCAGTTTCCAAAAAGGCCGGAACAAGAATCTAATACGCTAAGGCCTCCGGAACGATCGTAAAGATATCGCGCGGATATCTGGAAACCTCGGGAAATACTCCAACAAGGGACCGCGAACGAACAACTCTGGATAAGGCTCCCTTCTCCACATGATACTTTGAATCACCTTTCTATTTTTCCATACAAAAATGTACATTATTACAAGAATATCAGCACCCTTCTCTCAAGAATAACCCTTGTTTCCGACCCTGTTTTGACAAGAAGAGGGATACTACCCCGAGGAAGCAATCGATTCTACGTAGACTTGACTGGCCAAGTGCCAGAACAAGCGGAATCCAGGTCAACGCCTTGTTCTAACGATCGGCTGAAGAAACAAAGCAAGAGGATGACCGGTAGACCGATCGTCTTGGCCAATTGCATCCCAAGTCGTACTTTCTCCGATAAAGCGTCACAACGAAGGCCGATCCTGAGAAATAACCGACTATAGCTCAAAAGGACGCGAAAGGACGAATTCTTGGAACAAAAGCCGATTGACGATACAAATACAGTCCGAGCAGGTAGTTATGTTCAACAATCGGTAGCCGATTAAAGGAAAGATAGAAAAAGGCCGATCGTGGCCGACTGCGAGAAATTGCCGATTACTGCTGCTCTAAGAGGACTTAGACAAATTGCTGCACCGAAAGCCGATCGACGACACGAACGCAATCCAAGAGAGTCGCCGTGTTCAAACGATCGGCCGAAGAAACAAAGCAAGAGGACGATCGGTAGACTGATCGTTTTGACCGATTGTATCCCAAGTCGTACTCTCACCGGACCTAGACGAGTTCCTGGCACAAAAGCCGATTGTCTATACAAAGGGAATCAGAGAGGATCGCAGTGTTCAACGATCGGTGGCCGGGTGATGGAACGTAGAAAAAAAAGCCGATTGTGGGCGACTACAACAAAATGCCGATCGCTGCTGTTCATGAGGACTTTGACGAAATTTCTGGACAAAAGCCGATCGAAGTTGTTCGAAATCGTGCACTTTCCGGTATTAAGGCCGACCGATCGACTTGGGGATTTTTGACAGGAAACCTATGTGTTGGACATATAACCAATTGTTTATGGCCGATCTTGCGGCGACTTAAGAACGGGACCCATTGACTCGTGAAGAATCGGTTTTCTGTATTTACAGATAACCGTACAGATATACGAGTCGGCACCACCTAACGTGGTACCGACGACAAGCTACGATCCGTAAAAAATGTGATATGGGCCAAAACCCGAGGAAAAATGTCCGCAGACGCGAGAGCCCGACCGAACAAAGGACGCGCGAGGAGGGGGAATTACATGAAAGAAAAGGAAGAAGGGAAATTTTAAAAGAAGTGATTATACAAACTACTTAGCTTGCCTTGAATCCTTCTTCTCCTTCTTCTTAACGATCACCACCCCATCTAACCTGCTCGACCCTTCTCCGACGTCGTCCTGCCCAGGAAGAGGCGCGGGAGGCCCACCGAACGAGTACGAAAGCCCTTCGTTGAAAGCCGATTCTACGGCGCCGAAGTGTAAGTTCATCGCGTCCTCGGTTATCTTGGCGATCTGGCCAGCGACGAATGACGAGAAATCCCGCTCGAACCTCTTGCTAGAAGCAGACCACAGGGCTCGGAGGTGTTTTTTGGCCGCATCGTTAGCGGCGGCTTCCTCGGCGTCATTGGCAGCAACCTGAGAAGCGGTGTTGAAGTCTGGAGAGAGCGGGGGAGGGATGTTTAGACGTCGGTCAGGAATTTTAATACTAACTCCCGTACGCAGACGCGTACGGGAATACGGACCTTCGTCGTCATCCTCCATTTCCTGGTCCTCGTCGGCTTTCTGCTGTTGGTGCGAAGGGACTATGTTCCGACTGAACGATTCACCAGGAGGAGGAATGCCGGGCTCGGTGACCAACTTCAAGAGGCCGTCTGCGATGTACTTTGCCTTGTCCGCGCTGGTGAACTCGTTAAACTTGATCGAGCACTTGTGCTTGTCGCGGATGCACTTTCGGCAACGTCGGCCGGGGAGACCGACGCATGGCTGTACATCGAGCGCGATCCGGCAAGGGCGACACATCAGATGCTATAAACAAATGAACAAAGTCAATAAAAGGAAACCGCTGGAGGGCGGTAATATTACAAGGAGAAGGAAACTACTCACCTCGAGTCGGAAAACTTCGCCTACAGCCAAAGCGCGTTGACGTCGAACACGCGTAGTCGCCGGCACGGTCTTAGGAGGGGGTTTCTGTGCCTCCTTGGGGTCGGCTGGACCTTTTCCCTTTCGAGCTCTCTTCTTTGCCGGAGCATCGGAGTCTCTGGTGGAAGAAGTCGCGATGACTTTCGGATCGACCTTGATCTTGGGTTCGAAGGGAACGATACCGGTGAATTCGATCTCGGAGTCGGTTTCGTCGGTCTTAGCGCGTTTCTTTCCTTTTCGCTTTGACGATGTCGACATAGACGCTGCTGGCGCGGGGGAATCGCGCGGCGTTGGAGTGTCGGACAGAGGAATTGGAGTCGGTGCCTTCCGCTTTCCTTTCGACGAAGCGGACTTTTGAGGGACGGCCTTCTTCGGTTTTGGCGGCGAGCCATGGTGGTAATATACAGTCTAACAGTCCTGGCTACAGCCAGTGGTAATTATTTATCAAGCATGGCTGTAGCCAGGCCTGTGGCTGTGCAGGCTTCCAAGAGGTCCAGCACCCGATTTTCCCTCAGCTTGGTCAGCCTAAGTCCTGGACCTCTCCCTTAGCCTGACACATGTACAAATAGAAGACTGTATTAAATGGGAATATAATAATATTAATATTCGGGCAGGCTGGCTTTTGTATAAAAGAGATGCTATTAATAGGCAGCTCTTCTTCGGCTTGTTCCGATCGGATTCAGCTAGCCACGCCGCCGATTTGGCCCTCTGGCTAAGTCTGAGCTGGCTAGCCAGCGCTCAATTCTTCCCAGCTGTCTAGGATAGTATACAGTGGTGGGCTCCGCTCGGGGGTCTGATAATGGCATTGCCTTCTATGCTGGCCAGCTCTGACTTGGCCAAACCTCAAATACTATCCTATGGCTAACATCCAGGATAGGACACTTGCGGGGGCATGATTCGCTGTACTTGTGGCGCTCTGGCTAGGTCGAACTTCGCCAAGCATCAAAATAGTGCCTCTGGCTAGCTTTTTTTAGCCTTCGATGGCGCTGATAATAAATGCTCTTCTTCGGCTTGTTCCGATCGGATTCAGCTAGCCACGCCGCCGATTTGGCCCTCTGGCTAAGTCTGAGTTGGCTAGTAGGTCGTGATACTCCGTGGCGAGCGGAGATCACCTCCACGAAATTATTCTAAGTCCAAAATATCGAGAACTTCTTAGATTATTGAGTACCCGTCTTAAATGGACTTGACGCGCAATATATATTGGTACATTGGTTTGTTCATACATTATGTGCTGCCTCTACAGGTCAGCATTCCGTGAAGTACCCAGCTTACATCCAGGACCGCTTCTTCCCAATCAACGAGAGACCCAACGACTTTCACTCCCTGAACTTTGCCCTGCACGGAGCATCCCCACCAGTAGAGGCACGCGACAACCCCAAGAAGTCCGTTAGCCCCAGGGCAGTTCAATGACTCCCAGTCGTCGCCGTACTCCTCAACCTGCGAGGGCCAATCTGATAGATCCTCCAGTTCGCGCCACGTCGGCTGCAATGAGATCCACCACTCGAGCCACGTCTTTCCGAACGCTTCTGTATTCGTCACCAATGTTGAAGCACCGCCGCGCCCGCGTCCATCTATGATCCAAACCGTGAGCTGGGCGGGCCTTCCAGCCTTTGGAAACCCGCGTTTTCCGTTTTTGAACCCGTTTGACACTTCAAGTTTGATGAGCAGATTGATCAACTTCCCGAAGCTTTGCCCGAGGTCGATGGACATCAGAATTGACAGCGGTGTCTTGAGCCAGTTAGGTGCGTTGTCGGGGAGCATGATATCGCAGTCTTTTCCTGCAAGGGCAACGTTGCCATCGCGTGGAGAGACGGGCTGGCCAACAACGAGGTCCTGGGCATTTTTCGCAACGCCGTCATGGGCTTGCGTTTCGAGGATAGGAAGAGGGGGGTTGTTGCAGCCAGAAGACGAAGACATTTCAACGGTGGGAGGAGGGTTTTCGCCTCCAGAGAAAGCAAGCTCAACGCGTGGGGGAACCAGATCGCTGCCAGCACGGGGGATTTTTTCGACGTCAGGAGCCGGTGATGTTTCGGCGCCTGACGCCTGTAGGACCTCTACGCCAGGGGAGGGTTGGCATTCGTCGTCAGGAGGAGTATCAGGAACACTTGAGTTGCGAACAGCGAGATCGCGGTTGCGAACGGCGAGATCGCGGTCGCGAACGGCGAGATCGCGGTCGCGAACATCGACATGATGGTCGCGAACACGGCTCTGCTCGTCCCCAACGGAGCTGATGTCCGTGTTTGTGTTCTTTGTACCACCTCGTTCCACGGAGTCGACATCCATGGCCTCGCTATTTTCCAGCTCAACAGGTTCGCCTTCTTTCCCAAACTCCAGTGTGCTACCATTGCCCCCTTGCCCGATTCCTCCCGTTTCCAGCCCTCCTCCATCTCCCGCTGCGATACCTTGACCTCGTGTAGATCGTCGCGGAGGTTCTGTCGACGGTTTTGGCTTCATCCTTGGCTTTGGCCTCGCCTTTGTCACTGTGTCTGCGGGCTTGTCGCCCTCAAATACAAAGTCAGCAGTGTGCCTGAGTTCGAGCTCGTCCAACAGGCGTTGGTTGGCCGCGATGTTGAGGTTCCTGATCCTTTCATATTCTGAAATGGCGGGCTTCGCTTGGGAAGTCGATTGGGATGGGGTGGTACGAGATTTGACGGTAGGTGCAGCAGTCTTCTTCGCGATTGTTGACATCCCCTTCTTCAGCCCCTTCCCCTTCGTTGCGGTATGAGCCTTGCCTCCAGCATTCTCCCGTTTTCTCTTCTTTGTACGCTTTTTGACAGCCTCTTCCTCGCTATCCACGTCGTCGTCGTCGTCGTCGTCCGATGATGATGATGAATCCGAGTCACTGTCGCTGGATACTACTTCATCCCCCTCCCCATCCACGTCCATCCGGTATTTTGCCTGCAATAGCGGGTCGTCGGCAGGTAACACTGCTGCAGCTTTGTCGTCGTTAGCTAGGTTTTCGTAGCATTAGCCATAGGATCCAAGGTTTCGATATGTGAATGTACTTACTGAAGCACGTCTGGAGGTAGGCTTCAAACAGCGCGGTAACGTTCTTCTGGAAACGCTCAGGCTGCCATCCTGCAAACGTTACGGGATTGGGTAAGTTGTTCAGCGATTTTGTGATCCTACGCAGAACCCTGATAAGTCTATGGAGTAAACGTATACACAAGGCGGCAAGACTCACGTCAGCGAGCCTATCTCCCCCCCTTGATCCGGCATGCATCCACCAATTAGCACCACGGTATGCAACCCGGTAAGTTCTTTGACCCCATCGAAGACTGGATTGAAGAATCCTCCTAGCCGATTGATACACCTGTAATAGAGTGTCAGTCACGAAACGTACAGGTATAAATCAAAATACGACTTTACCTTTGTCGATCCGCTGGCGCCTGCGAGGGAGGTGATAACATAGCCGCCTTATACTCTGCATTTGCCTGGTCACGATCCGCCACTGCATTTGCTACCAATGACGCCCTTCGATCCCCTGGTAGTGCGTCATAGAGCTCCTTCGCAATCTTGCAGCGGAATGAAGCGGTTGGGTTCCCCGTAATGTCCGGGTTAGCTGCGACATGCTCTGCCCACCGTTCAACGACTGTGGGGTGGATTTCGTCCTTCTGGCATTCGTGCATATATTGCTGATAACCCTGTCTCCGTTTCTGAGGAGGTGGCTTGATGCCAGAAAGTTTTGCCATGAGTAACGCCAACGGATCGTCCTTGAAGTTGACGCGTTTTGTCATCGCGATCTTTTTCAGACGTTGTACGCGATATTGAAGCCAGCGTCGAATAGCCTAGATATGTTACAGATGAGTATATGCACATTGAACATGAAGAAAAAGACGCGCTGAAGAGAAGAGACAGCAAACGCGTTGGGGCAAAAGAAAATGAAAAATAAAACGAATAAACACACCTTGTTCTTCTCACGAATATGATTGCCCCGCGCAACCTGCTCTTCTGCAGTCAGCTCCTCCAATACAGGGGGCGCGTCAATGTCGTAGAGGGGAAGAGGCAAGTCAGGTTCTTCGTCGTCGGGCAGTCTCCAAGGTATTAGCGTGTGGTACTCGTTACAGATACGGTTGAAGTAGTCGCGTTCGGCGGTCCACCCAAAACGCATTGAGTCTGCGTACTTCTCGACATGAGGTAAGAGGATCGTCTCACGACAGCCTTCGGCCCATAGCTTCTGATTGCGCCGGTCCTTCTTGGGGATACGCTTGTATTTTCGCGTCCTAATAGACAACACGTCAAGAGCATTCGGGTATCAGCCAAGAACCAGATAAATTTGAGAACACGCACATTTTGAACCCTAGCGGATCGCAGGAGGTCGCGTTATCGCGATTCGCCCCATAATCTGTAAGGTACAATCGAATAAGGTTTGCTACTTCAGGATTCAGGCTCCGCCTCGATTCCTGATATCGCGATTCGCATCGATCTGATCCGACAGAGTCCTCACCACCATCATGGATCTTCTTACTGCGTATATGGGCGTTGTATCTCTCGACTCTAGTCACACGTACTGCACACCCAACTATTATCCTGGGAAACCCGCGCAAAAAGCAAAGTACTATGTCATCACGTTTGGACGCGTCACTGGGATTTTTCGTAACTGGTACGTCTGTTTTCATCTTAGGAATAGAGAGATATTAATGTCCCCTAGGCTTCTCACCGAGTCTCTCATTAGTGGGTTCTCTGGAAGCGCGCACAAGAGTTACGTCGCTCCAGGGGATGCGCTCGACAGTTGGCGAGAAAACTGTCTCCTCAACCATGCCAACGGAGATCACCATCCCGAGCTCAAGCAACTCGCCCAGGATGAAGGCGCAATACCCCTGCTCCCGGAATCTGTCTCGCTCGAGACCCTCCGTGAAGAAGCGATCCGGCGTCAATTCCGTCCAGCTACACCTCCGACTTATCATTCCAAAGCCTTCACCATTCCCCAAAGCCCGACCAAGCCCTCATCTCCTGCTTATACTCGTTCTACTTCCCCAACACCCGCCCCTCGTACTCCCATAAAGGTTTCAATCCGTCGACATGTCGTGAACAGTCAGCCTCAATCTTCGCCTGCTCAGCGTAGATCTGCGGCCACTTCACCAACACTCCAGTCTTCTCCATCGCCGTCAACTACCTCAAGGATGCTATCATCAGTATCTGGCTCGGTTTTATCATCAGGATCATCTGTTTCATCCGCCTCGTCCGTATCTTCGGGAACTTCTGTCAGATCGACGTCGAGTCGTAGCAGGCCGTCATCCAACAACACTCCCCACCGTCCCAATAGGCCTAGCTCTTCCCCTGAACCTACCGTCGACTCCTCGCCCGAGCCCATCAGAACTAGACCCCCCAGATGCGTTTACGGTGTGTCTTTCGGGACCTTCCGCAATGCGATCTTTAACTCTCGGTGCGTATCTCCATTTCTTCTCGAATAGACACCGACTGATATCCATATCCCTCAGAACGGAAGCAGCTGATCTATACACCATATTTCGCGAGGCCCATGGTAATCCAGGCTTTCATGTTGGTACCTTCGACGAGGTCGTGGCCGATATGACCACAGGTTGGCAAGATATCTTCTTCTCCTTTGCTGGCGCTGAGGGTCACGTCCGGACGTACAGCAACATGTAAGTCTCTGGAGCATTGTCCCCCCTACGCGTCGCTGATACCAACGACAATCTACAGTAATGTTGCTCGAACGAGATTCAACCACATGAGCCTATACTCCGACACCGTGCAGATGATGCTTGACGAGACGGTCCTGGGCTCGGCGAGGCACGAGGAGCATAATTGTGAGGACCATGACTGGGTGAACTGTCCTGAGAGCGAGGTTTGTTAGTCTCAAGTCTTCTAAATACATATCATTGGTAGAAATATATACTGTTATTCGTCTTTTCTAGCTATAAAATTGCCCTCCCTCAATTGCGGGTTCATCTGGGGTGTCTAGATAAATATGTACTGTTATATATTGAAGGCCACAGAAATGAAGCCATTGATTATTGATAATTGCGCCTTCAGAGTCCCTATAGCAGAGGTCACCGGAAACTTCCGCTGACTGTGTTTAGTCACGCTCGTTTCGGCGTCGCGTTTCACCTCGAGCTCGCTGTTGCTCACAGCGAGCTCGTTCCTTCCTCATTCCAGCCTCTATTTCTCTGATTTCTCTTGCTTATTCTCTTCATATATGTATCTTATCCATAATAGAACTATGTAAGGAGGTAGTCTACCGCTTAAATAGCTGGAAATGAGAGATATACCTTGTCAAATATTCAAATCAGCTTACCATAGAGTGAGTAAGGAGTGGAAGGCCAAAGCAGCATTATGAGATGGTAGTATATATCCACATCAAGTATGGTGTGAAGCGAGGGGGCGAAGGACAATCAGATAAGGAGAGAATTCGACGTTCTGAGGGGATCAAGAGGGAAGAATGCTCACCAGAGCGTCAGGGGATAGATGCAGGGTTATGGAGTGTCCCAAACAAACGGATATGGTCCCCCCATCGTCTATGGATAGGCTTCTTGGGTATTGGGAGCTTTAATGAGGGGGGGGAGGCAAGACATGTGGGGGGATGATATTGCTCGCCAGAGATGAGGGTGGGGTTGATTCCTTGTATATTAGATGTTGAAACGATGGGGATGGTACTCTGTAGTCGACGTATGGGGTAATTGATAGAGCGGCGACCTTTGTGGAGGAAGGGGAGCAGAACTTGGGGAGAAAAAAAGCAAAATCACTCACCCTCTCATGCCCAATGCCCCAGACTCTTTACTGCCACATAAATGTCGTTTGGGGACTCCTAAATGACTGATATGCAATGCCGTTTCAGCCCTAGAATAACGCGTGCATGCAGGGGGGAGGGAAAAGGAGTAAACTCACTTGTCCTCCAGTTCATCTCTTATACATCTTCTCCCAGGGATTTCGGGCTTTTGATACGATGGATGAATCCATCTAACATCATCCTAGGGCATATATGGAGGATAGCGATGGTGGGAGAGAGGGGGACGATCTGGTCAGAGAAAAGTGCCATTTTGCCGCCACAGCATTCTGCATGATTTAAATGACAGTTGTTATTGTCTGGAGGCCGACATCCATGTGTAGGAGTGCCATATATACCGTCTAAAGTGAAGCCAGTGATCGGATCATACCTGTAGGGAATGTCATTCTCCTAGCATGCACCTCCGGCTTGAGGCTCTCTCCGGCTCAGTTTACAGGTTACCCTGAAGCTGTAAACTACCATATATATATATATTAGTATATGATGGAGCATATTATGCTCACGTACCTTCAATAAGTAGCTGAGGAGTGATGTCCCAAGCCTAGGACAAGGAGGGTGCAAAAATGGAGTAATCACTCTACTGTAATTGAATGGACCGACGGAAAGGCCTGGGACGTGGCACAGTATATGGGGCACTATATACCATTAGTATTCACAAGAAAAATCGTGCGGATTGATGTTGTGGAAGGCTGTAGACGAGAGACACGTTGGGAGCATGATCGGAGGATGTAAGGTGTTTAAGGATTACATTCTTGCCTTTCTCGGTCATGTCCCTTACACTCGTTTTCGACCATATCGCACACATCTCTACTTCCTCAACACGATCACCCTCGAACATCTCGGATATTCATACCATATCACCAGGTAATGTATACAAAGTTTCCCAAAAGCATTCCCTGCAGCAGAATCTGCGTTACAAGGCAATCACTGAATTTCCTCGGAGCAGCATCTATCGATATGCAACAAACGTTGTACATGGTCCAATGTCCTGCTTTCTATCCCTGGAATGTGGATAGTATGGGATATATCGTTAACTTTGGACAGTCTAACCTCTCGTAGCATGGCTTCAAAGGCTCGGGTGAGCAAATTTACACCTCTACCTCGCCAGACCATCCCCCTCTCACCCATCGTTACTATCTTCCGTGTATACTGTAGGGCAATGTTAAATTGCTTAATCCATCGTACAAGATGCCCGAAATACCTCAGAGAAGATGTATAAGAGATGAACTGGAGGACAAGTGAGTTTACTCCTTTTCCCTCCCCCCTGCATGCACGCGTTATTCTAGGGCTGAAACGGCATTTCAAATCAGTCATTTAGGAGTCCCCAAACAACATGTATGTGGCCTTAAAGAGTTCGGGGCATGGGGCATGAGAGGGTGAGTGATTTCGCTTTCCCCCCCCTCAAGTTCTGCTCCCCTTCCTCCACAAAGGTCACCGCTCTATCAATTACCCCATACGTCGACTACAGAGTACCATCCCCATCGTTCCAACATCTAATATACAAGGAATCAACCCCACCCTCATCTCTGGCGAGCAATATCATCCCCCCACATGTCTTGCCTCCCCCCCCTCATTAAAGCTCCCAATACCCAAGAAGCCTATCTATAGACGATGGGGGGACCATATCCGTTTGTTTGGGACACTCTATAACCCTGCATCTATCCCCTGACGCTCTGGTGAGCATTCTTCCCTCTTGATCCCCTCAGAACGTCGAATTCTCTCCTTATCTGATTGTCCTTCGCCCCCTCGCTTCACACCATACTTGATGTGGATATATACTACCATCTCATAATGCTGCTTTGGCCTTCCACTCCTTACCCACTCTATGGTAAGCTGATTTGAATATTTGACAAGGTATATCTCTCATTTCCAGCTATTTAAGCGGTAGACTACCTCCTTACATAGTTCTATTATGGATAAGATACATATATGAAGAGAATAAGCAAGAGAAATCAGAGAAATAGAGGCTGGAATGAGGAAGGAACGAGCTCGCTGTGAGCAACAGCGAACAGGTGCGAACACGCCAATAAGTTGCGAACAAAAGTCGCGAACCGAGCCTAAAACGCCGGGTTTTCCAGGCCAATGCCTTGCACAAATATCGAACGCGGTTTCACCCTTCCTGTCTCACTCATTCTCCAGTTACTCGCTCATCCTCCATGGCGTCGTCACCCTCAAAGAAGTCAAACAAGGGGAAACCGAAAGCAAAGGTCAGACACAAGGGAATTCATTCTACAACTAAGGAAACAATGGCGCAGGGTAACTCGGAAAGCAAGCGCAGAACGAAATCGTATTCTACGGCAAAGGGAGCAATGGAGGAGGGATCATCAACACAGGATCGCTCGGGAAGCAATAAGAGTCGGTCTGCTACGAAGAGTGCTGAATATTATGCAAAGTACGCCGTTATACTTCTCTTCACATCTTATTTTCCATAACCAGAGCTGCAGGAATGGTCCTATGTTGCGAGAGAAGGCTAAGGCTCGAATGCGCGATATTCGAGCTGCTCGAGCAGGGACGATTCAACCTCAACCTCAAGTTCCTACCATTCAGGTCCCTCAAGTCCCTGCTGGTCTACAACAATCGCCTCGACTGAGTCATCTCCAAACTCTCGGTTTGTCACGATCTCCATCCCCCTTGCATTCACCTGCTTCTCCTCTACAATCCCCGTCTCCGTCACCCCCACCCCGATCACGATCCCCCTCTTTGGAACGGGCTCCCAAAAGACTGGATGAGAGCTTTATAGATCCTCTTCTCAGATCGACAAATGCATCGCTCATACGTTTGTCGTCAATGGAACTTGATGACCTCGCCCTGCAGGGCGTGGATCTCGATCTCGACTGCGATCTAGAAAGCCTTCCATACGAGTTCGACATCGACTATGGGGACATAGACATCCAATTCGATCACGTCAATTTGCTTCATAACTTTGATGTCGTGGACCACTTCGATACGCAGGATACATTTTCGCTCATAACTCATCGACGAAACGTAGGAGAATGGGCCGGCCGATGGGGGCATACATCGTGTTGGGCGCAGGCATTGAAAACCAGTTATCACGGCCTTCGTACAGAGCATCAGAAGGATCAATTTGTCTCCAGCATAACAGCCCATGCGTTTGAAGGTCGCGCCATTGTAAACCAACTTAGTGGGTTCTCAGACAGAGAGCTTCCCAAGAAAGACTGGCAGTTAAGGGAGCTGTGGAGGACTATATTCGAACTCTTAGAGCCTATGTATCGTGGCCTCGCCATTATAGATGCTTGGATGGATTTTTTACGCGTAGTTTCCCCCTAGTAGTACTCTAAAAACAGCTGTATTCCTAGTTTCAGTAGTCACAAGATAAACGTATCATGAACCGTGGACGCGACTAAATCCACGTGACCGTGTTTATGCCATCAATAAATTTTCATCTCTCTCGTTGTTCTCTCGCATCCATTGCCTTCATTCACTGCTGCCTCCTGCCGTGGCAAATTGTTCATAGGTACATTTTGTGTCTCTTACTACCCAATCTTCTTCCCGAGTAACCCGTACACTGAGCCTAACCCATGGGCACTATGGCGGGTGACTTGGGGGGCAGACATCTCTGTTTCCCTTTGCTTTGCTTTCTTGCTTCCGAGACACTGATGACTTATACTTAGATAGGCTCTCAAAGGCGCGATAATGTCTCGAACAGTGCGTGTTTTGCATCCCAGTGACGCGACGTACTGACCAACGGGCTTAGACGAGGAAAGGCACCGAGTTCTCACCATTCTCAATGGAGGGTGTACTGCCTATCCGCGTTGACGTCAGACTTGACTCGCTGGTGGAGCGCGCGAGGCGAGAGGAGATCCAACGAGAGTGTGAAGGCGTAGGGGACAATGAGGGTGTGCCATTGTCGTATGAGTCGCCCCCCGTCTCACCCGCCAGATCTAGGTCATCCGTGTCCTCAATGTCTTCTCTTTCCGATTGTCTCTCGGAGATGTCCATCGATTGCGCTGCTCCAATAGTTCCTCCAGGCTCCCCCAATTCGATTCATGATGACCTGGACGCATCGTCGTCTCCCATGCTCCCTCCGCCGTCCAGTTCCCCCATTCCCAGCTCGCCTATACTTGCTACAAGATCATCTCCTCCACGTCCTGCCCTCCCCATATCTATTCCTACCTCTCCAATCTCGCGCCCATTGTCTCCTGCTCCAAAATTGCGACCTTCTGCCAAGACAGCTGGGCACTCTATCGAAAGAGCCAGGGCTAGACAACAGGCAAAGAAGCGTCGCCATGGAAAAGCCGCCATGCGTGCAGAAGATTCCGCACAGTCTTCCTCCTCCATGAGGTATCGCGTCCGGTCCTCTACCTCAATGAAGTACGCGAAACCCTTGGTCATCAAGTCTGCCTTTGACGTCAAGAATTTACCTACCACTCGTGGCTCCTTCATCGGTCTACGCCAGAAGGTGGTGCGAAAGACTCCATTCCAAGTGCAGGAATTAATCACCAAGGGATTTGAGCTACGCAAATGGGATGGACGGTAAGCACCGCGTCCAATTTCATTGCTCTCGTAGACTTATGCGATGTTCACCACCAGTTCGACCCACGCTATAGTCGACGTCGACCAGCGCATCATGGTGACCCTGGTAGGATTCCCAAAAGACAATCCTGATTCAAGTTCGAAGCCATGGACTGGTGTAGCAGACGGAGCTGCTACAGCAATCGATACAACTCGTAGAAGGGAGGGTATCTCTGCACGTCGCCACCGCAGGGGAAAATTTGCGGCCTTGGCGTGCGGTGTGTCGTTTGGCGGGGGTCAAGAGGTGAATAATCACCGCCTGTGACCTTGTGTGTAGATTTAACCGTTGAATAGCGTCCGGGAAACTTGCACCATTCAGATAAATCAACCCAACGCGCTGTTCGGGTACTATTGGGGGATTCAGACATCGAGCGCATTGCACGCTTTCAGACCAGTAAGCGGGCTACGCTTCCATTTTGCCTTAAGGCGATACTCATAAATTTGTAGGCGCGTTTGCTTGCTACTATCCCAAGATACACGAATACTACGAAACAAACTTGAACAAGCTGTATGCGCACCACCCTGAATTGAGGCGCAACTTCAGAGGGAGCGTGTTCCCTGCAGCCACGATCAATGCCGGTCCCAACACGGTTTCTGTTGTTCATGTTGACGCGGGTAATTCACCCGGTGGGATTTGTGCGTTGACAGCGCTGGGATCCTATGATTATACTAAGGGAGGACATCTCATTCTGTACGATCTCAAGATGATTATTGAATTTCCTCCCGGTGCTACTATTCTTTTACCCTCTGCGAGTGTTCGCCACGGTAATACCCCAGTTGCTTCTGGTGAATCACGATTTTCCCTGGCTCAGTATTGCGCAGGTGGTCTTTTACGCTGGGTTTCCTACGGCTTTCGCACAGCAGCTGACTTACTGAAATCAGAGGGAGGTGCAGAGGCCAAGGCTGCAATAGACGGCGACGGTGACTCGCGGTGGAAATGGGCGGTGAGTTTGTTCTCGAAGTTGGACGAATTGTCGGCCGATCATAGGAAAGTAGCCTCGCGTTGAATCTTGTATACCAGCTTTAAAGAGCTCTACGATAGCAAAGACTTAAGATTATTTCTAAGGTCGTTCCGAGTTCCGGTCCGAGAAGGAATTTTTTCACGTCACGATGTGTGACGGTTCCATCACGCACATGCTATCTCCGAGTAAACCACGACGTCGAGGGCGCGTCGCCGGCGTCAACGATGGTTCTGTCGTTCGGTCAAGAACCAACGCGATCAGACTGCCCCATCAAACTATTACAATCTCTGCTGATGGTCTCCGTCAAACCGTAACCGGCACTCACTCAACCAAACGACGACGCCTCAATCCTGAGGATCTACGAGATCCCTACGCAGGCTGGGTTCCAGGAGGAGTCAATGACGGCGAGGAAGAGGATGGATACATCGACTTGGATGGAGATGGTTTAGATGGTGAAATTGATTTAGTGCCAGAGGTGACGGTGAACGTGGCGAAGCGAAAGAGGTATCTCAGCTCTGTGAGTACGCTGTCTTCTATCTCGTGAAGTTGAACTGACCACTTGGATTGATTGATGAAGGACAACCCCATGATGGTATGGCGAAAACACGATGAGGAGTTTTTACAAGAGCTCCTACGACACGAAGGTTTTGGATCCGACAGTCCCTCCTGCTGCACATGTTCAGGTGGTTCACAATCACCCCCTTCAACACCACCTTCAACGCCTCACCCGAACAACGAGGGGGAGACGACCTCTACCCGCAATTTCATCCGCTGCCAAGACTGCTGTGCGGGCTTCGTGGAATGTGTTGATTGCTGCGCCAAGCGTCATCAGCATTTACCTTTTCATCGAATCGAGGCATGTTTTCTATGATTCTCTACTCTGATAGTGGCTGACAATTTTTTCCACCGCGCAGAAGTGGAATGGCTCGTTCTGGGAAGGAACGACACTGAAAACTATCGGCCTCATATACCAGCTGGGACACTTAGGTGAAGAATGTCCCGCCCCGGTTTTCCCCTGCCTTGACCTAGTAGTGGTAGAGGTCAACGGAATACACGAAATCTCTGCCCAGGAGTGCGGCTGTCAGCATTCCATCACACCAAAGTATATACAATTTCTTCGAGAGCGCTGGTACCCGGCTACTGTCAGTAACCCACAAACGTGCGCGACGTTCCGTGTGCTGGAACTCTTTCACCAACTCAATCTAGCCGGCGGGCTCAATGTCGCAGATTTTGTTGGAGCTCTGGAACGTCGAACAGACAGTACTGGAGTGAAGCCGACGCCGGTGAGTCTTTTTTGTAGAGCTTCTCTTCCTCTTCCTCTTCCCGTGCCAATGCGAACAATTTAGGATCGATACAAAGCCGTCGGTCGAATGTTTCGACAATGGACATATCTCAAGCGCGCAAAGCGGGCGGGGCGAGGTCATGCTTCGGAGGGGCTGAAGAAAACAGCGGCAGGAGCGTGTGCTGTTCTGTGCTGGGCGTGCCCCCAGGATGGGATCAACTTGCCTGCCGACTGGCGGCTAGTGGAACCAAAATGGAGGTATGGATATCCCTCACGGAATTGTATGCTTATATGCTAAACCGTTCTCATAGATTTCTTTACATGCTTATCCTCGCTATGGACGCAAACTTCAGGCTGAAAAATCGCAATAGTTCCACCGATGCTGCTGATCCTGCGCTAGGACCTGGGTGGGCGTATTTTGTGAGGGACGAGCCCTATAGGGAGCACTTGAGGAATTATGTTACAGAAGCTGATGTATGTCGATCCCCCTCATTGTTCAGCATTCTACTGATAGAACACTCAGATAAGCACCTGCATTGCCTTCCAAGCTCTGTTGCAGAAGGATAGCAAGATGACAACGGGTTTACGAAGCTCGGGCGTTGGCGCGTGTGTTTGCGCTCGACACGAACTAATCCGAGCTCAAGGAATCGGCGACTTGCAGAAGGGCGAGAGGTAAGTAACTCCTCGAGTATTGGCTCTCACGTAGACTGACCGCGCAACTGATATCAGGTACAGCAACATGGATTATATATTCCTATCCGCCATCATCGGCATCTCACTTATGTATCTGACAATCTCGTATGACGTGGCATGCCAGTGGAAGGTCAACCTTTGGGCGCGAATTGCGAATATGCCACCAGTTCTTCAAATTGACCGCAACGCGATTCAGATCCAGTTTGGCGTGCCAATCTGGCATGCTTCTGCGCACGAGAGCTCCTGCCAAGCGGAGAACTCGCTCGGATATCAGAAAGGTGTGGGCCGTGCGTGTGGCGAGGGAATTGAGCGAACGTGGTCAAAGTTGAACGGGCGATCATCTGCCACAAAGGAAATGGGACCCGGTGGACGACACGACACGCTGGACGACGCCATTGGGCGTCATAATTGGGAGAAGAATATCGGATTCGGTAGGTACCCGATAACGTTGGCTATGGGGTACTGGCTGACGTCGATATTTTCAGGTGATTCACTCTCACGAAAGCTTCTGGTTGCAGCAAATGAGCGGGCGCACCAAGTCTCTTGCTTCCTAGAGGTGAACCAAACGCTCACGAGGGATATCGCTCTTGAATGGAGGAAGATGGTGGATGATTGGGATGCGGACAGGAGTAACCCCAATCCCTATGTATCAGGTCGCAAGGGTATGTAGATAGAGCAAGTTGTCAAACGCGTTTGGGCTGACATATTACTTACAGAGGATTTGACGGAACCGCAAGTTCGATTGCAACTGAAGGCTGACGAATTGCAGGCAGCTCAGGATGGGGTAGAGCAGATATCAGGCTCAAGTGCAACGGCGTTTCTGGTAGCAGGCCTCCAATTAGAGGATACTCAGTACGTGACTCACTTTACGCGGAGGGACTGATCTAACGATAATCCTTCTTTCTAGGCGACGTATACATGTAGAGGCAACGGGGGAAACAACACTTACCGCGGACCAGGCAGCTGTTGTCGTGGAGAAACGGCTTTCCTTCCTACTGAAGCTGAAGAGGTTTCGCCAGCTACAGAGGATCTACATGCCAGCAGCTGCGGAGATCCTCGCTACTCAAGAAGCCGCTCGCGATCCCCACGCCCTGCCCCCCAGAGCAGAGGATATCAAGATCTGGTTCCCTTCTGATCTCGGCATCGCAACACGAGAAGGGGGGTGCCATAGGGGACTAGCAGAGATGGAAGCCAAACTACGGGAGGCCCAATGTGCAGACGCATTAACGACCCTTCGTACTCGTCTTCACGCAAAATCCCATCTCATCCTATTCCGCAACGCGAACATGGTTGGTCAGGTGGCAACCACAAGATCTCGCAGCCTCATATCCGCCATCAGCGACCGCATCACGGCCTGTGCCGCTAAATACCGTCGAAGTCGAGAGGCGCTGATCAGCCTTCGAGGTCCAGATATGTACAAGGAGCGCTTTTTGCCGCTCCTTCCATCCGATCTACAAATGGACGCTCCCGACACCAGCGACATCGCAGCTCGACAGAAGCTGTCCAGGGCTGGTGGAAATCACGGTCCTCGGACGACGAACAGTGCCCAGAAGGTCTTGTCATGGATATGGACCGTAGAAGGTGGGCCTTCCTTGGATGATAACGCTGCCCTGCATATCTGTAGGTCTTCCTATCTACTAAGTTCTATTTTGCTGTTAGCTAACGAGTCATCCAGCTGTCCGCGTCGAATGGGCTAAGGCACGCGCCCGCATGATGAGATGGAAGGAGGAGGTACACTTGCTGCGGGAGGAGATGCGGCGAGTGTTGCGGTTCTTGGAGTGGCGGGTTACGTGGTGGGAAACGCGCGAGGTACGATGGGAAGGGATCAGCAAAGAGGTCGGGGATGGACAAGTGGCTTACGCGGCTCGACAGGCAGACCTTCACCGGGAGATAGCATTATCATTCAAGACCAAGTGGGATGTACCAGCTGCACTAGCTGCAAGACACGCCGTTCTTGCGAACGATACTGGCCTAGACGACACCATCTTCCCGTAGTCAGTATTTATATCATGACCAATATCTGTTTTGAGCCGTTTTGAGCCGTTTTGAGCCATCTTTATGGCAAAAATGATTTCAATTATATATCAATCCGAGAGTCAGGCTTTGAAACCTAAATATACACTTGATTAAATCAATTAAATCAAGACTTTCCCAATCCGGACCACCGTAGAAGGAGGAGGTCCAGCATGTCTATCATTTCGTGGTGGACACCTGACTAAGCTAGGACCTGGGTACAGCCAGGGGACCACCGAAATGAACATAGCCACAGGCCTGGCTGCAGCCCAGTCGAATGAATAATTTCCGCTGGCTGCAGCCATCGTGTTAGGCTTTATAGTACAGCCATGGGTGTGGCGGCGGTGGAGGAGCTATGCGAGGAGACGTTGGTGTGCGATCACGATCATCGTTCTCGGCCATGGGAGAAGGAGGGCGCGAGCGAGGAGGATCGATAACGTCTTGACGATCGGGACCGTCAGGCGCATAGGAATCGGACAAAGTTGGGGGAGGAAGGGATAGGTTAGGGACGATGAGTTCGAGGGCGGGTGAAGGAGGGCGAGCGATCGGGGGGGGAGGTCGACTTCCATCCGCGCCTCTGCTGGAGGCGACTCCGGAGGAGGATCTTCATAATCAGGAATGAATCAGTAAGAATGATGGGTAACAAGGGGAGGGTCACTCACCAATCATCATATTTTCCACTTCTCCCTGCGATGAATCCCCCGTTCCCGAATTCGCCCCTTTCTCTGGTACGACGTCCGCCCTTCGGGCTTCTGCCTGTTCCTTTTCGAGCTCGTCGAGTCGTCGGTTTCCTAGAAGACAAGTAAAGGTTTTGAATGAAGTTTAGAAAGAGGAGGACGTTTGCTTGGGTAGGACTTACTGATGGCAGCGGCGTCTGTCTCCTCGCGACCCAAGTTCTCCGACTCATTCAGAACGTTGCCTGCCGAGCTCTCTGGACGAGCGACTGTTCCATCCTCGACGATCTTCATCCCCAAAATGTCGCTCTCGATCGTACGATCGAAGTCCCCTCTCGATCCCTCGCCCTCGAAGCCTTCTGCGCCCGGCTTGACGTCGAACCGTCCGCTCGTCGGTGAAGGAGGAACGGGGCTTGGCAACCCAAAGCTGCTGACCTGAGGCGGAGGAGTGTCTGGACAGTGATACCAGAGGCAATCGAAAGCCCATTTTGGAGTCCACTTCGACGACCTTATGAATTCGAGGGCTTCAGGCGTTATCTGGGGGAGGTCGTCGACCCAGTCGGGAAAATCGTCGTCGTCTCCGTACACCGCCTCGGCCCAGTCCTTAATCTCGTTGATGAGAGTGGGAACTGGTTTACGGGCAACGGGCGAGTGAGCGTTGATGTTAAAAGAGCTCCCGGCGAGTCTGGGATAGAAATCGTGTCGCTGAGGAAGGACGGAACGAGAACGACGTGACGTAGATTGGGTCAGCAGGATGGGGGGAACGCCTTCCCCAGGGCCACTGAGACGAGACGTTGATGTATGAGAAGCGATCGGCGACGTCAAAGACGCGTTTGCCGCGAAATGAGTACGAGGGGTGGATGTCGAAGGTTGGCTGCGAGCAAACGGCTCGGACTTTATGGCGAGGAAGGGGTTGCGAGGAGCGGCTGCCTGCATCCTGGCAGGACTAATCCGCCGAGGAACGCCGCGGATGGCAGAGGACGACGCGGTTGGCTGTGATCCGCGACGACTCTCGTCATCGGGATTCGTCTTTGTACGTGCCATGGAAGTCGAGTAGGGAAGGATGATGGAGGAGAAGAGGAAAGGAAGGACCGAGCGAGCGCTTAAAAATACGCGTCGAGAAATTGCTCGAAGTCTTTTGAAACTCAGCCCGGATATGGCCGAAATGCGATCGCGACTCGCGACTCCGCCAAACAAGCTGAAGCTTCAGCCAAACAACCGCTTTAGCCAGCAGCAGGTCGATAATCCTTAAGT
Source organism: Sarcomyxa edulis (assembly GCA_009761415.1). Taxonomy (NCBI): domain Eukaryota; kingdom Fungi; phylum Basidiomycota; class Agaricomycetes; order Agaricales; family Mycenaceae; genus Sarcomyxa; species Sarcomyxa edulis. The sequence goes on from QUOL01000010.1 coordinate 408,889, forward strand.
TCGATGCTCCCATGGACCGCGCCGGAGAGTCTATTATATAAAAACGGTAAAAATCGGCGATAATACGGGAATAATATGGATTACATAAATTCGACATGGAAAGGACAAGAAACGAACGAAAACGGGAGAGCCGATCCAGTTTTTCGAAAAACCCACTAGCGATCGGCCTAATCACACGAACACTGTTCACAACCGAATATCGATCGGACGTGAACCAAGGAAGTCAAACAGAAGGAAGTCAAAGCGCTGCGACGCTAGCGAAACACGATTAGGAGAGCGCAAGGGTCGACAAACCAGCGCCTATGAAGGATGACGATCCTTATAAAATTTATGCCGACTGGATTTCTGAATGAAATCAATTATGAACGACACTAGGCGACCCCGATTCGGCTGGCCAGCGGAATGGGACAACGCAATGTGCCAAATTATGCATTATAGACGAAAACAACGCCGCTCGAGGCAAAATACACATTTGTGGCACAAGCTACTAACTATGCAGAACTTTTATTAGATTATGTGCCGAAGACGGGCAAATTATGAACTGACTTTTTTGTTAACTTTAGAATCGGCTGGCCTGGCGACTAGGAGCGGATCGGCAATGAGGGTTTTCCCTAGGACCACGGCGCGGCAACCTTTCCCGACTGCCTGACGGACCGGCGAGACCTGGCCCTCTGGCATCAGGTATCAATGGCCGACCGAACGTATTGTTGGTGCCGCTCGAATTGCGAACAGGTGCGGGAACCGCCCCGTGTAACAGTACCTCTTCGTGTCCATCCTTTGTGGGGAACTGGCGCACGTATGGGAGAAAGGGCATTCCGGGATCAATCGTTCCAGGATCGACTTGACCGATCGCCTTCGACTTAAGCAAGTCATTGATCTGTCTTTCCTTCATTCCCTCATCGGCACCATACCGTGCGAAAGTATCCGAAAAACTATAACCCTGGAAGTCGATGGCGGACGATGCGTATCCGGGCTTGAAATAGGCAGAGATCAGTAAGGCCGATTGGTCATAGACAGCTTTGGGCATACCTGGGCTATAAGATCGCACTTCAACCCGTTTAACAGAAAGCCGACATTTCTGACATTGACCCCTACATAATCACCTTCGAAGCCGAACTCCCGAATAAAGTATTCGAGCATGGCTACCGAGAGGGTCGCCTCGGCAGGAACGTCGACTGTCCGCCAGTCCCCCGCCTGGATCGCTTGAGCGATTCGTAACTTCATAGCTTGATGCTGAGCATTGTCGCTCCTCAGTATCAACAAGGGAAGCGCCTGGATACTGGATCGGCTTACAACATAATTAATCACTTTGGCGATAACGGTTCTTATCCAAAGGCGTTCTTCAATGGCAATCGCGCTGGTCGCGCGGTCGACGGTCGATAAATGAACAATGCCTAGAAGGTGCCGAATCGAGGCGGACCAAAGGGTGGCCATGTCTTGTGGAGGAGCGCCCCTGGTGTCACTTGGGTCCTCTGCGAATTTGTTCGCCGATAAGCGAAGTAAAAATGACATCGCGGTACAGGGATTTTTTGAATCAAGACCGGGTTACACTCTCTATTTATTCGAATTCAGCGTCGCTCACGCCTGGGTCGTCCTCGGACGATACTCCGTTCGGGGCCGGCCACATCTCGTAAGAATCCGATTGATCGCCCCAGCCGTTCCCCTCGTCACCATTCATTTCGTATCCTCCATCGGTTCCCCAGGCACCGAACCGATCGGCCGCTACATCGTAGTCTGGCGATGCCTCGCGAGCGAAGCCGTATTGAGGCCAGTCGAAAGGGTCTGTGGCTTGGCTGTAGTTGAGAGCAGCCAATCGGCTAAGCTCAACAAGGATCTCTACCGATCTCTCCCTCCATGTATCGCTGCCCTCAAAAACGAATTCGGAGCGATCGGCTGCCCTCCATATAAGGCGTAGATCGCTTAGCATCTGACCGGACTCGGATGGTACCCGGTTCTTGTTTAAATCGGCATCTGAGACACGGTTGCGCGCGTTCCAGAATACAATCTAAAAAACTTGTCTAGGTCAGAAAAGGGCCGATCGAGGGCCGATCGACATACGCACCAACAGTTTCATGACCGATCGAATGGAGCTGGCAAAGGACGTGCGATCGACCTCAGAGAGGGACGGGAACTCGCCACTTGGGTCGAGTACGGGAAAGATTTTGGATGCGACAAGGCCGATAATGGGACGAAGGTACCGACGAAGAAAGCGATCGGCACTCTCATCGTTACTGATCCAATGGAAGCTGGCGTCCTTGACGAGAACGTCGAGTATGGCTATACTAAGGGGGTCCATGTATGGTCTGCGATATTGACAGCAGTCGGTCGCGATGATATTGCTCTTATACTCGACGCCGAACACCTCGAATGGACAAGATCGGCCGATGCTGTGAAAAAAAAAAAAAAAAAAAAAGATTCGAGCCGATCGGCTGTGAAATCGTTTTTATTTTCAAGTATATCGTAGAGCGAGGCTATCGACTCTGCTCGCCCCTCGCCGACATTGTACCGCATGATATGCCGATCGCTGCTCCAGCTAGGACATCGCCCTCGTTTCGTCACCTAATGCGTTATCTCCACGCTCTTTTGGCTTTCTCTTCTACTGGTATCCGGGATAATCGACTTGTCCGTTTCCCCTGGCAACGACATGCCGCGTGTAAAATGCAAAGCTCGCTGTCATATTCCGAAAAGTTGTAATAACGATCGAAGATAGGCCGAGGGAATCTGCCTGGGCAATTAACAAGAGATGTGCGCGTGACCCCATGTTATGCGCTTCGGTTGGGATGCGCACGGTGTTGCGGAGTCCGCTAGCAACTGTGCGCGATCGGTAATCTAGGATGAGGGCCTGTTGTGCATGAGCGATCTTCTCGAACGATGGATCGACACTGACCTACCAAGTGCGCGAGGAATCTGATGAAATGTGTACGAGCGACAGATAGTGCGGCTTGCGCGACCATAGCATCTGCATGAAGGTTGATACTGGCGGTGTTGTATTCGCGCTCTATCAGGTAAAGCATCGGGCGGAGCCGATAATGAAGGAATCCGTGAAATCCCTCAATCGGTACGAACGTCGGGATGAAAGAGGACGATGGCAAGGTTAACAGGGCAAATTCTGTCGCATTATTGGACGCCATTCCTGAACAATGCTGAAGAGTACGTTATTCTGGCGATCCAACTACAGGTCCTTTTATAGTTGCAACTTGTCAATCTCGATCGGCACGCGAAAGCATGGATCGGCCGCACCTTCAGTTTGGAATGCGGCGATCGGTACCCCATGTATTGCATTATCTAGTGGCCAGCCTCCCTTGTCGTACCCCTTGAAATCTGCAAGCGTCTGCTCGGCTATCTTTCTAACCTCGACCTCGTCCAACATGTCTCTGACTATTTGATAGGCGATAGGTGTCCTAATGGGAATGCAAGGTTCACCGTTGAGGCCGATCGCTTGAATAAGGCCGAGGATTGCCCTCAACATATACTGAGCCTCGACGGGAAGGGTCGGTATAGGCTGGCCGTCGCTGCGTTTGTGACGTCTGATCTCTTGGACTGCCGCCTGAAGCCAGAAAGGTCAAAAGTCGCGCTCGGCTTCCTTGTCCTGATTGCTCGACGCACCAGGATTTCAGTTATTTGCTTAACCATCCACCGGGCATTGTGGACGCCTTGGTTCTCCTTCATCTTGTAGAGATCGCTTCTCGTCTCGGGCAAGGGCAGGGGCACGACGGCAGCGATATAGGCTAACAAAGGGCGGACGTGGTCCGCAAGGAAGTTTCTAAGCTCGTTTTCTGATCCAAGGTTTTGCCGATCGGGTAGGGCAACTTGGACAAATTGCTGTATCTTCTGGTTACCTTCAAAGTTCCACTGCTTTGACGACGCCATTATGAAGGATACAGGAGATCGACGTGTCTATGGAAGATATAGGAAAATTTTTGAAGCACCGCCGCATGTTTGGACCTGTGGGGCTTTGTGGACGCCACTGCCGCTCGATCGCGTCGCGTGTCCTGGACTGGCTCAGGTAATTATTCCACGATTATTCCAACTGAGAGGTATCTACGAGACCCCGTCATCTGCCGTTGGATCGACATCGTTCATCTAATCGTCTGCTTCTCCTGCCTGGGCTCTCTCTCCTCAACTGTGCGGCCGATCGTCTCTGTTTTTTTTCGCAACGTTTAGTCAAAGGGTCACAGGAGAAAAGCGATCGCTTGCCGGTTCCGGTATTGGTAGAATTTCAGCCTTGATCAAAATCAGGATATTGGCCATGGCCGATCAGTGCCCTGCCCAGTTCCTCTGCTTCAGCTTTCAGCTTCCCCAAGAGGGCTACGTAGAAGTTGTTCGCGTTGTCTTTCCAGTCTTCATAGAAGCCGACTCTGTCTATGACAATCAGGGCTCGTTCGAGCATGATTGTCGCCTCGGCGGGAATTTGCCGATCGACGGTTCCTGTATCGGATACTGTGTTTTCTCTGTGATCGATTATCATGGCCTTTACCAGCGGTTAGCTCCCCTGCAGAACGTTTGAAAAGGACTTTTCGACGCACGATGTTGGATAAGAAGAACGCCATGAGATGGCGTGGGACGCTATACTCCGCGATCGGGTTGAACGACGTGGTCGGCAAGAACATCACCGGGTGCGGTAGGATTCTCTCTATAATACTGAACATTGGTCGAAGGCGGTGCTCGAAGAATTCAGGAATGGTTTCGCGTGCTGCGACGCTGGCCGATTGGTCGATACGAACGTACAAAGAGAAGAACTCCGTTAGGAGAGAGTGATCGGGATTCATTCTAACGGGGATTTTTCACGGCACGGGAAGGCGCTGTATTCTAGATATCAAGCCATTCCTGGACGACCTTTATACCAACTACGGATTGGAAATCCGGCTTTTTCCATGGAATAGTTTTTTTGTGCCCCCGATCGGCTACCTCTCCCTTCCAAGAAACCCTCTCCCCGAAGGACCGATTGCAGTACCCCCTTTTTCAGCCGTTCCGTGCGACCACTAGTCGCGGCATTCCGTCTTCGGCACTTGCGATTAGTTGGGCAATCCCTTGAGAAACATTAGTCATTTAAACCGCGGACCGGCGGTGAGCGTTCCACTCACGAGCTGTCTCTATGTCTGTCTCCCGATTCAGAGATGGCCTGTCAACTGCCTCTTCCCCTTCGCGAATCTCTTCGCCCATTTCTGTATCGCTGTCAGTGGCGACGGTTCCCTCTTCTTCCCGTCGGCCCGGGAAAGGTAGAGTGCGACGCGCGACCTGCAGATTGGTGTGTAGAATTTCGCCAGTAAGGCTAATGCGATCGCCGTATAGTCTTGGTTGAAACTCCTCGATGGCCGCACATAACATGTTCGATGGATCGGCCTCCATGTAGTCCAAGTTTACTCCCGACCGAGATCGACGCGCATACAGCTCTAGGAACTGCAGATCACTGTATATCCTACTAGCCTCTTCCACTAGGGTATCGTGTGTGAAACCAATGACATACACAAATCGGCGAGTCAGGACGACGAGCGCTGTTGCTTCTGTGGGGATCGGCTCCTTGTTATCGCGATACCGATTTTCAATGGTCCAACGCAGGCGGAGGATAAATGACTACAGTGCAGGGTTAGCTTCGGGTCCTGGTGTTCGACCGACTGTGCTCACTAGGTGATCGCATATAATCCGAACGTGCTTACGAATAACTTCTACCCCACGCGGCGTAAATTCTTCATGAAGTTCGTTGCCGATCCTGTCCTGGAACAGTGTACAGAAGACGATGTTGACCATGGACCGGAGATTAACGCGTAGATACCGACGGAAAGTATTTTTCGATATTTCGGGGTCGATACCCTCCAGGTCGAGTGAGAGGTCAGCAAAAAGCTCTATAGCGACGGAATCCATGATGAGCGGCGTCTACTTCGTGATCGGCCTGCCGCTTTTATGCGTACCACAGGACCCTCGGGACCCCGGCGATTGCCCTCTGGTCCTCTGCCTACGGGTTCCCTGATCTGGTTGATCGACCGAGGACGGTCGATGTTCAAAAGTTAGGATGGAGTGTGAGGATGTGAACATCCCTAGCCTGCGACATCCTAGTTCCTATCCATTTCATGAGTACGAAGACATTAACCCCATGCCGATCTAGGTTTCTCCCCGAAAGACCATCCCTCACCTACCCGCTCAGTACTGCGTTCACGCTTTGACGACTTTCCTCAGCCATTACCCCTGTATTCCCACAGATGAAGAGTTCAACCAGTCACCAGAAAAATTAACGACAGTCTAGAAGAAATCACGACTGAAGTTTCCAATAGACGACTCCACGACTCCTAAAAAGATCCCGTCCGTCATACAGTTACCCATGAACTCCCTGCCAAAACGCATTTTCCTCTGGAAATACCGATCGCCCAATCCACACACACGCTCCTATCACTCCTTGTACCTTGCGCCCACACGTACCTGGTGGCCTAGCCTATCACTCCTGATACACAATTGACGAACTTCCCTATCTATCAGCCGATCGGTCGCCGAAAGGATCCGAGACCTGGCTATCGCTGCCGACAATGTAAGACCAAGCCCTATCCTACGAATTCGAATTGGAACGTTGCCGATCGACTTAGTAGGAGGCCAAACGCGATCGCTTTCTGTAGAAGGTTCGGTTACAAAGTCGGCCGACACTTATCTTGGTCTAAGGATTCGAACGCGCAACCGACCGATAATATGCACCAACCGATCGGCCGACACTTATCTTGGTCTAAGGATTCGAACGCGCAACCGACCGATAATATGCACCATCCGATCGGCCGACACTTATCTTGGTATAAGGACTCGAACGTGCGACTGACCGATCCTATGCACTGACCGATCGGCCGACCTAGTCATCCAGCGATTTCAAGTTACGGATCTTATCCGTGCAGATGACACGCATGTGTAATGCCATTCGACGCGACATGCTGTCCCAGGAGTAGCCGATCGTCGTTTCCATCCAATGATTCGAACCCGCGACTGACCGATCCTATGTGCTGACCGATCGGCCGACCTAGTCACTCGGCAATTTCAAGTTACGGAACTTATCCATGCAGATGATACCATGACCGATTGGCCGATCCAATTAAACAGCCGACTAGTTTATCCCGGCTTAAGATTTCGAGCGCGCGACTGACCAATCCTTTGCACTGGCCGATCGGTTGACCCATTCACCAAGCGATTCTAAATTATGGATCTATCAAGACAAAATGAAGCATATGTGTAACACTATTCAAACGCGACATGCTGTTCCAGGAACGGCCGATTGTCGTCTCTACCCAAGGATTATGGCTCGTAGCCGACCGATTCCAAGAATTGGCCGATCGACCGATCCAGTAAAGCGGCCGATTCGGTAGGAAATTCGTCAAAGACCGACATAGCGACAATAAGGGGTTGCCCTTCGACACAACCGATCGGAAACGAAAAGTCTGCATTCGAAATACGCTCTACCAATTTTAACGGACATCCCCCCGGTGGAACCAATATCCGGTTCATGCTGCGTGCATCGTTCTTTATCGGAAATAGGCCTCGAGGGGTGGAAAGGCGAACCCCTAATCGCAAGAGGCGAGGAATACTTATACCGGACTTGTAAAATACATTACGGTAGCTACGGGTAGACCCCCCCCCATCTCTGTACGAACGAAATAATCAACAAACCCACTCTATACAAGGAGAAGTAGCTCACTTCTCACCTTCTAACGAATTGCTTCGACCGATCGCCTTTCTGAAATCTCCCAAATCAGAACAAACTATTGCTGCGACCGTAAACCGATCGGCTAAGTCGTTCACTCCCAGTTCCTTTACCTCTAAATTCGAGAGGGCTTCCTCTCGTCGCATTATAATTCTCACAGAGGTCATTTAGACCTCTCCATTATATTTACTTATAAAAACCTCGAGCATTTAGGTATTACCGTCAAGTACAAATCCCCTCAAACAAACGTCACCTAAACCCTTAGTGGACGAACTACTGTTAGGTTGCAGAAACTATTTCGCACCTAGCGCCGCAGTCCTCATCACACCGGATTGTGTCTTCCCAGCTCTTCGGGAACCACTTCTTCTTGAAGGTGGTGCAGAAGTTGGCGAACGTCATTTTGAGGAGGTCGTCCTCTTCTACGTTGATCCACTCGATCATAGCGGGATTCTCTAGATGATAGATGATGCGACTGACTTTCTCCTCTTCGGGCACTTTCTTCGTAGCGAAGAATCGTTTACACATGCTCTCCCAACGATTGAAAACAGCCGGATTCATATCGCCGGAGGAAAGAGTAGGAGCTGCATTAGGGGAGGTCTGACTGACTTGAGCGTCGCGAGGGTTGGGCGTAGCGTGTTTTGCGAAGGACATTGCAACAAGAGGCGCGTGATAAAGTTCAGAGTCGGAAGAATCGGGAGAGTCCGAGCTTTTCGAGGACGGGCGATATATGCGTTCGGGTGATGGCGTCAAGGACGGCAGAGAGGACGATACGAGCGATACGCTGCCAAACGATGAGTTTGGGAGAGAGGGACGATTGATTGAGCGAGACAGGGTCGAGAAAACCAGCAAGCCTGGCTATATGCTATGAAGCACCGTTGTGAAGGTTCTGGTAGTTATCTGAGGTTGTAATAGATTACAACGTCGTGGTTTTCGAGAATCGAGGGAGTCGTTCAAGGCGGGATGATGTTGAGAGTGATGAGGAGCGGTGGGGAGGTGAATAATGAAATCCCGCGGAAGTAAATCGAAGCCGCCGGGATCAATTCTTGATGAAATCGAGATTATGAAATTCGAGGTTTTTAGGATACTATGTCGAATTTTAAAAAAAAGTGGAAGACCACGAGGGTGGTCTACACTGAGGAGGAACAAAGATAAAATGAAACTGAGTATGGATTAAAAGGTAAGGTACACTACGAGCGAAGCGAGGCATGTAAAGGTGTAGACAAACAGTAACAAAGCGAGCTACTGTTACACACCCATAGCAATGCGATAGACTTCCGATAAGTCAGTCAAGGAATAGTATCGATCCATCTTCTTTTTGGCCAACTTCATAGCGGCGACAATTGCGGGATGGTAATTGGCGAGAGTGTGGCTGTTGAGGGAAGCAGAAAGGCGGTCCATAGCTGGGATGACAGCAGTGATGCTTGCCGACTCGCGAGAGAAGTATATAGTAGCTTGCTTGTATTGCTACGCCAATATCGAGTCAGCAAAGAGTAACAAAAATGAGGAATGGTGACATACCTCCAGAAGCTGCACAAGGTCCTCGATGACCTTCCACTCATCACTGTCCAACTCATACTTCCGTAATTTGAGGCTCTTATTAGCAGTGATGGCATCGATGGGCTCGCGGTATCGGATAGCGAAGGCCATCATGTCATGAGTAGAGTTCCAACGAGTAACGACATCACGCGGAATGAGGTTTGGTTTGAGGTTGAGCTTCACACAGGTGTCGCGCCAGACAGGAAGAGCAATGGTTGTTGAGTGAATGATGGCGAAGGAAAGTTTGCGAACCTAGATATTATGAGTTAGCACATGGGTCCATGAAGACGAGAGAACTGTATCTGACCTTCGTAACAGCCTGTCGTACAATTGCTGTGTCTTTGAGAACGGCCTCCTTCTCATCCTCCGACAATGCCGCGAGCTCGTCAATCTGGTCCTGTGGATCATCTACGTCCTCTCCTTCTTCACCTTTCTCCTCCGAGTCTTCGTCGTCGTCATCTATGTCCAGGATCGGGGTCTACAGAAGTGTCAGAGCCATCGTTGGAAGACTTTTCCGCCTCGAGAGAGTGGGAACGAGTAGATTTGATGGATGATGAGGACTGTGTGCGGGTGGTCAAAGCTCGCTTGACCTTCTTGAACGGACGAGTAACGGCTTTAGCTGTCACTTTTGCAGCACTCTTCACAGAGGCCGCTTTGGAAGAGATTTTAGAGACTGTGGACTGAGAGGATTTTGTCGAACGCTTGTCAGAGTCCTTCGGCATTGTGTAGAGAACAGAGTACACACCTTTGACTGTCGAAAACTCCAGTTTATATACCACAGCTGCCCACATCGGTGTTCCGAATTGAAAATGCGCATGGGACATGTACAATTCCTCGGACAAATAGATTGCTCAGAAGAAGTAGATCAGTCTGAGATGTTGTACTATGAGTGGATAGATTGCGATACAACAAAGACAGCTGCACAAAATTTATCAGTCATCAAACAGTGTAATAAATGAAACAAATGAAGACGTACATATAATGCGGTAGGTACGGGCCACACCCTGTAGAGGCTCTGAGGTATCGAGCAATGACTACAGATGAAAATTGTGACACTTGGCTGTCCGCAAGAAAGATTTGAATAAATCGTTTTGAAGAACTCGGTCAACTCGAACTCACCTTGGTCTTCGAAACAACTTGTATCCAGCTCAGGGGCTTCTCAAGGTGGAGGGATCCACTCAGAGTTTACGAGTTGCTGTCGTCGATGCCAATGTTGACGAGTGAGGTGTGAGAGACGGTGAAAATTGTTTGCTGGCACTGATTGAGTTCAAACACCGCACAAAACCTTCCTAAACCCGCAGCACCGTAATAACGGTTGCGGTATGTCAGCGGTTCCGGAACTCCGGACCCGTACCCGTCACTGCCACACCCGTGACCGTGATACCGCGGGTGCACCCGTACCCTTGCTATACCCTAGGACTGTAATGCTTCACTTTGGCTTCACTAATGCACCTATTATTACACCATTCAGAATTTGCGACTGGATAGGTCAAACAAGAGGGCTTGAGACTGAAGTACATGTATCGAATAATTGGTACCGACTTCAGTCTTCAGTCTCGATGTATTGTTGGGGTGAATATTTTGTTCTTTGGTTCTCAGGGGAATGTCAATTGTACCCCACTGGCTAACACACATTTAAATAGATTTAAATTGCAATAAGTACGGGTCATATAGGTGGAGGAGGAGGAAGGTATTTCCATTCTTTCTCGAAATCTGAGGGTGAGAACCTTTGATTAGATTAGATCAGATAGTCACGTGTATCCCTCTTGGGCCTTTGGCCCAACTTTGGCTTCTCAGTTGCGTTCGGGACATTTTTTGGGGATCTGGAGCTCTTTGGATGTCTTTTAAGTGCTCTGAAGCTGAAACATAGCCCAAATACATCCTCCAGAACATGCATGTAAGTTCGTGTATAAGGCTCTCAGAACCCCCCCCTCCCCCCCCACCCCCGGTGCCGGCAATTGCCGATGCGTCCCCCTTGTCAAATCCTCTTTCACGTGCACATAATTGAATATGTGGATGCGACAGGATTCCAGAGGATCCTAAGGGTTCAGGATTCCTAAGACTACAAATACAATCGTGCGGAACGCACACACAAATAAACTTTGGCATGTCACGTAACGAAGACCTGATATTGCGTCTGTAGAGTACAATTGCATTACGCCTCTGGACTCTAAAAGTCATGGATGTGGGTGTAAACTAAGAGGCGTGAGAGTTTGTCTACGCTGACCGTGACTGATCGAAAAAGAACAATATATGAAGGAATACTAAACGGAATGTGCTACAAGGGAATCAAAAAATAATGATGATGCCAACGATACCTAATAACAATCAATCAACCGAACACATGAGAAGAAGCTTGACCACAACGACAGATCATGGTCTCAACAATGCCTTCCTAGCCTCCTCAGTCGCTCGCCGAGCACTAGCAAGGGAAGGCCGAGCCCCATGCCCAACAGCCCCATCAGAATCTGGTATCGATGCAGCTGCCCCTCGTCTGTTCACCGCATTGGCAGCCGCAACCACCCGTAGCAGATTCCCGTTACTCGTCCGTTTGTTGATAGCGCTCCGAGCCACAGTCCTTGTTCCAGGCGCAGGCGCAGACGCCGATCCGATGGGTATTCTATCCCGATCAACGCGTTTGAGGAACGGACTAGGCATATTTTCCTCATCGTACTCCGGAGATGGATGTGATCGTGGAATGGGCATGATTATTGTTTTGGCAGTGCTTGGTGCAGTAGACGCCGATGCGGCTGTTGATGATGCTGAATGGAGATGTGGGTGTGGGAGAGGTTTTGGCTTGATGGTGTGTTGTGATGATGCACTGCTGATGGAGGTTGAGGAGGATGAAGATGATGACGTCGATTCTGTATTTTGAGTTGGTAGAGGAAGGGATGCAGTTTTGGTCAATGAGGGCCGTCGAGATCCTGAACGGATTGAAGGGCGTCTTAGACGAGTAGGGAGGGGTTTCAGTGAGCTAGAATCAGATGCAGCCAAACTGGCTGGGACGTCTTTACTCTTTACTTTTTCTCTATTCTTCGACGGACTAGGTGGTGGGCTCGCCGTCTCATTCCCACTCTCATCATCTTCCTCTGCAGCACGAGTTTCAGCTACCCGCTTACGATCGGCGACTTCGTCAAAGTCAAATATTGTCGCAAAATTCAATCCCACTTTGGGTGTATTCACGAACAGATTCGCAAATTCTGCTGGTGATGGGGTAGCCAGTGGTTCTCCCGTTGCGGTGAGAACCACGCCTTTCATAGCTGATGCAATGAAGTCGCCAGAAAATTGGTTGGACGAACGTCCGATTGGTGTGGCGTAGACATGTGGAGGGAACGTATGCTGTGAAGTCGTCGGTCGTTGCCGTGTAGGCGTTGGACTAGGATATGCGTGAGCCTCCTCGGTCATACGAGCCAGTGGTACCAACAGGTTCTTCACTTCTTCCAATGGGGTCTTCTCTCTCTTGCCCGCCTTCGCACGCTCCTCTATCGCTTGAATTTGTTCCTCCAATTGACTCCTTAGCTGTTCCAATTTCGTCTCCTCCTCTTTGAGTTCCTGTCCCCATTTCGAGACCCACTCGACTTTCTCCTCGACTTCTTTCCTAATCTCCTCCTCCCTGGTCCTCCATGCCTCGCACAGCTCTTCCTCCCTCTTTCTTATCGCCTCGATAATCTCACCTTCTCTTCTCGTCATAACCGCAGCAACTTCTTCTTCCCTCTTCGCCACCGCGACTCTTAACTCGTCCTCCCTCCTGCTGATGGCCACTCGAATCTGGGCGTCGACACTCTGCTGCGACTGTAACTGGAATTGTGTTTGCATCTGCGACATAGTTTGCTTCAGTGCTACGATCTCTGCGTCCTTCTGCGCCAGCAACGTAGCGATATGTGCCTCCTTCTCCGCAAGGACAGCTTCACGAGCAAGAACTTCGCGTTCTTTGGAGACCACATTCGTTTTATGCGTCTTCACAGCATTTAGCCTGCGCCTAGAGTTAGAAAGATGTCATCAACGCCATCGATATATAGTGTACGTACATCTTCTCCGTCTCGGAGACTTTGAAGACAAGTTCTAGTCGTTCGTGTTGGAGGAGTTGGGCTGCTGATGGACGCATGGCTGGCTATGGACACACACACGCTTTGCTTAATTGTTCGTTCGCATGAAATTCAAGTGGAAGCATACGTTGAGATGAAGCATTGATTTGATGATCCCAGATAGTGACTGGCTATAGCCCTTAGGTAAAGGAGGTATACGGCCATTTCTGAAGAGTCATGGGATGAAGAACAAGGAGGTTCTGGCATATTATACAACGTACCTGATGAATATGCTGAGTTCGGCGTGGGTTTTGGCTTCGTGAAATGGTGGTTTGAGGGCGCAGAGTTCATAAATTAAACAGCCGAGGGACCAGATGTCGGATTTCGAGTCGTAAGCTTTTTCTTGCATAAGTTCTGGAGACATGTAATATGGAGTCTGTATGCAAATCCGTTATGAGCTGAAGTAAGGCGTTTCGAATGGAAACAACGTACACCGACGTAGGTGTTGGCGAAACTGGCTTGTGCAAGCGCCTTTGAGAGACCGAAATCGCCCAGCTTGACCATGTTCGATTCGTCCAAAAAGACTGCATCACCGCTCATGAGGTGAATAGCGCACTCAAAAGGAAGCAGACGCACCATTATCTGGCTTCAAATCTCGATGTAATATCTGCGGTCGTTTTTCTCCAGCACCCGACGTAGCTCCGCCACTCCCTGACCTCCCATGACCGCCAGATCCTCCATTCGGATGATGACAATGCTGCAACGCTAGCAATATCTGCATAAAATAATTCCAGATAGTGTCCTCGGGTATAGGTCTATTGTGTTTCTGAGCGTGCTTGATGACAGTCGAGAGGTCTCCACCTCCACAGTACTCCATCAATATGTATAGAATTCCAGCATCTCGGTCTACGTGGCGGTCATGATATCGGACGATATGGTCGTGGTGTAGGTCTTTGAGGATATTGCTGCAAGTACACCCCAAGCCTCGGTCATTTTGTGCGATACGATTTTTTCCGCAGGGATACTCACACTTCGGCGACAATCTGTTTACGATCCCGTTCACTCATTCTCTCAAAGTTGAGCTCCTTGCGGGCAAATATCTGAGAATCGGCGTCAACAGGTGGCATGAACGCGAAACGACCGAAACGCGTCTAAAAAACTCACTAAACCATCTGATTTTCTTCTGACTTTTCGTATGATTCCAAAGGAACCGTTTCCTATTATATCTTGCGGGTCGTACAGCTCAAGAAACGAAGACATTTGAGGAGGAGGGGTGTTGGCCGGAGGATGGACGGGTAGATTCAATCTGGTTCGAGTTTCATACAGTAACAGTCACGCTGCCGCGTCCGGTTTGCTTGTCTGAAGCCTCTACCCACAGCAGACCCGCATCGCCACCTAGATAGTACTTCTCCTCCTTCTCCAGCTTTTTTGTTTTCCATCTTCCTATTTCCACTGGACCACCTGTGCTGAATGAATACACGATACTGAAACTACCAGTATATATAGGTCTGAACTATAGCACCCCACAAGAGTAGCAGCGCGATGTCTAGCGCCCTGCCTGTCCTGCTTCCTCCAAAGGCCATTCCAAGTTCTTCCAATCGTTCGCATCTCGAATGGACACCGAAAAGATATCTTTCGGAACCTCAGCCACCTCCTGCAGATGATACAAAAATCCAGGAGCAGGAGATGGCCAATGCAAGACAAGCATTGGACGGGAAACTAATAAAGAAGACGAGACCACGACGGACTGTGGATTACAATGGTGGCATGGGACGATGGGCATTGGTGCGTAGCTCAAGCCGAAGAAGCTGCACATTCGTTGACTCGATGACTCTATAGCTGCGCAAATTGCGACCAAATCCTTCCTATGTACCGTATTTAAGACCTAGTCCGCCGTATATCATTGATGTACGAGAATCTATCCCCATTCCAATTACACTATGTTGACACCAATCCTCTCAGCTCCTCCCACCTAAAGCATACCCAGACAATTTATCCACTTCACTGTGTACCAAGTTCGTGCATACTTCAACCAATAAAATTCGTTGCCCAGTCAATGTCGTCACGGTCAGTCTCCATATCCTTGCTAGGATACACACAAACCAATTTCTGTGAAACGAATAGTGGACGCCCGAGGGCCGACGGGTGCTAACAGGATCAACAAGTGGTGAATTTACGCTCTGGAACGGCCTCACCTTCAATTTCGAGACTATACTTCAAGCCCACGACACTGCAATTTGCGCCTTTGCCTTCACACATTCCGGGGCCTACTTGGCTTCAGCTGATAAGAGCGGCATCATAAAGTACTTCCAACCTAATATGAACAATTTGACCGCCTGGCAGGGTTCCCGGTCTCGAGAGGCTATTCGGGGGCTGAGCTTCAGTCCTGACGATAGTCGCTTTGCGACGGCTAGCGATGACTCCAGTGTTCGAATTTGGTCGTTTGAAGAGAGCAGGGAAGAGAGTGTACTCACTGGTAAAGTCTTTCTTAACATCCCTAATGAAGACAATATTGACGCTTCCCGACAGGCCACGGTTGGGACGTGAAATGCGTCGAGTGGCATCCTACCAAGGGGCTCCTAGTCTCTGGAAGTAAAGACAACCAAATCAAATTCTGGGACCCACGGACAGGAACTGTATTATCGACACTGTAAGTCGCGCCACTTCTTATGAATGCGGTCTCATATCTAGAATATCATTCGCAGGCATCAACATAAAAACACAATACAAGCTCTATCTTGGTCACCCAATGGCGATATGGTTGCCAGTGCTTCTCGAGATCAAACCGTTCGCGTCTTTGATATTCGAGCAATGAAAGAATTCCGAGTATTGAAGGGTCACAAGAAAGAAGTCTGCTGTAAGCTTTCTCGTGACTTTGATACATCCAAACCATTCAATCATCTAACACATCCTTCTCCAGCGGTCACTTGGCATCCCGTACACCCCATCCTCGTATCAGGCGGTTCAGAAGGAGCTATCCTACACTGGGACATCGCCGCCCCAGAACCCACATTCAATCAACCCCCCGCACCGCCTCGTGCGACGCTTTCCCAAGCCCACGACTCCAACGTATGGTCCCTCGCCTTTCACCCTCTAGGCCATCTTCTCGTCAGCGCATCCAACGACCACACCACCCGATTCTGGTCCCGCGAGAGGCCTGGAGACGCTTCATCCGTGTTCTCGGGCGGAGGCGAGAAACCACCGGAGATAATTGATACTAGTGGGCAAGACGATGAAGATGATGCTATGGTCCCAGGTTTCAGTTATAGCGGTGGGGGTGGCAATGCTCCTTGGTGGGGTAAGGATGAAGAGACTAATGGGGTAGTAGGATCCGGACTCGGATCCTCTGCGCCTTTGGCCGAGAATGGGTTTGTTCGCAGGCCGGGGTTACAAGATGGTGGCGACGATATGATTCCAGGATTTGGAGCTTCGGATAATTCGGTCGCAGGGCGACAAAGTGGTCCTCTTCCATCACAAGAGGATATGTTTGGAGGACCTGAAGATTGGAATCGCAATACTGGCGGTGGTAGTGGCGGTGGTCCTGCTGCTGAAGATTGGGGGCGCGGAGGCGGCGGAGCTGGTAGCCGACAAGGTCGATGGGGCCCGAGAAGAGGTGGTGGTGGTGGTGGCGGCGGAGGCGGTGGACGATATTGATTTACTTCATTGTGTACTGTCAAAACGCTATCACATCACACCTTTTTTTTTTGAACTCGCAGAGAAAATGATATTTCATGAATGAGAAAGAAATTTTGGAACGTAGAAGTACACAGGTGTAGACCAAGCTTCCAGATAGTAGTACAGAGATAGTAGGAGATGTATAAAGGAGAAAAAAGAAACGCGTTTTAGTCCGTGGATAGAGTAAGACGTATATAGTGGCAGATGAATATGGAAAAAAGACCAAGTATATGCATATCGTACAATCGTGCGGGGAATCATGCATGGCAAGGATATCTTCGAAAAACAAACACGCAATAGTACGGTATGTTGACGATGTACAAGTAATGAATGACTTGACGGCAGGGGGCGTAAATATTCTTTAGAATGATGACGAGGGCGTCTATGAGGCCTCGACTGGAGTCGCGGTACGAGAAGTGGAGACTGAAAAATTTCTAGCAGTAGGAGTGGATGATCCGCTCCTGCAGGTTGTGGCGGCGTAATCCACAGGGGATGAACGAACAGAGGTAACGAAACGTGGCATGAAGTCATGCATGCGAGGGGACTGATTGGATATGAGGTCCTCGCTAGAATGGGCGCGAGGGACTGCATCGGCCAAAACATCTAAATGACCGTCCGAACCAGTATAGAAGCAGAACCTGACAATCGAAGAAATGCAATGAGAAACTAAATAATAGAAGACGTGATACAAGAAACTTACTTGTTAAGGAACTGGTGATAATTCGTATTGGGGCTCATCTGGGGATCCTCCTCGTGAGTCAAGGGAGAGATCATGAAAGCATCCGAAGGCGATGGTGTCGAAGACCGGGAGGAGCTCGAAGGAGACAGGATAGAAGGTGTGGATAATTCACTTCCACTAATCTCCTCATTTCGAATAATACCAGCTTTAGGCGTCAATCCATACCCCAAGCCATGCGATCGACCAGTATCGATAGGAGGGAACGAATATGATCGCCCTGGACTGCTGCCGGAAGGCGTCAAGTCCTCGAACGACCTCAGGCGTGGCGTTCCTGGTGGTGTTTTCCTTACACCAGAAGTCTCTGAGATAGCGATGTCAAAGTAACCACGCTGATGATTCCGATTCGACACAGGGAAAGGCAGATCCTCGACTTCGGACGTGGTATACGGGCTGGAGGGGAATAGACGGTCACCCAAGTCCCTAGGAGATCCTACACGAGGGGATGCGGTAGGAGCTGAACCTGGAGGACTGAACATGGGTTCTGTGTTCTTTTCAGGGAAGGGTATCGAGCTTGAAGTAGTAGGGTACGACTTCATTCGATTGTGGCGAGGGAGGGGTGTTGGAGAAGGTTTCCAAGGATTCCTCAACGATGTTCCGAAATCGTATCGAGAAGCCAAGGAAGCGCTAGTCTTGAATGCGGGAGGGCTCGGTGGCTCCGGTTCAACGACACCGACGGAACGACGTGAGTGTTGCGTCAAGAAGGCATGCTTCCCTTGGACTACCTCCTCAAGCTTGCTCCTCAAATCAGCCACATCCCCTCCTGCTAGTCTCTCCTCGTCGCTTTCCGTCTTCGCATCCGCCCTGGTGAAGTAAGCGAGATAATCTCGGCCTCCGTTATTATCCCAAATCTCCCTACCCTGTACTGTGTATCTCAAAGCTAGCAAGAGCGTTTTACCGTCGATGCGGGCTAGCATATCTTGGAGTCTGATAGTGAACCCAAACCTATCGAATGTTCCATTATCGAACGACTCCACATACTTCGCCGTGACTTCGCTCGTAGTCTGCCACGAATCAAACGTAAACCGCACAGCCAACCATTTCTGGAAGTCGAGATTCCGCACTCGAACAGTTCCAACGATGTTCGAAGAATCCGCAGACAACTTCAATTCCTCCAATGCAACATCCGCATTCGGATTTATCGACGAAGGCATATTGGTGGTCTGCATCACCAAGTTTTTGGTCACCTTCCGCTCGCGAGTGTCTCCGTAGATGAACGATGGGAAGTCCGTATCAGTCCCGCTCGTATCCTCAGTCGGACTACCGTCGCGAGATACAGCTAGAGGTTTCTGCTCCGCTAGGAACAGCTTGACATGTTCCAGGTGGGCATCGAAATGGACGGCCTTCGCATGCGTAGGGGTGTTTGGCTCGCTTTTACTCGAAGAGCCAAAGGTAACCACCGATAGACTGCCTCGGTGGTTTGGCTTTGAAGACTTGAGCGAAGATTTCACAGGCTGGCCAGATTTCTTCCTAACGAGTCTAGCTTCAATCGCAGGAGGGATCTCGACGACGGGTGCCGACTTGACGGGCTGAGAACCAGTGGCTTTGGAGGATATATCGACATACGAGTCGGATGCACGACGCGCGTGAGCGGAATCGAGATTGAGGCGCAACGACAGGCCCGGTGTATAAATCAGCGGAGTATTTGCACTCACGGAACGAGCGACTGGGGGACTGGTGATATTGCCGAGATCGTCACCAGAGGGAGGTCCTGTAAGAGTGATATGGGACTGTTGGCGGCGTTTAGCGAGCTCGGATTTAGCCTGAAATAACGCGGGGGTCGGAGTCGATTGTTCTGGCGGACAAACGACGGGCATCCGGACACCGCGAACGCGCTTGGTTCGGACAGCGATGGTGGGCCAAGAAGAATCATCTGAAGGACTCGAAGAACTCGTATCAGAATCATCGACAAAGACGTTTGACAAGGTTGGGGTTGAATTGTCCGGGGAAGTAGGTTGGGTCAACGTGGCTTTACTCGGCACTGGAATTTTAGGGGTAGAAGGCGGGGTGGCCGAATTCATCCGAACGGCGGATGATCTACGAGGGATCAATGGGAGCGGAGCCCCAGCAGTGTTCGAGTTTCTTGAGAACGAGCGGTCCAGGCTAGGGGACATTCTAAGCGAGGTTGTGGAAAGAGTCGCGATCATCAGAAGGTCGACGTGGTGGGTATAACGGTTTGTGAATCTATAGCCATTCACGTCAGTCAATACCTACCCCGCCGCGAGCCACTCTGTAAACACTCACCGACGTGAACAATCAAGCCTTCCAGGACGTGTTTAGAGGTCAACTGGAGTCAAAATTGCACAGATAAGGAATAAGTATAAGAAAACTGGATCCGTGAAAGGTGTCGCGCTATACCAAAGTCTGAAGGAACACAGGGCGGGGGGCGCGACTAGCAGGCAAAGGGTAGAACAGATGGCGGATTGTCAGATATATAGACGGATATGTGGAGTAGAGACGGTAGCTTGGATACATACCTACTGAAGACGGAAGTGCTGAAACCAGAAATGAATGCAAGGTCCCCCTCTGAGCGGCGAGTGATGGTGGTATGAAGAACGTAGTTCACAGGGATGATGAAGCAGTGTAGAAAATCCTTGGAGTGAGTACTATATTGTAATCAGCGAGTGTGTCAGCGGTCGAACTGAAGGGGGATATGGCGGTGCATAGTCACCAAAAAAAGGTTGGTGGATATCTTCTAGGGGGGTTGTATACACAGATATTAGAGAAAGTATAGCGGGTACCCTGCAAAGACGAGGGGGGAAGGGGGGAGGATGTGAGAGGAAGGAAGGAAAGATAAAGAGAGCGGCCAGGATAAGAATTTGAGATGACCCAAAAATGTTAGCCTAACCGCGACACCGTCACGGTCGAGAACAAGTCAGCCGCGGTATTTCTCGGATTCCAGACTCAGCTAACCGAATCTTATCACAAACTATATGCCTGAAACTGCCAGGTCAAGGACTGGATGTATATACCCAGGTTACAACCGAGTGGCATCTCGTAAATCTGTCTATACCTCGATTATATCCACCGGGAAGACCTTCGAAATCTTTACAAAACCATCACCGGCTTGTCCGCATCATGTCATATCACTTTCGTCCTCTGCGGCGTTATTTCTCGTGCTCAGCATCTATAATGCGTATTTCCGTGGAGGGGGAACTCGGACTAGAGCTGCACGGATCATATCCAAACGGCCTTACGACACAGCAACAGACGCCCAAGGATGTCGGTCCTCTCGACCTCAAGATGAAGCGCGTCGCCGCCAGATTCATACATCAAGGTGGCCGACATTGTACTCCAGACCCTCATCGCAGTTTATTATTATTGGAAACCGTCAATACCAATTTCCTCTAATGAAAATTGGAAACTTGAGGTGAGTTACCAACATCACGATGGCGTCGGCGATATTCTCATATTGCCCTGATGCGGTCAAGAATTATACAGAAATATACCTCCATGCTCAAGAATCAAGTGAATAGTCGTACATAAGTACGCGACAGCGACAAAGGTCACAAGGTGGAACCCGCGGTAAGCTCTTCATTATGATGTCGATTCTGACATCGGCATCTTGGACCTTCACATCCCTCCATATGATATTTATTTTTGAGAATTACAGTTTGATTCTTTGGGCTAAACATGGACGCGCTGAGCGGACATCACTTCCCAAGTGTTCTTGATTCACCCCCGGGTATTGACTGTATGATTGCATATGGCACTTGTTGTGGCGCTCACCTATCCTCGGCGTCTGGATGCAATGTTCAAGACCCGTAGCGTCTTCACCTTTCCTTCTACGGTAAGCGCTTCCCAAGAATATCTTGAGTCTGTACATAAGCTACCGTCCTCCTCAGATTATCTGCCTCAAATTTCATCGAAAACGGCATGAAATACATGATCGATCTCTAAGGAACACCCTCAGCCGTATGAATTGCGTATAATGACGTCCATACAATCTCGATGGTGGAAGAATCTCCGATTTTTCGAAGGCTACACAGGACCCAGGTTCCCCTCATCGTTCCTTCCTACATCCTCTCAGGCTACCCCCGTCGATACAAAACAGGTACAAATCCCCCAAAAGTTCTCCATGCGCAGCTTGCTTCCGGGCCCCCACATTTACCAGCAATCACCACGAAACATACATACGCTGAGCCCAGTCTCAATCCGTCTCTACGCATCATGCCGCATTTCTGTTGTATGATATGTAGCCATTGGCCGTCACGGACATTCGGCCATCGTGCGATCTCAAAAAAAGTCGAGGCATTTTTTTCTATCGGCCCGGCAACGGTGCCGAAAGGTGAAAATGTCTTTCGATTTTATCTATTTTGGGAAGCGTTTTTTTGGAGGCTAAGTATATCGTCCACATTGTGGACTACGTCTTCTGCCATCAATGAATCCCGCACCTCAAAAAAATCTCGATTGCTACTGATCATGACAGACTGCCATCAATGTTAATTGACGAAAAAAAATCGCATCGTATATACCGTCACATACCTCGTGGTAGCAAGAACGATCTAAACAACTGGCCTACAACGCAAATCATGGGTTATGGCTGAGTTGTGATACGTCCCCCCCGCGATCATTGACTTGCTTTTGTTCAATCACAGAAGACTTGCGCTTCGCGTTGCCCCCACCTTCAAGTCGCCTTGGCGTCCCCATTCAACCCTAAACATCGACATCCGCCGGTGAGTCTGCCCCAAAAAACAGCATACCCATCTAAATATATTTGTTCGTGCAGGAATTTTATGTGTTCTCCCCTTCCAGGAAGTCACATCTCATCGGTAGAATCCATTTAAATCTCTCGGAAGGTCACCCCAGACACTGGACTTGGATTAAAAGGTTCTGGCGTTGCGCCTCATGTTTTTTGACTGCGTAAGGACCGTCTCAGATATTGGAGGAACATATCCGAACCATCTGGACATAGCGCCACCAAACGATCTACATTCTTTGATTTCCCCGTGGTCTTACTTGCCCTTCACCGTCACGGTCGCGATACGTATACTTGTCTGTCGAGTTCGTCGATGGGAGCTTGATTTCAACGATCCACACCCCGCAAAGGAGTAGCTGGGGAAACCCCGTACTCTCTCCTATCACCGATGCTTCCGTGTCTGGTCTGATTCTCGGATGTCGGTGACACCTGTAATCCACATGGCTTAGCTCGTGAGTTTGTGAAAGGGTGAGGACATTACTTCCTCTCAGCAAGACTGTCTGCTATTAACATTCCTATTGATCCGAAGTTTCTTCTGCTTTCAAGTTTTGTGAAAGGAAAAGTGAACCCGATCTAGAGACCGTGCAATCCTCGTGATGCGTCAACTGAGACACCTCAATCCAATTCAACTAGGTGGCCGGATACCATCTGTGCACTGAAAAGCTGTCATTTGCTAGGGGTGCCGGTGATTCTGTGTAGCAGCTAGCTAACACCCTTCGAAGGAAACAAATGTTGGAGCTGTGACATGTGACATGTGACAACTTGAGCATCTAGGCGATATTGCGGTTTGTTTGACCTTGTGGGTCCGTGAGCGCTGCACTCCTCGGGGACCCTCGGGGAGCCTCAGCGTGCGGACCAAATCTGAACGATCAGTAACCTGTTGATATCACCATCTGATAAGATCGTTGGACAGACCTGTAGTTTGAGTATATTGACCGAATCCACTTACCTCACTCCTGTGTCCGTAAGTATGATTCGACCTACTTCAAATGGAAACAAATAAATAATCGTGTAACATAGGCGAGTGGAAGTAGGAAGGGTATATAATTTCGTCTGGTAATGCGACGATTGGGCTACGGATACATTTGATTTTACTTGAAAGAAATATTGATAAACGTGTAAGATATCAGAAACTTTGAATAAATACGTGCATATGACTCGGTGATTGTTTCAAGGTGTTACAACGCCCATGCGTGCTTGTAAACGTTCGCTTTCTATCTTAAAAGCCTGTTCGGCTTGAATTGAGAGATCGTAAGAGGCGTCAGATAGAAGAAACACTCTCAATCGACGGAGCAGAGACTTACTGGCTAACGGAAATATGGATCCTAGAGCCTTCATAGCAAGGATCAACAATTCTACTTCCTTTTCGATCGCCTCTATTGTAGATGAGAGGGACTCCTCGTTGGGACTTCTGACCGCAACTTTCAGCAAGGATATATACATCTTTGCCACGCAAGACCAACATGCCTAGAAATTCGACGGTCAATATACTGAACGCACGATGAACCGCAGTTCGGTCCGACGTACGCTCAACGCCGGGTCCAAGTAGCTATAATCTGCATCACTGAGTTGCCGAACAAGCCCCAACACCGAATTAGCAGCTTCAAGTGATTCCTTATCGATGAATTCCTTTTGAAGATGGATCCAGGATACATGGATCATGGTATGGATCGTAAACAAATCGACATTGACCATAGGAGGCTGAGGGCGCCATCCTTCGTACCCGATGAATGGCGGTAAGTTGGCAGCAAACCTGCGAAGCGCCATTTCCGTAGAGCGATAATCCGTCCAAAATTTGTCACTCTTTTGCGTCGCTTCAGAATATAGATGAGGACTGGAAACGTAGAAAGAATGATCAAAGTCCTACCAGAACCTAGACGGTATGTTTGCTCGTACAGCGCAGCGGCCTTGACACGTAATGCAGGAATGAAAAGAGACGGAAGCTCGATATCGAGCGTTGATGACTCGAACAAGGAACGAACAGTTCCCATCATATCATTCGTGATGGTTTCCTGTTCCAAGCTCAGAGTAACGAAATTGAGACTTCAGAAAGAAACATTACCTGTCCCGTCGCCGGGGAGGGCCAAGGGGTTTTGATGAGCATCTGCGGGCCAGTACCATCCGGTAGTGCAAGAGGCAAGCCATTCGCTACAGACCAACATCGATCAACCATGAATATCTGCCAGAATGCTGATATTCGTTGATTCAATTCCTGCGAATCGCGGGGTGGAGGAATGGGAACGGGTGTTGGCTCGACAGCATACCCAAGAATCTCTCCGCCAAATAGCTCCAGTCCCAAAAAGTCAAGAGGACGGATCTGGTGAAGGCCAAGCCCTAAGGCTAGCCTTGCAGCGGAGAAAGATTGGCAGTAACCTTCGAGAGGTCGAGAATTGACATACAAGTAGACGGCGAGAAGCGATGATGCCTGAACGATGTCAACCAAACGATCAGAAGAATCTAACGAAATACTGATTCCGTGAAGAGTTCTTGTGTAAAAGACTTGTTTGCGGTCCGTCAAGAACGGGGAAAAAGAGAAGTGGCAACCTAGAAGGAATATTGCATTCATGAGAGCAGGATGGGGGTCTTGACGGAGGTCTTGATGATGGTTCGAGGGCGTGAGACCCGTTTCGAGTCGAGAAACGTCGCCATCAAACCAACACTGGTGTCTGTGGGCAAGAAACGTATCTAGTCTATCCCAACTCAACGTTTCGGACAATCGGTCAGAATGTGAACGATACTTACAGGACTCTTTTTTCTTCTAATGGAAGAGAATCTACAGTAGGGTCTCGTGGATTAGTAGAATCGAATGTCGAACCAGCAGTAGATGTCGAAGCAAAAGGACTCGACGGAAGCCCGAAATATACCTGGCCATTGCCGGACTCTTGAGAATTGGGCGCTGAGCTTGAAAGGGCCAGCGATAAATCGCCGAGAGCGCCCGGCTGGGGATATAAAGGGTAATGGGAGCTGGAAGAAGATGAAGATGAAGACAAAGTAACATCAGGCCATATCGGGCTCTCGAATGGTGTAGTGAAACTCTGAAATTCGCGCGTGGGCGAAATCGACATGGTCATATTGGGTGGTCGAGCGGTCTCCAGGGACTGGAAATCTTGTTCCGGGTCAAACGGGGCCTCGGTCATGGTATCTCCTGGTGGCGAAGGCCCGGAGCTAGTAGAAGAGCTCGAGGCAGAACCGCTATGCTCGGATTCGAGCTCGCGAAGTCTGTTCTCGAGTGTGGATAACTTTTCTCTCAGTTTCTGTGTTCGACTTTTTTGTTTCTTGTCGTCGAACTCGCATTCGTCTGATCGACCCATTTTGGAGCATTGGCGGCAGACGGGTTGGGTCCCATCACATTTCTAGAGACCGGGTCAGTCGACATCAAGAAGGTCACGAACGTGTACCCACCAATTTTCGTTTTCTAGTCGGAAAATAGGATCAAGGACTAGAATATAGCCGGGAATCATGAACTATGTGCTTACCGGCAAGATAGGCAAGCTAAGCCTCGTCGGAGAGGATTGGCTGTCCTTCGAGTTGCCATTGATTAGAGGGGGTACTAAAGACGCGATCGATAACGGGTTTTTGTATTTAAACCCCACAGCTGGTTCAAATAATGCACAAGCGAGCTGTTTTGATCACACTTATTGGTGTGGGCTATTCGGAAGAATCAGATCTGAAAGCGTGTTGTAACCTGGCCGGAGATTTGCCCTGGTCGTCTGAGGTGCTTTTCATAGAACATGTTGCAGGACGTTTAGCGATCCCTGGGGTTCCGTAAGAGGGATAAGTTGGACGAAAAAAACACACATGTGGGAGTTCGCTCGAAATCAAACACCGCCCCACCGAAATCCGACTGCCCGATCAGATTCAGAGGATCATGATCAAAGACTTCAAGTGTATAACCTCTGTCGGTTATGTTTCCCGGATATCTATTCGTTCACCTAAGTAGAACAATGACCGTTACCGGGCAATTTGGCGATGCAACAAGCAGTGGTATCCTGTCTCTTCAACAAAAAATCAGATGGCACTGGCATCGCTCAATATACTGTACCGCTCTTTCACGCAAAATTAATAGCGATAAGAAATCCTTTTGGGACGCAAAGTTCGCATTGAGAGATGCCGAGGTAGGATTATCGAGAGGCCTTCTTAGATGCACAGGGTGCATATGGATGCAACGGCTCTGACAGCGTCTTTCGCAACTTTGCTATATCCGTTTGTAAGTATCGAGCATCACAGGTTCGTTTACGAGTCTTACCTTATTTCCAGGTCTAGTGCAGTGCGTACTCGTGATGCTTTACGAAGAACGATAAGGAGTTCTATCGGACCCAAGTGCCACTGGGATACACGGTACTATCATCCTAGATAGAAGTGAGTTTTCCGATTCACTGCTATTGTTATTCGAACTGTCAGTGTGTTATGAGAATCATCTGCTATTAGGGATGAGAGTAAGCATCGTAAGCAAGAGCTCTGGCTTGGATTACAAGAGGAAGAGACAAATCGTGCTTATTTTTACTCTATAAATGTAAAAAGTCCTCGCATCCTCTATTTTTGAGCTCCCGTAAACACCTGCCTCAGGTGATCCCAAACGACGCTAGGGGACTGAGCGGCATCAATGCCGTGCCAAAGGCCCTTCGTCTTGTAGTACTCCACAACAGGTCCAGTCTGCGAGTGGAAAGCACTCAAACGCTTGCGCAGGGTCTCGATGTTATCATCGGAACGTTGGATGAGAGGTTCTCCCGTAACATCATCGACCATGTTCTTCTTCGGGGGACTAAAAATAATTGATAGATGACCGGTTGGAAGAGGATCAGTGAAGTTCGTATTTGAATAGTGATAATAACAATTGAGTACGCACTGGAACTGCTTATGGTAGGTTCTCCCACTTGCAGGGTGGATCAGACGACCGGTGATACGAGATATAAGGAGTTGGTCATCAATCTGGAGTTGAACGACACTATCAAGTTTCTCTTTACGAGCCTCAAGCATGCCGTCAAGCTTCTGAGCCTGGGGAACAGTACGAGGGAATCCATCCAAAACAAAGCTAAGATAGGGGAATAGGTGGCCGAAACAAAACACAATTTTTTAATGGTATTCGACGCGTGTAAAAGTCCGGATTATTTCACTCACCCGTTTTTGCATTCCTTGTTGTTCTCCAGTTGATCCTTGATCATTCCAACCATGATTTCGTCCGAAACGAGACCTCCGGCATCCATGATTTTCTTTGCCTCTACACCGAGAGGTGTTTTCTGGGTGACCTGTTCGCGCAACATATCGCCGGTAGCAAGATGACAGACACAGAATTCATCCCGAATCCGAGGTGCTTGGGTACCCTTCCCTGCAGAGAAAAAAAACGCGGATGATTAGATTTCTGAGAAATTGTACGACAAAAGTTCGGGTGTCCTCGTACCAGCGCCAGGAGGTCCTACTAGAATTGTTCGCAGTTGCCGAGCAGGTGTTGGACTAGAGACAGCACTCTTCGCCTTGGCCTCCAGTGCCTTGATTTTGTCGTTGAGCTGGGCAACGAGGTTCTTGAGGTATTCGAGCTCGTCTGCCATTGTTGGATAGGTAGAGTCGAACGTTGGAACAGAATGAACGTTGGGACTCTGGAGGATTCACTAAATAATGTGTATCCTGAGGCGCTGCCGTCGGGTTCGCGCCTGGGAATTCTGCCGGGCGGAGTTTGAGCGTCGCCGAGTTTGGCCGTATCGCCCGATATTGGTCCCTTTTTAAACCATACATGGTATCTTTAGTCCTCAAAGTAAACCTTTAGTGCAGAATTTGATCGTTTTAAGGTAGATTTCTGTGCCAATTTGTTTCCAGCCAGACTTGAAGCCGCTTCTGGCTGGTAATTATTCTTTAGATGACGCTTTCTGGAAACCTGTCTTTGGTCAAAGTTGTTCATGAAAGAGTGCGACAAGAATCGAATACTGACTCCACGAGCAAGAGTGATCGCAAAAGGAGACTAAAAATAGCCACCTGTATTGACGTGGAACTTTCGAACGCTGCGCGCGGCAAACTTGGAACGAACTCGAACTCTTCTCTATCAGTACGGTCGACATCTTGAGTACTTACGCTCGTTCTGGATACAGGTGTCCACCGAGGACCAAGATCTAAAATGCTATCGTTGCTCGTACCACTGCTGGGCCTGGCTGCTAGCCTCGTTGCTGCAAAATCAAGTACAGGCGACTCTGTGCTCGTGGTATTGGACCCAAGCTACAAACGCGACAATTTTTCCGTCTTTTTCGATGGTCTGGAAGGTGAGTAGAATCACGGTCGATCAAGACGTTGAACAAGCTAGACAATATGCTCATACGTTGTTTCAGAGCAAGGCTACAACCTCACTTTCCGTGCCCCAAAAGCTGTAACACCTCGCGTGATCGAGGACGACATACCCTCATTCTCCCACGTAATTCTCTTTGCTCCAGAGACCAAATGTAAGTCTGAATGATTCTCATCTCCCTTCCATTGATCACTGACATTCTGAATATCAAAGCGTACGCAAGCGATATAACGCCCCAATCCCTAGTCCAACTCCTCGAGTCAGGGACAAATCTTCTTATTCCTCTCTCACAAAAGCAAACACCCCTCACATCTCTCGCCTATGAGTTCTCATTGATTCTACCCCCACCAGGAACTCCGCTCGTATCCCATTTCCCCGAACGTGATACACCCGCAACCGTTATTCCAATCTCTGTTCCTGAATCTCTCATACTCCCAACCTCGGCGTCCTCGCAAATCTGGTTCTCTGGCTCTTCTCACGCGTTAGGCAACAACCCACTCCTAGTCCCGATCCTCCGTGCCCCAGCTGAGAGTTTCGCGTCTGACACGACTGCTGATTCCGGTGCAGATGCATTGGTAGAAGCCGCGGAGAAAGGTGGTGAAGGTTTGTGGGCGGGAAGTCAGATGGACGTGGTTACAGGATTCCAGGCTGTTGGTGGAGCTAGAGTGACATGGGTTGGTGGAATTGATGTCTTCAGTGACGAGTATGCCAACAAAGAGATATCAGAGCAAGTTATATCTTCACGCGTAACCTGGTGACCGTTTACTAATCTGCACTTTCGTTTGATGCAGAGGAGTCAAGTCTGGAAACAAAGATTTCGCGAGAGACGTTGCGGCTTGGACGTTCCAAGAATCTCTAGTCCTCCGGATTGATGAGACGACACATCATCTCGTCAACGCTACCGCTCCCAGTGAGTATTATACTACTAACGACCACGTCGTAAGTCTCAAACCCTTTGTCACGATATGTCGAACTCTACTGATCTCATTCATCCTCAGGTCTACAACCTCCAAATCTCGAAATACGACCCGTTCACCTCGACATGGACGCCATACTCTGGAATCAATGATATGCAGCTCGAGTTTACCATGTTGGACCCTCACATCCGCACTGCCCTCCTCCCCGTTGTAGGATCTGCTGGTAAATACAGTGTCACATTCCGTGTCCCAGATCGGCACGGAGTGTTCAAGTTCGTCGTGGACTATAAACGCAAAGGGTGCGTAGTTTACCATTTCTCGCTCTATTGCTTTGCTCAGAACTGATAAAACCTATCATTGGCAGTTGGACTCACCTCCATAGCAGCACCACCGTTCCCGTCGTCCCACCCCGACACGATGGTTACCCTCGTTTCCTGAGTGCAGCCTGGCCTTACTACGCCGGCGCAATCAGCACTAGTGTCGGTTTCTTCTTGTTCAGCGCATTGTGGTTGGCTGGAGACGTCAGGGATGTGACCAAGAAGGGGAAATCCAAGGCTGAGTAAGTAGATGACCCGGAGAGAAAAAATCGCGTAGAGTACATATGTACTTACAGTCTCGTCACTGCTCTATTTATTCTACTCGGGCACTCCTCCCTTCAGCCACTTCAGAAATCGAAGTTTTGAGACCTCCGGACGGCGCGTTAAATGAGTTTCCCGATTTGGACACTGATTTCAGAAAAAAACATCTTTGACCCCGGCACATATCTCTCCTCGAGCTTCAAGGCTACCATATGACTGCAGGGACTGGAATATCGTTGGACTCTTCTCTCGCACCGGAATTAGTGGAATTTTGGGGTCTCAAATACAAGGAAACGAAGGAGGAACTCGAGAAGTTGAAGGTCAGTCACCGCCCAGTGCCCACTACTGTTATAGCCCCTGTATTGACGCGTTTTCTCTGCCTATACTTCTTGAGGCTGAGAGGTCTAAGCAGGCAGATGAAGCAGTCGCGAAAGAACGCGCAAAACTCGCAGAACTCGTTGAATCTCTGAAAAAGGAGAGTGAGACACGGCAAGCTGTAGATCAAGAATTACGAAAAACGATTGCGATAGCTCAGAAAGTCGAAACCAATACGAGAGCAAAACTAGCTGCCTTGGAGAACGATAGGAATGACCTGGTAGCGAGGCTTGCAAAGTCTGAGACGAATTGTGCGAATCTCACTCAGCAGGTAAGTGTTCGGTTATCAGATGCCTCGATGAAAGAAATCTGAGGATTAGGCACTCGCCATTTCTCCATTTCCACCCACAGGTCCAGACTATATACTCTCAAGCAGCTGCCCTTGCGGCCGAGGCCGATAAATCGCGTCGAGAGGCGCTCTCTACGATGTTTCCGCCAGTCTCCTTCGTCGATAAGTCTTTCGTGCCGGGCATCCTTCCGTTCGTCGATGTGCAAGTCATGATCAGCACACTGCCCACAGTACGTTTCTTCCCCCTCATTTTTCACTGAGATTATAATGTCATACTCGCAGGAACTCTCCGAAAATAATCGGTAATATCTCTTATGGTCTTATAAATATGCACATCAAACTAACGTCCGTCCTTATTGTAAGTCTCTACTTCCTACCTCGTCCCCCTAGCTGTATGCCCCTTCGAGTTCCTGCTTGTGGCCAAGCAGGCTACTGGTTTTATCCGTCTTGGATTCTTCCCGAAGACTCTAAATTTGACCTAATAGTCGAAGGTCGGCCTGGTGAAGTATGTAGCTTAGTCGAGATTAATCTTGCTCCTTTCTGATCAGATTTATCAGTGGTCATATCTTGGCTGCTACGTCAGTGCCCCTTTTCCAGAAGGGCATGAGATGAAGTTATCTGAGTGGATGTGTCTCGATGAACAGGTTGGGTTCTTCATATCCTAATTCCCACTATCAATGCCCTGATCTTGATTTGGAACAGACGAAAGCCATTCACTGTGCTCGCGTTGCCAGCCAGAGTCTCCCAGAAAGCCAAACAGCCTCATATGCGACCCAAATCGACGTGAAACGCCGCTACGAAGTGGGAGAATTTAGCGTCCCATGTTACAGTTTACGATGCGTCGGATTCAGCACAGAGCTCTATCAGGCCTTGCATTCTGCCGCCAACAAACTTCGGGGAGGTTCTGCATCTGCATCTACATCTGTTCCTGGGAAGCGGCGTAGGTCTATCGCTGCAGATTCAAAAGCTTCCTTGATGGATGAGGGACTAGGCAAAAGACCTCGACCAGCCTCATCGCGTCCGAATACTACTCAGTCCAACACGAGCATCACCACTTCTCCTGATGAATAATCGCATTACCAGTACAATCCCGACTATACCATATCTCGCGTATAACGAATACCAACCCATACTCTGCACATAATACATGAAATACTCGATTGTACTTTACTTGTGGTCCCAATGGACATAATACTACATAAGTGTTCCAGCGACCTCAGGAGGCGCTCATTATCAGAGAAAGAAAGCAATTCGATTCGTTCATTTGTATACACAGGATATTTCATGCAATGACCGGAGTGACTACTATCATTGGAAGGGTTGATCGTTCAGCTTTACCAGTTGCCTTTTCTCCTTCTCTTCTTGTCTTTCTTCTTCTGCCTCCGCCTCTGCTTCTGTGTTTCCCGCTCGTCAAGATTACCTTTTCCTATGTCATGGACTGGATCATGGACTCTTGTCCTTTCTAAATGTATCCTATAGCGAGGATCCACGTCACGTAGAGCGCGAACGAGAGTCTACAGAAAACCACGGAATGAACTCGATTCCACCGAGGCCGTCAGATTAATGTCAGATATATACCTGTATGACAAGATTGTAGTGTCGTCGTACACGGTCTTGATAGATCGAAGATCGCTGAGTCGCAGGATCTCTAAAACAAATGCATATGATAGAGGCATTAGTAAGTCTTGAGTTCGGTACACGATCTATTCACCTCCATGATCTCGGGTCGAGCATGTATCCTGGGTCATTGAAAGTTTTGACCGTCTTGAACTTCGACCAGTAATCATAGAATTGGCGAAGATCTGAACCATGAATAGACCTCTGGTCTTCATCGTTCCATTCCGAGCATGCCCAGACAGAACGGCCGCATCCGAAGATTGGATATGATGACAAAGGTAACCCAGACCAGCGACACTCGTCTTTGGCTATAGCAAAGAAGAACGATCCGATTGTCGTATACGCACTCTGCTCCAAGTTCCAAAGACTTTGTCAACAAACACATGCGACCATCATAAGAATATCATTATATGAGTTTACCTTGGAGACATGGTCAGGGTACCAGTTCAAGTCTTCTGGCAGAGTAGTCAGGAATTCGGATAATTCCTCCAATCCTATCGCTGGCTTGACGGTGCCAAAGAAGGTCCCGAATATATAGCCAGCTTGTCCGTATTTTGAGTCAGGGTCGTTCCAGTAATGGGGTGAGGGTGTACTGCCTAGTCTATCTGAAAGCCATTCGTACCAGCCTTGCGGTCGATTGCCACTGCCGTCACTCCAACCGCTGCTTTCATCCTGTCGCTCGAAGGTTGCTGCCGCGGGCTCTTCCGGAGAGACTGTAGGATGGTGCATGTCGTAGACACTTCGTTTCTAGGTAAGCTCTGATTTCAGTAGATCAAAGGAGGAACAAATTACCGACAGACTCACAGCAATGTCGCTCAAAGTCTTTGCAACGAGGTGGTCAGAATCGAGTACCATCCTGATGTATCAGACCGTCTCAAAAAGAAATTACCTCATACGCTTCCTTTACTTTCGTGAAACGTAGATTGGCACTTTCTGGGTCTGTCGTATTCTTGTCTGGATGATGCTCAAGCGCTTTCTTCAGATAGGCTTGCTGATAACGAATGAGACTGAGGGACATAGAAACAGAAAGGAGAGTGCAGACCCTGATCTGCTGTGCCGTAGCATCCTTGGACACCGAAAGAGTGGCATAGAAACCCTTGTGGTCTGACTGGTCAAAACTGTCAGCTGCGTTGTGCGCACTAGATTCTGCAGCCCCCATGTTGTGAAGAGGATGGACAAGGAGATAAAGTTGAGCGCAGTATCTACACGCTCTTTAAACGAGGGTCAGCTAAGTTTGGGCGAAGTTATATGGAAAGTCACGTACTGACTTTGTTTTGACTGGACCTTCTTAGTGCTCCTGGTCAACTTGATGAGAAAAAGAATGCATATATAGTAGAATTATACGACTTTCGAGTACATAAGATGGAAACAAACAGCTGCGACCGAGACCATAGGCATAGTAGAAACACAGATTGAAAGGAAGTGTACGAGTGACATATGTAAAAGGAAACAAGAGAAAATAAGGCGAGACAGCGCTTAGAGCTCGTCGTCGGTGACCTCTTCACCTCTCTTTTTCCGTGCCATCCGCTCCTTCTTGAGCTTCCGTGCCTCAGCCGAGGTCAGCTTCTTGACCTTCTTGTTTTCGATCTTGTTACCCATAGCATCGTATGTGACCTCTTCATCCCCGTCCTTCTTGTCAATACGAGCTCCGGAGCCCTGACCTTCGACCCAGTTGTGACCGGAAGCCTCTAAGCGACCGTCGCGCATGGCCCACACCCTTGAAAAAGGAACGTATCAGTAGTCGCTCATAAAGACATTTCGTTGCAAAACTCACTCCTTGCAGATGGACTCTGAGAAGTCACGGTTGTGAGTGATGACGAGCACACCACCCTCGAAGACCTTGAGAGCTTCGATCAGAGCGGCGAGTGATTCACGATCGAGGTAGTCTGGAGTCGTGCATTAATATCGTTTCAGATGATTGAATGTCAGGACGTACTAGTAGGCTCGTCGAGACACATGACGTGAGGACGACGCCATGTTGCGGCACCGAGAACGATCTTGACCTTCTGACCACCGGACAGACCTCTCATAGTGTTGTGGGATACGAACTCGGGCTCGAGACCAAAGTCGGCGAAATGCTTCTCGATCTCCCGACGAACAAGGGGACGGAGAAGTCCAAGACGCTGAGCCTCACGGGTATCGACCTCGAGAACTTTCTGTAAAACACAATACATGGCATCAGTAAACCACTCGAAGTGTGGACCAACTGAGCACAAACTTTCTCGTAACCACGCTTGATGAGCTCATCACGGGGCATCCAGATGTTCTCAGACGAACTGAGAGCCTTGAAGGAAACCTCGTACTCGTACGACTGCTTCAACTTCTTACGGGCAACAATCTCGTCGATCAGCCTTTTCTGGCCTTCGACGATGACGAGAGCACCATCCTTCATCTTCTGCATCTCCTCCTCAGAAATGATACGGTTGGCCTTGGTCATCTCCTCCAAATCTTCACCAGTCTGGTAACGCCACAACATGTACTCAAGGGGCGTCTTGTCGAGATGGTTATCGATATGGTGGAAAGCGTGCTGAGCGACGTAACCGATGACCAAGTTAGGATGTTTCCAGATTTCTCCGCCCTTGTTGGGCTCCATGTCACCAATGAGGAGCTTGACGAGCGTGGACTTTCCGGAACCGTTGGGACCGAGAACGGCAACACGGGAAGAGAGAGAGACTTGGAGAGTGATATCGTAGAGCTGTTGAACGGGCTGGGTAGGGTACTGGAATCCAACCTTACGCCTGTGATAGAAGTCAAGATCAATATCGTACACCTGGGACAACGATTGCTAACGTACATCTTCAACAAACTCTTCTCCTTGGTCTTGACACCCTCGAGCAAAGGAGGGTCGGGCAACTTGAAGCGGTAATCTTCGGCAGCCTCAAGAGTGTAGTAGGACTTGGCCTCGGGCACCTGTTGGACGAACTTCTCGAGGTTACCACGATATCTCCTGAGCTTGAAGCGGTTCAAGTGGAGGACGTCAGTAATAGTGTTGTTGAGGAAGGAAGAGTCGTGGGAGACGATGACTGGAGACGTATCACGGATAAGTAAAGATCAAGGACATATGAGAAAATGCTTACTGGAAGTGCAAGTCTTGAGGTTAGTGAGGTAGTGCTCCAACCATGCGACGTTGACGACATCAAGATGGTTAGTGGGTTCATCAAGGAGAAGGATATCAGCCTTGAAGAGCATGGCCCTAGCCAAAGCGAGCTTCATCTTCCATCCACCGGACAAGCTACCAATAGACTGAGCCTGGCGCTCATCACTGAAACCAACGGACGCGAGGGTCTCGATGACTTCGGCTTCGTCGGCAAGGATACGCTTGTCGCTAAGAATGAACTGGAGGACGGACATCTCCTCTTCACTACCATCGATATCGTGCTCGACGTAGAAGGTTCGGACCTCATCGGGGGAGGGGAAACCTTCGACTTGACTATCGAGAGCAAATGATCAGATGTGACAGTCTATTGGTTACAAGACCGACTTACCCGTTGGTAATAGCACGCATCAGGGTCGACTTTCCGGTTCCGTTCTTACCACAGAGACCGTAACGGTGACCACGCTTGAGACGGAGAACTGCGGTGTTGAGCAGGATCTTGGCACCATAAGCCAACGAGAATTGACAGTTGCAAAGATCTTCGCCTTCCTCCTCATCTTCAGGGGCCTCGTGCTCTTCGATGTCTTCGGTGGCCGAACGAACGACCCACTCGCGAGCGACGGTGAGGGGCTCGGGGTTGGGGGCAAGGAAGTTGAGGAAAGGAGCAAGGGTATCCCACTGAGGAACCTCGAAGTTCTTGGCATTGACGAGGTTGGCAGCGAGCGAAGCGGCATAGATAGTTGCGACGTTGGCGATTGAAGGCTCGGCACCGAGCTTCTTGTAGATGCCGATGAGACTGTGGGCGAGGTGACCACCTTCGGCCTCCTTGAGGGGAGGGAGATCGGATCCATCACCAGTAGGAACCTCACCAACCTGGCGAAGAGTAGCGATGGCCTTTCCGATAACGCCACGAGCTTCAGGGTCACCGATCGTGGTTTCGACTTTAAGAAGACCAGGGAGAAGCTTGGGAAGGAAAGGTCGTACAGTCACGGGAGAGTCGACAAGTTTGGCCATGTTGTCAACAATACTGTAGAGATAAAGGTCATTAGCTACAGATCGCATGCGATCGGAGAAATATCAACTCACACTGCGACTTTACGCTTGGTAGAGGTGAGTTTTTCGCTAAGACCACGGGATAGGAGGGGAACCATGAGGGAAAGGGTCGGGGAATCTACTTCGGAAACGAATGTGGTGGCCGAGAGGAGGGCAATGGTATTAGGAACCTCCTCAACGGGATTAATCAAAGCCTTAATTAGAGCCGGAATAAAGCGTTCAATGTCCTTGTTGGACACCAGAGCGGTGGCCTTTGTGAGCGAATCGCGAGCTGCCTTCTTTACGTCAGCCTTGGTATCCCAGATGACCTCAGCGAGGATAGGAACGATGTCAGGCATGAGGCGGGACGTTTGTATGGGAGCGCTGGTAACGATCTGGTTGAGGATCGTCAGCGATCCTGTCTTGATTTGCCATTTACCGGCGGTGTGGATTTCATGAAGAAGGGCAGGGAGTACAAGGGCGGTAGCCCATGGGTTCATTGCTGCTACGAACTCGCGAACTGCCTCGACAGCTGCTGTCCTGACAGCGGGCATCTTGTCGGCAAATGCCTCGAGAAGAGAGTTGTAGATACCCGAGTCGATGAAGACAGGCTCGAGAGCCGTAATAGCACCAGCCGAGATGAGGGTAGAGATGACATGTGCAGCGCCTTCACGGGAAGCAGGGGATTTTTTGTCGGCGAGTGCCTTGACCACGGCGTCGGAGAAACCGATGGTTTGGAGGAAGTGGGGTCCTTCTTTTAGGGCGATGGCAGCGAGAGACTTGGCTGCCGACTCGCGAGCAGCTTTGTCAGCTACGAAAAGCGTTGTGGTGTCAAATTGGCCCTCGACAGGTGCTGGGTTAGCGGCAGCCTTGAGGGAGGCAGGGGACGGTGTTGGGACGGGGGTAGCTGTAGCAGCAGGCATTTCTGGTATCTACGATGGAGTTAGACCACTTTAAGACCAGTTGCGATGGTATTAGCGCACCTTTGAGGATGAAATGGTGGAAAATTGATTGGTCTAAGTTGCGAATGGCAGACAAAAGCTGACAAGGAACAAAGTACGCTCTATATCTACGGATGGCGAAGTGCCTATTAAAATGAGCATGCAGCCTCATGTTGGGAATGATAACGACTTTACCTCTAAAAAGGGGAGGGTTGGGGGACGGAAAGATGGGAGAAGTGAGAAAAAGAGTTCACCAGTTCGACTGGGGCGTTTTTAATCCGCGTTGTCGGACTTTGAAAAAATTGCAAGAGCCGCGCCACGGAACCTCTCGAACATGAACTCTCTCGGCGAATCAATCAGATCATCACCGTTGCATCGCCTCAAATGTGGGGTAAAGTCTTTGTTACCCCTTGCATTGCAGGAGCTATCCCGAAAGTACGATATGTACATCATCCCCAAAACTGAGACATCCGGAGACCAATTGCTACTCCCCCAAGTCTCTCACTCCTTTACATCTGAATTGGCAAAACTCAAGGGGGTAAAGGCCTATAACGACGTGGCGAGAGCGGGGGAACATCAATGAACCGAAAATAGAACGTAGAAGAAGGAACTTGAACGTACATATCCACCACCTTCGTAATGTTTACTATTGGCTTCGACCCAGTGCAGCCGGAGCGCATGTAAAAACGCCGACAATCCCTAGCGGAATCCAACCGGAATCAGCCTCATGACCTCCAGGATGTGCTGGCGAGTGAAGAACATACCTCCATGATGCACAGAATGAAAACCGTCAGCGTGAACCAGAACACGGTCATAATAACGAGGGCGATCCAACCCAAAATAGATGTCGGACCAAGAACGTTGGCGAGAGTCATATCCCACAGCACTTCAGATAATTGAGCATGGGCGAGCGAGAGAGCCCATAATCGAAGGTACGAAGCAGTATGTGAAATGCATCCTAGACAGAACTCGATCGTGTGAATGATCTGGTGAATAACCACCTCACTGAAGTCGTGCTCCTCCTAGATCGCAGGTTCAGCCGAATAAAACGAAGATGAGAAGAAACACTTGCATGTTCATCCTCTGCACCCTCCGCTAAAGCCGCGCCATTACCTTCCTCCTCACCCTCGATCGCGTCATCTGTGCTTACTCGATTTTCGTCATCTCCGTGTGCCAAACCAATATAACCCTGTCCTTGGATCTTCTTCAACTCCCTCCATGCAAAGTAAGGCTTCGTAATAAGCAGCCACGGTACACACACGGCAGCCATTAGTAACAAAACGACCTGAACGAATCCTTGCCCGGGGTAAAGTTGAGTTGCAGGGTCGACAGTACCAGGGGACAAGAACATTGAAATAAGCATGTTCAGAAGTGAAGGTGGTACTGTCGTTGACTTGGTCCAGTCGATGGTCCACTTGTATAGGATACAAACGACGAGATAACCAAATATTGACTGAAGGAATATCATCTGTGGGATGAAATTCGCATAGATGTCCAAAGGCCGCTTGAAGAGGATATGATTGGGCAGTTGGAGACAGAGGGCGAACGTCATCTGTACGTGTTGGAATTTGAGATGTTAGCATCCTTGAAACAACGAAGTTGAACGACATACATGAATGACACCCAAAATGACAGACATCTTCATCTTGTATGAATTGGCGAAAACGAGGGCGTTGTCCGATCCATGCCAGCCCGGGTCCAATCCGAAGGGATACGTGTGCCCATTCGAAACGCCGGTGATAGTTGTGTTACCCAGCTCAGGGAAGTCCCAACCTGAATGCCAGAGGTGAAGAGATTTGGAGAAGATGTCGTTATACATCAGGCCAGTGTAAATTGAGAAGATACCCATCAGGAGGATGATATAACGACCACTACCAAGAAAAATGCAATTAGTGCGATGATGCTAGCAAAGCCGCGACGAAAAGACATACAAGAAGAATTGCCCTAAGATCTATAACAGAAAATCGTTAGTCTCAATTCAGTACCGCAGCGTGTCCGTACTTACCTCTCCGAGATCAGCCTTAGCTAATTTCCTCTCCGCCAGAATCATGTAAAGAGCAGCACCGAAAATGATGAATCCGTGACCAATGTCTCCGAACATGACAGCGAACAAGAAGGGAAATGTGATGATAGCGAACAAACCAGGATTGACTTCCTGGTAAGTTGCGATTCCGTAACTGTCCATAATGGTCTGGAATCCTTCTGTGAACTTGTTAACACGATTGAACGTCGGCGGAGTTTTATGAGTACGAAGCTCATGGAGAATAGGTGGAACGGTCGTGCCAGACTCCTCCTATAACATATTGCGCGTGAGTAATAGCTCGAATTGAGTGCGAATTGAGAACTGACCGTGGCATGTCTCAAAGCCAGCTGAATAGTGGCGATATCCCTGGTAGGGACCCAACCTTCAGCAATAAGCGTTTTCCTCCTTACATCGAAGTTGAAGAGATTGAGTGTCTCGTATATCATCTTCTCCTTCTTGACCACGTCCTGCCAACTAGCCAGACTCTCGCCAATCCTGACCAGTTCGCTGCGACGATTGGAGCCGGTGTTATACAGGACAGTCTGTAAATCTTCAAGGCGGACCGTGACTTCTCGGAGAGAATCGGACCGCTTGTCTGCATTCGCGTCTATAGGGTAAAGGGTGGCACCCATGGACTCGGCAACCTTACGAATCTTGGCAAGTAGGGCATCTCCGTGGGCGAAAATGATGAACACATTCTTGCGAGTCTCGGCGCCGGTCGTTGGATCGACGAAGGGTTCGACAATGTCGGTATGGTTCATGTAAAGATTACCACGAAGAACACGCCAAAGGACGCGCTCAAATGTAGGGATTCGTGTACGGTCAATGGTACCAGCGACGAACCTGTATAAAAGTAATCAGTTACTGAAGATGTGGTAAAAGTATTACACGCACTCTAAATCGAATTGGACGGTAGAGCTAGAATACTGATTCTCGCGGTCGTCATGTTGGAGGAGCGGTGCTGCACTGTCATCAAAGGAGGTCCGGATATCGGTGTGTTGATCCTGAGCCTATGTACGGAGGTCAATACTATAGTCCCGGTAATAAATCGGTGTTTGCTAACCTTGTCGAAGAACACTGCAGTTTCTCGCAAAACGTGTCTAGCTTCTATCAACTCCTTGGTCCTCTCACTTAGAGTCTGGTAGCTCTCGTTCATCTTCACGAGCCTCAGTTCGTGTTCAGCAAGAGTGACATCAAGCTCGTCGATAGTTTGCGCAGCACGCGGTCCAACCGTAATCAAAGGCGCTGAGTCGTAGAGGGGCCGAACAGGAACGACGTCCTTCTCCTTCTGTATTTGAGTGGAGAAAAAGCGGACACGTCGAGCCATCTCATCAATGCGCCGGATTTCGCCTACAAACGAACGTTGAAACGGGTTGACGCTAGGGTTCAACTATTGGAACGGAGTGAGAACAGATATGAGAACCATGTTAATGATAACATACATCCCTGAACTGTACATTGCCAAGCTCTCCGAGCTCTGCAACCGTGTCATGGGCTACTTCAGTTGGTACAAAAAGCTGCACCAAGCTCATCTGTTCCGAGCCTGTCCGGGGGATGAAAATTAGTGGGCGAAGACGCGCGATACTATTCCCATTGACTCACGGAACAGACTAGGGTATTCGTCCGACATTCAGGACGGCAATAGACGAGAAACTTGAGATAGAAATGAAAGAAAGTCCGGTTGAGGTCCAAGTGACGATGTTGGTACTTAGCTAAGTTGATGAGAAAATAAATAAATAGAGAGTTTGCGATTGCCGCATGCGGCCGGTCTGGCTCATTGCGAAAGCCGCGGTGCAGCTTGTGGCTGTGCATCAAGAATTCGCTCTCGTCGTCCTCTATATCCTGCTCAGGAATAGCTACGATGACCAGAGTCCTTTCAAATCATACTCAATACATTGCGTCACTGTACTACTCAGGCTCCTCAAGTTTTTAGGCACTTATACCGCTTCAATCTGCAGAAATTGCATCATCATAGAGGAAATAAGATCTTGAACTTTTCAGGAAGAACAACTCGAAGATAGAGAAGACAAATGGTGTATTTGTTAGCCTCCCAGAGTGACATGTAAACTGCCAAAACTAGGGATAGACATGTGTCCCAGAAGTGCGTGAATGTGCCATTTACTTCCCGGGAGATCACTCCCCGGAACTCCGTTCATATCTCTATGCCTGGCCATCCTGAATGCGATGGGATTTATGTTTGAATTGTATAGAGTCTGAGGATGCTGCAGGGAGCACGGCTTTCGGCGCAGATCTGTCGACATTGAAGGCTCCAGTATAGCCTCATAAAGTACCACAAATTGACACTGATCCATGATTGAGATAGTGTAGAAGCTTCAGAAAAATGTCTGTGAGGGTGAGCGCATAGAAACGAGAGTATAATATGAGGAGCGTACGGTGTATCGACCAGTGCTCGTGTCATACTATCGACCCACGGTCGGACCCAAATCGGGTGAACGAGTATGGAGGTTGTTGAAGGGCGGCGGCAGCTCCCTAGCACCCTTGCAGTGGTCTGTAAGAGTTCTGCATAACTTTCTGTGCGTTGCCATTCGGAAATTGGGTTATATGTGTGGTGACCACCGGATTACTGATTTGTGGCCGCGTGACTGTTTCTCTGATTTCTAGCGCGATTTTTGCGATACAAGCGTTGAGCATATACTTCTGTGAGACTCGGGCAGCGATAGAGAGAGACCAAGTATTGGAATTAGTTGGTTGTGTCGTCGATAGAGCTCAAGCTGCTGGCGGCTTTCGCAATCGCAAAATGCCGCTGGCGGCTGACTAAGCATGATCTGGCGGCTTTCGCAAACTCTCTAATACACAGAAATAATTCAATTGAATAATTTGATCCGCGCTACTCATTCATCACAGTTCATCACCATGCATCCAGTCTAGCAGATCTACCGCTTCTCTCATGTCTCCTCCTTAATAGGTTCCTGGACTCCATAATCTCCTGGCCTGTGGCTCGCCGGGGTCGAAATGTCTTAGTCGAGTGTGTGTCTTCTCAGATTTTCAAGGTTTCGAGAAGGTTTTGTTGTCGCATACATCCTTTTGCGATTCCAATACATAGAAAACCCGCATGTCGTAAAGGTGGCGCGTATCCTTTCCATCACGATGATCACCGTCAACAATATACAAGATTGGCTAGAGGATCCAGATGGAAATGAGCTCGTGCATGATCACGAAATCGTGAGCGACTCCCATGTTACTACCAGCATCGATCTGGACAGCCAGAAGGTAAGTGAGACGGAACTTGACAGTCTCCTAGGATCCTCTCTTAGCCATTCAGCGCCTGCTCGTCTGACAGCTCTACATCTTCCGCTGGCGATCTGCCCCTGGTACGGACAATCTTGTGAAGTTTTTTATACACCAGTTAATGGGGAGAAAGAACGAGCTGCTTCGCAGTTCATGGACAGCGCCAAAGTAGTAACTCAGTCTCGGTCTTCTCGCGGACGGCTCGATGGTCCTTGCAAACACGGTGATCTCTTGCAAACTCCCGCACGTTCAACAGACGGTCTGTTTTGTCTCGCTATCTACACGAATCACTTTTCCAAGACTGTTCCCTCCTTAGGACAAGAATTAGGATGCATCTCCCTCGAGATTCGCAGAGCTCGGGGACAAATATTCACTCAATGTGTCCCAGATGTTCGCAATCGGAACGGGCCTTGGGTTGATGAAGTTTCCATTGACCTTATTGACGATCCCGCTGAAGATCAGCTGCCGTGGGCTGTTCTATCTTTTGATTTCATAGCAGGAGAAAACTATGGTCTATCGAGTCATGCTCGTAAGTCTACGACTTCTTTTGCATAACTAATTAAAGCAGGTATACAGATGACCGAGTCCGAAGGTTGGAAAAGAGGAATAAAGAGAAAGAGGGCTCGGACACTAGTGGCCACCCTTCGAAATTCCGCACTCGGTCTGGGAAAAATGATACACCGAAACAAAGGGCTAGAGTCAGTACATTTTGACTTTTAGCTG
Organism: Sarcomyxa edulis; assembly: GCA_009761415.1. Taxonomy (NCBI): domain Eukaryota; kingdom Fungi; phylum Basidiomycota; class Agaricomycetes; order Agaricales; family Mycenaceae; genus Sarcomyxa; species Sarcomyxa edulis. Next base: position 452,341 of record QUOL01000010.1, read on the forward strand.
TTCAATTTTCCCGTTACTGAGCATACTAGGTCACCAAGCGGCGCCGATTACGCGGCTCTTCTCCTAAAAAAACTATCGACAATCTCGATGACACAGACGACGGTGGCCATATCGAGCACAGCGGTTCTGACGAAATGAATGTCGACGACTCAAAGCCAGGAAGTGAGTTAGATGAGACGGCAAGAATACTTGTTTGTTACCCTTCTTGATGCCTCGATAGACTTGTTGGAGTTAACAGATCTCTCCCAGCGCGAGTATGAAGCCGCAAAAGAAGAGGAAAAACACCTTCAACAGGCCATTAGCGCTAAACTGAAGGTGCGTACTTTCATCCACGGCAGACATCTGCTCAGAACTATCAGAAGGCTGTTACGAAACGAAACGAAAATATGCGAAGACTTTTGTCTGAAGACTAAAGCTCATTGCACTACGCAATGACTTTCCTCAAGACCCAGATTCACATCATGGTCGCTATTCCTGTACTCTGTGTATTCCTCACAATAGTCAATAATGCAATCGATTTTTTCGACTCAGATGGAGAGATTTTCCATCATCTTTCGTTGTCCCTTTCGAGACAACTTGCAGATTCTATTGGCGCACGAATAGGGTACTATAGAAGCAACACTTCACAAAAACTCTGTCAAGCACCAACGATGCATCAGAGTCTCCGTCGCATAAACTGGAACAAAACAAACATACTGCGGTGAACGACGCTAGGACCAAATTCTTCATACTGTTGCTTAGAGCACCATTTACTCTTGAATGTAGGTGTCGAAGCCAGCATAGATCCGCCTATCCAGGATGAGTATATCCGGTCAGGAGGGGCAACAATCTTGATCTGAAAGGCAAAGTTCAGTGACATTATGACATAGAGAGGGTAGAGGAGAAGTTGCCTCAGTACCGAGTGGCGCCAACAGAGACAATTCTTTCTGTAGACGCGCAGATATACCAGGGAACATAGTGTTTCCGCCAGAAAGGACTACCCTGTTGTACAGTTCGCGATGAACATTTGTTTCGCATTTTTGAATGGAGTCATGGCTGTGGGAAGGATAAGTCGCAGCGGTAGTTGCGGTAAAATCCCGAGAAACCATTCACATAGACTGATGAATTCCAGGAGTGCTTGGATCAACTGAACCGTACTTGAGGAGGGAAGGTCGAAAGATGGCTTCCGGAACACTGAACTTACTGTTCTAATCTCAGTAGATTCTGTTGCAATCGAAAAAATTTGACTACTTACATTTCATTGGTGAAGGTGATGACTTCTCGATCCGGTAATTCATATGTCGTTAGAGGGGTCGAAGACCGAGCACTATCAAGAAGACTTTCTTCAAAATCCTGGCTGATGTAGCAAAACTTTGCCTTCATATCGGAGACCATGTCATGCTCGGGCTTTGTGGTGAAGAGATATCCATGCTCCGCTAGGTCACATCGAAGAAAAATTGTCAAGTTTTCGCCAGCAAAATCAAGATGACGGACCCCTTGATTGAGAACGGCCCCATTGTTTATTGGAATAATATGGGTCATTTTATGACCAGAGTCAACAACAATCCCGGATGCGAGTCCTGAAGCATGGAGAGTCAGAACGGCCGAGTTGGCAAGGTGCAACGACGGAATTCTGTATGTCTCGAACATCATTTCGGCCATTTTTTCACGGTTTTCGGGGGCATGAGTTGATTGTTCTGTAAAAAGGACAGAATGCTCTTCCGGAGCTACTCGAAGCTCCTCGTAGAATGTGTAGTGGAGAAGTCCTTCCAAATCATCCCAGAGCGCCACTTTGCCATCCTCCCCGATAGGACAGTATGGGTTTGAAAACCCACGCTTTTTCCAAGCGTCTTCACTGTGTACTCGAGTGAGGCAAGCAAGGCGGAGTTCAGCAGACACTCTCATACCCGTAGAACGGTTCGACATACGCGGGACTCCGTGCGCACAGTGTACTACAAAGAGAAGGCATACTCTGAGCCTAGTTCCGGCATGTGTGATAATAAGCTCACCGGAAAATAGCATGAGGGGCTTGATTGCCTATGTTGACATGAGCGAACATCTCGTCATTGGTGGTTGAGAAGACCGACCAGCAACTGAAATGGAAGAACATGCAGTTCAAAGACGAGGAACACAGATACAGATTGCAGGTTAATGAGGTGTGATACTCACAGCCAGCTTTGAATCTCCTGGTACCAGGATCGAGAACCTACAACCATTAACAAGTGTGAGATTTCTAGCACGTAGTACAATGTGTGGGGGCTGCTTACTAAAGCTGCGTCCTCCATTCTGCCTTGATTTTGGAGAATCAGGATACACAGAGTGCGGTACGCCCTCTCAGCTAGGAAACTACTTACAAGAGACTGCAGTGACAATGGGTAGCTATCAACGGAATATACGCAATCGATGAAACGTTACTCGGCGCGGAGAACGCTAAATTCAGATTGGGGAGTCCCGACCTGAGCAATTGTCAAGATCGATACCGTGCACGAGGTGTATCAGGCAGGATTTTGATTTCGGATTTAAAATTTTACACAAAATGTTAAGTCTCCGATCAATTACGGCTGATATCAATTACATAATAATCAACTTGTAGATCTCCGGCGATCTCGGCGACGTTTTGAACCTTCGTGCTCACTGTTCGAGACAGCGAGCACGCGTATCCCCTTGTTCTACTACCTTTCTGCCCAGTTTCTAAGAATTGGGCTGCAAGGGAAGTCGAGAGCTGTGGAACATTATCGATCTGTAGCCGTTCGAGCCCAGAATACGAGGCAATGTAATGGATGAGCTCTGCATTGATCATCGTGTCGGTGTCCAACGAGGTCAGTTGTATGCCTTCTGTGCGCAGTGTGGTCCATATGTGATTGACACCCGGAGCATCGTGCTCCACAGACGACTCTGGCGTGAAACAGTGGCGTAGTTGCAATGAAGTAAGAAACTTCAGGTGTCGCAGTAGCGCATCGTCCAGATCGAGATAAACCTTCGTTAATACCAGGTGTTGTAGATGTAGGGGCCGAGATTTCGACACGCTCCCCAATAAGTCATATAAACAGGGCGTTGCTTCAGAGTAGACCTTGGAAGAGCTGCCAGCCTCTAGAGATGACAGATTGGGGCAATTGACGATGGAATTGCCGAGATGAGCACATAACTCTTTGTTAGCACCCATAATTGAGATCCTTCGGAGACCCGCAAACTTTCTGAAGGCCGCAAAGACCTGAACAGTTGCGTCATTAAAGCGATGTGATTCTGATAGTTTCAGATCGAGTTCCTCTAGGGTAGAGAGTAGCAGCAAGGAGTCAATCACGACAGATTCTGCACAGACTGGGTCGACTGGACTCCAGTTCCAGCTGAGAATAGAGAGATCGGTGCTTGCAATCAGAGAAAAGCCAGAGTACTCACGAGACGCAGTTCAGATTTTGTAACGAAGCTATCGCAGGACCCAATAATTCTGTTATGAGCTTGACTTCTCCGTTGGGGCCCTCCGTTTCCGTGGTCCTTTTGCTTATCAAATACGCACTGTATGATATTGGAGAAGATGGTCTGTCCCACAACGGATCTAACCCTCGAATTTCCAGACTGCGTATGAAATGTGAAGTGGATGTTCCAGTCGCGAGGCTCTCGAGTTGTGAAATCGCGTGTCCAAGACGCGTTTTACTTACGTCGAGTGTTATGTGGGAGAAGAGTATGGGTCCTGCAATACAATTGAACATTGTGCAAGTCGAACGAAGGCTGTAGAGATCTGCATTCTTGTGTGTCTTTACGAGGTGTGATTTTTGGTGAGGGTTGGCGACATGTTTGGTAATCTCCCGCAGCAGTTCGATGGCTAGACAGTCGATCCCAGTCATATTGTAGTAGAAAAGAACGGGTAAACCTCCAGAGGGTGTTGTGGTACGAGGAGAGACGATCCAGATCGGGAAGCGGGGGCAGTGCGGCTGCGCTGCAGTTTAGAACGTTCATACCTTGGCGCCGTGCATCACTTTCTTTCACTTCTTCTATCTCTTCTGACGACTTTCTACGACTGGAATGCCCAACCTCGATACCCTCCACAATGTCACCGCGCTAGTCAACGTCTTGAGCCCACAACTTCTCCCTAGAGAGTCTTTTAAAACTAGAGTTACCCCGAATGAAACGCAACGAAATACTTTGATCGTTGCAGGATGTTATATACTCATTATCGGTATATTGTGGTATGCTCTAATTTCCTGATCAATATGGTGCTTCGTGTTCAAGTTGTTATACTTCCAGGCATGTACCGTACCTTAAAATGATCAGTGAGCTTGCAACCTCGCGTGATGCAATGCAGGACCATTGCCTAATTGTCTGCATGTTCTTCCAGTATATCCCTTCAAGTGAGTTGTTAGTTCTCCTCAACTGTGCAATTTAAATTCATACACAACGATCAATAGACTACTCACCGTCGGATTTCACGAGGTATTTGACATCGAAATGCAGCTCTCCTCAGATCTCATGACAATTAACAGATGAGCCATGCAATCATGGGCATCCTCACATGCGCTACGATACATTCTGTCGAACTGGATCGTACGTTTGCATCTTTCTATCCGACTCAGCGAAGCTTACGCGTTCAATCGTAGCCGACGAAGGCGGTTCGACGAGCATGTCTGGTGGCATACCTTGGTTGACCCTCCCAGCAGGGTATTTAGGGTCCTCCTTCATCGGCGCAGCACTCATTACCTGTGGCTTTGACACCAACGCCAGTAAAGTCGCTTCGTTGGTCCTTGCCGTGTTTTTCCTATTCACCCTTTGGTGGGCTAGACGAAACCTTCTGTGAGCCCGTTATCTCATCTGTCTACTCTGTATACAAGATGATTGACCTCTCTCGTTCCAGAACCTGGGTCCTTATACTTGGAATGTCAGGCCTTATTGTTCTATTCTGGTTTGTTGGTGGTGGAGTAGCGTTGCGGTATCTTGTGAACACCGTTTTCATGTTCAAAATCAGATTAAGCGTTGAACTTGAGTCAATTCTCTATAGGTGCTTTTCATCGGGGTCATGTCTTGCATGTACGTTTTATGGGATGTCATAGGCGCGTCATGAACATCTTTTGATGTCTGCAATCTAATTCTGATCATGTTCTACTATCATCAGACGACACAGTGGCACGCAAAGTCAACACCTCGGATGCATCTGCCTTCGCTCGTATATGTGGCTGCTGTCCGTCCCAGGGTAGGCCTTTTCTTGATTTGTTACCTTGTGCTTACATTTCTTCATTGTGTCATTTAGTATGGGGCGTGATTTGGTTTATTCAAGCCGCTGTTTTTTTTGCGGCGAGTATCATCATCGGCCTTGTCGCGTTCAAAGTAAAATGCACTATCCCCTCTTGTCTCTAGCTGCTGACCGACTCGTTTACCTCTAGGAATCAGCTGCTGAGCAAAAAACCCAATCCGAACATTTCCTCCCAGTCCCCGGCTCATCTGGGGCCTCATCCATGTCACCGAATATCAGCGTAGTCCTGATTTTAACAGCCGCTCTTGCATCGTTACTTGGTCCATAGGACCAGGATTGTGATATCTTGCTCTCTTGCTCTCCTTTTGAATCTTGCTCCCTCTCTGTGTAGTTTTTATGGACTAATCAGAGACTATCAGAGAAAGGACAATTACCCGTTGACTACCCATTTGCATATAGTCTGATATACATTATACTGTTGTACCTGTATATATTTTGCCATCTCACCATGATGCAGATACCGATGTTGTCTTAGCGCTATACGGATATTCGCCTTGCCGTACAACATTCATCTGAAAGATGTCAAAGCCAAACGAACCAATTGATTGCCAAAAACACCATGGACAAACGTCGGAACTTGCATACATGAAAAGTACAGTATAAAGAAAGAATGCGATGCTTGGAGTATAGATTTCGTAGTACTTCCGCAATGCAGCATACATCATTGCCTTACCTTCTTCGTTCGTACCCCCTGTCTCTTTCCCTTGAATCGACTCGTCTCTCCCTCTCATCCCTCCTTGGAGGTGATCTGCGCTCTCGGTCCTTGTAGCTACCACGGTCATCGACACGGTCACGAGAACCTTCTCTTCGCCGTCTATCGTCTCCGCGAATATCCCTTGTCCTATGAGGAACTCCGGATCTAGATCTCGACCTAGCTGCACCACGGTCTCTCGCAGTACGGGGAGGAGGCGACCTTGACTCGTCATATCGCGAACGAGGAGGAGGCGAGGGACGACGAGTTCTGTCGCGCGGATCAGGTGAGATCGTGCGGCCGTTTCCGTTGGAACGACGAGGAGGAGGCGAGTCTCGACGGATAGGCTTCCTATCTATATCTCTTTCTGATTCTCTCATTCGCGACGGTGGTGGGGGTGGAGAGCGAGAATCGACTCGAGCACGTCTGGGAGGTGGAGGTGAACGCGAGTCGTCACGTCCACGAGCACTTCGTCGGGGTGGTGGCGTAGGAGTCCGACGACGATGACGAGCACTGCGGCGTGAAGCCACGGAGTCAGAATCCGAGGAATCCGAAGAACTGGAATCCGAAGAGTCAGAATCCGATTCTGAAGAGGAGTCGGACGACGACGATTCTTCTTCCAACATTGCTCGTCGTTGTTCCATTATCAGTTTCGGCGCGTTCTGCAACACAAGTCAATCAAAAGCTAGGCTTTGACCGGATCAAAATCGAAATGTACCTTTAAATATTCTCGCATCTCCTCTGTAATCACCCCCAACCCAATACTCGTGAAGTAATTGATAGCAAATCTCGTGTTCTTCGGCACAGTTAAAGGGAACATACCCTCGCATCCTCGTTTCACCTCGGGGTCCTTGAACCTCTCTGCAAGTATCTTCAATCCCATGCTCTCCATCATCTCGTTCATTAGAATTTTGATGAAGATACGACTGCTGGAAGTAGTATCGTCCTCGTTGATCTTCACACACTCGAATACCATCCAGGAAATAGAATCAGTGGCTAGGAGGTGACCGAAGAACCGGGCAATATTCCGAAGGCGATTGGTCTCGTAACGATGAACTGTATTGTAATAATTGCCAAAGGCAATTTCGAAGCTATCGGTCCAGACACGGTTGAGTTTGCTGAACCGTTCACCGATAAGACCGTAGAACGTGGAATAAGAACGTTCTTGTGAACAACACTCGATTATCATGTTGACCATTTCGATCTGAGAAAGCGGTGATCAATACGCGATCGAGAGGTGACAAGATAAACACATACTTCTTGGCCTTCTTGGAGTTGTACTTTCAACAACTTGTGAACAGCTTCTTCGTAATTTAGAGCATTCATGATTGTCAGATATATGATACGGCGCAAATTGACGAGGTTCGTCTCCGTGCGATCCTCGATACCCGCTTTAGTCTCCGCGACTGTACAAATGTCAGTGATGATCGTAGATTGTTACAAGGAAGCTGCACACGAACCTTCATCTTCGTCATCGTCACTCGACTCTTCCTCCGAGCCCGATTCGTCGTCAGACCCTTCACCGAGAATCTCAGCTTTGATAGCCTTGTACTTTTCTTCGTTATCCAGATAGTTGGGATCAAATTTGAAGATGTCTAAAAGAGATTTCAATCAATGCGTTGCTAGGAGTTTAAGCAACAAAACTTACTCAGTCCCTCTTGAACCTGTAATTCCTCCTCTAGCTCGATCTGATGGGTAATTTGCTCCTCCTCCTCGACAAGATCCAAGCCCTCTGGCAAGATTGGGTTATCCTTGTATTTGTCCTTCCGCACTTGCATCAACACTTCGATCATGTACTGTACACGCTGGCTGATATCACCCTCGTTGAGAACGGCACGAAATCGCTCGAAGGCGTTGGTATTCGCAATGGGCGAGTTCTCAGCAAGGAATGCACCGACTTCTCGCATGAAACCAACAGCAATTTCGATGGAGTCGTCGGTTGGCCGTTCGAGAAGAAGAACGAGGATTTGGAGAGCAATGATTTCATGAGCAACAGACTGATTGACGAGATGGGCAATGAATGTAGTAGTGGAATGGCAGACGATCTAGAACGAGAGCTTGAACACACTAAGGCCAAAAAAGAAAGACGCCAGTGACTCACCTTGTCATTACGTTTAAATGACCGTCTGAATTGACTGATGAGACGAGTGAGAACTAGTTCACCGACTTGTGGCAGCTTCGTATTGATGATAGCGACAAGAGCTGCAAATACCGGCGTGAAAGGTAAACTGGCTGCTTGCGCCTTCATAATACTGCGCGCGAATAAACCACGTCCACGAATGAGGTTCTCCATAAACAGTTCGGGGATGATTTCCTTGATATTCGTGATATTGACTCGATTGACGATACCTGTGATCGACTTTCGCAAAGCATCCCATGAGAGCCTCTGATATTCTGGGCTAGACTTATCACTAGATGCAGCCTGCTGGAGGGCTCGCAGGCGCGCAGGCGGCATATATACTCCGCCAGAACGAGATCCAATGAGCTTTGCAAATTCAGCCTGTGCATCTGACTGCTTGTCTTTTGGTTTTTCTGCCTTTTCCAGTTCCATCGCAGCTACACGAGCAGCAAGTTGGCGCTCCCGTTCAGCTCGACGGACTGGGTCGACGTCATTGACTTTTGGAAGCTCTAGACGAGTTTTCGAGATTGGAGATTGCGACCTGCGACGGGTAGAGGGAGGTACACCATCCCCATCTCCGGGTGAATGAGAACGAGACCTAGAATTATGCCAGATATCAGAAGTTTGTTTTCTGTTGCGAGCATAGCAAAGTACCTTTTTCTTTTACTCGGGAGAGCATCTGGGGGCGTCGAAGGGCTCATTGAGACTGAAGACATGTTGAACTGCAGGTCGTCGTGGAGGTCGTCGTAAACGTTGACTTTGAGAACGAGCAGCCTGGCCCATTGCAGTGGCTGTGCCGAAAACCTTGACTTCGAATCTGCTGTGTGGCAAAATTTTGTCTCGAACTGATAGGAGCTGCTCTTGCAATTGCCTTCTTGTCGACATTTACGCCCATTCATTATCGGATACATACTTATTCGAGGCCATCCAGGACTCTCTAGAGGCTGCATAATTGTACGACAGCCTGATCGAAGAGTAAACTCACCTCTGGGTTGAAAGCTCGCAATAATTCGTCATATCAAGAACTCAGGTAGCTTCACTCGCCGATCCCTCGTATCGTGTCTTATATTCATGGACAAACTAGAGGCATTGACGTCCGTGACAAAGGTAAGACATCCACCAAGTACTCGATGATACAGGTCTCACCGATACGCAATATAGATTAGTGATCATGTAGTGAGGGTTCTTGGCCAGGTATGCAACATCCTGTACCTTCATCCCCACAAGTCTGACATTGTGATTGGTCCTCAGAATCCTGGAAAGTTCACGCTTCAGGGTCAATCTCATTCTTCATTCAATCCCGTAGAACGAAATGCTCATCTAGGTGAAATAATGTTAACATGACAGGTACCAACACATACCTCATCGGAAAGCACAGTCCGTACACCCTCATTGACACGGGTGAGGGTCGGGAAGAGTATGTCCCCGTTCTCGAGTCAGCCTTACGAGAGATTGCTCTCGCAAAACCTTCCAACCCCCAAGAACCAGATGTTTCTGATATCGTGATATCTCATTGGCATCACGATCACGTCGGTGGTCTACCTTCAGTGCTCACTCTGCTTCGACGTCTTTGGGATGAACGAAACACCTCCATTCCGTTCAAACCTCCTCGATTGCACAAATTTCCTCTCTCAGTCGACGCCCCCACTCATTCGCACAGTACGCACCCCACTCTCTCTTCTGTTCTAGAAGCCATTCAACCAGGAACCTACATACCGACTCCTCAAGGCTCACTTTTCCATGATCTTCGTGACGGACAAGTCCTTACCACCGCCAATTCTACAGCATTTCACGTTCTGCATACTCCTGGACACACCGTCGATTCTGTCTGTTTATACATACCCGACGATAGAGCTCTTTATACGGCTGACAGCGTTCTGGGTCAAGGAACGGCTGTTTTCGAGGATCTGGCGGCGTATATCACTAGCCTCAGAAAGATGCTGGCTTTCGGAGACGCTACAGACGCAGCGGGACACCTTGAGCATAGGTTTACCACACTGTATCCTGGACATGGACCCGTCGTCGCTGCAGGTCCTGAGCTCATCAAAACGTACATAAAGCACAGACTCGAACGAGAGGACCAGATCGTTCAAGTAATCAAATCACCTCTCCCTCCGTCACTTGCGGAAACACATGCGCACTGGACAACTTGGACTCTCGTTTCTACCATCTATTCTGCGTACCCACAATCACTATGGCTTCCCGCAGCACACGGTGTGGACTTGCACCTGAAGAAATTGGAAGGGGAAGGGAAAGTGAAGAGACTCGGTGGCGAAGGGAAGGACACTCGATGGCAGTTTATACTATGATAGATAGTACTATAGTAGTATAGCATCGTTGAATTATTGAATCCAGAAAAACTATACTTGCGTATCATGCGAATCGAGTACTCTGACGTGCGTCATTGTCAGACCGAAAGGGAAGTAGCATTAGAGTGATGGCATCAATGTATAGGACACAATCAGAGGCTTCATAAACATTCTGACAAAATAGTAGCGGTGCATCAGTCGCTCAGCCACACGAACACGAAGAACACACGGACTGCGGTGAATGACGCTGGAACCGAATTCCTCGTATTGCTGTTTGGAACACCATTGATTCTTGAATGTAGGCGCGGAAGCTAACATAGATCCGCCTATCCAGGATGAATATATCCGGTCAGGAGGGGCAACGACGCCGACCTGAAAATTTGACTTCAGTGACACTATGATACGTAGAGACAAGAGAGAAGTTACCTCGGTACCGGGTGGCGCCAACAGAGACAACTCTTTCTGTAAGCGCGCGGAGATACCAGGAAACATGATGTTTCCGCCAGAAAGGACTACGTTACTGTAGAGATCACGATGGAGGTTCGCGTCACATTTCTGGATGGATTCGTGGCTGCAAAAGGACGTGTTGAGTCGTTCGCAGTATCATCGGAATCTTGAGAGTACACTCACATAGCTTGATGGATTCCAGGAGTCTCTGGATCGACGGGAGCAAATTCGGAATTCAGAATGGAGGGTTGGAAAATGGCTTCCGGAACGTTGAATCTATTCAGATAGATCTCAGTAGATTCCGAATACAACTGAAGAAGTGTCATCACATACATCTCGTCGGTGAAGGTGATGATCTCACCGTCCGGTAATTCGTAACTCGCTGTAAGTGGTGAAGAACGATTACTCTCGCGAAGGCTTTTGTTATGATCGAGAGTGATATAGCAAAATTTTGCCTTCATGTCGCGTACCATGACACGCTCAGCCGAGGTGGTAAACGGATATCCACGTTCCATTAGTTGTAGTCTCAACAAATTTGACAGGTTTTCACCAGCAAAATCGAAATGGCGGTACCCAGGAGACAAAATGGATCCCTGGCATATCGGAATGATGCGAGTCATCTTGTGACCAGAATCATACACAATTCCAGTTTTGAGGCCGGAGGCATAGAGAGTCAGGAAGGCTGAATTGGCAAACTGGAGAGACGGCACTCGGAACAGCTCGAACATCATCTCGGCCATTTTCTGGCGGTTCTCAAGAGGGTTCATCGGCAGTTCCGTGAGAAGGACGGAATGCTCTTCTGGAGCTACGCAAAGCTCCTCATAGAAGGTGTGATGAAGAAGCGCCCCCATTAAATCCCAGGCTATCACCGTGCCATCATCATTGATAGGATAGCGCTGTTTTGCGACGCCACGTTTTCCCCAGGCGTCTTCACTGTTTGAAGAGGGAGTTAGTAAACAGGAATCGAAGCTCCTACGCATATACCACACCTGAAGATCATCTCGCCTCCTAAATGCCAAGACATACATCCGACCAGCGACCTGCGATGAAGAGGCGAAAAACGTAAGCTTTTGAGAATGTTCGTATAACAAGCTCACCGGAACACAGCATGCGGAGCCATATCGCCTATAATCACCTGAATAAATGAGTGACCTCGGTAATAGCTGAGGGAACTAACCAGCAACTGAGATCGAGAAAAGTGCGGTTCGAACATGATGAACAAAAACATAGATTCCAGTCTCACGAAGAGACGCGATACTCACAGCCAGCTTTAAATCTACTCGAACCAGGATCGAAAACCTACAGCCATTAACAAGTGTTGAGTTCTAGCACCTATGGATATGTAGATGGGGATGCTTACTAGAGCTGTGTTCTCCATTTTGTTGCGGCACTGGACAACTCAAGATGTTACAGAGGTTTATGCCAAAGAAATCACAGTGTCAATGGGTGGCGTTATGAAGTGTACACAGTATGAACGGGAACACTCAATCTCAGACGAGGTCAGTACCCTAAGGTTAAAAAAGTATGAGACAAGATTCAAATTCAGAATGCAGTGCTAGATGACTCCGAGTCGGAAATCCTCGGAGCGCGTCTGCATCACTTCAAGTTGGAATTAGACACCAATTGAAGAAGGTTCGAAGAAACTGGACACTCACCAAGCTCTTCAGGTGCCTTCAAAAGTTTAAAACCGTGTCCATTCTTCATGTTCAATGAATAAATAACTCTGCCACTCGGAAAGATATAGATGATAGCACGTACTTAGCTCTAAATATTTACACGAGCGCGGGGAAGTTCAGCTGCTATCGAAGCTCGAATCTCGCCACAGCTGCAATATCTATAGTCACTTGTCTTATCGTTCCACTGGACCGTATAAGCCTGCAACCCAATCCTCATCTTGGGTGGACCCGTAGATGGATCAATATGATCATCAATCGGGGATATGGTATTGCCAATGATCGCTGTGCCCAACGCTCTGCATTGCAGATGCCTCCGCAGAGCGTGGCGGGCATTGTGCAGCGACGCTGAGCGTTCATAAGTCGGAGACACGGCGAGCTCGCGAAGACAGGGCAGTTTCTTCGAAAACTGCAACAACTCATCCTATAGTAGATACACCATTTTGAATGGTCAAACAACGTGAACGACAAGGTCGACAGTGATACACTCACGACTCGTTCGAAAAATTGGGGATCGATGGGCTCACGCGTTCCTCGACGTGGTAGGGGTATTTCGTTCAGATCCAAGCGCAAAGAGAGGTATTCCAGCTTCTTGCACCTCAATATCGCAGAAGCATTGTCCTCCGAAAGAGACCAAGAGCCTTCGAAATGCGGGGATATCGACATGTGGACGAGGGTCTCAGCGTGCCTTGGAAGAGAGACTTGGAAGAATTTGGCTGCAAGGGCCCGGGCGTCCGAGAGTTCAAGTTGCGGAGCATCAGAACGATTTGTCATCTCCAATACCAATCGTTCGAGCCCAGAATATGAGGCAATGTAATCGATGAAATGTGCATTCATCGCGGCATCGGTGTCCAGCGAAGTGAGTCGGATGCCTTCCGTGCGCAGTGACTTCCATATAAAATCGATACCAGCTACAGCTAGAGACGACTCCGACTCCGGGGTGTAACATTTGCGTAGTTTCAATGAAGTGAGGGATTTCAAATGTAAGAGTATTGTCTCTCCCAGATTGAGGTGAACCTCCGTCAATGCCAGGTGTTGTAAATGTAAAGGGCGGGATTTCGGTACTCCCCCCAACAAGTCATACAAAGCCGGCGTCGCCTCAGAATAGAACGACATAAAGCTGCCAGCCTCCAGAGACGACAGATGTGGACAATTGCCGATGGCACCACCAAGACAGGTCCATAATTCTCTGGTCCCACCCATGATCGAGATCTTCCGAAGACCCGTAAACTTTCTAAAGGCTCTGAAGACTTGAACAGTTGCGTCACTGAAGCGGTGTGATTCCGATATTCTCAGGACGAGTTCTTCCAGGGAAGAGAGTTCCAGCAACGAATTGATCACGACAGATTCTGCACAGACTGGGTCGACTGGATTCCAGTTCCAGCTGACAAACAGAGAACAGAGAGATCGGCCGAGTGCTTGCGATCAGAAAAAAGCCTAGAGTTACTCACGAGACGCGGTTCAGATTTTGTAGCGAAGCTATCGCAGGTCCCAACAGCTCCGTTATAAGCCTAATCTCTCCATCAGGGCCCTCCGTGTCCGTACTCCTTTGTCTGATTTCATCTGCAGTATACGATATCGAAGACCTGGCCCTGTCAAAAACAGGATCCAACCTTCGAATCTCCAGACTACGTATAAACAGTGAAGTGCCAGTGGGTGTTCCAGTCGCAGTCGCGAGACTCTCGAGTTGTGATCTCGCGTTCCCGAGACGCGTTTTACTCACGTCGAGTATGATGTGGGAGAAGATTATGGGTCCTACGATGAGATTGAACAGTTTGCACGTCGAACGAAGGCTGTAGAGATCTAGCTTTCCAGAGTCAAGTGGTGATTCGAATTCTCCGTGATGGTTGAAGTCTGGGTTGGCGACGTGTTTGATGATTTCTTGTAATAGTTCGACGGCTAGAGAGTTGATCCCAAGCATATTGCTATTGTGGTGGAGGATAGTAGGTACCTCTAGAGGACGGTGATACGAGAAGCCAGTCACGGTCACAGTCTGGCCGAACGTCGTTCGCTCGGCCTCCGATCGATCATCGCGAGTCTTCAAGTTTTTGCATTTCTTATCCTTCTCGACTAGCCAACTCCTTGTCCGTCCACTTTCAATCTCACTTCGAGACTCTACCGTACATACGCGTATCCCAGCTGAACCTTCCAGCCACAAAACAGTCACCAGGAACCTCAAAAACCTGATCTGACAGAGACAGATCGCGCTCGTTTTATCTCGATAATGACAGAAGGAGCCCCCACACATAACCATAGCCGGTAAGTACTACTCGAGACTCGAGTAAAGTTGAATTCTAGAAGCATACAAACTTTTATCTTTCTCTACTAGAGACGAGGACGAGGCTTGCGACCATGATCACGAGGGCCATTCGCATTCGCATTCACACTTTGACGGGCACCACGGGCACTCCCACTCCCACTCCCATACCCACTCTGACTCTCACGAACACCACGAACACCACGACGAGCACTCCCACTTGCACGATGATCCAGATTCAGACGATCACTCAGACTGCGAGTGCGGCCATAGTCACTCTGAGACGTCAACTATCATCTTCGAGTTAGTCGCGCCATTCATCCCTCCATCCACTCATCAATCCAGATCTACATTCTAAAATAATATTAACATTGACGTATTCGCTCTGCTCCTTATTTTCTAGTCAAGAACCATACTCAACATTCTCCGTCAAAGTCCTCAAGCTCCTTCACAATCTCTTCCCCCCCTCCCCCTCATCTGAACCAATCTTTGCTCTCGAACGTCTGGAAGGCGGAGGCTATAACCGCGCCATCGGCGCAACGCTCCCAGACGGCACACACCTCATCGTCCGCGTCCCGCGTTTCGAAGCCGTATCACCAGACTTGGAACACCACGCTGCTACACTCGCATACCTGCTCAAACACCCTTCAGGACTTCCAGTTCCGAAGGTGCTTGCATACGATAAGTACGAATGTGCCGAAGACGATGACGATCATGATGGCAATGCTATTGAATTGCCGTACATGATACAAACCTTCATGCCCGGCCGACCTCTCGAAGAGGTCTACGGGGAGTTGGACTTGGATGCGAAGATGGAGATTGCGGTAGCCGTCGCTAAAACCATAGCCACCCTCGATTCAATTCGGTTCAACCAAATCGGAACCATCCGAAGTGTCCCAGACCGATGGAACGCCACCGAGAAGGAATACGGTATCCGCATAGGTCCATGGGCCCCCGAACCAGACGATCCAGTCAACGTCTACGTAGCCCCGGGGAGTATCGCCTCCTTCCTCCGCCAACGTCTGAAGATCCGTTCTAATTATCCTGATATGGAGACGATAGACAAGTTTGCTGCCATCGCGTATCATTTCACGCAGAAGACCTTTCCGGAGGGGCCGTTTGATCATATAGGGTTGTATTATAAGGAATTCGAGCCACATAATATTCTAGTCGATCGGGATGCGACTGGGGCGTGGTATATTTCGGGTCTCTTAGAAATGGAAACAGCTACTGCTGCACCACTCGAACTCGCTCGTGGATTGCCGTTTTGGCTTTGGACGTGGGGGTTTGAGGGAGACTCGGACGACGATGAAAGCGACGAGGACGAGGACTGGGAAGACGATGACGGTCACGGTCACGACCATTCATCTCCAAATCCAGAGTCGTATCTCAACCCCAGACATCACGATAAAGACCCTGCAACCCCCGAAGCAAGCAAAGTGAGAGGCGTTTTCGAAGCTGAAATCAACGAGCTCGTACCGGGATATATGGATTACTGGAAGGCCAAGACTACTACTGCGATGCGGGAGTTGCTTTATTTCGCCATCGAGGGTGTATCTACAGACCTTGATGAGTTACGGGCTCAGGCTTTCATTAAGAGTATGGAAGGGGTGGTTGATTTCGAGTTGTATTCGTTTTAGATTTATACAATGTAAGTAATTGTATGATGTTTGAAGTAATGTACATTCGTGTTTGATAGCTCGAATAGCGGTCTAAGCCTTGCCTTCGAAGCGGAACACCTCTTCCAGTTCCTATCGAAAACATCAGAGCCGTCTCTTTCAGCAGAACATCGGACCCACTTACCGTCCACCAAGGTACATCGCCTCCACTCCCCACAGCCCCCTCAACGAAACTCTCCTGCATCCCATCGGTCACCTTCCACCACCTCCTAGTATCCTCATCCTCCGCGCTCTTCTTCATATCGCCTTCATAATCCGTGCCCGTATACTTAAAATTGGCGATGAGGAGATGAAGGGCCGGGGAATAGTGTATGGAGTAGTCGGTGATGTGGCTTCGCTCGAGTGCTGCGAGGACACCGGGCCATACGGTGGCGTGGATGGCTTTGTATTCGGCTTCAGCAGATGGTTTGAGCTGCATGCCGTTAGTGATAATGGCATGTACTATGGTATGGATGGTCGGGGCTCACTTTGATTATCTGGCATACGCGTTTTGTATGTGGGATAGACATGTTGCTAGTGAACATCCGAGTCTGCTATCTCTTATACTAGTGAGCGGCCCGAAAAATGTACCGCGTGATGCTGCAGCACAAATGGCACATCTCGAGACCCAAGGAACCCAGGGAAGACCAGGAACCCACGGAAGACCAGGAACCCTTGGGATACCAAGAGCATAACAGGCCCTACATAGGCTAGCAAGCTTTTCACTTGATTACATTGCATTTCTTGTAGTTGTTTCGACCAAGTCCGGAGACGAAGCTGCAAATAATCGAGAGAGAAGAGGTTCTGCGTCTCAGTGACGTATACAGACTCGAAGGAACACATGAAGGCCAAGATATACCTCCTTCTCCTCCTCCTCCAAGCGCATAACGCGTAGCCCGAGCCTTAGTAGCCCACCTTGCTGTGTTGTTGCTGTGTGCAGTTTACTGTATTAGATTCCATGGAGGCATATGGTCAACAAAGACCAGCGAAAATCCGCCGCCACGACAACGCGATGGAGATACTGTTGACATTCGGCAAGTTTTGAAGCAAGTTTGAGCGAAAGTTGCGAAAGTATGTATGGTGATGAAAATCAAGAGACTCGGATCATGTTTCGAGACATGAGAGGACGACAGCGACAGCACCAAGTCTTTCAAACTCCGAAACCCTTCCTCCACAACCACGCACGCCAGATCACAACGACCTCACACATCCCTTCCACTCTCATTTTTCTACCCAAAACGACCACCCTTTGAACGATACGATAAGAAATGACGGAAGGAAGCAACTATGACTATCTCTTCAAGGTTCGTAGGGTACAGTCTTCAAGAGGATCTGACGGGTTATCTAACCGTTGTCAACACGAATCCAGGTTGTTCTCATTGGAGACTCTGGAGTTGGGAAATCGTATGTTCTTCTAATCTATTTCTACTCATCCGGATGTCGATCTGATTCTGTCTTATCATGTAGCAATCGTACTTGCTCTCATACCTACTTTCCTGTACGTCGATTCTGACTTGACACCGCCCCACCTTCACAGTTCTCTCGCGATTCACACGTAACGAGTTCAACCTCGAATCCAAATCGACTATCGGAGTCGAATTCGCAACGCGCTCGATAAATGTAGATGGCAAGACTGTCAAAGCACAGATTTGGGATACGGGTACGTGGCAGGCAATGCAATGCAATCGCGTGTGCATTCCAGCGACTCGTTGTTGTGCACCTTCCGCCCGCCCCAAAACTAACCACCGTTCGACATCACACAGCGGGCCAAGAACGTTACAGAGCCATCACATCCGCGTGAGTCCCCATTTCCTTCCTTCCCCTGCCCGCCCGCTTGCTACCCATTCAAATCCCCTACTAACATCAAAGCAGTTACTACCGCGGCGCAGTCGGCGCTCTCCTAGTCTACGACATCGCTAAGCACGCAACATACGTCAACGTGACTCGATGGTTGAAAGAATTGCGCGATCACGCCGACTCGAACATCGTCATTATGCTGGTGGGGAATAAGAGCGATTTGAAGCATCTTAGGGCTGTTCCTACTGATGAGGCAAAGGCGTTTTCGAGTAAGTGTTGGCGGTTTTGCGTGTGTGGATTGACGGTGTTGATTGATTGACTGACTGGCTATTGCGTTATTTGTAGCGGAGAACGGGTTATCATTCATCGAGACTTCTGCGCTGGACGCTTCGAATGTCGAGTCTGCCTTCCAGACTATCCTCACGGGTGATTAATCCCTTATTCCCTGATTCTTACTTTCCTTTCGCTGATGTCAATGCCAATTAGACATATACCGCATCGTATCGAGCAAATCGCTCGAACAATCCGCAGATATCATCAAACCGCCTACAGATACGCTCAACGTTAGTCCTAGCTTGGATAACTCTGCTCCTCAGGGTGGGAAATGTTGTTAGATGGGAGGGTAGCGGGGGGGTGGACATTGTTGCTTAGTTTAGTCACAGTGAGATAGGTCTGGTTGGTCTGGCGTATAACGTATATATGTTCTTTCTTCTCTTTCTACTGTAATCACTTTTTTGTTTTTCGGGGATCGTCCTGTATAGTGTGTAAGGACTTGTTCGAATTCGCGATCGAGTATGTATGCGACGCGGTACCGTCCCTCTTCTCTCGATCCTTCTCAGCTTCGTCTCCGAACTTGGTCAGAAACAGCCTTGAGGTTCACAACGTTCACGGTCTACCATGCGAATCAGGCACTTACCCGAATCCCTGGAATTTCAACTTGTACAGTACAATATCTATGATAGGCGAATCTCCTGAACGATGGCTATGGCAGTGTGCCTGTTTTCTCGAGGCCTTCTAGGTATTAGTATCCCCGCGCTCCATTGAGTCCTAGGTGAGTACAGCCCTTATATGAGTCTAGGAGACCTACTGAGATAACTCCAGGTTCAAGGGAGGCTAAGGAAAGCCTCGATATCTCCAAGATGTCATCTAAGCCCCCACTGGTAGGTCTCGACAGACCGGAAGTTAGCCCGTCGTACAGAACGACCCCCTCCTCCAATCTAGAAGATGTCAGTACTAGTCTCCTCGATATGCCCGACGAAATCATCATCCACATCTTCCAATTCCTCTCAGACCCCACCCTCCGTTCGACCCTTCACGTCTGTCGACGCACATGCCGACTCGCTCTAGCCGTCACCCTCTCTCGTCACCAGACGCCCGGCTTGGGCTCGGATTCAGCTCACTTGATGCTAAGTTGCGATGCTGACAGTACCAGTGGTCCATCCACAATCCTCGGTATATCCCTCTCCCTCGCACCCTTCCTCCCACCCCTCAATCGCATAACATGCCAATTTCCCGACTACCCCAATACCGAGAGCGTACATCGCCAAATCAAGATCCTCCACGGTATCATCCTAAACCCATCTCTATCCCATCTCGAATCCTTCGAGATGGATCTTTCGAAGATTGGGTCACTGATGGATACGTTGATCGTACCCGCTCGATTCTTGCTAGATTATAGGATGTGGTGGGGGCGTCTTTTGATACCTCTGCTCTCTGATGTAGTCGGGAAGGCTGGTACAGTCACGGTACGCTATGGCTATGGCTATGGTTATCGAAATAGCCTTAGCCACGCTCCTCAGTATGACTGGATACGTCCCAGTTTGGCGACGAGGCTCAGATGGCTTGGGGCAGCGGCAGCGGCAGCGCTCGCATGCTCTAAACGTGCGACCCATCATGATCACGCACCCGAACCAGACGCAAACCATACATTGATATGTCGGCGTCCTGGCACCACAACCGTTCAGACCATGAACATCCATTCCGCAATGCTATTGTATCCCCCATTCCTACCGTGGACAATCGACACGCTAAACACATCCTCCATCACCAACCTGTCTTTTGATCACATAGATTTGGGGTCCACAACGTGGGGATTGGTCCTCCAGATTCTCACTCTCCCAGCACTGCTGGAACTCTCTTTCGATTACGTCGCGATCACCCTTTCGGATATATCCCGTTTTCTCGCTCGTCATCCACTCATAACTAACTTCCACCTTTCCAGGCCGACACAGGCGCAGGCTGAGATAGACGCTGAAAGGCCCCTGCGCCCTCTCGACCGTCGGATTCTTCCTCGGTTGACCACGCTTAGTCTGTCTCCCAGCCTGGAGCACTTCAAAGTGTTCCTGAGGCGTACGGGTACTCTGTCAAGCCTCCAGCACCTTTGTCTGATCAAAGACATATCCGTGGAGGATGTTTTCGTATTGGAAGATATCGACGCAGCGCTCTCCACCATATCCATATCTCATCGTCTAGACGCCATCGACGTCTCTCTCAAGCTCAATCTTATATGCATATGCAACTCCTCCCAATCCCAATGGTTTCACCACACAAGGACGACTCTAGATGCTTGCGCGTCATCCGTGTTATTGGCTAGTGTGGCGCACATGGAGATCAAGGGCGATTTGGCGAATCTCGAAGACGACGTTTGGGATCGACTTCCGGGGTGGCTTACGCTCTTTCGGGCTCTGCGTGACATTGTTTTCGTCGATATCGAGTATTCGGTTCCGTCACAAGGATCTAGTCGGGATCGCAGACTATCCTTCCTTCGTTCACTCCATGAAACTTGTCCTGCGGTTGAAACAATTGGATTCAACGAAGAGGTACATACCGTTGCAACTTGGCTCATTTAGCCCTGAAATTCAGTTCTGGTGAGTACATTTGTGCAGTGCTTTATATGTAATTAGGCGTTGTATTGACATTTCGTGAGTTTGGTGGAGGTCATTGTCTGTAAATCTAATGGAGCTCTGTTCATGATGGTACAAATGCATATGATATCCTGTTCCGCTTGCCGCCCCACGCTATATGTCGAGACCACATTCCTCCCTTTCAAACAACCTCTTTCTTAGGCGTCACTATTATTTGCGCTTACGAGGCTTGATTGAACGATTATGACCAGTCATGGCCTTTCGCAACTTCTCCAGTGATCCTTCAGCATCATATGCTGGGTCTCCAGGAGAAATCAAGAAGTGGATAGTCTCCCTGTGAAGTGCGTTCGAAAGTTTTAGCAGGACCAGTACACAGTCTTGTCGCTCTCCAAAATCTGGCAATTCAGAGTCTGGGATCTCGTCGGACTCGGCAGAGATTTTGATGGGAAACATCCAGAAATCGCAGCTCAAGATCGGCCGTCGTTGAGGACGATTGTGCCATGCCAATGCGAGGCGTTTCCAATCTTTGCAAAGCTCGTGTTTGAGGATAGAGATGGCAAATTGGGTGTCTTCGTCTGAGATTGCAACTCGTGGCCCTCCTGTACATTGTGAACGATTAGCAATGGGTATGGGGATGAGCAGTGTACGGAGAGTCAACACACCCCGTCGGAAGGCTTGAATTGCTTTGCAGCGTGTCCGGTGGCTCCCATTTTCCCAAGCCCAGCGTTGACAGTCGCGAGAGCAGTAATAACATTCCAAGCATCCTTCACAAAGTGGGAATTTTGCATGTGGGTCGGTGCGATTACACTGCACATGCACGAAGAGCCACGTCAAGAACATCGTCCAAAAACAAAGAAATGGATGACGTACTTTAGTGTTGTTGCAGACTCGACGGAGGAGGGGCCCAGCGACATTTATGCGGTCCAAAGCTTCCTTCTTGAACAACGTCCATGAAGACCAGAGCAGTCCGAGCTTTCTCATTGAGTCCTCAAGACCGAGCTTCTCGACCCTTTTCAATTCTATCGCAGTGGCTCGTAAGACAGAGATGTATATCAGATGCGCCGGGAGGACATCATGCAAAAGGACGACGAAGGCATGTGGTTCTTGGAGAAAAGGAAACCAAGGTCCCGTCCTGAGCATGGCAGGAATGAAACCAGCCTCAAGGGCACGAATAATTTCAGTAATTCCATCGGCAAAGTATAGCAGCCGTGCAATGCACTTGCAGCAAGATTCGAGTGTAGGAACGTCGAGAGCACGCGTAGATTCCTGGTAGGGTTTATTGGATATGCGTTTGAGAACTTTGACTATAGCCCGCGTCGCATTGGCCTGAATTAGTTGTTTAGTGAGAGTTTCATCGTCCATGCAGAGCGCCATAAGCACGAGACATCGCAAGAGATCTCCATCCGTGATAGAGTCCGACTTGACATCCAACTGTGCGACACATAGAGTAGCGATTTCTCGGATCTTCCTTCCAGTCCTCTTCTTCAAAAACTCTCCAATCTTTGTCTTATCCTCCATCGCACTGATCGCTAGTTGCATTAGGGACACCGGATTTGCACTGAAGTAGGGGCCCAAACTTTCTGGTCGCTCCTGCCGGAGAAACCAGAACTGACACGCCAATGTTGCAGCGCAAACCGAGACGACACGTCGTAAATCTGAATGGTGAGAGATAGGATATTCGAAACACGGATAGAAGAACCCGCAAATGGTTGCGATAACGAACACACGAGACTGAGCATGGAGAGACGAGATTGCTGGGTCCGTGATACACTGGGCAGCAAGATATTCGAGCCACCGGCAGATGTTAGGCCACTCGTGCAACGTAGCGTCGATGGTCCGCCGCCAAGCTGGCGAGATAGAGCCCTTTCGAGGGCTATTACCCTTTTCGCAACGAAGAAGGATGTTCTTCCAACCGATAATGGCGAAAATAGCATGCCAAAATTTCGAAGGAAGGTCCGGGGTGGTTGTCGAAGGGATGTGAATAGGTAGTGCATTGAGATAGGCACCGATATCGTGTACTAAATCAGCCAGACCGCTCTCTGGGCATTCCTGGCAAGCGGTGGTTAACTTATCGAGCTCAGGATCGATAAGTGCAGCAGTCGCGTCTTTATAGTCTCCCAACGGGTTCGGAGGAAAGTTGTAGTGAGAGATGTCTTTTGGAGGTAGAGATATCCTAGAAAAGATGATACTTGAAGGGGGTACGTTCATCTTTTGGGGAGGGGTTTAGGTAGAACGATAGAAGAGGTAGAACTTGACTGAGAGAGGAGACAAAGGACGAGTGGCTCGAACTCGGATGAAATAAAGCCCGATCGAACAAAGAAAACAAGATCTTGGATCTCAGATCTCAGATCTCGGTTCCTTCGGTCAAGAATGCATGAACGTAGCTGTACTTGTGGAAATCCCAGAAAATGGCGCACCCAGCTAGTCTCCCCAAGTCAGACTCGAAGATCGCAAGAATGAGTCGATCACTTAGCACCCAGCAGTACTTACATGAGCTTGTGTATAAGTAGGATATATAAGTGTTATTTGAATTTGATTCGAAGTTACTTGCCTTAAAAACAACTAATTGATTAGTTCAAGGACAAAGGTAGCACTGACCATTCATAGCTTTCCGCAATTTCTCCAAAGACCCATCAGCATCATACGGCGAAGCCCCAGGAGAAATGAAAAAGTGAACATTCTCCAGACAGCCTCCGTTCATGAGCTTGATCAGAACTAGTACAGACCCCTTTCGGTCGCGCAGATCAGGCAGCTCAGCGTCGAGCAAGTTATCCGACTTGGTAGACACATTCACAGGCAGTTTGGAGTAATCAAAGCTGAGGATTGGCCGCTGGTGGGGGTGGTGCGCTTGCCATGCTAATACGAAATCCCTCCAGTATTTGCAGAGTTCGCGTTTGACGATGGAGATTACGAATTCCGAGTCTTCGTTCGAGATATCTACTCGCAGGCCACCTGCAGATGTCCATAACGACGGTTCAGTGAGGTGTCTACTGGTGTGCGCTGCACGTATATATAAATCGACTCACCACGACGGAAGGCGTGCACTTCTTTACAGCGCGTTCGATGATCGCCGTTGACCCACGCACGACGCTGGCATTCACGGGAGCAGTAATATACTTCTAGACATCCTGCACAACGATGGAAATTACCGCGTGAGTCGGAATGATTGCACTTCAAAATCACATCAGCAATGCAGCATGAGAACGTCAAAAGGATTTCTAGCGTACTTGAGGGTTGTCGCAAACTCTACGAACGAGCTTACCAGCCGCTTCAATGCGATCCTCGGCGGCCTTCTTGAACAGCATCCATGCATTCCAAAGAGGCCCCTCATGTCTTGTCTGATCCTCGAGAGCAAGCTTCTCAACCTTTTTCAATTCCTTCGCAACTACCCGCAATACAGAGATATATACGAGATGTGCGGGAAGGACATCCTTCAAGAAAGAGATGACATCGATTGTGTTGTGCAAATGAGGCTGCCAGCGAGTTGTGACCCTGAATAACGTAGGGAGGATACCTGTCTCGAGAGCACGGATGACTTCGAAAATCCCATCGGCATGGGGAATTAGCCGTAGGAGACATCGATAGCAAGCTTCGATTATGGCTACATCGTAATTGATCAAGCGCGGGTCGAAAGGTTTACGAGTGACATGCTTGAGTACTCGAACAACAGCCTGTGTGGAGTTGGCCCGAGTCAGTCGTCTACCAAGAGAAGCATCGCTCGTGAGGAGATCAATGAACATAACACTCCGATGCAGATCTCCAAGACCGATCTCGGATACGAGTGACTCGGAGGTGGACTCCAATTGTGCGATACACGCCGCAGTGATTTTCCGAGTCTTCTTCCCGATCCATTCCTTCAATTGTTGCCCTATCTTCGACCGATCCTCCATCCCCAAGATTCCTGCATATAGAACGTATATTGGAGATGGACCAAGATAAGAGCCCAAGCAAGCAGGGTTCTCGTGAAGGAGAAACCAAAGCTGAGAAGAGACTTTTGCAGCGCAAGTTGAGATCAGACGCCGTAGAGGATGACTAGACTCGAAAATCCGAGGTTCGATACATGGATGAAAGAAAGCAAGGACGGAGGTGAATGTGAAAACGCGAGATGGGACATCAAGAGAGGATATCTTCGGGTCCTCAAGACACTGTGAAGTGAAGTATTCGAGCCACTGGCAGATGTTCGGCCACTCATGCAACACAGCATCGAGTGTTTGATGCCACGCTGGCGAAATAAAGCCTTTAGGCGCATTTATGTGATCGAGACTGCTTTCGCAACGACGGAGGGTGGTTGTAAGGTTGGCCAAGGCGAGAGTGGCATGCCAGAAATTAAAAGACAGGTCCTTGGTGGTCGTCGAAGGTATCTGGATGGTGTTTGCCTTCAGATAAGTGCAGATACAGCGAACTAGCTCAGCTAAGTCATTCTCGGGCCATTTTTCGCGGGCGATGATATCCGATAGCTTGCTGAGCCCAGGATCGCGGCATGCTGATTTTGCATCCTCGTAAGTATCGAAGGGATGTGGAGACAATCTGATTTGAGGTATATCAGTTTTGAAGGATTCCATGTCTAGGTAAGACTTGTCGATTGGTAGTCGATTTGGCGGCGATTTGAGGAACACAAAGAGATGAGAGGAATGACAAATTTGAGAGAGAGAGGTATTAGCGTGACTGTCACGGTGCATTGTCCACCTGATCAGCGTGACGTTGACGCGTCCGCAATTCAAGTCGATCGCGCTGAGAAATTCGCCATCAGGGATAAGAGTCAAAGACTAGTACTGAACGATTCGAAGCTGTTGAAAGAAGTCAATTTCTAGAATAACTATACTAGTAGAACAAAACCAATGTGCTTGAGAAATATGTTTTCAGGCTACGTTAGGAGAGAAGCAAAAGGCGAAGCGCGTACGTATGCATGGCCATCCTCAAGTTGAATTTATTGCAAAGAGCGTGGGTCCGGAAGCTTTCCCCCGAGTACCCAGTTCTCCAGACCTGATCTCGACCTGAATTGAATTGCAGAAGCATCATATTTGTGGTGACTGAATACTATACATAGGGAAAGACAGATGAAAACGAAGAAATCCGAGAGAAGGAGCGTCGATATCGTATACGTACGGAACAGCAGTAATTGAGATGATAGTGAAATGGTAGTTAGATCAAAAGAGCTCCTCCCTAGGTCCTTCTTGAGGACCTGTATACTGGCTTTGCCTCCTCGCAAAGTCGGAACTGAAGCCGAGTCCAAACCAACCGTTTTCGGAGGGAGGGTCTATCCTGACTCCCGAAGAACCGTCACTGGAATGAAAAGAGGGATCTGAAAGGTCGCTACAGTCAGACGCAACGTCTGACCACGATAGTTCGGATCCGGAAAACATATCGACGCCTATGGAAGAGGGGGGCGATGATGATGGCGGAGGTGCGGGTATGAAAGTCGATGAGAAATCGAGAGTCGGTAATACGAACGAGTGACCTGGGTCTTCGATCCCATGCATGATATGACTGTCCCTGTTCGGGTTACTATCCATTCCTTCTTCGTCTGACATGTCCGAGAGTGTATCTTCTTCATATTCCTTGCCTACTTCCTCGAGAACACACCACCCGGTGCCACTTTCACCTATGACGCTCCTGACCTCCGCTTTCGTCCATCCTGGAAACTCAAGTTTCAGTATGGTACATACTCCCTCAGAGCCATGAAAATGAGCGGAGCATCGGACGCCACGAGCCCAGACGTTCGCGCTGTCGAGGCGAGCGAATAGAGAAGATACACGAAGAGAGTGGGTGGTATGGGATGTATGGATCGACACGAGTGCTGGTAAAGGCAGAAGAGATGGATGGTCGGACGTGAATGGAGGGAGTGGTACACGGGATGTAGGGGTTGGAGCAAGAGGAATGAGGAGATATGTCATTACTTCGGACTCAATGGAAGGAGCTGGGAAGTAGTGTTCCAACTCAGACTCGGACCCGTCGTGTGCCTCAGAAGTGACAACTTCAGGCACGACAATGGATTGCACCTTGGGCTTCACCATCTCCTTCCTGCCTTTGCTCGCCTTGTGGCTTCGGTGTTTCCGCAACATGGCATCACGTTCCTTTTGCATCTTGACATCCCAGTCTGCTTCATAAAACGCACGACCAGCCACTGGAACGTTCTCGACGAGATTCTGGAAAAGAGGACGGCTGGAGGAGAAATTCCTCGCAGTCCCTAATCCGAGCTGGGTGATCGATCGTGATGCTAGTTGGGGAGCTCGAGGAAGGAAAGGCGCTTGGAGAGGCCTAGACAAGGATACACGAACAGGTAGAGAGAATCCTTGTTGAATAGTGGCTCGTTGAGCAACACCACGAAGTGGACGAGCTAGGGTTGATATATGAGGTGCTCGAAGTCCAGGAGCTGTCAGTTGAGCTGTGAAGCGACTGATGAATGTACGAGCTTGTTTGAAAAATCTTTGTGCTGAGCTAGGAGTCGTTTGGGACACTCGGAGAGATGATTGTATGTGTATGGATCTAGTAGCGATGTTAGCACTCCGAGGAATGAAATTATTTGCAGTTCGGGTTGCAGCCCGGGTTCCATGAGAGGCTAGCTGCATCGCTAGCTCTCGTATAAGCAGCACTCTCTGAAGATAAAGTCGTTCAAGCGAGGGCTTTGAAGATGGGACTCGGAGGAGCTAAGGTAAGAAGGAGAAGGGATTCAGGCTGTCCAGTGAAAGAGGAGCTTCAAGAGAAGCAATTGAGACTCCGACAGGCCGCGGTAGCGCGTCAGTCTCGGCTCCATTATGTGGCTGTGCTCGACATACTACTTAACCGCTCGTGCTCAGGCTATGTATAACTTACGGACGGACAGTCATCTTTCCGTGCGTGGCTTTCGTCTGCAGCAGTATCAGGCCATCTATCAACCGGAAGAATCTTGGAACATGCCAAAAACCGTAACAATTTCGACGCCGCCAGCCGCCTCCGTCGAATCGAACTTCATTTGAAGGGTGTGATCATGTCAAGCAGTATCAAAGCACCGCCGTGGGCGCTTAATACGCCCATATCTTTTACATCGTTCATCCCATGATCTTCGGCGCGTCAATCTAACAACATTGTGCTCAGAGTCAAGTCATTGCGTTAAAATGGGCTCTATCCTTCCAGGCTCGCACCAGGTCAGAGCTGGTATTGTGGACGTCAAACTTGACGGGATAGCAGGGCTATTAGGCTGGAAACCCAGGTGGTTGGTTCTGGATCGAAGCGCGCTGACCATCTACAAGAACAAAGTCAGCCTCTACCCTTTTTGTCATGTAGTGCAATGAACGATCGTTCGTGTTTCATAGGCACCATATATCTCGAATCTCAACCAGATATCGTTGGACAGCATACATGGGCTCGACTTGAACCAGGATAAAGTAAGCTCTCTCAATCCCTGCGACCAAATATCCTGAAGAGTCTATGTCAGCAATATTCTATGTCTATTGTGACCACCGACGGTCGATATCATCTTGCTTTCCGAACCTACGAGGAACTCGACAATTGGCGTAGTAGTATTTGGAGACTCAGTCCCCTTCGTAAAACTAACTACTCAAAGAATCCGCTTCCGCATGCACATAGCACTATCTGGTCGAGCGATTCATTCGAAAGTAGTCGCCGTCGTATGTATCAGTACCTTGATGGCAGACAAGCCAATGGTGTTGGCCGATCATCCAGTGAAGTGCGTCTCAGATTGTTTCCTTTGTTCGTTCAGAAAATATTCATCATATTACCAAAGGTTCCTTCGATGAGCCTTGACATAGAAGGTTTACCACTGACGACGTCTCGTGGAAACATCGCCCCTCCTCCGTACACTCATTACGATACGAAAAGCGACGATGTGGCTCCAAAACTCTCACATCAAGATAATCCAGATGCTCCACTGCGTAATAATTCAACGCCCACCGAAAGTGATTTGCTCTCTGGGTTTGACACAATCGCGACTAACTGTTATTCGCTCACATGCTCTCTAGATAAACCGGATTACAGCCATTCGCGCCCTTGGCGGCCCCGGGACCAAGTGGACGAGGCTCAATCAAAGTTGCTCAAACAAATAAGCAGAACAATTGTGAGTGAAGAGTTTTGTCAGCCTGATTAGCAGTATTTGACGGTTCAATGCTCGATAATAAGAATGAGAAATCTCCTCAAGTTGTTCCTAGCCTAGAAAGTTTCTCGGTACTGGTAAGTCCTGAATCTTCCTCGTAACACCCTTCTTAGATGATTGCAGCCGGATCGGAGCCTTGAACAAACACTGGAGCACGACAGTCCCGAATCCCAACGACTCATTCGATTGGCCATATTAATGTTATGCAAAGAAGTGGCGAAGGCTCCCGTACAGACGGATCAGACCAGTTTTGAAGCAGATCAGTGGAACGGGACTATAGTACGAATGCGGCCCCTCCTGAGATTGTGGAATGAGGCAGACGAAATGGAACAAACAACAGAGGAGTATGAGTCCAAAAGACAAACTTTCTGCGAAGCTCTTCAAAATGGGGTTGTTTTATGCTAGTGAGTTATATACGCTTCACTTTGACTGTTCATGTCTGATGATCCTTTTGGGTGTCGATAGTCTAGCTAACAAGCTACTAGCTAGTTCGTGGCGGCTGGATCAACTCACTTCAACTCCAGTGTACACCTTCGAGGCATTCATCGAAACTTGCCTACTGCTTGGTCTCCCTAGTCTTTCTCCGGATGACTTGGAAGGACGCAGAATACACGAAACATCTCTTGTACGGGTGGCACAGACCGTCGTCAGCCTGATAGATTGCCTTCACCCGTCTGCCGACTCAAAGGTTACACGGCCCCAATCGCTATCGATAGCGGAAGCGAAATCTGTGCCTGTAAACTATGTGGGTTGGTTTCTTCCTCCATACGTCAACGTTTACAACTGAAGAAATCACTAGAAACTACTCAACTGCATTGGTCATGGTCAGTCTGGCTTTGTTCATCGGGCTTTGAACGTACAAACGTGCGAGACCGTTGCCATCAAGCGTATACCACTCTCAGACGTGAATGCGGAGAATGTCAGGAAGTACATGAACATCATACGTGCCTCGGAAAATGTCTTTCATCCTAACATCTCGAGATATAAAGGCTTTCTCCAAGACGAATATGTTCTGAGCATCGCGTCCGAGTGCGTCCACCACTTCACTGATCATGAATAGTCCTCATTCATTATTCTGCAGATACGAGAAATTTGGCTCTTTAGCCCGCAAAATAGCACATCATATCGAGTTATCGGAATCCGTCGCCAAATCTCACACTCGAGATATTCTGAACGGACTGTCTTGCTTGCATTGGTATGGAATAATCCATTACAACCTGAAAGCCGCCAACGTCTTGATATCGGAAGACGGGACTCTCAAAATTTCTGATTTCGGGGCCGTATACACGCTGAGGACGGTAGAATTGGACTTCCGAGTCGTCGCTGGGATACCCAACTGGATGGCTCCCGAAGTGATTCTACTAAAGGGCGCGTCCGACAAGTCAGATATCTGGTCTTTGGGTTGCACCGTCATCGAGATGTTGACCGGACATCCTCCCTATACAGGGATTCCTGCTGGGATACCCCGTGAGTGCTTTTCCGTCACCAATTATCACCAAGCTCACGCGATGCATTGCCGTGCAGTCCTCTTTCGTATCATTGAAAGTGACCCCCCTGAGATCCCTTTCCAATGCTCGGCGCACCTCCGGGAGTTCCTTCTGGAATGTTTCATCAGAAATCCCCTCAAAAGGCCCTCTGCAGACTGCTTGTCTCGTCATGAGTGGCTCTCTCCTAATTCCCAGATGGATATGTGGTCCAATGACGGTGACTCTGAATCCTCGGAATACATTCCCTCTCAATCGGTGGACGTTATCCCAAAAGACATCGCCGACTCCGTGAATCCACCCGTGGAATTACCGATCCCTTTGATTGAATCACTCACCAATACTAGTCTTAACCCCAGCGTCGAATATAAATATTCAGGGTGCAAGGTAAGCCCTCTACCCTAAATCTTCTACCTTTCCTGACGTAACCGCTTTGGAAGGTTTACCAGGTTCGTGAAGCTCCGAATTGAGGGTGTTGATTTCTCAACGTCCATCTAGCATCTATTCACCTTCCTCACAGATGTCGCACAATCCCGAAGTAAACGGCAAGTTTCGCTCGATACCACAACTTCTGATCTACTAGATAACATAACGACTTCCAGAATTGAGGCAACGCTGCGAGAGTATCACAACCTTGTAAAGTCTCTAGATTCGGTATCCAGTCTCGTAGAAAGCCAAGAATGTCGCTTAAATTTGCTTCAGGTGCGACTTTGTTCTCACTTGCAATGCCATATATTGATCTCTGTGGCAGATCTCGCATGAACTAGGTTTATCTGACGATCCCAGGACTCGGAAAGCTCTTCAAAAGGATGAAGCTGACATCGCAAGCCTTTTACGCAGTGTGATTAATTCAGATACTGATAAGAAAGAGGCTCTACTTTTGCGGGAAGATGCCGCACAACGTTTCCTAAATGTCATTCAGAATGTAGGTCTTCCGCTATTCACCGCCCCTTACAATCGATTTGATCTTGGATATGACCGTAGATTCTCGACAGTGGGCTTCTCCTGAGCGATGGTAATCTGAAAGCTCGACGGTTCCTTGTAAAGCTGTCCGAGATTTGCGACATGCTCCCATCCTCGCTCCTTATCAAAGGGGTCCGAGATTGCGATGTCCAGGCGACGTTCGGCGGAGGATTTGGCGATATCTATCAAGCCACGTACCAAGATCAGGTTGTTGCCTTGAAAAGGATGAGGATCTTTGCCAGAGATTCAGGACTCCAAAAAATTCGCAGGGTAATCTCGAGATTGACTGCGATTATACTACTTATCAGTGCTAAAACCGCCAGTTTTGTAGAGATTTTGTCGGGAAGCCCTCGTTTGGCAGAATATCAAGAACCCGTACGTGCTGCCTTTCCTAGGCATCGATACTGAAACTTTCCCTGGGTTTCTATGCATGGTATCCCCGTGGATGAGGCATGGCACGGTGGTGCAATATTTGGCGGATAATGGTGATGCTAATATTGACCGTCTGGTATGTCCAAAGTGTCTTTGACTCTCTCGAAGTTCCAGCTAATATCCCTGTCTGTAAGTTGTATGAGATAGCCGAGGGGTTGGCATATCTTCATTCGCAAAACATCGTGCACGGCGATTTACGTGGAGTCTGTCTTCACGGCTCTTTTTCCAGATATCATACTAATAAATTTGTGTATCCAGTCGAACATTCTAGTCGATGATAGCTGGCATGCTCGCCTTACTGACTTTGGGCTAACGGGATTTGCTGAAACGACAGCAGCCACTCAGTCTACCGATCGCGCTGGTTCTGTGAGATGGATGGCGCCAGAGCTACATCATCCGGAAGCTTTTGGACTACAAAGATTTCAGCGAACGTACGCTAGCGATGTTTACGCATTTGCATGCGTTTGCCTCGAGGTTGGCTCCTCACTTCTTACTGTTGCACTCGTTGATTCACATCGGTTATCCATTAAGCTTTACACGGGCTGCCCACCGTTCATGGAATTCACGCACGACGTGGGAGCTATGCTGCAGGTCATAGCAGGGAGTCGACCTAAACGACCCGAAGCTCACCAGACATTTCATAGACCCATGTCTGACAGCTTGTGGGCCTTGGTGGAAGTGTGCTGGAGTCAGCAATTCACAGACCGGCCGAGTGCATCTTACATCGTAGACCGTATGGGAGAATGTTCTACAAATAGAGGTTGACTCGAGTACTTGGAATGACGGCAAAGATATCGTTGAGAAGAGGCAATGATCTCGAGCTACACCTCGATCGAGGTTTCATCCATGTAGGCGCGAATGCTTGAAGATAATTCAGTTTTCACGTTCAAAGCCGTCCGATCCCTGCTCTCCCGGCTGGACTGGTCGCGTATGATTAGGTTTCCCCAAGCCACTGCCACTTGGAGGAGCTTCCAATGACGCGATCTGGGAAGGAAGATAACCAGTAGTACCAAGGAGGACAGTAAAATAATATATGACTAATATATATCATGGAACATAACAATAAATCGAGTGCATCCTGACGTTCGTCGACTGCGACGAAGGGTATCTGACGGTAGCACTTTCCTTGAGGATTGGAAAAATAGGGACAACTGGTTGGCTTACAGTCTCGGATAATAATCCTGATTATACGAACCTCAATGACTTGTTCAGCTGGGTTTATCGTGTTGGTTTGCACGTAGCTTAAAGCTTGAGATTCCCTGTAACGATGGCTACGACTGCCAAATGAAAAGAAAAAAATGAGTTCACGGTACCTTCCCTCAAAACATGTTGCTGCTCACCGTGAGGGCATGCATAGTATAGGCATTTCGTATGGGCAATATTTGCGTGTTGGATGCGGCGCAAGGCTTATCGAGATCACGATGAAGAAGGGTGTCTCAGCTCTCGTTCGTCGGGAGACGATTGGTGTCCACGGCTATGGGCGGATCGTCCCGTCCTCCTCGCCATTGTGCACGCTTAACGGTCTTACACGACCTCGCGCATCTGCTTCATTAGAATCCCTCGCCCGACCCTTGTTCGTCATAGGCGTCGGGAGTTTCATTCCAGGAGAGGGTTCCAACTGCGCCGTCCTAATGCTCGCCAAAGATGGCTTAGAAGCACCAGAAGGCAGGGAGACATCGGGAATGATTCTCCATTCCAATGGAATAGCGTCATGCTCGTGATGGCGATGTCTTTCATGACCATTTCCGTCAGGATCTGTACAAGTCCTCGATCGTCTGTTTCGCCCGTTCTCAGAGCGAAGAGTCCCCGTGTCAGTCGTGTAGCTCATACCCATC
The DNA here is from genome assembly GCA_009761415.1 of Sarcomyxa edulis. NCBI lineage: Eukaryota > Fungi > Basidiomycota > Agaricomycetes > Agaricales > Mycenaceae > Sarcomyxa > Sarcomyxa edulis. Next base: position 486,180 of record QUOL01000010.1, read on the forward strand.
TCTGTTTCATCCTGACCCCGAGACGATACCTCGGCCAATTCATGTTCGTCACTGATGCTGGAGGCCGTCCTACTGCTCTCGAAAGAGATACGTGCGATGAGCGTATCGCGAATTTGAGTAAGAGTGGGAGGACCGGCAATGTAGTATCGATTTGATGGTGTTGGAAAGTTGTTGTTTGATGGGGCTTCAATAGTTGTCGAGTAAGGTGTAGTGGCTGCCCTCCGGTGCGCAGACGTGAGTTTATTCGAATAGACGGCGGTAGAAGGAGACAGGGCAGAAGACTTGGTACTCGAAGGTGGAAAGAAAGATAGTTGTGACGCTGGAATCCGAATGGTCGAAGGTGATGCTAATTCGTTGTCATCGCTGAGACTCGAACGACTGGAAGAATATTCTGACGAGGTGTTGTCGTGGGTATGAATCGGCGGGGAGGGCGTGATGGGTATATACAGTACATTCCGGAGATGAATAGAATCATTCGCCCAGAGATGATTTGCTTTGCGTAGTTCTGCGAGAGGGATCTTATATCTGAGAGCTACCCCTTGAAGAGAGTCGGTAGGGGTTACCTGTGACCATATTAGAGTCAGACAATTGGCCAGGGCAACCATAAATTACCTGATGTACTTGAACTAATCGTTCATCTTGTTCTAATGGCGGGGTGGTCGGTGTAGTTGTATCATCGTCTGGTGGTGTGGAAGAAGCGCTACCGTTGAAAGCATGGAGTATACGTGTTAGGTGGGGTCTCGTAATGCCTGCATTATCATCGTCAAGAGTTCCAGTACTATTCCCCTTTCCAGAGCTCGATCTACGGAGCGGGTGATGAGTTAGTTCTGAGTCTGCGTGAGATGTTGAGTGTCCATTATCACGCCAGTCGCCGATTGTCTGTGAATCTGGAGAAAGAGAACTGAATGGATTGAAACTGAGGTCGTTTGCGAGGTCTAGGGTATCATTTTCTTGAGATCCAGAAGAAAAAGCGAATGGCATGAAGCCCTTGGAGATGGGGATGAGTTACAGGCTTACAGCGCTGCAGTGAGGATGGGAGTTGATTGCCATAAATAGCGGAGTTTGATTTTAGCGTCGTTGGCCAACAACCACCAAGATCGAACGACTCATGTCTTCATGTAAGTACTGCGATATCGTCGAATCTGGGAGCAGGTCCCCCAAATGCTTCTATAGTAGTTTCGCATCGTCGAGCTCGGAGAATAAATCGAACAAAATCGAAAATAGGTCATCCCGGTGGACTTGGACTTCGTCGCTTTCGATTTCTGCCACAATTCTGCCAAGATATGCACATCGCTGCAGCATACTACCCAGCAAATATACCCTCATCTTACGATTTTTTGTGGATCGTATTTCTCTTTGCGCATGAATCTGGATGGTGACCATTGTCTTCCCAAACTTACCGTCGAAGTTACTGGAGAGCTTTGAAAGTGTTTCTCTCGATCTACCCTCGTGGTCTACGCCTATTACGGCTTAAAGAGACTTGATGCATGCCTGTCTGAATGCTTCTAAATGTTGGCGCCGGGTATACATAAGTGCTAGAATATGTATAGCACCTGAAGATTGTCTCAAACAGTCACGCCAATCGCGACATCAGGCAATAGCCACTCCTGCCCTTCACCACCTTACGATCTGGACAATCTCAGAGACAGAGAGACAGGCTGTTCTGCAGATATTCTGTTGACCCTTGGAATGCATTCCTCAGGATCCAATGCGCCCATCATCACGATCTACGTACGTCGATAGCACTGGCAGCATGGATCACTTCTGGTTCTGGATGAGATGTCTACTACTCCTGACTCTCCTTCTTTCCCCTCTGATGCGTAGAGAAAGAAGTCTCGATAGAATTATATTCTTGCAGCACCTCAAATTCCCAGTAGACGATACTGTGTTCAATCCTGGAAGATTTGAGCTCTAGATGCAGCAAAGCGGGAGAAGAGCAGAACGACTGTATTCTCACTATATATTCTTGATACACATAGACGCTTTCTTGTGACCCTTCCAGTCTCGACCTGCAGTGAATACTTATACGCAACAGATGCTACGCGTCCTGAAACGACGCGTCTGAATCGCGTGATGTTTATATCGCTACATTCGTAACCGCAGCACCGCCACTTGCACCTAACTTACATCCGTCCCACCATGATGAACGGGTACCCTTTCGCTAGACGGAAGTTCTGCCTGTTCATTTCTTTCGCACTTCTCGTACATTCAGTAACCGCAATATGGCCTTTCCCTCCGAAACGATTCACTGGAAACGCCCTTCTCAATGCAGGCACGATGGGGCTCGATGAAGATGGGAGGGTCGTCGCGTTTGGGGATTTCAATGGCGACCAATTGTCAGCTCTCACCCATGACTCGCTTAATTAAGTTGCATTGACGATATATCTCAAGTCTAGATGCATTGCTGCTAGGATCCGATCAGCAGACGCTCTCAGTGTACCTCTGGAGCCACGGTAAGTAGAGGCTTCGAGGATAATGCTTGAGAACGGATAATTTATGTGACACAGAGGAGTTCTCCTTCAAGCAATCAGCTTCATTCAGACTGGCGCAGCAAGTACAGAATGTCATCCCTGGCGACTTTACGCACTCTGGGAAGCTAGATTTGCTGGTGATGACTCGGAGTTCAACTAGCGGACAGCTTGACATTACACTATACCCATCCTTGCCAGGCGGAGGTTTTGGTGCGTAATCGCTCTTGATTCCGAAGTTCAGTTTTTTCTCTAACATGTTGCAGACACCACTAACCCAATATCTACACCTTCTTCGACCCTCTCTCAACCTATACCCATCGACGTTGACGGAGACCTGAAGATTGACCTCTTTGGAATTACACCATCGTCTAAAAGTGACTCCAGGCCTTTCCAGATCTGGCAAAATGTGTGGAATGCTTCACAATCTCACTCGCCATTATTCGAGACGTGCGTCTACCATTCCAATCCTGAAGCATACCTCATATCTAATGTTTTGGTCCACTTAGAATGGATCCCAAGTTTGTTGGAAATCAATGTACTCTGTCAAATCCACATAGTAATGCGGTGGTCGATCTGAATGGAGATTGTTTAGCAGGTCTGTGTGTTATTCACTTTTGACCTCCGTACATATCTAATGTTGGAATACTACAGACATATTCCTTGTCTGTGATGACGGGAACGGCGTCCAATATTTCCAGATCTGGATAAACAACAAAGACGATGGGTTCACGTTAGCTCAACAGCACACGCTTCCCTCTGGCACTCAGTCTATATCATTCGCAGATATAGGTCAGTAACGCCCACGCCCTTCAAAAATCCATCACTCACACTAACTGACTCATCTGTTCCTTCAAAGACCGTGATGGTACCATCGACCTCGTATTCCCAACCTGCGCATCAGTCTCCAAATCCACTGGGGCAGGCACAGACTGCTACCTCAACATCGCTTACAATAAGCAACTGCCTCTCTGCGCATCTTCGACTGCTTCAGGATTGACGAATGGCCGGAGAACTTGTAGGCCTCCAGAAGCACTGTGCACTGCAGATCCTGGCTTCGAATTCGATTTAGTCGAAAGTTCAGATAACGACGTACGCAATGCATTAGCATCATTCTGAAGACTATCTATACTGACATACTGTGAAACACAGGCCTTCGTCAGGATTCCAATATCCTCTCTCTACCCCCAATCAAAAGGCTCTCCCGCACCTTCCCTACTAGTCCTCGACACGACACATACACCTCCCCTCCCACTCCCGTTCAAGCTAGGCGACCTCAATCTCGACGGGTTCCCCGACCTGCTAGCCATCGTTGCAACAACAAAAGGGGACCACACGCCGAAATTGGCATTCTCGATTCCGTGCGATAAAGGTGTTGTTGGATGTGCTAAGGATGGTACGGGGAGGAGGGGATGGAAGATGGAGGTCAAGGGTGCGGAGTCTTTGGAGGGTGTGACAGATGCTAGAGGTGTTGCTGTCTTGGATCTTGATGAGGATGTGAGTGCAATTTGGGATTGTCTCAGTTGGAGATTGAGTCGTTAATTCGTTCATTTGATATGTGAAGGGGACATTGGATGTCATGGTGCAAAGAACAGGTACATCTGGTCAAGGAAAGATCTTGTTCATCCAGAACAACTTTTATTACGATGCGTTCTTCCTCAAGGCTATTGGTGCGTGTTCGTTCTTCAATATTGATGTCCGCTGACGATAAGGGGTGATTAGTGTTGAATGGTGCTTGCAATAATGGACTATGTACCCCACCCGATGGCAGCCAACGGTATCATGTAGGTGACCATACGTTCAGAGAGAGTATCAGACTCATTCGTTGTTTTCATCTAGCCTTTCGGTGTAAGCTACTCCGGCGCCACGTATAAGTATACAGTACTCGATACGTCCGGTCGTCGTTCAGCAGCCCAAGGTATGTATACTCGCGCCTCGATTCCCCTCCAACTCATCAACTAACGTTCAATCTCGTCACTTCAGTTGGCCAACTCCCTCAAACGGCCTACCACTCCCTCCTAACACCTTATTCCTTCTTCGGCCTCGGACGCACGAACAACTACATCGAGAACCTTTTCGTAGGATCAACTATCCACTCCAAGCAGCATTTCATCAATATGGAAGGTGTTATCCCGAACTCCAAGGTCGTGATCTTGCCACCACCCAAGGAGGGTGATGCGTGGAGGAGGGAGTTGTTTTTGAGGCCGGGTGAGTGGATTCCTTGGGTGACATTGACGGTTGTTGTGGGTACGGCCGTTTTGGCTATTATTGTGTTTGTTTTGCATCTTAATGAGAAGGTGAGTACTCTTTGGTGAATTATGAATTACATTATTGATTTCGATGTTTTGTGTGTTAGCGGGAGGATGAGTTGGAACGCAGAAGAGCTTCACATCATATCAATTTTGACGCTCTATGATACTCGTAGCTATAGGTATGTCTAGCTATACTGTTTTGTAGTCACGGTATTTATTTGGTATGCAATGGCAGTCGCACACAGCTTGTATTATCGTAACTCATGCCTAATTCAAAGGCTAAATTGTCTGAAATGAGGTCTGTCTTCCGAGTCCATAGCGGTCATCTGGTATCTTCGAGGGGTGGCACAGCCGAATGATCTTTAGCAGAAGGTCGAATAGAAGGATATTGCCATAGCAAGACTTCGGGCTAAGTTTCAGTTGATCTGACAAAGATTGGAGAGCTCATCTCGACGATGTCAGAGACAGAAATGGCTTGTCTTGATAGATCAGCGACGCCACTGCCCTATCTCGAGGACTTGTGTGGGATTCATTTGGTCATACAATATGCCCTCCGCACATGCACTAGTTATACGGGATGATATATAAAAGGTATAAGTATCACAAAGGGCATTTGGGCATTGCAGAGGTTTAGAGGTTCAAGACGACCACTCACCATGTGCCAGATGGTACATTTCAGCTCGAAATCCTATCACTCCAATGGATCGACTTTCTTCACTACCCTCGCCGGCACACCCAGTGCAACCGAATACTCCGGTATATCCTTAGACACCACCGCGCCCGCCCCTATGGTGCAGCCACGTCCTATGGTCACTCCCGGCAGCACCGTGACGTTCGCTCCAAGCCAGCAGTCATCCCCAATGACAATGGGCTGTGCGTACTCGATGTTGTCCCGTCGCGACTGTAACCCCGTCTCGTGCGTCGCAGTGATGAGACTCACACCGGTGGCGAGGAAGACGCGGTCGCCGATGGTGACGTGGGCGCAGTCGAGGATAACGGTGCTATCCCATTCAGTAAGTCTCGATTACTGACAGTGTGAGATGGGAAATGAGAGTATACTCACTTGAAATTCGCGTAAAATCGCTCACCAACAGTGATATTGCACCCATAATCTACCTGGATGCTTGGCTCAAGATAGACATCAGGCCCAACTTTCCCAAATAGTTCCCTGATCATGGCGATCCGTGTCTCCGCGACTTCCTCTGGGGTTGAGGTCTCGCTGGGTACGTGGGTGTTGAACTTTTGAGCTATGCGTCGCGCACGGTGTCGGGCGGCGACGAGCTCAGGGGCCATGCAGCTGTAGAGCATGCCAGAGACCATGGCCTCGTAGTCGGCGCACCACGGAATATGTGAGAGGCTGCGGGAGCGGGCAATTGCTTGTGCGTCTGGGGCTGTCTGAGGGGGCATTCTAGCTGATCTGTTATGGGAAATTGTGTATGTACTAAAAACTGAGATTATAAGGATGCTCGTCTGGGTTCCGAGTCGGAGTGATAAGAAGTAACGTGTCTTCCTCCTTGGCAATTTGCCCGAGACCTATGGCGCTCAAAGGTGTTACTTATCGCCGTTTACACCGTAGTTATGAATGTCATATTGAATTTCCAGTGCTAAACCGTATGAATTTTGAGTAGTCTAATTCAGTGGCACACAGATCGACAAGTTTACCCTCAGTTTATTATTGATACATAACCTCGACTATGTCCAAGAACACTCTGGGAAGTCAGTTTGAGACTAATGTTCTCGTATAAGGTCTTGGTAAGAATCAGACGTACTGCGGTGTATGATCCCAGGACCAAATTCATCATAATCCTGTCTCGTGCACCATTTATTCCGATAATCCGCCATAGAAGCCAAGATGGATCCACCCGTCCACGCAGCGTGTCTCCGTTCTGGAGGAGCAATCAAATTCACCTAGCAGAGCCATTAGTACATGTCTACAGGTCGCAGGATGAGCGCGAACGTTACCTCCATTCCCGAACATGACAATGCAAGTTCCTTGTGCATACGTTGCACAAAGCCAGGGAGAAGAGTGGATCCACCGGTGATCAAGATGTTCTTATAGAGCTCGGGCTGTAGACCGATCTCACAGTTATGGATCGAGGTGGAACTAGAAGGTGCATTAGATTTCTTGTGTCAAAAGACGAGCGTATTCACATACATCAAGCGATGGAAACCTATGTCTGACTCTAGGCCAACCATTGTCGGTCGAAAAAAAGCTTCCGGACCACGAAATCTGATATATATACTGTCAATTGACGGGATGCCACTCGCAGAAAAGACACCACTTACACTTCATCTTCCAATGCCACCGTATTACCGTCCGGTAACATATAGATGATGTCCTTTGTTTGACGACTTTTGGACTCCTCCTCAAAGTCAAGAGCCACATAGCACGCCTTCTCCTTGATATCACGGACCAAGCCATACGACCCCCCGGTGGCCCAATAGTACCCTTTATCCATGAACGCACGTAAGAGATATCGATCCATATCCCTACCACCAATATTCTGAGACCGTATACCTTCACGCACGACAACCCCATCGTACACAGGCGCTGCATATGTAACCGCATCACCTAAATCAAAGACGAGACCAGTGGTACGGCCTAAAGCGTGAAGCGCGAGGGCGGGTTGCATGGCGAGGTGGAAGGATGGAACGTGGAATGTTTCAAAGACCATTTCGGTTGTCTTTTCACGGATGGGAGAAGTGTTCAGAGGGGATTCGGTCAGTAATAACGGTTGTTCTTCGGGTGCGACGCGAAGCTCGTTGTAGAAGATGTGATGGAATAGGTTCACTATGTTGTCCCATTGGTCCCCGAATAACCCGTTTTCGAATGGACGTTTGATGGTCAGAATCCCTTGCTTTTTGATAGCTTCCTCCCTGGTTATGATGGATCAAAAAGGGAGACCTCTGGTGAGTAGGAATACAAATTACATACCCGACGTATAGAAGGTCATGTAGTGGTGATCCGTGTCGGGCGACTCCAACAACAGAACTGATTAATGTGTTTCTTCGGGCTCAAGGGTTGATACATCTAATGTAAATGACTGGTACTGACGGTACTATTGTATGTGGCGCAGCATCGCCTGGGTATTAACAAGATAAGTCGGACTCGGCACATGCAGAGTAGTCCGATCGCTACTCACCAGCGACTAGAAAGGATGCAGATCAGTTGTGGAGTTTACAACACAACATAAAGAATGAACACGTACAACCAGCTTTGCAATATCCCGAACCCGCATCGATAACCTAATCAGCATCAGCATCCCAGATACGATCGATGAAGTGAGCACGCACCAAAGCTCGTGTCCCGTGTTCCATATTAAGATTGTATTGGCCCTATAGTATGTATGCACGGGACCTCTACTCTATGTCGATCGAGGAAGGTTTGAACAACAGTGAGCGGCACAGGTGTAGATATAGAGTTGTGTCAGTCTGGCTGTGTCTGGCTGTGTTGCGCTACAACCCGACCCCACTCGCAGTCTCAGACTCAGGTGTTTCGAGCTAAGCAATGTACTCACATGCTTGAGATCCTTACGCTAATTATTTGAGGATTGCCTTGACTCACTGTGGCTAGGCATTTGAGCGGAAAGGTCACCGCAAGGAGTGGCTGTGTCTCGATATTTGGCAAGGGCCTCAGAAAACACAACGGGGACCGTGAGCAACTCGAGACGAAGCGACCAAAGCCGCAACGCGGTTTCGGAAGCGGACTAACGATTTGATGAGCCCCGAGTAACGGTAGCGGCCTATAAATGATAGGACCGCAGTGAATATTGGGTAGAGACATGAGTGTCACTGTGTCGGAGCAAATGGGCAACCTTCCCCAGCGCAACGACTTGGAGGTTAACCGGAGGTTCAGGAATCAATTTCCAGTTGGAAAATCGGATTCATGTCGCGAACTCGAAGGTGGTGAATCGGCTCATGCGGTGGGTAGGACGCTACCGTGAGGGATAGATATGATGTACAACTCTGGATGCCCGGGTGAGTTAGCTTGTTATGGAATGATGATACGAGAACCTACAGTAAGTAGACGTCCAAGAGTCGCATAGAATCTTCGGACAGAGAAGGTGTTGCCTATTCGCCCCAGTGTGTCATGCAACGCGTGCACAGTGAGACTGAGACGGTACTACGCACAGGACAATGCACAAGCAGAGAAACTCTGGTAGCCCAGCTATTCAGGTCTTCCGGCAAGGAAACTGTGCTTCATGTAGCCCATGGGCGCGTCGTGATAGTTCAATGAATGGTACCATCTGAAACAGGATATATAGCGCTGCACTGACATACGCTTTTGATCAGCTGCTGCAGTGCTACCGAGCAGCACGTCCATCAACTGGGCTTCAACTGGGCAAATGCCAAGTAGACAGAGAAGGATTGACTGGGAAAGAATGTCGACCCACCTGCATTGTTTCTTCTTCAGCTAGCTTCTTTAGTGGTTCTACCAGCGACCTATACAAGTCTGGCACTGGTATGCACCGCAAGTGTAGTATAGTCAAGATAGGAAGAACTGACTAGAAGGCAGCGCTATATAACCCGGGGTATATTTGAAGACAAATTCGTCTCAAAAGTGGTCGGTAAGGTGGCACTGGAGTGACGGCCAAAATCCCTTTTCACCCACACTCCTTCACTGATATATCCCCTACTTTTTGTTATACCCTTCATTCGCCAACTTTTTCAAAAAAATAACGATTTATGGACGCTCCAGCCTTGCAGGTCCTCGTGCCGCCTTCGCTTGACAGTGCAAAGAGATACAGCACTTCTTCCAGTTCATCACCGTCATCAACAACCAACAGCGCTCGTACAACCGTATCGACTATCCCCGATTCTACCTTTTCTGGTTATACAGAACAGGACCGCTGTTCGACCGATACTACGTTTTCAGCCATATACTCCATGTACGGTGATGAAGAGGAAGCAGCCTTGGGTGCGAATGGCATGATTCCAAAAGTCAGACTGACGCTGGTAGACACCAACGGATATGCAGATAGCGATCTGGCTTATTGCTCATCGGAACCTTCCCAACCTACACTAAAGTCAAAGGCCCCACCTACACGCACGATAGACCTCACGAAGGCTGCGGCTGCAACTCAAAATGGTTATGCCCGCGGCTCTGCTCGACCTGCATCGAGCTACCCACCTTCATCCTCATTACGCGCTAGTACCTCTTTAGAGGGACATGAACGACCAGCATCGACAGGTCATAGCTCTCGAAGCAACGTTTCCCCGTCTGAGACTCCTTATGCACCCCGAAGTCTTCCAATTACACCTCCACGAAGTCGGCCTTCATCACAGAGGGTCACATCTGACGAATCCATTCACAGTCTTCCCCCATCACCCGCACCCCACGCCAATGCGAGACCCCCAATACCGGACCCCGTACCGACACCCACTTCGCCAGCGACACCATTAGAGCTTCTATCACCCCCAAGAACCCCAAGAACTCCGCAGTCATTGCCATTGAAGCACAAGAAATTATATGATTCAGACGCACAACCTAGTAAAACGTCACTCGTGCCGTCAGAAGGGGAGGATATGGACGCGTTTCACGTCCGGAATACATACGCCCAACTCGACATGTCGGGTGTGAAGGGAGATGGTTATGAGGAGGGTGTAGAGCGAACACGGGCGCGGGTAGGGACGAGTAGAGCGAGTCAGTTGAACGCCGACGAGGCGTTGGGCGATGGGAGTGAGAAGACACAAGAACTCAACCCAAAGGAGATCCAGACACTAGCTAGTTTAGACCGGTATGTCTCATTCCTATCTAACTTGTGACCATATATTGATATATATTCTTAGCTACGGTTTCTTCACCGTACCATCGCATGACCGACTCGTCCTCCTTGAAGCCGCATTACTTCTCAAACCGTTATCCCCCGTCACTGCTGGCTCCTCTTCAGCCCCATCACAAGCGAAATCTCTAAGCGCCCTCCCTCCACCGTCCAAACCCATCAAAGAAGCATCTCGGATCGAGAAATGGACACGAATGCTTGTCCCGCACACGCGGGACCAAGGTGCGAATATTGAAATATGGCGTATCAAGCCTTCGAAGGAATCCAAACTTCGAGAACGTGCATATAAAGGAATTCCAGATCGGTGGAGAGCTGCCGCATGGGATCTTCTAATGAGTCGGTTTTCGAGGACAGGTAAAGCGGAGATGACGAGATATAGCGAGGAATATAGAGATGCGATGGATAAACCGTCGAGTTATGATATCCAGATTGATTTGGATGTACCACGGACTATTTCTGGACATATTATGTTTCGGACGCGATATGGTGCTGGGTGCGTGGCACTCTATTTTCCTTGGGGTCAGTTTACTAATATCCTGGAATAGGCAACGATCTTTATTCCACGTCCTTCACTGTTTCTCACTCCGATGTGAGACGTGCGGCTACGTACAAGGCATGGGCCCCATAGCCGCCACCCTCCTATGCTACTTCGAGCCCGAACGCGTCTATGCCTCCCTCGTGCGTCTCCACGACGCCTACTCCATGCACTCCATCTTCAGCCCGGGTTTCCCCGGACTCCTTGAAGCCATCTACATCCAAGAACGGATCACCGAACAGATGATGCCGGATGTATATGCTGCGTTCAAGAAACATATGGTTTCCACAATGTCGTACGCGACCAAGTGGTATATAACTTTATTTGCCAATTCAGTGCCGTTTCAGACACAGTTGAGGCTTTGGGATGCGTTTTTGTTGGAGGGGTATGATGTTTTTGTTGCGGTGGCTGTGGCTATCGTTTGGGCTTATCGAGGTGGGTTTCTGTTCAGCTTCAATGGACGAGACGGACACAACCTTATCGATGACATCGTTATTTGTAGACCATATAACATCCGATTCCGCCAACTTCGAGACAGTGTTGTCTCTACTTTCCTCGTTCTTCGTCCCTGAGGACGAGAACGCGCTTCTCTCTTGGATCGAAAAGATGCTGGGAGACCAGAAACTCAGATCAAATATGATCCAGTGGAAAACGGACTGGAAAGCGCTCGTCGCTTCTGGAAAGGACGGTGCAGCATTGCTGTAACACAACCTCGGGTGTTTCTCTCTTCCTGGGTATTCAAAACTTAACCTTATCAGTATACTTAATCCTCTCCTCCCTTGCTTTCTTTGTCCATCGCTTTTTGCTTTCGTTCTGGTCATGTAGGGCTTCTCAATTACTTACCTACAACCAACAAGACTCTCTTTTTTGTTTTTCTCTTTCGAACTTTCGAACATTTCTCTTCTCATTTGCGCATCCATACACCCATTCTTGCACATCCCCCTCACTCGTTAAAACTTGCATCCTTTTTGGATATTTATTTGGGCTCTATACTATAGCAGCATTATATAGTTCATGTACACGTACCAAGACACAATGCATACACACATTTTCTGGCATCCATCCATTTTTATGCTCATATGTTTTCGCACAATTTTTTTGGAGAGGGATTGATTACATTTAATCGGAGAGATCTTCTGATAGATTAGCGTCGTCTAGCAAACAGTCTGCAAACTCGTTTGGGTCGATATTGACAGATTCCAGAGGAGCTTGCGTTTCGGAGGTGGTCGGTAGACTCGAGAGTCGCACCGGTGTCAGAGTTTCAAGATGTGCTGACGCTGCTTCGACAATTGAAAGCGACGTTGATACCTGTGAGTTCGTTTGTAGATGCATGAATAGTGCTTTCATAAGACCATCCCTTCCTATGGTGTATGTGCCAATTTCCGCACCTTTGCGAGACCCTCCATATCAGATTCCCTCCCTGGAGAATCATCCGTCACTATCGTTTCCGTCTCCCCCTTAACCTCCAAAGGAACGATGTCCAGCATCCCCCCGGCCTTCCCAATTTCCTCCAATTCCATCTCCACTCTCTCTCTGAAGATCATCTCCGTCACCGCCCAATCCCTTTCCCGGACCGCAAGCAAAGTCGCACCCATGTTAGCCTGCGCGTCTGCTCCCTCATTACCTTCATCACCACGATGTCCTTTCACATACTGCAACCGCACTCGTTGTCCGTGTCGAGCGCGCGCGTCGAGATGAGCGGAGAGGTATCGAATGATGCCGACGTTCTTAATAGGTTTGTTAGTCACGGAGCGATAGTCGTTGAGGACCCATTTCGGAAGCCATAATTTGAGGCCTGTATGAAAGAAGAACTATGGTCGTCAGCGGGCTTCAGGGATGATGGCTGCGTGAGCGTCGACGCACAGTTGATGGCGTATCGAGAATCGGACTTGATGAGTAGAGGTTTCTTTGTTACTGGGGTAGTCTCAAGGATACGCAGTATAGCCTTTTGTAAAAGGTCAATCAATAGTCGAAATCATGATATGAGTTTACGCAGTGAAAAGGAAGCAAACGGACAATCAGTTCCGCACGATTATTTGTCTGCTCTCCTGGACAGCGTTCTGCGAGGTTTCTGATCTCGCATTTTAAAGGGTCAGTCAAGTTTCTATGTACTTGTAGTAAGAAACTTAGCCGCACCTAGGATCGTCTCTCCCCCACCAGACGCCAATACCTGCTAAAGAGACAGCTTTCCCATTTCCTCTACATGCGCCGTCGGAATAGACGACATCCCATCCGCTCTCGTCTTCAACATCGGGTGAGTTTTGTCGATTCCGTTTCTTGTCTAGGTCCGCATCAAGAACAGAAGTCACATCTGTAACTAGATTCGGTACGTCTAGTCCATGATGCTCCGATGAGAGGGCAGTCCCTGCAAACTTTGCAGCTTCAGCAGCATCAGTAAACTTTTGAAACTTTGCCCCCGAGAATCCTTTGACTTGAGCTTCGCACTCCGCCCTGGTTGGTCAAAATTTATAGGCAATCTAGAGACTTTCCGTGCAGTACTCACCACGTCAGAAATACGCCAGTTTGACGTCCTGTGCTGACAGCGTAGAAAGCGCCTTTTTTCGATCGTGAACTTGGAGCTTTGGGCATCAATATTGATTGGGGTTTTTCGGGTAAAATCCTCAGGGACCTCTGACTCTGAGGACCGGTTTGATAACCAGATGTTCGAATGGATAGAGCCCGAAGGACCCGACCCAAGATGCGAGCCAGAACGAAACCTGAGTCGAGGAGTTCAAGTTCAAGGTCGAAGCTGTTGTTGTCACGCGTCACGTCACATGTGCAGTTCTTTGAGACGCGTCGAAACTCGAAAGAGGCAGCTGAATCCGAGTTAGAAGGTTTATGACCTAGAGGCAACCTGGGGGGGAAAGACAGTCGACGTGAAGTCCGGAGCCGGGAGTCGTCGTAAGATTTCGACTTGATTTTGACAAGACTTACTTACAATGAAATCAAGAGGTCAATAAGCCCACGTGGCGGCGTGCCAAAACCTCTCCAGTGGCAGTGCCAATGACTGGGTACCACCCAAATAAGTACCACCATAGCCGCAACCTTGACCCAGAGCGCCCACATCCCCACAGAAGCATTCTCTCCTTTGAGTATCAGTTTTCCTACTCAAGAGAGTAATCTAGAAGCACGTCCAACTTGTAAGCGCGTCGCAATATCAGTCTCGTTTTACCGTAGTCTTACTCGTTTTCTCAGGCCGCAACGCGAACTCGACTCGAAGTCGACTCTATGCACGGTTCTTATCTCGAGCTCGTCTCCAGTTCGTCTCGTTTTCAGAGTCTAAATCTTCCCCGCAAGACTACTTCGGTTCCTCAATATCTCCATGGCGGGCAGATGGCAGGACCCTTTTTCGGATCCGTTGTCTAACTTGTCTTTGATTTTTATAGAACAAACATCACCCTTTTCACAAGTTCATCATACATTGTAATTTTATCACTCTGAACTTGCGGTAGACATATGGATCATCCGAGTGCCGGCCTGCTTGTGGACTACACAGGCACGGCGAGGATGCATCATCTACAGCGCGGTCATCATTCAGACCTACCAGTGGGTCGAACTCTTTGCTCTATACGGGATTGATTCTACATCCCTCCACGTCCTCGTTGTAGCAGGCTCCTGCCGGCATTTCGTCGAAACATTCCCGGCGCGTATCCACCTCGTTTTTGTCCACCTTCGTCAGGCATGCTTCCTCGAGGTTCAACATGAGTGTGAAGACCTGGCTTCCTTCTACGTTTTATCTGTGTATCACCAATCCCTATGTCACGACCTGCCTTTCACCACATTAAATTCCTTGTATCACCGTATCTCATGTCAACACCTGGCTTCCGTCACATTTTATTCTTGTCCCACCAATCCCCACTCGATTCAGAGCTTACATGCCAGTAAACCCACTAGCGCATGTTTTTGTGGCGCATTCCATCTGTCATTCGTTTCAAGCACAGAAGCGCTCACATTACGAACAAGCGCTGTTCCACTTTCAAAAGCATCAAACTCCCTCAACCCCCCGCCAACTTTCGAACTTTTCTCTCAGAACCACGATCCTCTCGCAATGTCTGGCATCACTCCTCAGACTGGTGCTCCACCAGATGACAACTCGTAAGAAAATCATCCATCTCAGCCTTGATTCAATCAGCTTTCTGACTAGGAGGGACACCGGGGCTAGCGCGACTCAACTCGCCAACCCTATGGCTCCGCTCGCTGCTACAACAGAACATGCAACGAATAGTCGTGATCACGATGAGACCCCACCAAACGAACCACCAACGGGCAACAAGGACCTTGAAAACCCCACTGGCGAACAGTCTGTCATGAATTTCATTCCAACATGAAATAGATGCTGATCCATAATCCTAGGCTATCGAACGAAAACAGTGAAAAACTGCTACAAAGACAGATTGACCTGCTTTCTTCCATGATCGAATTGCTTAGTGAAATGAACAATCGACAAGCAGCAGACAGTACGTCGTTTCGCCTCATTTTCGCAATGGCCAGCACTTACATACGTTGCAACTAGATCGACCTATACCTCCCGTCCCAGCCCACAGTAACATCGCTTGGAGTCCATTGATGAAATCAATTCGGAGCCGTATGGATCCAATAGTGGAACGTTGGCACGACAGGCTCGACGTTCTCCTTATCTTTGTGGGTAATACTGAGATTATCATGATAGACATAATCCTGACAATCGTTCAGGTTGGATTATTCTCTGCGATCGTCACATCTTTTTTTGTGGACTCGGTACAGCGCCTGAGCCCCGACGAACCTACCAGAACAAACGACCTGCTTGTCAACCTTACAGAGATCGTGATCCAACTCAGTGGTGTACAAGCTGCGCGACTCAATATCACGCTTCCGGAGCCGTTTGAGCCAAATGCGTCTGATGTTCGCATCAA
The DNA here is from genome assembly GCA_009761415.1 of Sarcomyxa edulis. Lineage (NCBI taxonomy): Eukaryota > Fungi > Basidiomycota > Agaricomycetes > Agaricales > Mycenaceae > Sarcomyxa > Sarcomyxa edulis. The sequence goes on from QUOL01000010.1 coordinate 502,110, forward strand.
TGCTTACTGGTCTCTTTCCCTCGTTATCAGTGTGAGCATTTTCACATGAATTATGTCGTACTTCTAGCATCATACTTTATCCTTCAGATATCTGCAGCGGGTCTCGCGGTTGCCGGCCGCGCTTTTCTCGGAATGCTCACCAAGTCTGACGGCAAGCCTGACGAGAAGGTCGTTACCATCCGCCGACGTTGGACATGGGCCGAACAATTCTTAGGACCAGCCTTGAACACCCTTCCTGTGTTTATCACAATTCCGGTCATTCTTTTCGTCGTTGGACTGTTCGAAAGTGTTATTGCTGCTACACTAGCATCCTCGCATTTCTCGGGTCCCGTCAGAGTTGCAGTGTACGTTTCCGCTGCCACCATCTTCTCTGTTGGCGTGGCTTTATTTTGGGCCTTCGCTCATGCAACTCTCCATGCCCGAAAATCTTCTGCCGGATCGCGAGCTCGACAGTGTCTTCGTCGGACCAAAGCACTGATCTCAGCATGTATTCATCCTTTCGTTCACCAAATGAAGAATGACGTCGAAAACCCCAGCTTGAAGCAAGGGGATGATGCCGAAGATCAGTCTTCGGAGAAGATGCAGGATGAGCAGAAATACGCTGATAACGATGAACACCTTCCCGACACTGATCGGACCTATCACGAGATCCTTCAAGCAACGCTCGAAGATGATTTACTTGATCAAGCCGCGGCCGCCTTTACCTCCCTTTGCGAGAATAGCTTGACGAGATGTAATTTCTATCGAAAAATAACGAGAAATACCGAGACGGTACTTTCAAATGTAGAGGTCAAAACATTGGTCCACCTGCTATCCCCGGAGGCTAGTTATCGATGCAATCTGACCGCCTCAGAATCCATTCTGAGACTCAACCGTTTTCCAGTATTGATAAGCATGACAAGCAAAAATGGTGGGTGCTGCCTTGCCTGACTGCGCGATATATTTGAAACCGACTAACGCATCGTTCGTTTATATGCACCAGTTGCGAGCAACCTTCCCTTATGTAGCCCCTCTCAGAGGCTTGACCTCCTTGAGTCCCTGCGTTATGCAGCCCGACGTGAACGCAGCCGACTCAAAGGGGTTAATGTTTGGGAGTCCAGCTTCGTCCAGTCCTTCGCAGGGCTTGCTCACCAAGAACGACAATCCACGAATGGGCGTGGCGGCCAGCCTTACTTGGATTCCATAGTCGAGATGCTCAAATCGAACTATATAGAAGAGTTCATAAAGAAAGAAAGTACTGTTGGGAAGAAGGTCACCGATATGATGTTCTCCTTCTTATACGAAACTTTCCTGAAGGACCCGGAGCACGGGCAATATCTTGATCACTCGCCAATTTATTCGAACAGGTCCGACTCCCTGACTGCCACCAAGTCGCTTTGCCGTTGGTCTGGACACGACATCCCTCCCGATGTACAAAACGACGACGACAACAGAGATGATTTTATATCAATTGTTAATCAATGGATCTGGCCCAGGACTGGCGACGGCGGCCCAAGACTTCAAGATATATTTGTATTGATATCCTGGGGCTTGGATTGCGGTCTTGGTGTGGAGGATTCCGCCATGCAGGATGCATGGTGGTTAGTGGTGTTGGATGACCTCAGGATGACGGTAACTGACATGACTATGAAGTCCGAGACCGAGGGTCAGTCCTCGGACCCCGCTCCGACAGCCTTCCCTCCTGGCGACCCCGAATCTGCAAAGGCCACAGACACTGATTCCTCGTATCTGCTGTGGGAAATTTTATATCGTCTGGGGGCGTATAACAGGCTCGGCTTTGAGGGAGACCTATTGCTAGTCTCTCCAAACAGGTTTGCAGTCAGCTATGCTTTCTCGGCTATAGTGGAGATATTGACTCGGCGGCTCAAGTTGTTCAATCATCCTCTGACCGAGGATCAGTACGTCGATGCTCTTGACAATGTCCCCGGACCCAGAAGCTGCTTGGCGGAGTCGGATGGGTTCCTAGATGTGGTGGAATGTCTTTCCTGTTGGGATGGAAAGAACATTTTTGCCGTCGTGAGCGAAAATTATGGCCCCGAATCGATCACGTCAACAGCAGAGTTGGAGGAATCGAAGTCCCGCAAAGTGTTTATCAATGCCATGGTCCGTTGGGTATGGCGGGACAAATCTGACGAGGACACCTCCAAGCACATCCGCCGTCTTACCACGGATGCCGGTCACTATCGATATTTCACCGATGTGCTGATTTCTTTGGTTCGCTCCCAATACAGTGAGACGAAGACACTTGATGTCGCATTCTCGGTCGTCACACGCATGACAGATCATGCAAGGGAATATGGATATAACTTCCTCTCCTTAGCGGATGCTTTGATTGGTTTTCTTGCTCAGATTCTCCAGGACGATCGACAAGCTCCGAGGCTTTCGGATCAGCAGAAAAAGTCACTGAAGTCACTCTCCGATAAAATTACTCCTTTTGGCTTCAACCCTTGGTACTACAGCTGGAAGAACGAAGCAGAAGCTGAGGAAGAGAAACATAAGGTTCTCGATGCATTGAAGGTACTTCCCGCCTGAATAGTTATAGTTGCACGTCTTGCTACATACTTATCGTTGTTCCACTGAATGAACATGTGCTCATTTTCCTATCGAATGCTTCAAACTACTGTCTCTCGAAAAAATATAGGTCTGATTACCAAGGAATGAAATAATAGTGCGCAAGAGTCTTATATCTTCTTTTGCAATTCGGCTTCGGTGCTGCTTCAATACAGAAAGGTTCCGAAAGATTCGCCCGTTGCAGCTTGTTTATGAAGAACCAGGGAAGTTGTTACGTTCTATGGGTATGGCCTTCAAAACTTGGTTCGTGACGAATACACCAAAGTCCAAAGTCCACTACTTACTAGCTTTCAGGTTGGTTTTCGTCCGAGACCTGTAACGACGAATTGGCCGGGATAATTCTATTGTATTTGAGAGGTCGTACCAAACGTTCCAGAGTTCGAAGGCTGATCCTTGGGATGCATTGAGCGCGTATTTCTGGTGGAGCTTCATAATTACGCTTTTCCAACACCTCTACAAGACCTCTACAAGACCCCGAGCGTCGAGGCAGGCTGAGGAGAAGGATCATTCCTCACGTAGGAAGACGCCGCTGAGTTGCAAGAAAAGTGCTGTTTGATTGACATGGGCACGGTCAACACGCCCACGTGGCGCGCCAAGATATTTAGCACGAGATTAAATTTACTCCCGTGGCAGTGCCCATGCCAAATGCACTCAGGCCCTCTCAAGCTGAACTTGAACACCATGGCCACAACTCAGAGCGCCCACATCCCTACAGAAGCATTCATCCTCTTAAGTATCTCCAATACGTCTTTACAAATACTTCCTGGACCTCCTCAATCTGGAACCTTGGACCTTGAATGCGTCTCAGTTGCAGTCCCTCAACCGAGTTCAGCTGGCGGAGATATCGATAGGGATGTATATCTTGTTCTTCACATGAACGATATCGAAATCCCCATCGACCCTTCCCGAATCATCCATCTCACGACATCTGATTCTGGAGTCCGGACGTATACATTCAGCGCAACGGATTTCGACCCCTCAGAGTTAATCCTCACGGTACCTGCACCAAAGCCTGACTCGGAAGCACAAGCCTTAGAGGATCTGGAGACATTTGAGAGCGTCTTGAACCAATACGCTGACCTACGGGCATACGCATTGAACGGCGTTGCACCGACTCTGCACGTTGGGAAAGGTCCCGCTACCCCTGGCTTCCCGGAAGATCTTCGAGGACACCTCGTTCTTGTCAATCAAGATAACGGAGAAGTTGTTGGTGAATTTGAAGACCACTTCTCTATCAACGAGGACCCAGAGCTCAAGAAAAAAGGCCATGAAGATGATCCCGTTGTCATCGAAGTTCCCGAGGGCAACGCAATGGAGATGTTCGTACGAACTGTGCCACCAGAAGAAAGTGACTGGATCACCAAGTCTGCTACTGTTGTAAGGTCAGTATATTATGTACGCACGCACCATTTAGCGATCATTAATATTCGGACAGCCATGCGATATCTAGCGGGACCAATCTCCTCCTCACAACCATAAGCTCTGCATCATCATACTACATATCGCATTCTCCGTCGCTGCAAGCTTCAGGCTCCTCCTCGAATCCTCCTGCACCTCCACCCCGCGCTCTGGTCTTCCTCACATCCGAAAGTACCCGCAAAGGTCTGTCAGGGGTTCACGCCGTAAGCGGACAAGCCGTTCAAGTGAGCTCCAAAACTATATCCGTCATCGACGGTATGATACGACGTGCGATGGGAAGAGGAGGCTCCAAAGATAAAAAGAATGCGAACACCTTGTTGGCACCGACCAGTACTGCGCCACATCTTTCATCGCGATCGCGATCTCGCTCACCTTCACCCTCACCCTCGACCAAATTATCACCCTCTCCGCCAGCGTATTCCAGCTCCACAAATCTCTCCGTAGACAGCAAACCGGCTCTACCACCTCGTCGGTCAACATCTCCTTACGGTGACACAAAATCAGAAACCTCAGGTCCTTCTAAACCTGTCCCACCTCCATTGCCCCCTCGCACTCAATCTGGACACCCTACCACCAACCCCCTTCCTTCTCTCGATCCACCCGCTCGTAAAGGCAAACTATCAACGAAAGACCGCCTCATTCTCTCCGCTGATCTCATTTGGACGACACTGGATGATTCTGCTAAACAAATCTTGGATGTCGGGACTGAAAGCTTGGGAGCGGTCGTTGGGCATAAGTGAGTATCTCTATATCCTTCTTCTCTGGACGCCTCGCTAAACGTTCTCTAGGTATGGTCCAAACGCCGCACATACCTCTTTGATGATGGCGGGCACCGTTAGAAACGTCGCTCTGGTTTATATCGATATGAGGGGGATTGGGAGGAAGGCGTTGTTGAAGAGGGTGGGGAAAGAATATGTTAAAGGCAGGGCTGCGAGTGGCAAGTAGCTTCTCGAGAGACAGAGAAAACAGACCTTGCCAAGTGTAATTTTATATTTTTTTCGTTCTATCGGCTTCCCAGATGTAACTTACTGTATATTATTCTATTCGAGTTGTTCGTTCGATAGCTATAGTGTGATCGCCGCACTAGTACAGATTCAGCACTCTCATATATTATGACCGTTGAGAACAGCCGATGCCATTAGCGTTAGTCATATGGTGCAATTGCGTATGTGTCAGAAGAGTGCAGACCAGAAAATCTTTAGCATGGCAAGAAAACCAAGATCTGTCGATGGGATCATTGCCGAACTCCGTTCCTTGACCGTAACGTTATCGACTCCAACAGCGTCCACCTCGCTCTCAAGACAACGACGCCACCACGGATGAGTTTCTGGATGTTCGCGCAAAGCATGGAGTACCTTGATAGAAAATTTAAGAGCCCGAGTCACCAGCTAGAAGAATCTGATCTGCTTACTGCCTTGCGCCACATCATGATCTCAGGCTGCCGCCCTGCTCGTTCATCTCTACACTTTAAACATTCTAGCAACGGGTTCACCGTGTCCATTTCGGCTGCTGTAGTAACATCGGGATCCAACCCACAGGACTGCACCACTGATCTGGCAATGGTATAAGCTTCTTCGTGAAATTGTAGAGGTGGACCGTTGTAGTTCCAAGGCCGGGAACCAAGCAAGCGGAACGTGTCTTCTTCGAGGTTGGAAACGAAGATAGGATTGAGCATGGTGAGGCAAGGATGCACGAGGACTTCAGGGTAAGATATCGGTTCGTCGCAACAACATGAACGCGAAGGCGAGGCATCGGAGAAGAATGTTGTTGCTAGTGTGAGAGGAGAAACATCCGCTGCGACGAGGCTGTCTTCCTTCGCAAATTGGCGTCCAGGTATGATGGAGAGCAGTTCCTGACTTCTGGATTGATGCCATTCCCTCGTCAATTGCGATAGTTGCTTCAAGGGGTCGGCGAAACTTTCCGGGCGGAGATCTTCGTCATTCGGATTGTCGATGACGGTCCTGAATGGGTCCATGAGATATATATCGGCTATGCTCATGGTCTTCGGGACGGTTGTCTTATCGAGGACTGTTTTGAAGAGACTTAGACGGACTAGAGTTACTCTCTGTCTGTACTCGCGCCTGGTACTTTCCATAATTTGAAGGAGAGCCGGTTTCAAGTGACTCCACACTGGATGTAATATGTCAAGTCAGGCTTTCCAAGCACCTAGACACATTCATTAGAAACTCACTAAGATTTGGATCGAAGACGTCCACAAACGCCCGAAGCAGATGCACATCTGGCCAGACGCGTTTCGTTCGGTGGAGATATGCAATCTCTGCATTCCACCCCAATTCTACGAGCTTTGGAGTGGCTCTTGAGGTAGATGGAAACGGCATAGTTAGATGTCAGCCGACAAGGGTAAGAACGAAAGAGCTGGCTTACATGGATAGCAATCGTTCGCGGCATTCGTAGAGCTTTATGTGGCATACAATGGATTGATCTTGCTCCCATGTTTTCCCCGCAACCTCAAACTGCATATGAAACGAGATCAAACCCGGCCTATCAAGTCTTAGTGTCAAGACGTACCGAGCGCCTTTCTTCTAGAGTTTTCTTTCTCTCGTCTTCCCATTGCTTGATGTTTGCGTAGTTGCCCGTTCTATGTAATTCGAGGTATTGCCAACTCCATAGCTCTACATCCTTGATTAGATACCATTTACGGAGAACGCGATGTTTGTCTCCTACAAGATAGTCAGTAACGCTCGGAACGGAGAGCTATGAGTGCCACACACCTCCTCTACTCAAGATATGCGGCAAGTAAGCAGCACTGCGAAGCGCTATGTCGATATCGTTTCGGTCATGAGCTGATACTCTGCTAGGAATGTCCGAACGTTTTACATATCTGCATGAGGAAGAAAAAGTTGTTTTACAAGCATGTGATGACACCCGATATACTTACTGTCGAGCACAACAGGCATCGCAACATCTGGCCTGACCAATCCAGAAAATGCCATCTGTACATTCTCCGGAGCAGTACTATTGAAGTCAGGTCCTTCTCGCTTACAAGAATATAAATGAAAGACGTACAGTGCAGAGAGGCTCAAAGATGAGCGCAATATACTGAGGTTCGGTCATTCCTGAAGGACAAGGCGGAAGGTCCGGGATATGTGACAAAGCGCCTCTCCATATCGATAAGGCAGAACGTCTCATGAGGAATTCATGCAAAAGCTTGCAGCTGCGCGAAAGATGTAACACATCAAGAGGGTCTAACAGACCAAAGATCTGAGATCATAAATACGAGCAGATTAATCAGGAGGGAGTCCGAAGGATTGCATAATTGAGACGAACGGGAATCAAGATATCTGTGGGCATTTCGCACAACTGAGATATCGGAGGACCCAAATCTGGGGCAGCAACGCGAGCACATTCGCTGAGAATCATTTGGTCAGATTCTGAGAATGTAACGAGAAGGATGTTTCTTTCGAAGCTGTGGATCCTGGTACCGATACCGCTATGCTGACTGGGAGGACTTGGGAATCAAATTCGACTCAGCCGCCAACGCCCATCAGGCTTTTCACAAGGATCTGGCTTAAGAGGCATCGGTGCCGGTGCCAGGAGCCAGCCCGGGAAGACAGCACTGCTTCTGCGGTGGCAGTGCGGCAGTGCCACCGACAGTGCACGGCTTCCGTCGTACGCTCGAGATCTTATCAACAATGGGAAGGCTAAACCACCTAGACCCTAGAAATATCACCAACATATCCCCGATGGTCCGCTTATCACATATTAAAAACAAAAAGAGTCAGTTGGCAATCAAGATTTCAGACACTCCTCCAGAACATCTATGCATCTCTCTGGTTCGTCCCACATAGGCTAAACAATTGCATGTCGTGTCTCAGAGTCAGTCTCATACCGCTGCGACGACAATGCCGACGGGAAGCGCTCACATAATGATTAGCGCCTTGATAAATCTTGAAGACGATCAGAGGAGGCTGAGTTTGAGACGCGCCTTCTGGCATGTAGGCGTTAACCCTATCCTGCAAAGCCCATTGCGCGAAGTGGACGTTCCAGGTAGTCGCCGTACCCATGAGATGACATATACTCAAACCGCCCCATGCCTTCCTGATACCAACATCGAACAAGGCCTCCTCCATTTGAGAGCGAAGCACCGGGACAAACGAGGGTCGGGCGAGAATAGTTTCAGTCCTACCTCCAGGCCCAAAGTCAGCAAGGGAGGAGAGTTCGTCGAGGGTCATAGTATCGGTCGTTGCTTTTCTGGACGGGTCTGGGGTACGATAATTGAGTTTTGAAGGATCATGCGTGGAGAGATCCCCGTGTGTCCAATAACTCGAGACCCATGTTCCGAACGCTGGACCACGAGCTCCGGGAGGTAAAGATTCGTCGTATAATGGGACGTAGCCACCTGGCGGATCCTCGATTCCGAAGGCCATCGAGGGGGGGTCTTTATGGTGCTAGCTATTAGATCAGACAAACAAATGCCGGATATAGTGGAGTATTCACCCCACAGTATAACTCCTTTTACATAGGCTTTCAGTCTTTGTTGAGTCTCTGCAGGGAGTGAATCCATGGAATTCAAAAGTGATAACAAAAAGGTATTTCCCAAGGACCATGCGACGAGGGTGATTCCATCTCGCTCAGGGATAGAGCATTTTTCGATGAGGCCGTCAACGAAGAGGGCGAGGTCGGTTCCTTGTTCGTGTAGGAATGCGGCACACTCAGAGTCAGATCCTTCCTGTGCCATCTTCACTTCCTCTGAGGAGAAAGGAGTGGTCCCTGGATAATCCCGTCGATTGACGCAAATTAAACGAAGGGAACGGGATTCTGCTAGGGGTGAGAGACGCTGAAAGGTACCTACATGATGTAGAGTAAGTATTTCATATCAGTAGTGATCCTGGGAGACAAATATGAACAATGACATACTTACCACTATGGAAAGTATGTCCGTGGATGATCACAAGGGTTTTATACTTGTCATCTTTGAGACTCCCGCTGTCCGTGTATGAGAATGTGACGTGTTTCCTCTCGAGTACGAGTGACTGCATCGAAGTTCGGAAGTGATGATTGGCAATGCAAAGAAGACGAACATGCTACCTATGAGAGGACGGTCACGGTATCGCCCGTATACTGGGAAAACAAACAGAGATAGAACATCGCTATTTCCATAGCTGCGTTGAGAAATAGTCCGGAGTCGGGATCGATATCGCCGTTGAGGACTTCTACCAGGGCCAATGATCCGAATCGATGCGTGGGGGAAGGAAAATGATGTCGGTGAGAGCTACACTTCTACTCACCACCTCGGTCCTCGTCCGTACAGACCTGTAACACCAAGCTAAGTAATCCATCGGGTGTTTTTATATTCTTGGACAACCTGGGCAGGAAGAGTGACAGACAGACAATGGCCACATTTCGGCTCACTGTCTGAAATTGGGATACTTATCTCTGATCTGGAATCTGGAATCTTGGGCGTGAACAAGGCATTGTGTCCAAATGGCGTTGAACGTTGAAGTTCAAGTTCAAGTTAACTCGTGCGGCTTCGTGACCGTATCACGTGACATCGACACGCGTCTACTAGTAACACGCGTCGATTTCCTATTGATTACTTGAACTACGTACTTCCGGAATTTACACACAAGTAAGTTTATGGTTCACGAGATATCTCAGGTACTACTGAAAGCCCGTGGGATACGCGGATTCCCAATACCTTACCATCTTCAGACACGGACGCGTCAAGTCCAACCGAATCCCGATGATTAGCAAGCCTTCGTTCGATGCTGAGGTCGATACATAGTGAGGATACCGGGTCGTCCAATTCCAGAAAGTCTCCTTTCACGGTAGACTTTGAGAATGTGCCACAGGTCCAACCATCTTCGGACTCTTCTTTCATCAATTCAATTGGTCTGGACAGTCCACAAGCTCACCTAGCATGCTCAGCCGTCACAATCTGGGGAAGTCTAAATAGTCCAAACGTATCGTTATGATTATGATTATGATTATGTGTACCGAAAAGAATGTATTATGCATATAGTCCGTCCGTGCTATGAAGTCAAAGCATCCACGTATTACTATTACTATTAGAACGAACACTGGCATACCAATGAATTCCATTCCATCCCCTTCTAAATCCAAAGTCCCTTCCCTTCCCTTCCATTATCATCACGATGTCTTTCTCAGACCGCGACCGCGAGGACCCTCCGTCAGCTGACCATGACCATACATCCAAGATCACGAGGTCCACCTAAACTGCACCTGCACAAGAAGCGCTGCAGTAACGCAAAGTAGCAGAACCGGTCCTGTCATCCGATCCATCCTTCCATTCGATCCATTCGATGTTGAGCCGGATTGAGACGAACTGGCAGCAGCACCGCTCGCCGTGCTCGTGCTTGTTGACGTGGAGTTCTTTTCAAGGCAGACGAGAACCAATAGCGAGTGACCGGAAAGAAAGTACAAAAACGTTAAACAAGAACAGAAAAACTCTCCAAGAAAGACTTCGTAACACCACCACCACCGTTGCCCTAAATGTGACGTACCTCTGAACACGTCGCCAACCCCATCTTAACCAGCTCGTTTCCGGCTTTGATGAAGTAGTAGTCGCCTGTTCGTTCAAGAGTTCAAGGGTTCATTCAATCAACCATCGTCAATTTTTGTTTGTGTTCATGAATTGGAAAAGCGCACCATAAACGATCCCCGTCAACGAATTATTCGCAGGCCAATTCACCGTCCCATTCGACAGTAGACTCTGCCATGAAGGATTCCATGCGAGTGTCGTTATGTTGTTTAGGATCTAGGTATCACCCCAACACACAAAAAGACACAAAGTTAGGAACGAGCTTGGATTGGAGAAATGCAACTCGCTGGGAGTGGTGAAGAGGAAGGAAAGGAGCTTACTTGAATAGCAACCTCGCTCCAGAGCTGTGCACCCGTCTCATTCCCCACCACCATCTCGCGTTGGGAAAGCAGAAGCAGACCCGTGGCGGCAACAGTAGCCGCGGACGAATCGGCCGGACGGGGTGCGGGGGTTAGGGGGGCGTTGAAGTCCCTGGTAGGATAAGCAACGGGTCAGAATCGGATTGCGGACGAGATTATGATTAGGCAGAGGAATATGCGGACGAGATTATGCGTATGCAGACGAATATCCGACTTGGACTCACCAAGGAACAACCCCATCAGAGGGAAGGTTGTTGAGGAAGTAAGTGGCTGCTCGGCGAGACGTGTCGAGGTATTTCGTGTCGTTTGTGTTTTGGTGCACTATTCCAAAAATTAAGCACAACGCGTATAGAACAAAATAAAATGCATATGCATGGAACAAAAGGCCTGATGAGCGAGTGGCGCACAAACGAGAAGAGAGAGAAGTTTTGATATGAAGGCACGTACTATTAGCAAACCCATAAATCGCCCATGCTTGCCCTCTGCTCCATGTACTGTGCACGCAATACCATCCAGTCAGATATCCTTACTTCCCTGAAAGCAACTTGAAAGCAGAGGGAAGAGCTCGTACGCACCTATCATCAGAATACCCCTGCGCAGTCCTCTTCTTGATGACCCCTCCGGTTGTTGAGTTGTATTCGATGACGTGCCATGTTGAGCCTAAGTATCCGCAATGGGTCGTAATCAAAATTAGACCAAGGGAGGGAGAGAGAGAGGAGGGAGAGAGAGGGAGAAGGAGTGGAGAGAGACGAGGGAGAGTGAGACCGAGAGAGACAATAATGGATAAATGGAATGGAATGAAACCACGAAGAGAGACGAAGACAGAACGGAATGGAACCACGAAGACACGAAACCACGACTCGGAACATAGAACGAAACAACGAAAAGACAGAGATCCGCACATACCATCCTCCCGAACATGATTAACCATCGTCGTATCCGCATGCGAAATGGCTATATCGCGTAGGGTCGTATTACCTGTTAGGGCGTAGGATTGGAAGAGTACCTGTTGTCATTGGTTTGTCAGAACAAACGCACATAACCATAACCATAACGGGGGAGAAGGGGAAGGAGGAGATGCGTACTTCGAGGTTCATCATGTTGTCGATGATCACCTACGTCAACGAGTTACTCTAGTTAGAGGACGCAGAGTAGAGTGTGGAGTGGGGAGACGGCGTACGGTAAAATCAGTAGGATCAGACGTATCCCAACTTCGCGTACATCCAACTGTAGGATTAAACCGTGCAGCCAGCTCTGTCGCGAACGAGTTCACAGCCGTTATCGCCGTTTCGTTGGTAGGATTTCTGTAATTCATCCACATCCACATCCACATTCAGACCCACATCCTGAGAGTCAAAGCAACGAAGTAAAGTAAAGATGGCACTCACACAATCAACTCCTCCACAAACGGAAAACTAAGAAACCCAACATCATGCCCCACAGTCGTACTCGTCTCAAGCACAACCTCCCCTACACTCCACTCCCTCCCCAAACTCACCCAATCCGCCTTATCAATATCAACATCATTCGCCGTACCACATAAGACCTTCCGCGTGTTAAGTTCATAGAGTGTAACCGGGAAGAACCCCGATGTCCATGTATCTGGGGTGAAGAATATCCAATCTCCCTTGAGGGTATCGGTGTATTGGGGGTATTTGAGCGGGGAGGGGGGTGTGGAGGCGATGGCGAGGAGTTTGGTGGGTATGAGAGGGGAGAAGAGTTCTGCTGGGGGGGTTGCAATTGTGCTTGCGGTTAGGGCTGTTAGCTGGAAAAGAAACGGGAGCAGGGTGAGGGTAGCGGTGTGCATGGAGGTCAAAGTGAAGGGGGAAGAGGAAATGAGTGATCAGGTTATGTCGAGATTGTGGACCTCGTGAGTTGACCACGAGATGGTGGAGGCAGCGTGCAAATTGAAAGAATTCGAAGAGTAGCCATGGATTCGAAGACCTGGACCAGCCTCAGGAGCAGAGAGTGCGGCCCCCGGGCCAGGCGCCGAACTAGCCGAACCAGGTACGCCACTCCTCCGACTCGGCGAGTCCGAGTCTGTTTCTGTTTCTAATATCCTCGCTGAGTCTGTTTCCAAAATCCTCGCTCAGGCTGACGAGTTTGCAATTTGCAGTTCCTTCCGGAAATCATAAATAGGACCCTCGAGAGATTCCCTGAGCCCTCTTTCCGCAAATAAGTACTTAGCCAGGTGTTTCGGCTAGGTGAGTTAAGTACTTCAAGTTCAGTGTGCACCTACTTCATAAATTCAGTGTGCACTGTGCATCCGAGTCTTTACGAGATTTAAATTCTAAGAATCGGTAATATTAATCACCTACATCGAATCCTTTAGCTCCATCTCCATCTCTGTACGCGCTACTCAGGCTGCGAGTACCCCCGCAATGAATCAATGATACCTAGACGCTCCGCCCGGCGCCTCTTGCATAGTCCGTTGCGTATACGGCTCATCATGCAGGCATCACTTACACTATGCGATGGATCCAAATTTAAAACCGAAAACACCCAGAAGAACCGGAACTCCCACTGTCCACACAACAGCCTGAGCTCGGGGGCGCCGTTCAAGGTGTTGAATGAAGGGAGGACGTGTTGCATAGTAAATGCAATCCTCTGACTTGGCCAATATTCTATAACCACTTCGAATTCGTTACCTAGCGCTAGCAATACTAATTAAGTTACGGATATGACTTTGAGGGATGTGCATGTGAGCCACACGCGACGCGACGCGGCAGTCTCGTGATGATCATGCTATTGACCCATTGACCCATTGACCTTTCCTTGACTGACCCGGCAATGGGCATTGACTGACTCAATTGACCCGAGTCGGAATGACCTTGCCAATACTGGTGGCACTGGCACCTGCACCTAGTAGTAGAATCGTACTCCTGGGTATAAACGGAATCGAATAGAACTACAACAATACAATAAAGATACATCAAATGAAAAATCAAAAACACCCTATACCACACACTCTATAGCTAGATTAACACCAGCGTCAACATTGCAACACCAGCTGCATCGTTCACGCCCCCTCGAAATCATACTGCTCTCTCCCGCTATCAGCCACAGCCACATTCCTCAACAAAGGATCCAACGACGCAAGTTCGTCTTTGATCCCGTTCCGAGCAAACGCGTCTAGTTCTTTCAGTAACTGCGTTATGATTTTCTAGAAAAAAAACAAAAACAAGATGTCGACTTGAGTATACGCAATTAAAATTATCTGGTCGAAGCACCGTGACCCACACGTGCGCGTGCACTCACCTTGAACTTCCCATCAATCTTAAGCACCATCTCCCCAAGCGCAGGTGTCCACGTCACCGGTGGACTGTTCATCCCACCTCCATACATGAACGCGCCACCTGGCCCGCCATTACCATTACCCGGCCCATTCGCATTAGCGTTCGCGATGCCCCACAAACTCCCACCACCACCACCACCACCACCACCACCCACTTCATTCGCGTTTATGTCGTTCAAACTCTGACTCTGCGGCGTACCCTCCACCCCAGAAAACAAATACGAAACCCCCGGATGCGGCGACAACAACCCCAGCGGACCCATCATATGCGAATGCGGGAACGGAGACGGGCCGAGGATTTTGGAGATTTTGTTGTATACTTCGGAGAGGACGTCGAGGAGGGATAGGAGGGTTTGGTGGTAGTCTAGGGGGAAGGGCTGCGAGGCGAGGATGAGGGGGAGGGTGAGGGGTATGTATGATTAGATCAAGGAGTGCATATCATTCACGATGAAGACGAAGGTACCTACCATATGCGGAGTCATGAGATACGACGCATCCGAAGCATCCGAGTACGATACTGTATATTCCGTGAACCCCCCTTGCGTCTGTCGTTTCCCTGCTTTCGATTTGAACAGGCGCTTCATTCATCACCGCCGTAGAGAAAGAAATGAGTTCGTGAAGCAAGTAGAAATTGATTACGGGTCTACCATCTTAGGTTTCTCACTCTCCTCCTTCGACTGGTCATACTCCGAAAGCGTATTGATAAGCCCACGAAGTAGGTCTTGGGGTTGGTTTATATCGAGCAGGTTGCCTAATGACATGCCGAGGATTGCGAATCGGTATGTTCTGGTGAGAATATCGTGGCGTGTCGATATGAAGGGAATGACGATCGTGTCGTGTTATTAAGGGTATAATCACGGCGCGATTATGAGGGGGAGGACATACCGTTTCTTCATAGCCGTATTATTAAACACTCGATCCAACTCCGTTCGCGACATCATAATCGTATGAAACCAGTGGCTTCGTCTGTCCACACCCCGGGGTCAGTCAGTCAACCTCTCGAGTCTCGAATAAACCAGTCCAAGTAAAAGAAACGCTATGGACGCACCCCTCATGTATATTCCGCATATAAGTCAACGTGAGAACACGTTTCTGGACTAAATCCCGCATGTATTCCACCGATGTGCCCTGTCCTCCTAAGGCAGGACTCGTCCCCATAACAGACGGAGCCACGGAATCAGAATGCAGGGACTGAGCGTCCCATTCGCGTCCCATTCCCCCCATGCCCATGGGTGTAGTAGCTACCGGCGTTCCAGCGGTATTAGTAAACCCTGCGGCTGAAGCGAAGGACAGTCCCGTAGCTGACGATACCGTTCCGGTAGTATTAGTCGAGATCGGAGGAAGTGTTGTGGTTGTGTCCTTGGACTTGAAAGAAGAAAGAAGGTTCTGGGCTGAGGATTTTCGTCGCATAGTTGGACGTTGGGTGTCTTGGGGAGGATTATAGTGGGACGACATGAGGATGAGAACCCGGACTATAGTGAGAAAGTGAGATCTACTGTAGACAGACGCCAAGACGTCGACGCGCCGCCGTTCTGAATCTTCCCAAACAAAAAACCTCATCGCGTTTTCTTCTTGAACCACTTCCTGCTCATCCATCTTCTCTCTCATCTTCATCCAACTCACGAAAACCCAATTTAATCTACAATGGCCGATATCAACGCCATCGCGAAGCAATTCACCGATTTCTACTACTCGACGTTCGATACTGACCGTAAGGGCCTACAAAGTCTCTATGTATGTCATCTCTGATCTTTTGGTTGTTTCGGTTTCACTCTCATCTGAACAATACTAAATTCCCTCCCGTCTGACAGCGCGAAAGCTCAATGCTATCATGGGAAGGCCAACCCCTAGTCGGTATAAACGACATATCAACAAAACTAGTGGTAAGCCCCACCATTTTATCTTGAGCAACCTACGACTCAAACTCATCGAATCGCCTCATCCCAACAGGAACTCCCATTTGCGAAAGTAATCCACAAAGTGACCACCCTCGACGCTCAACCATCGTCTCCTTCCGTCGCTAGCATGATCGTCAGCGTCACCGGACTGTTGCTTGTACGTTTCGCATTCACGTATTAGCACGCGCGGTTTTTCTCACCTGTCCTGTCCGCGGATAGGTCGACGATAGCACCAACCCCCTCCAATTCAGTCAAGTCTTCCACCTCATTCCTGATGGCGGGAGTTACTATGTGTGAGTGCTCTTCTCGTCCAAAATAAAATAAAATTCGCGCGTCCGGTTCAAATTTCTAAACCCCACAGGTTCAATGATATCTTCCGTCTCAATTACGGTGCCTAATCGATAATCGATTCGATCGGGGTGATGACTGAGATGGGATGGGATGGATATAATACATATTGGTGTGGTGGTGTTTAGGTGGGGTAATCAGGATTAGCAAGGCGGTGTTTACCACGAAGAGGAGGAATAGAGTCTGCAGTTCTGTACAATTCGGTGTGTTCTGATAATGCGATATCGATCAAAGTCTTGGAGTCGAAAACTTGAAAGCAGCTCGTCACCGTACGCGTCGCTCTCGAAATCGTCACCGTCGCGGTGCAGAAGCATCGATATCTGTATAGGCCCCCAACATAACGTACAATTGCAATGTCAACGTCGATGAGGGGCAGAAGATCCGAAATAACATATGCATGTGTAGCGTGTAAGAGTAAGAGGGTATTATAGTAGAACTCGTATGCACATGGGATCAAGAAAAGTAACAGTAACAACCACAGTCCACCAACCAACCGACCACCCCAGAATCTCCCCTCTCATGGAGTAAGTATGGCGTATGAATGAACAACATCATATTCATACTCATACTCCAGCAACGATCCTGTAAAGCAAAAGCAAATTAGCAACGAGATCACCGATTTCAAAATTCAAGTTTAAAACGCGTACTCCTCCGCCTTGTTAAGAGCCTGCACCATCGAAATAACCTCCTTCCTCCGATTGACAACGAACTCGGATTCTTTAAGGAGATCATCAAGGACCTCAGGCTTATACAGCTCCTGCAACAACTCGCGCTGGAGGTTCTCCTTCGAATGGTTAACAAGCGTCAAGGATATCGCCTTCGGGACCATGTCGATCATTTCACGTTTGACGATGTTGAAATACGAGTGTATGAGGAGTTCTGTTCTACGATCAGTACCCTGACATACGATTGTTGCTCAAAAAGGGATTCAACATACTGATAACATCAGTCTCTATCGTCTCCCGTTCATTCAACGCAGCCTGTGGTCGGATAATAGCAGGAGGCTAAACAATCAAAAAAAAGGGCAGGGCATGGCATCAGTCCAATTCTTCCATCCGCAACACCACAACATTGCGAAAACGACAAACTCCTTCACTCACGGATTCCATAACAGGGGCACCCTTCTTTTTGGCTCCGGTCTTGGGAGCGAAGAAGGACCCAAAGAAACTCGGCTCGGGGTTCTTAGCGTCTACATCTAGATCCCTGTTGTTGTTCAGTTGGGCTGCGGTGACTTTCTTGGGATCAGGAGCGGGTGGAGGTGGTTTGCTGGCGTTGAGACGTTCTGTGACGATGGACATAGCCTGGGGAATAGATATGATGTTAGGTATATATATCACGGTGTAGGAGGATGTTGATGAGGCTTACTTTGTGGCCGTTGATGAAATCAGGATGTGTGGTGTTCACATAACATGCTTGCATGCTGTGAACGATGATGCATGGTCAGTTCACAAGTTAGAGGGATACGGGCTTCTGAGCACACGTACGCGACCATATCAGATACCAGTTTCGTTGTGGGGTTCATGGCTCCCTTGAAGAAGTTCACGACTACCGAGTTGAACCGTTCTCGTAGAGCGGGATACCGTCTGAATGCTTGCTAAACAAGAGGAAAATGTATGTCAAGTCAACTTGGACTAGAAGAACTTGGAGAAGCGACTTACAATTTTACTCAGAAGCTGGCCGAGAATTCTAATCAGCTCGTCGTATACGAGTTGACAACACTTCAAACTCGGGTCTTCTAGCCGTTTGATTTGCTGCTTGACGATAACCTCGAACGCGGCAGTGCCAACAAACAGAGCGGGTGTCGAACCCTGAACAGTTGAAGCATGGTCAACAATGTAGGCGACAGAGGAGATGGAGCCGAATAAACTCACGGAAGAATTGTACAAAATCGTACGAATATCTCCATCCTTCACTTGATCAAAGGGGTCTATGCTCTTGACACCATTATTGAACAACTCGTGGAACACGAAACTGATTCGAGCTCCTCCAGAAAGCTCATTTAGAGACAGATCGTTAGTGTTACCATCGATGACCGTACGGAACTCGGAGGTGAATTCTGTGATGACGGATAGAACGACGTTGCCCGAATTGCCGTCACCGAGCGGGCCACCAAGCGTCAGCAACTCTGTGTTGTACTTCTGTAGCTGTTGCGAGATACGTTGCTTGATGTCAGGGAGGGTGGCACGGATGTGGTGCATGAGGATCTAGATGACATAAACGAGACATGAGTGTGTATGTTGCTTGATACGTGGAAAGACTTGCCATATTCAATTTACGAGCAAGGAAGGGCGTTCCGCAGTATTGCGCTTTACCCTTATAAGAAGGATGGTTCTCAAAGAAGTCGCGCTCGTGTTCCAAAGCAGAACTGATGGGTTTTCCAGCCTCGATATCTCGCTGACCGCGATTGACTACTGGAACGTAGCCCAGACGCAGAGGGATGATACGGCCAGCCAGAATGTCAACAACATCGGTTCCTACATCCCTATAGACGTTTATTCATGTCTGAGAGATGTAGACATTCCTGAAAGACGCGAGACTCACATTAAATCGACCTTTGTGAGTACACCAATGGTTCGGGTGCCTTCGGGGTCTACCTCTCGTGCCATCTTCAATCCATCCGAATTGGCCAAATCAGTGTTCGCTCCTGTAACGGCCAAGATGATACACGCAGGTTTCGAGATATACTTCATGAGCATTTCTCGAATCTGCTTCTCGATATCACGGGGCTGGTCACCAACGGGCACCTTCGTCAAACCCGGGAGATCCACAAGCGTCAGCGTAAGGACATTTGGAGAGAATATACGAAGATTGATGGGTTGTGGGGATATTCCGGCATTACGACCAGTTTTGGCTTCGGTATCGCGGACAATCTCGTCTCGGATTTTGCCAAAGTCGTAAAACTTTTCTCCTGGGAGATGAAGGAATTCACCCCATTCATCTGGGTTGGCGGCTTTGTCTGTACTCTTGTCACCGTTGATGTTGGCTGTGATGGGCCATTAGCATACGCCGCGCGGCTGAAAGGCAAAGCACTCACGGGAACCGTTGGGATGTGGGGTCCCAGCAGGTCTGTTGATAAGTTGCAATACCTGTAAAGCATCTATGAGAGGCGAGCATAGGTGGATTTGAGAGACTCGTACCAAAGGTCGCCGCGTCACGATACCAGTACCACGGGGAAGGAAGTCTCGTCCAACGATGTTCTGTTGTAGGAAAGTCAGTCTGGTTCAAGCATCTCACGTAGGAGCAGCTCACCTCTAATACACTACTTTTACCACTACTCTGACTTCCTAACACGCAAATCTGGGGGAGGTCTATCTGTGCCGCGGAAGAGCCGACAGCGGTGAAGACATCCTGAAGTTTGTTGATAACTGAAACGATTTCTAGGCCGAGACCTGTTGGGCCTGTTGTCATTTTCTCTAATGTTCGTCGAGAGATGAAAGAAAGAGGAGGTGTGCACTGGTAAATCGAACGGTGAAAGTGATGGAAACACGCTGCAGTCCCAAAGCTGCGGCAACTTGAAACTCAGCTCATAGCGCCTGACCACAGCCTCCTCAGACAAAAGCATCTTTGTATCTTACTGCGAGGACAGTCAACAGCCGAAATATCAACGTTTTGGTCAAATCCTATCAATGCTCCAGTACAGCAATACAACAAAATTCTCTCTCCACTTTATCTACCATCTAACTGCGGTCTGGATATCTAGCTAGTTGTATACACGAGATACGATCCTTTCACCCCGCGTCGCTCATCTCTTTATTTGACCGACGATACGAGGTTTTCCATTGTTGATGGCCCAAACGCGGGTTCAGACCGTAGCGTCCTCAACATTCGCGCATTCGAGAAAACTGAGCAGCTGATCGACAGTTCCGAAGATTTCAAGTTTACGTTGTGTATGAGGGAACGTCGGTGGTGAGGACGTAGTCTGTATCCCAAGACGGTGTCTTGAAGTAGAGGTGGTTATCAGATCCATCATGGTGGTGGGCAAGGACAAAATTTCATGGGGACGCAGCAAAGGAACAGAAAATCTGGTAGCAGCTGGGGCAGACAAAGATGATTCAAGAGCCAGAAAAAACTTGATCGCACCGTGAGGTCAAATGCATGTTACAGTTCTATGAGCCTCCTAGTATCTCCAGTCCTGAATCGCACAAACCGTTGGTCCGTGACTCGGGTGTGGAGGTCAATAAGCTGAGAGTCTGGCGACGGACTGCTTGGAATGTGATTGTATTTTCCCTGCAGACATCAACACACTGCGAGCAAAATATGGTCTGACATCATGTCAACACATAAAATTTCAATGATAGGTGCAGCTGGACTCACATATAAAAAAAACATTGTCACCGCGCCCGACAAATGACCTCCCCCGCTAACCTCATCTGAATCGCCTCTCTTGCCTCCAACCACTCATGTTCCGAACTCTTCGTCTTCACGACCGCAATTTCCCCCATACCCAATGGTGCCACACCAAAAACTCTCCTCCCCGAACAAAGCCTTCTAATATCTCCCAAATCCAAGTAAACTCGTCGACTCGGCATGCTAATGAGTTCCATGGCATTAAGGACTGGTCGATCATCACGGTATTTTAGATCAGCCCATATTCGACGCTGTGCGGGGCCGACTTGGTTGAATGCAATGGGGTCGGGTGCTTCTACGGTACCGCGAGTGAGGCTGGAGAAGAAACCGGCGCGAAGGAGGATGGACATGATTCCGAGGTTTTGGGTGTTATGGTCGACGGCCATTTTGAAGTTTCTTGCTCGGAAAGCATTTTGTACTCGAGCGCATAGGTCGTGGGGAAGAGGCATTTGGGTTTTCTGTTTTTGAAATGGAGGATAGCCGGGAGGTCCGAGGAGGTTCAGAATTTCGAGAACCAACTCCGACTGCTTCCGGTTTCAATACGAGCAAGCTACGCCACGTGAAAATGAAGAAGATAGAAAATGAAAATGCCTTTGTACAAAATCCGGATAAGTCTACAATACGTACAAGTGCGATAGCATAGACAGCAAGAACAAGATACTTATACAGACCAAAAGAAGAAGAAAAAAGAACCGTTCAAACAACCTGTCTACTTCTGCGAGATTTGACCGTCGGATTCCGTTCTAGGGCTGCTTTGAGAGTACGAACAGTCTGCACTATTTCAGCTAGATTCATTCGATTAGTCCAACAAGTCAAAATCGTAAACTGGGGGGAAGACGGACCAGCTAATTTCGGGCTCTCAGCTTCAAAGTCGTACCGCTTATTCCCTCCAGCACGGCCCAGTACGAGTTTGAAGACAGACGACGATTTTGTAGACTGTTGGCATTCTGAGATGCTCTGTATATGATATGATGCAGTTTTGCCGCTGTCAAAGACTGCTTTTGCTTTGTTGGTCGACGGCATGATCTGTATGGCAGAAAAATCTACGTCAATGGCTGTGAGTCGGTGAAGGGATCTGAGACCGTACGTGGATATAGACACCGTCAATGGCCAGAGTCCGTTCTTGTCGAGCAACGAGCATAGGCATCTTCCGATATATGGTATATTTCTGTTGTATTCAGGTGATCAGCAGAAAGTAATGCAAAGGTGGCAGGCCTCGTACCTTGTATGCCGCGGTGTAATCAAGTATCGAAGAGTACTGTTGTTCTGGTGTGTCTGACATGCGTTTGAAGATTGACGCTGGAAAGAGACGGTCAATGAAAAGATGGGGTTGATAGTTTTCGTAGGACACCTACCGTTAGGATCAGTCGTTCGTCCGGCCCCTTTGACTATATCGTCACCGAGCATACTCCTCTTGATAAGGACCAACTCCTTCTTCCCTTGCAAACTCGCCACTGTCCGATCCAGCGGAATCAGGATACTCTTGTCTGCAAGAAGGAGTGCGTAGTCTTTAGGATCTAACTGTCGCTTCTGACAGACAGCCTCCAACGCCTCCTGCATGTACATGCCAGCCGTACTATACATAAACAACCACGAATGAGCTTATAATTCTTTCAATATTAAAAGAAAGGTAAGAACTTACGCTTTGATAGTAGTAGAGATATGAACTGCATCTGCAGTGTCTGCAACTCTGATTCTGAGGTATATTTGTGGGCCATGACTTGACGATGGTCCAAGAGACGTTGACAGAAGTGGTAAGGAGCCCACACTCGAACCGTTGAACATCGAGCTGGACGGTCCCCCTGGTAACGGAAGGGTAAGGGCTGCCCTTTCCGGTTTCTTGGCAGCAGCGGTGCGTGATGGTCGACGCTGTATTTTGCTTTCCAAAACTTGGTTTTGTTGAACTGTCAACCGGACAAGATAATCAACGACAAGGAAAGTTATGAGAGGAGATACGAGAACTCACTTTGTGCTGCATTCGCCTCCAACACAGCATAGGCATCGGCATTGAATTTGGCGATCTTTCCATTACGGTCCGGGGCTACGATCGAAATAGAATGAGATAAAGAGGTAAAACGTGGAGAAGCAAACTTACGAGGGAAGTCGTCATCGACTTCACCATCATCCTCTGCAATCCGCATGATCCATCCTACAGCAGATAACTTTGTAAGCCATTTAGGATCATCCTCTCCATCTATTCCATCGTCTAACTTCGGCAACCATCCTTCCTCCCAATAACTCCACAACGCAAAACCAATGACTTCCTCGACCGTCGCGTCCTTACGCACATTGAGCTTCATGGGCGTTCCAGCGGGTTCACGAGCAATCGGGAAATACACGCTGACATCTGTAGATGCCGATTCCGCACGTCCGGATATTGCAGCGTATAGTTCTGCGAACGGATTGGATGATGTACCAGAGGAAGCTAACATGGCCGACAGTGCTGACTTTAGAGGACGTATCGGAGTGACCTTCCGTCGAGGGAAAGCCATCTCGGGGGTAGCAGCAGTTGGGCGCGTCCCTTTGTGGCGCGATGTAGATTCTGTCTTGCGTGGAGGAACGGTTTTTCCGTCTTCTTGTTTCGGTGCTGGGGTTAACATTTCGAAGTATGTATCGCCAGATTTTCCAGATGGGCGGTGATGCGTGGAACGGGATTGATGAGAGCGATCGCTGTTCGGTCGGCCGCCTTCGGAGACAGGGCTGAGACGATGGCGTTGGCGCAAGTGGTTATTGACATTTGAAGAGAACGTAGGTATAGAAGTCGATGCTATCGACGAGACACCAGACAAGGAAATCATATCGGAGGCACTGTCTGAGTTCGCCCCAGGCGTTTCGGTAGCTGCAAAGTCACTGAGGACATGGCCATTCGAATCATGTGATGGGGCTAATGACAAGAACAGGATGATGCTTACGGATCGAATTCATCTCCATCGTCCAGACTACCATTGACACTGTTATCATACTCGTCGTCGTCGTCGTCTTCATCGGACGAGAATTCGAGATTGTGAGTAGGCGGCGGCGTTGCTTCGACGGCATCAGGAGCTTTCCGAGCTGCCATTCGAACTCTTCGTCTGGCCTCCATTTCCTCTGCACCTTTGAATTTGGGTATAAATTGTACAACTTTGGCGACAGGTGCTTCAACAGGTGCTGTGGGTGATTGGATATGAACATTGGTCTGCGAAGAAGTCTTCTCTAAATTGTCAGCGCCAGAAGCTTTGAGACCGTCAGAGATAGGGACCGTGCTGATGAGAGATTCTTGAACAGGAGCGTTCTTCGATAGATAATTCTTCACATCCAACTGCTGCGGAGTTCCAGACATGCGCTTGGAAGTCGATGCCCGTTTGCCGTTTACTCGTAGACCCATAGCGCCGGATTTACCGGCCATGATGGTCGAGGTGTATTTGAGACCAGTGGCACCGGGGAATCCTGAGGGTCGCTCTCCATCATCTTCACTGAGCTGAGGACTGGATGGAGCATCAAGTTCGGGCCATTTATCGGTATCTGCGAGAGAGGCAGCAACGATGTACGGATTCGAAGTGTATGACGGATTCAGTGTTATGAGACGTGGACCATATGGATCTTCCACATTGCGCAGATATGCTAGACGGAGACTGTGTAAGAGGAAACTACATGCTCAAGGATATAAGATCAAAAAGGGCGATAAATCGATAGCAAATGACATGGTAGTACGCACTCGGTGTCACTAATAAGAGACATGGAACATCTGAAAGCCAACGATTTGCCTCAGGAATTGGATCCAAAAGTCTCAAGGTAGTCCTTCGACGGACGATAATTTTCTGAAGATACGAGTTCGAGATGGATGAGATGTAGATTGGCCGAGTTGGCTGTGGATGATCAGGAGGTCGAGACTCTGCGGAATAAACAACGCGTCAACTTGCTTTCTCCTCAAACTTGTCTCGAAACATCTTGCTAGATACTCAAACTCATCCACAACCCGAGTAGTTCTGTGGCAGCATGTCTGACTGGACGACTGACGCGAACGAAGCCCTTACTCTGTCCCTCGGTAGGTCCTCGTGTTGGGTCCCGGTAAAAGGCTCTAATTTTGCCACAGTACGAGCACCCGAAGATGTACAGGCTCTAGCAGAAGACGAATCTTATGAAGACTTTCATCCTAGCTTCACTTATCCGGTAAGCCCCCTTTGTTATTCTGTACTTGGGTGGCTCAATTACGAACTTCTTGACTTAAACGTTCAGATTTATGGAGAGGACGAGAAAATCTATGGGTACAACGACCTGGTAATTGATGTGAGTGACATCTTTCATTTGCCACTCATACTCTTATAACGCGGGTGTTCAATAGCTCAAATTCGCCTCTGGATCTCTCGCACAATATCTCTCAGTGAAACATTCCGCAAAACTGGGATCTCTGGCTACAGTAGATGATGTCGAGGGCACACTTTCAAAGTTCATTCCAGAGGGTACGCAATGCATTTATCTCCCCGTCAAAGTGCATCATTCATGTCACCTTTCTCACTTACAGGTTACTATACTGACGAAACAGCATTCCTAAACCGCGTGGAAGAGGACGCGACGGCTTTCAAGCCAACCGGTCAAATGATATATTCTTACACAAGACCATCACCGGCAGCTGCATCAAAAGGGAAGGGAAAGAGCACCGCTAACGCGCAGCCTCTTGATTCCGAAAGCGAAGATACCCTGGTCTTTGAAGTCTACCATGTGCGTAGCGCTTACTATCAAATAGTACGGGTCTAACAAACTCTTTGTTCAGGCAACATGGAACACACCTGGATTCAAGGAATACCACCGTCGAATGCAGCTGTTTATTCTCCTTTACATCGAAGGTGGATCATACATTAACGAAGATGAAGATCCTTGGGAATTCGTTGTCTTGTATGTTTCCTCCATGCGCTGATCTTCATTTTGTAGTTCTGACGGATGACCACAGATACGAGAAACGCAAAAGAAGAAATAACCCACATGTGGCAACATATCATTTTGTTGGGTATTCGTCGCTCTACCGATTTTATTGTTTCCCTGACAAAGTTCGTATGAGATTGAGGTCAGTCACATAACCTACCTCAGTTTGTAGCATAGACTCACCACATCGTCGTGCCACAGTCAGTTTGTTATCCTGCCACCATATCAGCGACACGGTCACGGATGTATGTACCTCGCTCATTTCTCCTCCATGGGTTTCTGTCAATAATATCTCGTCCTGCAGCCGAATTGTATAAATCCATATATCAATATATCGTCTCCCAACCCGGTATCGCAGAACTAACAGTCGAAGATCCCGCCGAGGCATTCGAGGATTTGCGCGATCGCAATGACTTGCTAATGTTACTGGCGAATCAGGCCTTCATGGAAGAAGGGTTCGGCGAACAGTCCGTTTCGCACGGCGGAGGCCGAGCTGGCGGTGTAGGTAAAGGAGGCAAAAGTGGAAGGGGTAGCCAAACTACGACTGGTGGAGTAAAAGGTAAAGGCAAATTAGGCCCACCAGCAGACAAACCTTGGGTTGAAAGATGGCGAGTCGATCTGAAGATTGCTGGGGTTAGTCTCTCTCTCGAATCCTCGTTCGTTTATCCGGGCTCATCTAGTTTGTCGTTTTTACAGCGCCAATTCCAACGTCTGATAGAAATGATCATTCTCCTACGCCTGGATCCGAAGGATGCTCGAACAATGCGAGCATACCGGCTTCAAGTCAAAGAACGATTATATCGATTCAATTTCGTGCGTAGTCTTCCATCCGTCCAATTGTCCCGCCACTTCTGACCGGAACTCCCTTCGTATACAGGAAATCCTAGCACAGTTAGACAAAGAGGAGCGGCTAGCAAAACTGGAGGAAACATTTCAGAGTGTCCGCGAGGATTATCTGCGTATATTGGCCTTAATCTGCTGAAGTTGCTGAATATATATATGTTATACAACATAATGATATAGTGATTCATTGACATGGTCTACTGTGTACAAAGGGCATTCACGAATTAGAAATGAAAGCGGCGGCTCATTCCTCAAATAAACGAGCAGCATAGGTGGCTCCATGGCTTCACTAGAATCGACTGAATCGTTTGTAGGATTATTGGTTCTTGCATGTATTGATGCGATAATGTGGTGGTCGAGCAACTATCCATACAATCAAAAGACCTCGCCGACTTTGACGACGTGAACATGGGGTCCGATGGCTGTACAGGGAGAGTCCGATGTATAATCCAAAGAGTTTTGTCACGTTGCCTCCCCGGACGTCATCCTACAATTCGTGCTGTTAAGTACTTGACTTCAGATCTGAGTCGATGAAGGAAAACGAACC
Organism: Sarcomyxa edulis; assembly: GCA_009761415.1. Classification (NCBI taxonomy): domain Eukaryota; kingdom Fungi; phylum Basidiomycota; class Agaricomycetes; order Agaricales; family Mycenaceae; genus Sarcomyxa; species Sarcomyxa edulis. Next base: position 529,159 of record QUOL01000010.1, read on the forward strand.
ATCAAATGCATCTCCTCCAGTCGGAGTTTTCCTTTACTCCCACATATATTCTTCGAGCTGAATTTCAAGATATAGCACTAGGCCCTCTTGTTTGCATTTCAATAGTCTTTTCTCTAATCCAGCCTTTCGAGCATTTTCCATCTCCAAATACACGGATGTCAGCCGTTGCAGAAGCACACCTTCAACCACTTTCTCGTCGCTGTCACCAGGCCACCAACGTGATTCCACCATTTCGACCAGGTCTGTAGAGACGTGTAGGGAACTGTAACGTAGCTCACGAAGTCGAGGAAGTAGGGGTTCCCTGCCATCGCAGTTCAACAGATGCCAAAACTCGGAGTCTCTGACATCCTTTTCGACCTCCAAGAACCAGATTGAAGGGTTGTCCTGGAAGAATTCAATGATGTCAGAATCAAATCCCACCGATACGTGCTTGAGAGTAAGCTTCTCTAAAGCAAAAGTAGATCGGGTTTTCATCTCGTCAAATTCGGGGAGGTCAAAGTCACCGTTTGTGACGATCTCCAGGCAGAAGTCTGTAAGTTTGGGTACCGTGATGAGATCATAAACTTGAGCGGCCGACATTGTCATGTTATCGGCTACCCAGATCTCCAAGACCAGGCGAAACAATTTTGGCAATGTGGTATACACAGTCGAAGGGATTTCCACTACGCCAAACTCCCAATCGTAAATGAACAATGAGAGTTCCTCTAGATTTGCGAGTTGCCGAAGAAGGGAGGTGGTATCCAGGGCACAACGAACCCCCGAGAGAGAGAGCACCACTAGTTGGGACCAAGGTAGTCTGAGGGTGCGTAAGTCAAACAAGCCTCCCTGGGATTCTAATCGAACATAGCGGAGACAAGGGCAAAATTCGAACGTAGTGTCTAGGCCATGATATGAGTAGTCGGTATCCTCACCCCTTTCGCATAGCACGGATATGTTGATGCTTTCCAAGTATATCATGGAAGTAGAAGGTACTTGAAATAGAGATACAAGGGGATGAGCGGGATAGTTGGAATATCGAATGATTTGGCACTGAGAGACGCGGGGAGAAAGGGGATCCATGACTTTAGTCAACGTATCGTTGTCACCGAGAATATACAAAGAAAGTGGGAGTGTTTTGGCTCGTGCAAGCCATGTATCGAGCATCTCGCGTTCTGTATTCGCGTGTATGGGTATCCTGGTCCACAACCATGGCAGTCCAATGGCAACTTCCCTCCAGGACGAACAGATTTGACACAACAGAAGAGGGGCTTCTGTTTTTGTAGTCAAAGGGATCCAATCACCGTCCATTTCCAAGGAAGGTGGGGTAAGGAAAAGAAATATCTCAGAGAGAGTTTCGATTGCGATGCGATGGACGGGAGGACCGCTGATCCGAGAGGGCTGTAGTACCTCAACAGTACCAGCACTACCAAGAGGAGTTTTCTCATCCGGGCCAGGGACAATCAGACCATCGACACGAGGATTGTTGTGAGAGACCTATATCGTCATGAATATAAGACAGTGCGTCTAACGAGACACTCACACATAGATCGTCCTCCATCCGGATGATCAGATTGGGCGACACGCGACTCGGAGTTGACTCGGAGTATCAGCTTGGGCCACTGAACCTGACTGCGAGGTGGTTGTGCCCGTGAGCTCGGAATTGTTGCGAGTGCTCAGTGAACCGTACTGAAAAGTCGAAAGAAGTCACGACGCGATTGATCGGCATCTTCCGTTTACGGTAAACGCGTTCAACGTTCTTGAACCGAACGCGTCCTCAGAGCTTTTAAATTTCAGTGTTTTCAGACAATTCAAATAGTCCAGTGCGCGTGAGTCCTTCGTTCGGTAGCGATTAAGCTGATATTCATCCATATTGGCAACATATCCGGATGTCTCTGGTATCGATGTCGATTTGATATCCTTACTTGGACCGCGAGCGTTGTCTACGTCTATAGGTCTACGTCTGTCTACGTGGATGAGGACATATGCACTGATATAAAGAACGAATGAGACCAGGCCAGGCCATGCATCCATGCTCATTCGACGAGACTACAAGTACTTCGCTACAAGTCGTGACGATGTTCGACTCGGAAGACTGGGCTTGAGTAGCACGAACCTTGAAAAACACCCCCTCGACATCCTTCACAGTAGAATGAGGCCAAATTCAGTGAGTTTAATATCAAGCCCTTCGTCTTTGCATCTCGACAGTCGCTTCACCAAACTCGCCTCCACCCCGCGTAACCGGGGTCGTGTTTCCAATATATCCAAGTGAACGGATTTTAGTCGGTGCAAGACCATACCTTCCTCCACTCTTTCATCGCAACCACCAGGCCACCAGCGAGATTCCACCATTTCGACTAGTTCTGTAGGGAGCTTGATATCTAGATAACGTAGCCTACGAAGTCGAGGAAGCAGACGTTCTTTGTCATCGCTGATCGATAGGATGGGCCAAATCTCGGTTGCATCGGATTCGATGCTCAGGGACCAAATGGAAGGCATGAGCCGGAAGAAATTGGCTATTTCTGAATTGTTTCCTAGGAAAACGTTGCCGAGAGTGAGCTTTTCTAGAGCAAATCCTGACCGAGTTCTCATTTCGTCGAATCCGGGGTGATCGAAAACGTTAGCGTCCGTACTACCAAACCTCAGAGTAAATTCTGTGAGCTTGGGCACGGTGATGAAATTATGAAGTTGAGGTGTCGTCATGTTGTCGATTTCCCAGTTCAACGTCAGGCGAAACAGTTTTGGGAATATAGGGTAAGGCTCTGAAGGGACTTTCGCTACGCCATCCTCCCATTCGTAAATGCTCATTGAGAGTTCTTCCAGACCGGTGAGTTGCTGGAAAAGAGAGGCTATATCCAAGGCACAGCGAATCTCTGCGAGAGAGAGCACCACTAGTTGGGACCAGGGTAGTCTGAAAGTGCGTAGGTCGAACATGCGACCATCAAACCTCAATCGAGCACAACGGAGGCGAGGGCAGAATTCGAAAGTATTGTCGAGGTCATTGTATGAGCTGTAGTATGGATATGGGGAATCTGTGGCGACTCGAATGTTGATACTTTCCAAGTATGTCATAGAAGCGGGAGGTGCTTGAAATAATGATACAAGGGGTTGAGCAGGGTAAGAGACATAGTGAATAGCCTGGCACTGGGAGACGCGGGGAAGAAGGACATCCATGAATTTAGTCAAGGGATCCGACTCGTTCTCACCGCGAAGAGATAGAGAAAGCGGGACTGTTTTGGCTCGTTCAAGCCATGTATCGAGCATTTCCCGCTCTGTATTCGCGTGTACGTGTATCCTGGTCCACAACCAAGGCAGTCCAATGGCAACTTCTCTCCAGTATGAACATATTTGACATAACAAAAGGGGGGCTTCTGTTTTCGGGATCAAAGGGGGACAATCGTCATTGTCCATTTCCAAGGGAGGCGGCGTAAGAGAAAGAAAGATCTCGGAGAGAATCTCGCTTGCGATGCGATGGACGGGAGGGATCGCCCTGGTAGAATCGTTGACTTTAGAGGACTCCAGTGCCTCCAGAGCGCCAACACTACCAATTAGGCCAGGAACCCTCCCTTCGACAAGAGAGTGCTTGTAAGGTACCTGTATCGTCAATCTTGAACATGAGAACTGGTTAACGAGAAGAGTCTCACAGGTAGATCGGTTTCCATCAGGATATCGAAGTTGGGCTCCAGGCAATTCGACCTACCGAAAAACCTGAGTTGCTGAACGTGGTTGCAGAGTGGCATAAGCGTCGGCAAAGCCTTCCGAATCCCAGCGTCACGCGACTGTTCCTTTTCCATCCTGAACCATCGCTGGCGTCGATGGACGTCGATGTCGTACAAGCTCGGCACTTCAACAGACTTGAACTCGCAAGCCAAAGGCGCTTGAGCTCTTCCTTCTTGATCTTCTGCAGTCATCAGGAGTCATCCGGCCTGGCGACCTAACAGGCGAGATGTTTACTGAATTGTCAATGTTACTTAGATCCATAGTACGCGCCAACCACAGAATCTACTCCAAATTACTGCGAGGCGTAACGCTTCAAGCTCCAGAATAGGTAGTACCTTCAAAACTCTAGTACGGATGCAATGAGCCGTTGGTCGTCCTATGGTCATGCTCATTCGTCTTCGAAGGTGGTCTATTTCCCCATCGGGATACAAAGTCACTTCTTCTAATAATAAGTTGCTACTTCGCCACAGAATCGCCACAACCCAGCCTACGGAGAGGAACCCATTGCATTTCTTCGACGTCGTAATCAAGTATCACGGACCGACGTTTTCTCATCCCCATCTATCGGATGACAGTATGTGAACAAGGTGTGTCTTCTATCTCATCTTCAAAGCCCTGCAGTCATGGCTGCCTCGAGATCGATGCTATCTCCGATCTGCAAGGTCTCCTTAGATTGACTGCTAGCCGGGTCGGTACCATAACTATCAGGTGTAGCATGCTACTTCAGCTATGCAATGCGGTGCGGTTTCGTCTCGTCTAGACCGAACGATCTAATGCTCAACTACGCTCCCTTTTCCCCACAATTTCCGAGAAGACAGCAAGGCTGCATACACAGCTTCTCAGTAGAACATTAAACGGTGTCCAAGGTCCATCCTTGTCTACGGCTATTATGCCTCAACCTTGCATTGCAGGTCACACGACTTGCATTGACCCAGTTCTGATCAGTGATCACCGCTGTCTTTCGAATGGCAAAAAAATCGCATTCGCCTTCGCTCCATACATCGAACTAGGACCCTATTATGACTCGGATCCCGGTCCTTGAGGGTCTCCGTTGTCTATAGAAGCGAAGGTTGGGCGCTAAAATCCACTACAATTTCCTCGGCGAGCCCTGCCAAGTCGCTTTCAGTCAGCGAATCTCCATTATCCCACAACACAGCAAGAACTCTGACCTAGGATTCTAAGCCATAGCTTGTCGCACAGGTCCAACTTTGGAGTCTTCCGCTACCTTCGGACCGTTTTCATTTATTCACCTCGATCGAGGACTACATTCAATAAACATATCCCGACGGGCAATTCGATTGACGATGCGTACATACAGCCTTTCCCCGCTCTCTCTAAAGTAAGGCCTTCAATCAAAGTTAGTGGAGTTTCACCGTCTCTATCGAAGCCTTCGAAGTTCCCACTAGATTCTGGATACCACCTAGCCCGGCGATCTCAAGTAGGTCAATCTGTACGCAAACCCCAGACATTTCCCCGCATCCGGGTGGCATCTTATGTCCGTACGGATGAAGGTTTTCTGCGAATCGTTGCTTGTTTTTATTTCGTCGCGCGGTGCCTAACCACCGTGGTTCCTATTTATGTAGTGAGATCGCGACGTCTGACTCCCGCGTGCTTGCTAAGACAATGTACCCTACTTATTTATAGTAGTAAGTAAGTGCGTACTCATGATTTACTTTTATCTGATCCGTTGTCTATCTTAGAATAATCTCGATGCAAGGAAAGGCCCGAGATCGTTGACGTCGATGAACAAGAGAGTGAGTACGTGTTACATGAAATTGAGCACGTATGGTGCGCTTATTAATAGTAATATTGATGGGGAGCCAATACGAAGCTTCCACGCCTGCAGTCGAAACGTCAAAGAGCATGCCACCAGTATACGGTCCAAATAGATCGATTCTTCATGTACTGCCAATTTCCACCGTCAATTAAAATGTACGCAAGTACAGAACAAATCAATTTTCATTTACGATGAAAGATAGAAACACTTGCAAAGCTCAAGTGGTCTTCAAGTGTCCAAGAATTCGGAAAGGCTTGCGCCACCACAACTTTACGGTACCAAGAAACGGCTATGGGTTTTAGGAAGGCGATGCACTCCTAAGAGTAATTTCTCATCCGTTGGAGTATAGAATGAGAGTGTCAGAAGTCGCGAAAATGTTGTATGACTGTGGAACATACGTTGTAGTAGGCTGTGCAGCCTGTGCTCAACCCGCAGGGCGAGAATAATAGAAAAGGAGGCCTACAGACTGCGTCCGCAGCGCCAAGTCTACGCGCTCGATAGGTTGGGGACGATCACGACATGATAACTTGAAGGTAGGAAGATGCAGTGCGCAGATAATGGATAAGCGGTAACGGTGTCGTGTGCATACGTGGATATAGGAGTAAACAGCCGTCCCGATTCTCTTTTCCATAGGGGCAAATTGCCAGTTTAGCTCGGGGTGGCGGAAGTCGTCATAAACACGATCGAGACAGAATGCGGGGTGGCTGCCGGAAGGAAACAAAGGGGCTATATAGGCAGTCGGAATACCATTCCGGCCCAAGGTTTTGCGGAGAAATAACATAAGATCGGTTAGCCGAGTCATTGCGTTGTGGACAGTGCAACATCAGCTTCCGAATTCAACAGAGACAACCATGCTTGGCACAGACAATCATAGCTCCTATGTGAGGAGGTCCATTTGAAGATATCACGTCCTGTACATAGTCAGATAACGGATTAGTAAGTGGAATAAATTTCCAAAATTGAAAGTTCAACTCTAGATGCACGCGCCTAGCCTGAGTACTTCGGACGGCCGAGATGATGGAACATATTTCGGGCGCGTTTGGATTCACATTGGCACGTTGGTTATCGCAATCACCAGTCCAGCACAGGAACTTCGAAGTGAAGATTGGTGTGAGCTTAACCATAATATGGATCACGGTTGAACCATGGAGGCACCTATAGCTATAGAGGGGTAAAAGGATAGATAAGGTGGCCATAATTATAAATAGGTGCTAGTGGAAGCACTCGTACCCACCAATGCAGCTGCATAACACCAGGCGAAGCGATCCGTTCGAGTGCCACACTAGATTTAGTAACGGGATAACTATGACTCGGGGAAGTCAGGAGGGCTTGTCAACGTGTGTGAGTGCGAAGACCGTAACGCTCTAGAGAGTCATAGGAAAGGCTAGCCGATAGCTATGGCCAACGGTCGTTGCAGGCGGTTTTTTCCGTTTGCAGTGATCTGCATGCGGGCTGTATGTAAAAGCGTCAGAGTCGAGAGCTTGAAGACGGAGGATACGGTAGGAAGAGCTTGCCAAACTTCTCGACTCGACCGTTGCTCGACCGCGATCAGTGAAAGCCGAGGCACATCACCGCATTGCGTTCAGAGTAAACACCACTGATATACTCATCCAACGTTGGAGCATCACTATCAAGTAGCAATCATTCAACTCAAGCACCTATATAACCGAGTCTACTATAGCTTCGGCAGCGAGGAGGATGTTCGATTCATAGGGAGTCAAGTTTGTAAAGCAGGGGTGTCGGGAGTCCGACCCATATTAATGAGCGTCGCGTCCTCGCCAGCCTCCGAGGTCGAGACTCGGAAATAACGTTCAATCTGTGGGTTTTCCCCCATGGGCGGAGGAGGGGGAGGGTTACTGTACGTGGAACGTTGGTGATGACCTGTTTTTTTGGGATCGTCGGGGAAATCGTGGAATAATTTTTGAATGTACACACTAGTGCTCGGGCAAAGTATAGGGTCACGAAGACACTTACCTTATCCGGTATACAAGTCAGTAACGGTGGAGCCATCACTATTACAGTAACTAGGATTGGCAGTTATTCTATCCTTATAAGATCACTTACGGGGATGTCTTCTTTGGCGCTATCGCGATCGAAGAAGGAAGAATCGATAAAAAAGATGAAAGGATGGATGCAGTATAGAAGGAAAATTCTCACTCATCTATCGTCCGGCAGGTGGAACTTCCCGCTATTCAGATGTCGATGAGTTTTTTCTGTTGATGAGAAATCGAACTGTGCTGGCTAGGACAATTTTCGTCAGCTTTGGTGGGTGAGAACCTGAAAGTGATGATGGACACGCGTTGAGCGGCAATGCGTGAAGGCCGGAAGGGTTTGTGTGATACCACAGTACTAAATCAGGACACAGCATGATAAAGTTAAGCAAAGCAACCTTACTCGGACGGTAATGCGAACTATGATCATGATCATGTACGGAGTGTTGTTATACCCATTTGTGCGAAGCGATGAGAGAGGTCGTTTCCTTCGTTTCCAGTGGCGCTCTAGCCCGGGATGGTTGTTGAGAGTGTCGTAAGGTCGTGGTGTGCATCTGATAGAACATGCTGAGAGGGTCGCTGAACGATAAGTACCTGGAGGCGCATTGAATTGAATGGAGGCTGGAAATAGCGCCTGGGCTACTTATACACAGGCCGTTATCGAGTCAAATCACGATAACGAACGTGGGCCGGTGTTTTATGAATGAACGTGGGTAGTTGTGGGCGCCTATGGATAGACAGGGCTCCTGTTGTCGTGACGTTAAAAATGGTAACAACCGGTTTCAGTTTGTGCATATGAGGATTACGCGTCTTGTCTTGCGTAGCGCTACGGCCCACGGCGGAGTGGTATATGTCGTTTCAGTGCTGCAAAAAAGATTATGATATCGTCGTTCAGTGTTCGTTGCAACCAGACATGGGGTGACGGGACTTACCGGTGGGGTAGATACACCGCCAATTTATCCTTTTTTTCTCTTTCTGCGCGAACGTTTACGATGTGTTAAACACCCTGGATTCAGGTCTGGACGTGCATGCGATGTCTGCAGTATAAAGTCTTATTAACGTTAACATTTACAAGTATTGAGATAGACGTTGAATGGTCATGGCCAAGTGAGAGAGAGATCACTTATAGATAGACCCGGGCTTGGCACGCACATGTTCAAAACTTGTGTTCGACCTGACCGGAGATGTGATGATGACTTGTTGTATTCCAGGCGACGGAGATGATGAAGTGAGTGAGATTTCGAGAAGGCACCCGATGTGCTCATGCCATTTGTGAAGAAGCGAACATGTACATATTGACATCAAGAATACGGAGAGAGGCCAGACTTTCTCCCTGGATATCGTCATGAGTGTTGAGCTGCGAATGCTTGAGAAATCCGAGGTTCCATGCAGGGCCTACCTGCGGATATCAATCGGGCAAAACGGGGGTTGCCGGTGGATGACAGAAAACAAGTGAGAGGCCTGGGATGATGCGCGGGTGAGACCAAAGGCTGACCAAGTGAGACAAGACCATAGGTGGGCGGGAACCGCGTTTGTATCGGCGAAAACTGACGTGGACCCTGCTGCCGTCGCGGTAATAACGGCAGAGCTCAGGATTGAGGGTGCAACCGTATTGCGAGTCGAGTATGGGTAGATGCAAGAAGAGATGCACAAGAAGAGACGTTGAAGGTCGAACTCGGGAGTGAAGGGAATGAGATGGGGATTGGTGGGCACAAGGCTAAATCCAGTACGAGGATGGAGGCGTGCGTGACATAGGACGGGCAGTGTGGGTGTGACCCTGTGTGACAGGACCCCGGAGAGTGTGCCAAGAATCTAGATCTGTTCATTTCATTTCCAAGCGTTTCCCTTTCTCCTCAGTCGACAGTTCCTCCCCTTTCCTTCTTTTACTTTCTTTTTTTATTTCTTTTCTTCTTCTTAACTATCATCTTCTACCTGCTTGCCTACTTTTTTCATGGCGACTCTTCTTCAATCCCAATCTTTGCCATCATATCCAATGCACCATGGTCATAACCCGCCTGCTGGAAAGGGTATTCTACTTTTGAGTACACCTCCGCTTTCGTATCCGAAACGCAACTCAAACACCCCGTCAAACAACTCTCTTTCCTCATCTGCGTCGGCTTCAGAGTCAAATTCCTCAGCTTCTTCGTCTCTGTCATTTCACAATGCCCTTGCTGACCATCATCAGCACAACCCACACTCTTCAAAACCACGCTCAGGTTCAGGTTCTAATCCAAGCACCAGACGTATCCGTTTTGCCCCGCTACCCGATCCTCGTCGTGATTTGTTGATTACAGATGATGGCATCGAAATCCACGTCCCCGTCGAGGCAGACTTCATGGATCCCGAAGCCGCCTCACTTGCAGACAGAGGCCGCAGCGCCACACCCTGTTTCCAAGATAAAGATAACAACCACAGTAACACAAGACCACACACCCCCACAAGTCTATTAACCCCCGATTCGTCGTCAGACCTCGAGCGGTTCAAATCCATTGACTCCGAGAGCGGGACATGCAGCACCATCACAGCCACCGCTAAACGGCGCTCATCCAACAAACCAAAGTCAAGATCGAAATGGACAGCAAAATTAGCCCCATTCCTCAAAACTTCGTCTTCTCCTCCATCTGACCAGTTTACCGAGTCCGAGCCTAGTACCCCCATCTCGACTGCATCGACCTTCTCACGGATCAACTTCTCGACAGAGGAAATACTTACGTTAGGGACCATTAACCTCTTTCGAGCGACTAGCGCCAAGGACCATCGACGGAATTCCTCCAACGATAGTGATTCGGGCGGTTGGAGTCTCTCGCGATGGACTAGTGGCGGGAACGGGAAAGACAAGGACAGAGGCCGGGACAGAGAGAGGGATTCCTTGGCGCTCACTCGAACATCTAGCCGTAGCCATCGGGATGATTCCGGGACATCAAATGGCCGGTCTACATCCTTGCCGCCCGAGAAACGAAAACAGTCTTCCAGCGTGAATGCCAACGGGTTTTCGACGGGGTCGGTCAGGACCGGGACGCGTATGTTGAATGGTCGTGTCTATGGAGGCAGGAGGAACACGGCAGCGAATGGGAATCCTTTTGCGACTGCGAGAGATACGGAGCCGGAGTTTGTTGAGTGGGGGTACGGAGGTATGGGGAGTGTGAAGAATAGTAAAGGTGGAGGTGGGGGAAGTGCTGTCGACTGGCGCAAACTGCAGAGTGGTGAGAGTTTTGGGAGTGGGAAGGCGGGTGCTGGGGCACAAGGAAAAGACAACGATGATGGAGATGTGGATGATGGTAGTGGCATGACTTGGGTCAAGAAACGGAGAGAACAACGCGAACGGGAGAAGAGAGAACGAGAGGAGAAGGAGCGCGCCCAGCAAGAGCAAGAGAGCGCTAGTGATACTTTAAAGCCTATCATCGAAGGCGTCCCTGTTACCTCCTCGGCCGACGTTGCCTCTGCAATACCCATTGAGAGTCAAACGTCCGACTTGCCCAGTACCTCTATTCCTCCTCCCGTTACCCCCGACTCACCCCCAATTCCACCAATCACACGCTCTGCAACTCACCCTCTCACTTCTACCTCGGATTTTATTGCCCCTCCATTGGCACGCTCTTCATCTCAACCCATCCGTAACCCCGAAGACGAAGGTGAACACATTCTCACCGCCATCAACATCCCCGCACCCAAACCTGCCCACGGACATCACCACAGTCACTCAAGACACCATTCGAGAGTCTCCTTGTCGACGTTGAGCTTGTTGAGCGCGGCTACTGGCGCAAGCGCTAGTGTCGCTGGCGAGACGACGGTGACAGAGGAGGATGGTGAGTTTGGACAGATGGAGATGGAGATGACGGCTCCTGCAGCTGAGAAGGTTGATGTGGAGGAAGCTGCCTCGAAGAGTGAACGTGAGGAGGCTGCTATACTGGATGAGCCCGAGGCTAGCGGTAGGAAGGAGCCCCAGGAGAAGGAGGAGATAGTTGCCAGCGCCAACGTCAGCGTCATGGGGAGTGGCAGTAGCAGTGGTGGCAGCAATAGCAGCGATGACGAAGACGAGGATGAGGATGAACGCGAGCCAGATGCGGATGAGGACGAGGACGAAGACGAAGACGAGGATGCTGAGACCGAGGTTTGTCGATCTTTCTCACTTCTCTTTTTGACATCTAATCACCGTTGGATTATAGGAGCGGAAAACAGCGTTGGGTGCCGGTGTTGAGAAAATCAGCAGGCATAAAGAGAAGTCCAACGAAAAAGCGCAAGAGATTGAAACATAAAAACACGTTGTTTTCGCGCGTCTCGGCAAACTGACAGGAACTTTGGCAGGATCCTCGAGGTTTTCCCGGGCTGTACAACACCTTCCTTCACTCCCTTCGCCTTTCGACTTGGAATGTGGCCACGGTCTTTGCTATTCAGTGCATCTCCTTGTGACTGTCTTGTATCAAAAGAATCACGGTCCCTCTAGGCTTTTCGGATGCCGACCACTCTCCTCTCAATCAACTCATCCGTTCATCTCTCTCTCGGCCTTGGACTTCATTTGTATAAACAACAAAACACATCATATCATTGTGCATCGACAAAGCTGGTTAATCGCCCATCGCCTTATCTTATCGTTATCGTCGTTCTCCTTCCCCACCATCATCGCTTGCACGGCTTGCAACTATTTTAGCCTCATTTTCTTCCTTTCATTTGGTCTGCCCGAACAACAATTTCTCAATTTCGCTCTGCTCCATCACCATTCTTGCACATATATATTTCTACCATTTTCTCATTTTCACCTCTACACCTGTACTTGTATTCTGACCCCAGACTTGCATATATTACCGTCCGCACCTCACATTTCCACTTTCTACGCGTCTTAATCCATCCCCTGCCTCCGAGTCCGTACTGGCTATTCAGCTCGGCTTCTCTTTCGTATGTCCGCTCTGAACTTTTACCTTCATCTGTTCAGTGCTGATTATACATGAATCTTCCACCACCTAGATGCTCTCGCTGTATATACCGACCCTATCCTACCCCATCCACTCGCAACTACATCACACTCTGATATCTTTGCTGATATCTTCCGCCCATTTCTATGGCATACATTATCGTACCATCCCACGTCTCAACCCCTCTCGTCTCGTACGCGTATACATACACGGCTTCGCCTTTTAATCTCATTTCGCGTCTTCTCTACGATACGCCGTTTCAGTCCCAGTCCCACTTTCTACTTTTTTTCTTGCGTCTCTTCGTCAACCAATATCTTGATCGATTCGCCCCTCCCTTCCTCACTCACTCACTCACTCACTGTTTATTCTTTCCTTGTCTCCCTTTCTTTGTCTTTTTTGGGCTTTCTGTCGGTTCTTACTTAATACTAGGCAAGTCTTCTGACCCGCTTCGACTTTATGCAATCCTCACTAACTCCCATTATCGTCTACAGAAGTATTTATCAATCGTCAACCTCTCTGGTCTCTATATACGTCCCAATTCTTCTTGTCACTATCCTTTTTTCTTCCTCTTACTACACATCATCCAGTCCAATCACACCATATCTTGATCTCAGCGGTGTACTTGCAATTGCGTTCACGCCATCCTTTCCATCAATGATCAATTGCCACACACACACCTGTGCCACCCCATTTTAAGTACGGGGACAGCATGCGTGTCTTCGGATAAGTAGTGCACACATACGATCTCCACTGCTCAGAACCTGGTATCGATGCGAGTATCAGTCCTCTTGATTGAACATCTGCGTTTTTGCGTGCAGCGCCTGCCTCAGAGCTCAGAGTCGCCGGAGCTGACCGTACACAATTGACACGTGCTTACACGCGACGCTGATTCACTTGACACTGACTAATTTCATTGAGTTTTGCTTATAATTTATACTCTCGGAATCTGTACAAAAGGGATACACTCCTTCTCTCTTTATAAGATTGCAATTCTGGCTCTCCGACCTTCCCTATCTCTCGCAAAAGCAGCCTCTCTCAGACTTTCCCAAGTAAGGCTCTCGCACTTCTCAGTTTTCCTACAGAACTGACCATAGGCTCTTTCCGTTAGATTTCTAGAGCCTTGTCTACTGCCATGCCTCCTATTCCATTTGATAAACCGACCGTGGACAAGTATGACTTCGTGCTTCTTGGCGGTGGGAGTGGTGGTGTAGCGTGTTCTGTAAGTCGTGTTGAATAATAATGATGAGATGGGGCCATTTCTTGACGGATTTAATAGAGGCGCGCAGCATCTTACGGGAAGAAAGTCGCTGTTGTAGAAGTGTCTCCGAACCTCGGTGGTACCTGTGTCAACGTCGGTGAGTCCCACTATACAGTCGAGATGTAGCTCTTGTGCTGATGCACCATCTAGGATGCGTCCCGAAAAAGGCACGTAGACTCTGAAACGAACCGATATCAGTGTCTAACCGCATGTTCTTCCAGATTATGTGGCACGCTGCTGACCTTCAGGATAAATTCAGCAGCCACGCTGCCGGGTACCACTTCAAAGACTTAGGCTCCCCCAAATTTGACTGGAAAACCTTCAAACCTCAACGAGACGCGTACATCCGCAGACTTAACGGCATATACGAGAACAACCTAGCTAAAGAGCACGTAGAGCACCACCGCGGGTTCGCTAAGCTCACATCGCCCACCTCCGTCGAAGTCACACGTCCCGATGGCGAGAAATACACATTGAACGCTGACAAAATATGTATCGCTACTGGCGGAAGACCCACTATCCCATCGGAGGATCAGATCCCTGGAGCTTCGCTCGGTATCGATTCTGATGGATTCTTCGATTTGGAGGAACAGCCGAAACGCGTTGCGGTCATTGGAGCCGGATATATCGCTGTCGAACTCGCTGGGATCTTCCATGCACTAGGATCCGAGACGCATTTGGTGATCCGTGGCGAGACCGTGTTGAGGACCTTTGATCAGTCCATCCAGGAGGTGTTAACGCCGTGGATGGAGCATACTGGGGTGAAGCTGCACAAGTCGAGCCATGTAGTCAAGGTCGAGGGGCAAAAGGGGCAGACTCTGACGGTCCATACGGATAAAGGCGAGACTCTCGAGGTGGATACCGTTCTTTGGGCTATCGGACGACACGCGAATACGGAAGGTGTTGGTCTCGAAGAGCAGGGCGTCAAGCTTGACAAGAAGGGTGATGTCATTGTCGACGAATACCAGAACTCTTCTGTGCCCGGTATATTGTCGATTGGCGACGTCCAAGGTAAAGCGCTTTTGACCCCCGTGGCTATCGCTGCAGGACGGAGGTTGGCGAATAGACTCTTTGGGCCCGAGAAATACAAGAACGACAAGTTGAGCTATGACAATATCGCGACTGTTGTATTTTCGTACGTTTTTTCCAGTTGGGCTTATTTCTCTGTCTACGTGCTCAAACATTAGTACAGGCATCCCCCCATCGGTACTGTTGGGCTCACGGAAGCCGAAGCTCGCAAGAAATACGGCGATTCCGTCAAAACTTGTTAGTTTCGACTGGTCCTGCTGTGCTTGTATCGAGATGTTAACCTGGAATTCATTATAGACAAATCTTCCTTCAGAGGCCTTTACTTCTCCATGGTCGACGAAGAGCACAAAGAACCTACCATGCACAAGCTCGTCTGTGTCGGCGAAGAGGAGCGCGTCGTTGGTATCCACGTCATCGGCATGGGCAGTGACGAGATCATGCAAGGCTTTGCTGTCGCTGTCAAGATGGGAGGTCAGTATCTCTTCTCTCTCGTGTGTCGAGACATTCTGACCGGCGAATCCATTTTTACTCGAAGCTCGGAAACAGGATTTGGATGATACGGTGGCTATCCATCCTACCGCTGGAGAAGGTGTGTTTGCATATGCTGAGTGCGCGACTGATTTTTCTGACCGCTCCTGATTAACAGAGCTCGTCACGATGCGTTGAGCGATCGAAGAAGGAATAAGTACGCAAGAACGTGACATAGCTTTAATTCGGCCGAGAGGAAAGAAACAAGATTGTATGTAGTATAAGTAAAGATAATATGGACTCATTTGGGTCAATGGAGTGTCCTTCGCCATCCTTCGTGAATAGCCGAAAATGAAATCACCTTGTTACGCCTGTTGAGATTTGTGGGACCTTGTGGGTGCGCCACGTGTTTGGGCGCCTATCCAGGCCTGGCCAAATTTCCGATATTTCCCGTTCATGGCCACCATTGCCGTCCAGTCGACGCCCTCAAGCTCAAACTACATTCCTCCAGAAATCACTGACCAAATCATCGACCATCTCCACGACGATGTGAAGGATCTCGCTTCATGCAGTACAGTAGCCAAAACATGGCTACCTGTATCGCGGTACCACCTATTTCATCAAGTTCACCTCCATGGGGCTAACGTCGCGCAACTCATTTCACTATTGGAATCTCCACATTCAAGCATCGGACCCCACATCCACGTCGTGAAAGTAGCTTGGAACCGTAAAGTCTTGGAATATTCTCGATTCCAACGGATCGTGACTCTTCCGGCTGTATCGATGCTTCATTTCTACAATGTAGCATGGGTGGATATATCAGAGGAGACTCGTCCGTTTCCGTTGGATGGTCTTCCAGGGATTACTGTCCTCAGAATGACAGATACGCGTGTGACGCCTTCGGAATTTATCTACCTCCTGCGAGCCTTTCCCTCACTGCAGGTTGTTCAGATGGAGGATTTCCGATGGGTCAACGATGGACATATATTCCCATCCGAGAATACTGTGAATCTGCGCAAGCTTCATATCGGTGGATTGTACAAGGTTGACATGTTGGACTGGCTTATGTCTTCGCCAGATGTTTGGCGATTGGATTCGTTCAAAGTTGGCTTCAATGGAGGGAGCTCTGAGATGCCTAAAGTCTTAGAGTTTATGCAGATGCAGAAACCTTATTTGAAGGACTTTGTCGTGTCTTTCTCCGTCCCGTCGATGATTCCGAAATTCGATCGTATGTCGAATCATCTTTGCGGTGATCTCTCAGACGTCTGATTTCTCTGTTTGTGTGTCATTCAGAGTTGTTTTACGAGACGTTTCGTTTCAACGACTTCCCCCAACTTCGTTCTATTGAATTACCAGTGGATACCGTCACCCGATACTGTCTCGACGAATTTCTCGCACCCGTCATGTCCAACCTACCATCCTCCATACAAAACATTGCTATTCGTTTATTAGTCTCACCCGACGATGACCTCGAATGGCTTGACTGGCCAGGCTATATAGCCTTGTTCAGAACGCCCAAGTTTTCGAGTCTACGGCGCGTCCAAATCTGGCCAGAAGGCTTGGAATCGACGAAGAAGAATGTTGACGTTGAGGGTATAGTGGCAGATATCAAACGCAAACTGGCAAATCTTGGAGCTTCTAGCATCTTTGTTGTGGCGCCCATCACTAATTGGGACCTTGATCTGTTGTGAATGTGAGTCCATCTGGCGTTTCGTGCCATTGTATTGTGAAGTCGATACTGACCGGGACTCCATCTTGTGCAGGTGGTTTCGAAATCATCATATATCCTGTCTTCTATGACATCTTACAACATAACTATCCGTGGAGTGGAGAAGGGTATACTACTCAGCATCTAGATTATCTATCCGACTATCATATACTCATCATAACTCGCTTTCGAAGTCCTTGCACGCTGATGAATCATTCTAAATGATACTCACTGCGCACGCTAGCGTTCAGGCACTCTCATGTCGCGTTTAGGGCGAATCCTACAGTTGGCGCGTACCCAGCATGGAACCACAGAGTCGAAGATCATTGCGGAAGAAGGACTCGCGCATGGCACCTGACTTTCGAGTCCGGAGACGCGTTCAAAACCTCAAACTTAGACTTGTCATCGGTCTATCTGACGACCGTCAGATTTCCTGCCATCCTATAAAAATATAGTCGCGTATAGAGTGGTTACGAGTCTAGCCAAAGTCTAGCGTTCAAACGTTCATGCTCACCTTGAACACTTTGATAGACTTTGATCCTGAACGTTGAACGCGTTTACCGTGAACGGAAAATGCCGTCAATATCATCGATCATCGATCATCGATCATCATGATGGGAGTCCGTCTTTCGTTGGACTTTCACTCACAAACACTCAAGAAGCACCTTGCAAGTTGCAACCGCGTTCAATACCTCGAAATCGTCAGTGGTTTGGTTCCTTGGCGTCCGACTTGATGGAGACTAATCTCTGCGTGAGTGTTCTCTCGTTAGACTTACTTTCCTGATTGACGATGTAGGTATTTCACAAGAATTCTCAAATCGATGAATTGATTGTCCCTGGCCCCAATAGGCAAACTCCCCTTGGTAGTTCTGGCGCTATGGAGGCACTGGCGTCCTCTCAAGTCAGCGGTCCTACCAGGGCGATCCCTCCCGTCCATCGCATCGCAAGCGAGATTCTCTCCGAGATCTTTCTTTCTCTTACGCCGCCTCCCTTGGAAATGGACAATGACGATTGTCCCCCTTTGATCCCGAAAACAGAAGCCCCCCTTTTGTTATGTCAAATATGTTCGTACTGGAGAGAAGTTGCTATTGGACTGCCTTGGTTGTGGACCAGGATACACGTACACGCGAATACAAAACGCGAGATGCTCGATACATGGCTTGCACGGGCCAAAACACTCCCACTTTCTTTATCTCTTCGCGGTGAGAACGAGTCGGATCCATTGACTAAATTTATGGATCTCCTTCTTCCCCGCGTCTCCCAGTACCAGGCCATTCACTATGTTTTTTACCCCGCTCAACCCATTGTATCTTTATTCCAACCACCTCCCGCTTCTATGACATACTTGGAAAGTATCAACATCCTAGTCAGCGCAGCATCCTCAGAGATAGTCTACACCAGCTCATACAATGGCCTCGACACTATCTTCGAATTATGCCCTCGTCTCCGTTATGTTCGATTGTGGTCTGATGGTGATGAGTACATGTTCGAACTCAGCACCCTCAGACTACCTTGGTCACAACTAGTGGTGCTCTCTCTCGAAGATATTCACTGTGACTTGGATACCACCTCCCTTTTTCAGCAACTCACTGGTCTGGAAGAACTCTCTATTCGCATTTACGAATGGGAGGCTGGCGTAGCGAAAGTCCCTTCAGAGCCTTACCCTATATTCCCTAAATTGTTTCGCCTGACGTTGATCTGGCACATCTACGACATGCCGACACCCCAACTTCACAATTTCATCACCGTGCCAAAGCTTACAGACTTCACTCTGAGGTATGTCGGTAACATGAACGATTTCGACGTCCCGGGATTCGACAAAATGAGAACTCGGTCGGGATTTGCTTTGGAAAAGCTCTCAACCAAGTATGTCTTCCTAGAAAACGAGTCAGAAGTAGCCATTTTCTTTCGGCCCATGCCTTCCATCTGGTCCCTGAAAATCGAATCCGATGCTACCGAGATTTGGCCTATGCTATCGATCAGCGATGGCAAAGAAATTCTGCTTCCTCGACTTCGTGAGCTACGTTACTCAGATAGAAAGCTCCCTGAGGACCTAGTTGAAATGGTGGAATCTCGCTGGTGGCCTGGCGATCGCGACGAAAGACTGGAAGAGGGTGTGGTCCTGCAACGACTAGGATACATTCGCTTGGAAATACGGCCCCGCGATATTATAGAACCGAGTCTAGTGAAGCGACTTTCGAAGTGTAAAGACGAGGGGCTTGATATTGAATACATAGAAGCTGGCCTCAGAATATTGTGAGGAACGTCGAGGATGTGTTTTAGAGGTTTGTGCTGCTCTATTTCATGCCCAGTCCTCCGAGTCGTTCGCACTGATATGAACATCATCACGACTTATAGTCTCATCTCGTTCTTACATCTTGGGAGACTCTTGTCAGTGGCGCGTGAACGAGCATACCTTAGCTTGATGCATGGCATACCTCCAATCATTTATCTAGTTCCTGTTCTGTTGTATATGTTCTAGTCCTCGTAGACAACGCTCGCGGTCTATCTGACGCAAATCTGACGAAGTCACGAACTTGCCTCAAGTTTGGACAGGTGACACAAATGAATTGACTCATTCTTGGTCTTGACCACATCTGAGCGCTTTCCAGCCTAACCCAGTCTGACACCAATCTGACCAGAGAAAGTGTGCCTGACAGCATCTAGCTCTGTTGGTGGACACATTGTACACTATATGCATAATGGATGCATAATCCTCTTCGGCCATCGGGTTCCCTACCGAGTTGCCCACAGTCGCTTCATAGTGCGCGCACTTATTCGGTGATATCTTATCGGTCATCACCTGGGTCTTTTCATCAGGACGATATAAAGTAGAGCAGCTTCGCTGTAATTGGGATCGCCATACTACATCCAGTAGCATGTCTTACAACACCACTCCAACAACCAGCGACCTCTCGATCCTCGATCCCGAGCTACGTGGGATCATCTCGCTCCTGCCCACCACATCCGAAGCAGCGACGGATTCCCAGACTGTCGTCAACTACATGCGCGCGATTCCCGCAGCTCCGCACGACGATCCCAACATTGTCAAGAGAGATATCTTGATCTCTCCTCCCGACGCGTTACCGGAGCAGCCTCCCACTTCCGTGAGAATCTTTATTCCCAAAGAGTTGGACGGTAAAGGCCCTCTTCCGGTAGTCTTGTGGTCGGTGAGTACTACGATCGTCTTACGCGATTTAGTCGTTGGATCTCATGTAGAGGTTATTTGATAGCCTCATGGTGGGATGTTCTCCTTGGGACCGGCTTATTTGAACTCGTTCTGCACCGCTATCGCATTAGGTGCAGGAGTTGTGATGGTGGCCGCAGCTCATAGGCAGACCCCAGAGCATCCTTGGCCAGCTCGTAAGTTCCCGCGTTCCACTATATGCCAAAACCACGACCATTCCATAGATCTGAACAACTATCTTGTGCCTGCTCTCGTGTAGCATTCGACGATGTATATCAAGTCCTAACATGGCTCTCCACTCCCTCCAGCGAGCTTCTGAGGTACTCCATCGACCACAACCGGATTGCTATCGGTGGGACATCGGCTGGTGAGTCTGATACAGCCTAGTTCTCTAGTCAAAGCTCCGGCTGAACCATAAAATTAGGTGCCACCCTCACGGTCGGAATATTCCTCAAATATCGCGACTCAAACAAGCCACTGTCCAAGATACGTCTAGCCATCCTCGAAGACGGCGTCTTCACGGACAAATCCAGCTCATATTCTAATTACCACAACCCTGTCAACAAAATATGGAGTAGCAACGTCACCAAATTCATGTGGAGCCTCTATCTAGGACCTGGGGGATCAGAGGCTCTCCCAGACGATAAGACGAGAGGTTATGCAGTACCTGCTCTTGCGAAGGACCTGTCGGGATTCCCCTCGACGCTGGTTCTGACCGCTCAGTGGGATAATCTGACGAACGATGGTATTGCTTTCGCTCACCGCTTACTTGAGAGTGGAGTGCCAACGGAGATACACGTACGTTCTGCTGATTGATTCTCACTTGATAACGTTACTGACACCAGGACAAGAACTATCGAGGGACATTCCACGTCTCTGACAAACTGGTTCATAATGCCAAAATCAGTGCTAAGAAACGCGGGGATATTATAGATGCGTTGAAGGCTGCATTTGAAGATGTATAGATCTCAATTGACGAGTCCATAACTGAATCCCTGGGAGAAGGCATGTATAAATACTTGGGTGCACTGAATCTTGATACTTTTAGGCCCTAGCCCGATGTTCCAGTGCTAAGCCTCGGATGCGGTTCGATCGCGAATTTGCTCTTGATTCGCTCCACGTTCACTCTCTACGGAAATTTGCCGGAGATGTACTTGCTCAACGTCGCACTTGATGACAATGACTGCGAGGTCGACTTGTTGCACTAGTCGATATACCGTATGCTACACGTGCATGCATCATGTATGACACGAGCCATTCTTATCTCTGGCCGAATTGTGATATTACCACAAACGCCTGCCGTGACATTAGTATTCGGGACCCTCACCGCGAGTGGCAGCATGCACAAGGTTCCAGCGCCCATACAACCCCCCCCCCCCCCCTCCCTCATATACAACACTCACCTCAAAAAATTCGTAACTCTGCATGACTCGGATGCCCGCGAAAAACTCGTGAGTCTCTTCGCAACTTCATCACTTGATAATAATGACGTTCATTGCTAGGCCCTACAATCAGGACACAGGTCCTGACCCCACAACAGTACCTCTACCTGAATCGCGGTCATCTTCCCACTCCAAGCACAAAAGAGTTACTGAAGTCGGCGATGGCATGCACAATGCCAATGAGAACAACGAGAGGTGTGTTTCATTATTCATTGAGGTGAATAGAGCTGGAGCCGTCACCATCTTTAGCAATCTCGAAAAACTTCTCAAAAAGCAGATCGAAATACTTAGTCGGATAGACGAGCGACAGGAGAATGCTGGTATGTTATGTCCTTTCTGTCATACAACAGTGCATTGCCACTGATGTCCTCAAGATCTTTCTCGTCAGCCATTCCCGCCCGTAGCAGAATACAGCAGCAGTGCCTGGAATCCGCTGCTGAGATCTGCTCTAAGTCGTATCGACCCGGTGGTGGATCGTTGGCGGGGCAGCCTGGATGTTCTTCTTGTCTTCGTGAGTCACTTTGGGGTCCCTCCAAACTTTCTCTGCGACATACATTGAACTTGTCATTGCGCTTTAAGGTCGGCTTATTCACCGCAATTGTCACTTCCTTCTTTGTAGATTCTGTTGAATCGTTGAGCCCTGATGCCACTGCCAGAACAAACGAGCTCCTCGCCAATCTCACTGAGATTGTCATACAGCTCAGTGGCGCCCAGGCTGCTCAACTACATATCTCTAGGCCAGAAACATTCAAACCGGATGCGTCAGACGTTCGTATCAATGCGTATTGGTCTATTTCTCTCGTTATCAGTGTAAGCGGTCCCTCAAAATCATAGATTGTCTCACCCATTCGTCTCCTATGTAGATTTCTGCAGCGGCTCTAGCAGTTGCGGGCCGTGCTTATGTCTCTATGCTCACAAAGTCCTCTGGCAAGCTGAAACCCCATGAGAGGCTCGTGGACATCCACAAACGCTGGGAACAGGCCGAACGTATTTTGGGACCCGGTCTAGAAACACTTCCTGTTATCCTCACCATTCCCGTCGTCCTGTTCCTCGTCGGACTCCTTGAAAGCATCTTCTCTGCTGCAATCCAGCCCTCACATCTTTCGGTCCCTATAATAGTTGCTGCATCGATCTCGGCGGTCACAATTGCTTCGGTCGGTGTGGCTTTATCATACAGCTTGTTACATGCATGTCTTCGTCCCAAAACGTCGCCCTTCCGCACTACTTTGTCCGAGGCGATCAGAAAGTCTAGCCAGCGTATTCGAGCACGCATTTCGCCGGTAGTCCATTCAATTTCGACATCAAATCGTCCATTCATGCAACGTCTTCGGGCATTGGGACAATACATCGCATCCCACATAGATCGCGCCGTTCAAGTTCTTCGGCTCTTGGGTCCACGCATTCTACTTGTAATTCAAACTCTGTTATGCACAAACATTAGCCCATCCCGGCACGGCAACAGCATTGATCTAGAGAGCCACCATTCGGAAAGCGAGGCTGACGAAGAAACCAGATCAAAATCGATACCATGGGACCCCAGCGCCTACGACTCATTGCTTCCCATATCCAATCGTATATATCACACAGTTCTTCAGACGACGCACGATGACGACGCACTTGACCAAGCTGCAGCCGCGTTTGCTTCGATCTGCGAGAACCACAAGACGAGAGATGATTTCTTTACGGAACTGGTTCGGATTCACAGAGGGGAGATGTTACTGTCCAATTTAGAGACAACATCCTTGATTCACCTGTTATCCCCGGAAGCTAGTTATCGATGCAATCTCACTGCTTCTGAGGCGGTTCTAAGACTCAACGATGTCTCAATCACTGTACCAGGTAGGTAGCCCCTCACATGGGAATGTCTGGCACATCTAACGTACCGCTCATTTTTGCCACAGATTGGGTTCCGTTGTGTACTATCTCCCAGAGGATTGGTCTCCTTGACGCACTAGAGGATGCTGCTTGGCGCGAATATAGTCGATTCAATGGCAGCGACATCTGGCACTCCAGCTTCATCAGATCTTTCGCAGTCCTTGTTCATCCTGAACATCCGTCCGGCAGACAGCATAATCTAAACTATATCTTAGAGATGCTGAACTCGCCATATATTATCAAGTCGCAAGGCAAGGCAGTGGGTGCAGCCATTGGACAGAAGGCTATCGATATGGCTTTCTCGACTCTGTTCGAAGCTGTTCTACAGGAACATCGCAGTGGCGCTCAGAGATCCCTAGGACGCATGGACACTATTCCCCCCCTGGCTGTAGATCGCTCGCTGCAGAGACTGTTAGGCCCGCGGAGAGATTCTTCGTCTGTCGCAACTTCGACAATCATGAAATGCCTTGGTTGTTGGTTTGGAACGAGGATTGTCACCAAAGAATGGCTCCGTTCGGATCAAGAGGATCCTTTCATCTCATGTCTTCTTCGATGGATATGGAATGACAGCATCCCGACACCCAAAGACGTATCCAAGCTTACACTCTATATTGCGACCATGGGTCCGAGGTGTACCGAGGTGCTGATTCAACTGATCGACCGCGAAACCAATCCCATCCACAGACTCGACCTGGCGTTCTCTGCCATTAATGGCCTCAAACTTGAACCGGAAAGCCTTCAGCATAACCTTATATCCTTGGCGGCTGCTTTGAATAGTTTGATCCTTACCCAGACTCGGCAGAACCATAGGGGTTATACAAAAAAGCAGGCTAAACAGCTTATTTCGTTCTACAACTTGATTTTCTGTCTGGAAAATTTGTGGCAGTATACTCAGACTGCAGGACAAAACGAGGCTGAGACCGAACGACAAGACATACTGAAATCTATCCGACAATTGTGGAATACTCTATATGGTACCGAGTTCTCTTTTCTTTTCATTTGCGCTCTGAATATGACTGGTCTCTCCAGGTCCTGTTTGGATCAGCTCGAACGATGACTTGCTACTGCCCGATACCTTTCCGGACCAAGCTTCGAGTTTGGCTAGTGTCCACGACTCGGAGGTGTGCATCTAGCTCGTCCACGCATTCCTACATTTGATGACAAAACTAACGAATGCCCGAATCTTTGAACTCAAGGACGGAGCTACTCAACCTTTGGTCGCTATGCCCTATTTTCTAGACTTGACATACGAAGAAGAGACTGGTTCAATGCAGTACTTCAGCGCCCCAGTAAATCACTGAAACCGGTGAAATCATCGATTCATCGCGTCGCCTACTCCACGCCAGCGGCCTTGTTTTGGGGCGTTGGGTCAACCGATCTCTTTAAATCCAGCGACGTTGTGAGTGAGTCGGAAATATGGGTCTTGATTCAATGTGGCAGTCGTGTCGAAGTAAACTTGGCCTCAAGTTTGGCCTGGGTGATCTGTTCGAGACATTCCAGTAGAACGGTCCTCCAAGAGAATTGTAGTCTATGAAGAGGCAAACGTTAACCCTACGACGATGTAGTCGCGTGCGTTCTGAGGGCGAAGGCGCGTGTGTTGAACATTTGCATAGTCACTTGTGACGCGTGGCGACATGTGATCTGTGACTCGTGACTATCGTTCTTCAATCATCTGCCGGAATCCGAATTCCTCCCATCTCAGCTGATTAATACTTTCCTTTCTACCCCACATTCATCTACTCGAAGTGAACAACTTATCCTCGCAATGCCTTACCTAGAACTCATTTCCAACGTCAAGGTAGGGCTGCACTATGCCGACCTCGACATGCGTCCAACTTGACAAATAATACCCCTATTTACAGATCGTCGACCCCAAGGCATTCATCTTGGAGTTTTCCAAGGTTTGCTAGACATATTTCCCTTACTTCTGATATCGATCTCCCGCATTCAAGACCTGACATCTCCTCCGAATATACCAGCTCGCCGCCACCACTCTGGGAAAACCCGAGGCTTACATCACATGCAGCTACACGCACAACGAGACTCTTACTTTTGGTGGCACGTTAGCGCCTGCTTTCGGGCTCACCGTTGTAAGTACATGCTTCACTTTGGATGAGTCATGAGCTGGTACTAACTATTCCCATATAGACCAGTCTAGATAACTTAAGTCCCGAGGCGAACGAGAAGTACAGCAAGACTTTCTCTGCCTTCTTCGCTGAGAAGCTAGGCGCTGGTGACGATCGTGGATATATGTACGTGCTCAGACACTCAACCTATTTGGTTATATCCTACTGACATTCTGTTCTGCAGCACCTTCATTGACCCCGGCCGGGCGTACATCGGGTAGGTTTTATTCGTTCTACGCGTACGTTTGTTATTCATGCTTTGTTCCAGGTTCAAAGGAACAACCTTCCAAACGATTTTCGGCGGCAAGAATTGAAGGATTGGAGAAGAAGAACAATTGTGAAGTGCTGTACTCATGTAATAGGATCATCCCTGAAATGTACAAATTCATCTGACTCTGATCGTCGAAGTCCTCATTACAATCAACTGTTAACAAAGACATATGCAAATTACGCTTTTGATAGTGGGATCGTACGATCACGAGCAACTACTATGCTGCCAAGTCATAGAAGGCCATCGAAATACCGAGAAGTGGTGGCATCCTTTGACAAAACCGTCGTCGAGGACCGTTCTCTAAGACTAGAGAGGATCAGCCTGCGAATTTCAGCACCCCTCGGCTGTTCGCACAACATCAGAAACCAATCCGAGACAGAATAACGAATACGTACATATATTTCGCCTGGACTTTCAGCGTCGTCGCTGTTGGATGAATTCGGCTCCACCTGGTCCGTAGTGGTACTACTAGGAGGACATGATTCATGTTGCGAAGGATATGCTGAAGTGATCATTCCTCGGATGTTAGTTCCTTGCGCTGTATCACCTCGACCGTGCCAATGGGGATGATGGTGATGGAGAGCCGAAAAGTGGGTTGAAGACATAAGCAGTGCAGAGGACTCTACATGTCTCGGAGACCTCGAAGCTTGAAGGAAACGGCGAGGACTACGGATCTTTGGAGATTCTACAACGGAGAACGAAGGACTAGAGCGTCTTTCGATGGCAGCTAGTCTGCTTGTGAGTTCCTCTGTTCGAGGCATGATTTGTAGATTCAGCTCATCTCTAGTCTTCGCGACCAGCGCGATGACTTGTTCGACAGGGACATTCTGCGAACCCTCAGGAGTCTGGAATTGTTATCATCGAAGTCATGCTAGCATAGACTGCTTCAACATACCAATATTCTGCCTAATATTCCGTTTTGTACAGCTTCGACATCGATGGTGACCATGTCGGACTCCTGATTTGTTCTGTTCAAGAAGCTTGTTAGGACTCAGATATCTGGGGCACACACAATCTCGAGGAGAACATCGCCCGCCACGAAAGACTCTCCCTCCTGCTTTTTCCATCTCGTAATGGTCCCTTCGGTCATCAGAGGGGACATGTATGGCATCAGAATTGCGTTTCGCGATATAGATACATGGAAGTCTGCAATATTTATCAGTCCTGAGGATCAACGATACATCAGATTATCGACGCTCACTTCGTCTGCTCATAGAGGATTGTTGGGATCCCTGAAATGAAGGTATTCTGGAAACTGCAGGCATGGTTAAGAAGCGCGGGATGTACATGTTGGCCAGCAACACTTTCGCAGAACGAAACCTCTAATCTGGGGTATTTATATCCAAGGAAAGCCTTGTGGGGATGGTCAGGTCAATGGGCATGCGTAGGACAGCTACAACGTTGCCTTCAAAGTGTGGGGTATCGATGTGCATAGTAGTACATACGAGCGCGTTGCGAAGTTGACAGAATTCAAGCCAGTCCCCGAATCCTTTCCAAACCCAGTAGTCATGCGACAACCACAAGGATTGCATAGCCCTCTTGAGTCTTTAACGAGTTCCTTGCTATGCATATGTAGTGGAGGAGTTGAAAGGCACCGTCGGCAAGCGAGTCGACGTCCAAAACTTTTCCAATGATCGACACCGACAAACTCTGTCTCCCAACCACGACGCTCTCAGCAACTACGACAGTCTACCCTCCAGATTCGCTCACTTTCTTCGGAAACGAGTCCATCTCTGGCAGCTATCAGCCATAGTTTCACCAGTAAACATAATCTGGAATGAAGCAATGTATCGTTATTCACAAGTTTGCAGTCTGCTATTCATTGTACCTCATATCTTGGATTATTCTCGGGCCAGCATCAGATCTATCTTCTACGTACGTGAGTATTTGTGACGAAGACTTCGCATCTCGCCGGTTTCTCATGTCATGATCTACTTTTACTTCCACTGGCGTGCGTACGTGCATCTTTCTATACTCCCACTGACACTCACGCCGATGCCCCCACCAAGAAACATTCCTACAGAACTCACTGATCTTATCGTGGACCATCTTCACGAGGATCGATCATCCCTTGCTAGGTGCAGCACTGTATCGAAAACCTGGCTCTTGACTTCTCGTTATCATCTCTTCCATAAAATCAGGCTCGATGACACCAACACTTCATCTTTCATTGAACTATTGGACTCTCCAATATCTACAATTGAACCCTACATACGTCTCGTCGAAATAGACGGAGCTCAGGAGTTTTTTGCTCTCACTCGTCTCCAACGTATCTTCTGTCTATCAGCCGTCACAATGCTGCATCTCAATGCCGTCTCCTGCTTGAACGTACCAGAAGAAACTCGCTCGTTCTTACTGAACGGGCTTCCAAACATCACCGTGCTCAAATTGTGGAACACAGCCTTTATGACGTCTTCTCAATTTATAGATCTTCTGCGCGCTGTCCCGTCACTACAGATCTTTGAGATGGACCATTGCTTTTGGGGCCGAAGTAGTCCTATCGTCAAAATTCCGAATAACATACATCTACGGAGGTTACGTATTGGAGGGGCCAGGAAGGTCCACATGTTGGACTGGCTTCTTGCTTCGACGAATGTCTGGAGCTTGGAGTCGTTTAATGTCGGTCCCCTGGAGCGTAGAGAAATGCCCAAAGTTTGGGAGTTCATGCTGACTCTCGAGCCGTCTCTGAAAGACTTCGTCGTGTCTTTCTCCTCGGAACTGGAGACAGAGAGTACGTGAGACGATCTTTTGAGGCCATTTTTTGGTTTAATCAGTCTTGCGTCTAGAATGGTTTCTAAAAGCCTTCCATTTGAATGTGTTCACCCATCTCCGCTCCATTGAACTACCCATAATCACCAACGAGCGGGTCAATCTTGACGATTTCGTCGCTCCCCTCCTCTGCAGTCTGCCTCCTTCCATAGAAACAATCACCATCCGTCTTCTAACGCTTCGAGCCTCTGAACTCGAGTTCATAGATTGGTCGGCTCTGCTATCCTTGTTCATGGTACCCCAGTTCTCGACTCTACAGCGCGTTCAAATGTGGCCTGTCACTCGGAAGTTGGACTACAGGTTTTTTGATCTTGACGAATTGGTGGAATTATTGAGGGAGGTACTGAGAAGACTCGACGCCCCTAGCATCTTTGTCGTCTCTCCGATCACCAACTGGGATCTTGATCTGTTGTGAGCGCGGGTACGTCTACTTCCCGTCATTTTGAGGTGTATATTTTCAACAGAACTTGCAGAGAATTATACAGTTACATCTTTTGATTATATGAAATATGGAACACTGCTTCTGCACAAATTGCCTGCAATTCTCAATGAGACTTTCAGCGTCGCGACCGTGACGCGTCAGGGTTACGTAGAAATTCTTTTCCGAGAGGCTATTCGCCTTCAAGTCTAATCTGAGTTGTCTGACTAACAATTCGTAGATTGGAGTTATCAATACCGATGAATAGGATCCTTCTCAGACGTTTCGAATGGATTAGCGTGTCGAGGAAGGGAACATAGGCTTCTCATGTGGCTGTGCGCCCCTGTTGGATTCGGAAGCTGACAAGCTGTGTCCGCGATCGCGACGCGTCAGGGTCACGTGGATTCTTTTGTTATATAAAGGTTCCACCGCCACCAGTCCACCTTGCTTTCAACCCTCACTACATTGCTCACATTGACCTCGAAAACTCCTGCTTTTGTGACAGTGGACCACGGCTCTTCTAACTGCAATACTCAGACGATACTTACTGCCACAATAGACATTCAGGTGTGTCACCTTGACCTCGCCCCTCCCTCGAACCTCACCTTCTCCTAACAGAAAAACTCTTCAAAGGATTGCCACTATGGCGCGGCTGCCTTTAGAGCTTACTGATATGATTGTCGACTACCTTCACAGAGATTATCGCTCGCTTACTCAGTGCAGCGTTGTGTCCAAGGCCTTGCTTCCTGCCTCTCGATATCACCTGTTCAATCGAGTCAACCTTCGGAACGCCAGTGTCGTATCATTTGTTGACCTACTGGCCTCTCCGCTCTCCACCATCAATGGCCACATACATTTTGTCGTGATATCGGGTACACGACTCCAGCGCTTTGACCTGAACAATGTCCAGCGTATCTTTGCTTTGCCATCTGTGAGGACATTGTCTCTCCACTCTCTAAATTGGCATACACTTCCAGAAGGCACTCGCGCATTTTTGTTGGCTGGTCTGCCCAAACTAGTTACGCTCAAGCTGTGGCTTGTGTCAAACCTACCGGTCTTCTCCCAATTCCTAGGATTCTTGCGCGCCTGCTCATCACTGCAGACTCTCGATGTGGCATGCATAGAATACGACAAGATGACTAGCTCCGTCATTCCCCCACGGAGCAACATACGTTTACGGAGGCTAGAGATTGCAAGTGGCCCTCCCGATAAATTCAACAATGCCCAGATGTTGAGAGGGCTTCTAGTTTTGCCAAACGTCTGTCACTTGGAATCCTTCAAGTATATGTACTTGCGCCACCAAGAAATGCCCCAAGTCTGGGATTTTATGCAGCTTCTGAAACCGGTTCTGAGGGATTTCGTTGTGTCTTTCGCAGACGAATCGCAAAGTGCGGCCAAATATTGTTTGTTCATGACCAACTGCTAATTGATATATTGATCTATAGAGCTTTTCTTACAAACCTTCCGTCTCAACGACTTCACCGAGCTTCAATCTATTGACTTTCCCATCAACACCACAAAATTAGTCGACTTCAACGAGTTTCTCGTTCCCGTTCTCGGCATCCTTCCGCGATCCATACGGCGTATGAGAATTCACTTGTCGATCAGCACAATAGGCGAAATAAAACACGTCGACTGGCCAGCCTTGATCGCTCTATTTGCAATGTCTCAGTTTCCGACTTTGCAGCAGGTCCAAATCTTGGTAGGCCGTCGTTCGTTGACGAGGGCCCGGGGTGAAGAAACGAAAGTGAAGTTGGTGAGGACACGACTGGCCAAATGCGGTGCCCCAAGTCTCTTCGTTGTTTCGCGTGCAAGCGACTTTGACCCCCCTAACCTCATAATTTGCACGCAAACGTAGCTTAGACCTTTGTCCACAGACTTTGGACACTACTAAGATCAACTTCGAGCATATATTTTTCACTGCCGACACAGAGCAGAACACTATAGATGGGCTTTTTCTGACCTTGACTGTGTCCATGTACAAGTGATCTCATACGACTGTATCAGGCATAGGAATCATTAAGCGTATACGATCGTTGGTATCTTCCCACAAAGTCCGGAACAACATTAGGACTTCTTGTTTCTCGACCTCAGCTTCGTCTTCCCTCCAACTGTACAACCTAAGGTCCTGCAGTGTGCGAATTCGGTCATGAACTGAGACAAGTAACTCAGCCTGCTCCCTCGAAAGGCTTCGGTGGGGCTCACGAGTGTGGGCAATAATTAGATTGACGAGACCAGTCGCTAAGGAAAGAAAGTTGCGGTCAAAAGTGTTGTCGGTTCTTAGTAGGTCATGCAAGACAGAGAAGGCTAGATCAAGACTGTCAGTCCGACTGCTTTCGAAGTGAATCAATGACATCAGCACATCCACGATGTATCGATAGGGAGGGCAGAACCAGAGGGCCCAGGAGTGGATTATATGGTTGACATGGTGAAGGAGATCGCCACTGGGGACTTTTTTCCATAACCAACGAACCATGGCGTCGACAAAGACCTTCCGAGGAGCAGATTTATTTGATCCTGATTCCAAGTCCGACTCGGTCGTACTGCTCGTGAAGATGTTCGTTCCATCCCAACAAGCAAGACATGCCGCAACATCTACTGGAGAACATGAATCTAACGGCGAAGAACCTAGAATACGGAGAAGTGCATCGTCGACGGCTCGGGGATTGTCAACACGTTGGTCTTCGGATAATGGAGACTCGAGTTGCCACGACAGCATCTCGAATACAGCTGAGAAAGCATGGGTGATGGCGCTCGTGTTTGGGACAAAATGATAGCGGCCACCGCTCTTGTATTTGACAGACTTTTCAAGATGCGCTACTATCTCTCGCAGGAGTAGATGACCGGTGATAACATCAGGTTGTTCAGGGTATGGGAGAGCGTCAAGGTGTGGTCGTCTGTGGGTCTTCATCATGTGCATCATATTTTGCGATACGGTTGCCCACTGGCATGTACCCTGAGCTTGGGTAGTGCTCGAACGAAGATCGCAGCGCATGCCCCAGGATATTAGCATCAAGACATCTTCGAGAGTCGGAACACTGTTGTCCCAAATCCGTCGAATTAGAGAAGGAATCACGTCACGTGGGTCAATCGGAATGTCAGAGAAACGGCTAAAACCGGTCCATCTGCTCAGACACTTTGCCACGGTCAAAGGTGCAATAGAAGAGCTTGAGTTCAACGAGTCCGCGAGACGATCAACAAATACGTCAGTGGCATATTTTGGAGTGGTATCGGCACCATGAGCTGCATCATATAAGACCGCGAGAGCCATCTGGCTGACTCTCTGCCCGATGAAAATATGGTCACGTTCCGTTTCCTCGATGTATTCAGAATTGAGTATGTTGACTATGCGGGAGAAGTCAGGCTGCTTGTTTGGTAGACTATCAGTCTGTCGCTGTCGGTGAGAAAGGACTGCGAAGGATTGGATGAAGGATGAGCGCCAAAGGTCGCCGCTACCCTTGAACCGTTCGCGTTCACGTAGTGCGGCGTCAGACAATGCGCTGAAAAGATCGAGCCTCTGAGAGGTACCGCAGAAGGGAATGTCCGCTGTGTAAAATCAAACAACCATCTATCAGATGCCATAGAGCGGTGAATACTACTCACCTTTGCGAAGACGATTTAGTCTTAGGATAGACTCTGAAGCGGTAAGATTGCATCGATAGCTGGCTTCCGGCGATAGCAGGTGGACTAATGATTTTATCTCTAGATTCGAGAGTAACACCTTAGCAGGTCCCCATCTGACTGCGTTGTTAAATATGTATCGTGTAAACCGATTCTCGCAAATGGAAGGAAAGGCTGCCGCGGCTTGGTCGAGAGAATCATCTTCGTGGGTCGCCTGAAGAGTTGCGTGATATGCACGATCAGTGTAGGGAAGGCATTGATCATTGGCCATATATTGCTCCAATGTGGCCTCCTCCGTCTCCGTGTCCTCTACCACCTCCTTCTCGATCTCGTGCTCAATTCCGGGAGACTGGCTTTCTACGTCAGATTTCCAAGGTTGGAAATAAGGACGAATTCGTGCTGAGATGCGCTTAAACTGGACTCGAGACTGAAGTTTCCAGCCCAAAACTTGGATACATCCAATGAAGGAATACATATGTTTTTTGATCCATCGAAAGAGACGTGGTGGAAATTGTGGCTTGATGCGCTGACTCGATGTGTAAATGTACCGAGAGATAGTCGTGCGAAAAGGAGAGGTCTCCGGATGACGATTTGCGTGAACTAGGGTATAAAATAAAACCACGCCAACCAGAAGCAGAACGGTGGCCGAAAGGGATGCAGCCACAATGACGGGAGCTGAGGTACGAGGCGAGCTCATGGCGGCAGAGAAAATATTATCGAGAAGTCCAATGAGGAAGAGGACGACCGGAATGGTAAGGATGATGGGGAGGGTCTCTAGCGCAGGTCCGAGGATGCGTTCAGCTTCTGCCCACCGTTGATGTATGTCAACGAGCATCTCGTGAGGCTTGCCAGTGGACTTTCTGAGTACAGCGAGGAATGCACGGCCCGCGACTGCCAGAGCCGCCGCGGATATCTGCGATAACGACAATTTAGTCGAGAAATGAATGGACATTATGTAGGGACTCACACTGATGATAAGGGCAAGCGACCAATAAGCGTTGACTCGAACGTCTGACGCGTCTGGCACAAACGGAGCTGATTGGGTGATATTCAATCGTGCGGCCTGTATACCACTGATTTGTATGACAATTTCCGTCAGATTCGCGAGGAGTTCGTTGGTCCTCGCAGCTTGGTCAGGGCTGAGGTTGTGGACCGAGTCGACGAAAAAGGATGTCACAATAGCCGAAAAGAGACCAACCTGGAAGGCTACTCAGAATCATGTAGATCAAGTTTCCAAAGACACTTACAAAAACTAACAGAACATCGAGGCTGCCTCGCCAACGGTCTACTATCGCATCGATGCGTTCCCGAGCAGATTTGAGGAGGGGGTTCCATGCACTACTGCTGTGCTCTGGAACAGATGGTAAAGCTTGACGAGAAACATCTTATCATGCTTTGTTAGATGGAATCACAGTGTGGCTAAGGTGACTCTACGTACCGGCGGCTGCCTGTCGGTTGTTCATTTCACGGAGTAAAGTCTGCATGTCAGATAGCAGACCGATTTGCTGTTGTAGCAAGCCTTCAATAGTTGGTGTACCCCTGAAACTCAGTCAGTGTAAGAATCAATTTCGTGAAAATCGTGGACCCACTTTTCGTCAGCGAGTTTACGCTCGATTTTTTCCGGTTCAGCGATATCGATGGGCATCACAGATATATCCGCACTGCCAGTATTGGCCTCGACTGAAGCCTTCTCAATTCCCAGGGGATCAGATTTGCGAGGAAGCGCTCTATCGAAGGAAATAGCAGATCTTCTGTCGTCGTGGGTCCCGTCTGTAGTGTTAACATCTGCGCTAGCCATGGAGCAAGAATTGGGATCTGAGCTGTTCCTCG
The DNA here is from genome assembly GCA_009761415.1 of Sarcomyxa edulis. Taxonomy (NCBI): domain Eukaryota; kingdom Fungi; phylum Basidiomycota; class Agaricomycetes; order Agaricales; family Mycenaceae; genus Sarcomyxa; species Sarcomyxa edulis. Next base: position 563,535 of record QUOL01000010.1, read on the forward strand.
TGGTTGAGAGGAGGGACACGAGCGCTTATTCGTGGTGTCTGTGATGTTTCGTGAGAACAGGGTGAATGTTGCTATTTATGACGAGTCAAGTCAATATCGACCGGTCTAGGGAAAGTCGGTGGTGATAATCCGTATGCATTGATCAAAATAGATAGCAAGGAGGCAGTGAATTTCTACCCGAGTAGTTTGCATGGTGCCATGAAAGGCCATGAATTTGAGTCGAGTCCATGGTCGGTCCATGGACAACTTGAGGGACGCGACCGTCGCGACGCGTGGATAAGGCTGTAGCCAAGCAAATCAGCACAGCATCAAAGCGCCGGAGACCTCCGACCGGACGGCCCCCTAAAGCCTGACAATCGAAGGAACTCTTATAACCAGTGTCACTACCGTAGGACACTTATAATGCATCCCAATCCCAGCAGCGTACAATCAAGTCATTAATCCATGGGGCAGCAGGCGATCGACTGCAGCCATCTTATAGCTCACTTTGTGACACGAAGAGCAAACTACGAGTCGATACGGCGCCGCGTGTGAGATTCAAGAAAGTGACGAAGGTTTCGCCCTACATCGACGGTCTTCGCGCATCAGTGAGTGAACCATGTTTCTATTTTGTAGGTGTGCTGATGATCATGCAATCAAGTACGATAAAATCCGATCAGAACAAGGGGACGCGTCGCAAGTCGCGTACTTTTGTTTTCTCCCGAACCAAAAAACCCGTTCAGCGTTCGGATCTCGTCTTCACCACGGGGCTTCATAACTGGGAGCTCTGAGGTTCTTATGGCGGAGCTCGATCAGAATTTTTCTGCGGTGCGTATTGCGAGTCAATCTAGAGATATGCAGGAGTCGATATCGTCGAAAGGAGGATCTAGCGCATCCAGTGCAGACTCATCGTGAGAATGAAGAAGACAACCTCATTTATGCTGGTCCTGCCCTCTAGATATTTCCGGCATAGTATGGAAGCCAAACATACAATGACCTGACACGCCCTGCCGAGCTCGCCCCTATACGACTCAAAGTCATCCGCCGGGACCAACTTGTTCCTTAACTGCTATTGCCTCAACGCTAAATAATCCGAGCCCGCCCTTCATAGAATGTCCTTTTCTATGTTCTCCGAGTCATTCCCTCCAGCATCCAAGTTCACGGTGGATGACATCCCCAACCTGTCCAGCAAAGTTGTCATCGTCACAGGGGCTAACAGCGGTGTTGGGAAAGAGACGGCAAAGGTGAACTTCAGACTCTTGTGCTTATCATCTCGATATCTAGCTGATTCGTAGCAAGTAGGCGATCCTCGCCCACGATGCGAAAGTCTACATAGCTGCCCGCGACGAACCAAAGTCCGAGTCGGCGATACAAGATTTATTCGCAGAGACAGGCAAGAAGGCGATCTTTCTCAAACTCGATTTGGCAGACTTCCAGAGCATAAGGGCAGCGGCGGACGAGTTTTTAGGAAAAGAGAAAGAATTGCACATCTTGTTCAACAATGGGTGAGTTCGTGTATAGATGTCCCGAATTTCGAGTCTAACTCAACTATAGAGGAATCATGTACCCGCCGATGGATGACCTCACAGCTGACGGCTACGATCTTCAGTTCGGAACCAATGTCCTTGGTCATTTCTTCTTTACAACTCTTCTCATACCTGCTCTGCTTGCTGGTGCACGCTCTTCCTCAGACAAGACCGCTCGAGTAGTCACGACATCGTCTTCAGTACATCATCCCCTCGATTTCAATACGTTCAGAGACAGCCCAGCACGAACGCAACTAGGCACGAAATTGCTGTATGCTCAGAGTAAAGCTGTTGCGTAGACTCATCTCATGGGGCTGAATTCAAACTCTCTAACATAGATTGGTTATAGGGAGATATCGTATTCGCGAACGAATTGGCCCGACGATATGGTGATCAAGGGATAGTCTCAGTCTCCGTGAATCCTGGTACGCTTCGAAACCTTTTTTCAATCCAGCCGCATTCTCACCGTCATCTCTAGGAAATATCAGGACTGATCTGTATCGACACTCCCAGAGTTGGTCCGAGCATGCGTGGCAAGTACGTGAGATCGCCTTTCTACACAGTCTCAAATTATTTCATGATTCAGACCGTGTCTTTGCTGACTTCTATCAACAGGCTCTAACCCTCTACCCGGTCGAATACGGCGCTCTCACTCAGCTCTGGGCCGGTACATCGGAAGACGGCGCAGAATTCAACGGGAAGGTTAGCTTCCCTCTGCTTGCTATCAGCTATAATAGCTTCGCTTTCTAACATCTACTAACAACCCCAACAGTATCTGATCCCATGGGCGCGGGTTGGTACCGCAGAGAAGGAACTAGAAGATCCCGAGCTAGGGCAACGACTCTGGGAATGGATGGAAGAACAGGTCAAGGATTTTTGATTGGCAATAGCTGGTCCGTCCTTCGCATATGACATGTATGTTTCCTCGTATTTGATCCTCCAGCTCGCGGATCATTCGATGAATAGGATATCGCTGTTTCGTGATCAATTTGCAAAAGAGAGCCAGACAGATTTCAATGCAACATCCTTTAGCGATATCCACCTTTAACTTGAAGGGTAGTGGCGGTGGCGGTGGCGGTGGTCTACAGCGCTGTCAAGACACTGATAATATCACTCACCTTTCTTTCGACATCCAGATTAGCCACTCCGCCACGTTTACCTGCGTAGCCCGCCTTCTACATCTTAGTCTACTCGCTCAAAGAGAGTGGTCGCGCAGTACGTCACTACAAGGTGCGCCACCCTATTATTCATCTCGCTTTCACAAGCTGATCAAAAATGTATTCTTTGTAAGTCAAGTCCTCAGGTAAGACAAACATGTTACCACCCGGTCGTCCGTTTTCACCCGCAGGGTACATACTTCATGATCCGAATGGGCTTTATATAACGACTCTGTTTCGTAGATACAATACCCCACTCTTCACCCCATTCGTACTTTACTCAGTTCAGTCTTGCCTCTTCGCAGATATATCATGCCTTCTCTCGAGCTCATCACCAGCGTCGAAGTCAGTGATTACCCTTGTCTCTATATATTTTGTTCTGACCCTTGCCTTAGTTGACTGATGCTAGACCGTTGATTGTGGAGCTTTCGAGGGTATGCTGTCCCATTCATATTTACAATGAAACTATCAATCAACATGCTTATCACGTGCATAGCTTTCCCTTCGACAGGAACATTCTGCGGACCCTCAGCCTGATAGACGCCACATTAGCATAATTCGTGCACAATCAAGAAAGAGCCACAGTGCGAAGTATTGAATAGTCTGTATTCTTCAAACCAAACTCTCCAATCGATTCCATCTAGGCGATGTGAGCCTGTGCGTCCAGTGCAGAACGCCAAAGATGGGGTTTTGTTATGGATTCGACATGCTCCGGAAAACTCTGAGTCCATGTACAGAGTTGACTACGACTGTATTATGCATAGGAATCGTTAGTCGTATGTATTATGTGCACAATGCGAAAAACAAGCGTCGTACCACTTTCGCGGATGGTTTGGGGTCATGCGATTCCTCCATCCAACCATCATCACGCTCAATCTCTGTGGAAGTCAGAGCCATCATCTAGGACATAGTATGGCGAGCTCGGTCACTGTAATTATTTCCCGACACGTCCTGTGGCAGCCTGCATCAATGAGTAGTTTCTTCGAATTATTGCTAGAGCGTGCATCACTGACAGATGAAATTGGACCGAACTTTTCAGGATGACCAATGACTTCAGAATTCATGGCAGCTAGCAGGATCTTTGGGACATGAACTGGGTACCGGCACTCTTGACGGTTGGAACGAGGAACGAGCCAAGCAGAGGCTGTGCAGCAACTTCACTGTGACCGTGTTTATCGACCTCAGGCTGAAGCGATGACAGCGCTGAAGCTTGGAGTCTGGTAATATAGGCATCCCGCTTTCAAGGTGTGCTAGATGGTTGCATACATTACTAGTGAGTTATTCTCTACGAATTTATTCCGAACACTGAACAAGTCGACATCTTTCTCTCCAAACGATTCTACCCCAGCAGCCAGTCACGAATGTCTTGCGGCTTGAAGCCACATTTATACCCTTATCGATGGATGGCGAGGCGGCCTGTATGTCCTCTTGGTCTTTGTGAGTGTTCTTTCAACATATTATGCTTGAACATAGATTCATCCCGAAGGTCCATCCATGTTGAGTCTCTCACATTGGTTTTTGGTGGATACACTGCGAATGCTGAGCTCAGACGAAGTCACCCAGACCAATAAGCTCCTGGACAATCTTACGAAGTTGACCGTTCCAACGCAGTGGTGTCCCGGCTTCACGGCTGACCAGCACTCCTCCAGACCCCATTGTTCGTTCTAGACGCGTCGGATGTTCGCGTCGATGCTGGCCAATGCGAGTACTGCTCTTCCGCTCTCATCGTCAGCGTGAGTTATTTTAACCATACGAAATTCACACTGTTCTCCTATTAATTATCAGGTCCCTCCCTGCCTTGGCAGTCACTCGTCATGGGTCGTGCCTCCTTCACTATGTTCACGAAAAGTAAATCCGGAACGCTCTCTTGGATATCCAACGAAGGGACCAGGCAAAACTTATCCGTGGCCCTGTTCTGGAGATCTGTGGTCTTTCTCACATTCTGGTCCTTCTCTCTTGATCCTGAAAACTCTTGATAGCGTCGTCGGTGCAGCCCCCGCAATTTTCGGGTCCTGCAACTGTGCCTATCTTCATCTAGAGACCTCGCCCATTTCATAAGGATGATATTTTCTTGTCCTTTGGTTCGGTTTATTCGTCCCTGCGTTCAACATATCCTCACTAGCTCGGCGCAGGAGGTCGTCTGAATCCATTCATTATCCAGGTACTTTGCAATGTGTAACGATTGATTCTTTTTGTTTCCGAACTATTAGGTTCAGCAGACGTTCTTGGAATCAAATGTTTCTGTTTCCTGGCAAATTCTCAATTGAGAAATGGCCTGCCTATTCACCTTGGAACCAACAGTATCGTTGCCCTAGACTGCCTCAGAAAATCCTGTGTGGACTCATGTTGTCACAAATTGGATCAATCAAAGACTGCATCTTAGGTTGAGCAAGTTTCATATGCGCCACAACGTCCTGTTTGCTAGTGGCATTCGTCTGGGATATTGTTAAGTTCTTCGACAAACATGATGCATTGATGAATGTTTTGCTGGAGCACGACGCGTCCGTACTTTGAACAAGAGAAAGCGATAGAGAGAACGCGGTAACATAATCTATGGGTACATTCTCTAGGTATGAGGAGGTGCAGGACTAGAACAGCCCGGCGAAATAATCAGCTGTCGAGCCTTTCGTTTTCGGTGTGGCTTGAGTAGCCACTTTAGGCGAGGAGGAAGATGGCTTCGAGGGAAGGTAATCTGCAATCACAGAATCGAAATCTGGGGCGACAGCTTGGGGACCTGGGAAGAATATTAGATATGTTACAGAGAGACTCGGATGCTGACTCACATGGCGCAGGAGTTCGCGCACGGACTGAGTTTTGCACCATCGTGGATACGATTAATCGGCGAATGTCTGCTGCACTTAGTGGCTATGGAGAGCAAGAAAGATGAGGAAACACGAAGGGGCCCGAGCGCAGAAGGAATTTGAGTACCTGGGGTACCTCCACCTTCTTCTCGGCTTTTTTGATTTCCTTAGTTTCGGTCACCTCCTTGAACGTTCCTGTAGGTCCAGAGGCCAGTCCGAGGTACGCTAATACATCTCCTTTGGTTAACATTCCTCGTACACCTGTACCTTTGATTTCTTCTGGTTTGGCAATATTGAATTCCTGAATCAGTCGGTAAACAGACGGGAAGAGAGGTCGAGAGTGCTTTGGATGAGCAGAAGAATGAGAGGGTGCAGGGGCGGAGGATGACGAGGGCTCTGGCTTTGGAGCTGGAGGAGGTGGAGTAGGCGAAGATGCCTCTTGCTTAGGAGGAGGCGACTTTTCTTCTGGGGCTTGCAGGTTCGATATGTCGTCGCCTTTCTCCGCTAGTAGAGCAATTACTTTGCCCACAGGTATGTTTTTTGCGCCGTCATTGAGCTAATGTAGAGTTGATCAACATTCGACACGATGATATGTACTCCAATCTCGTACCAAAATTTTGCCAACAATTCCATCTTCCTGAGCTTCCACATCTATTGTGGCCTTGTCCGTTTCCTATACGTTCTTCGTTGGTAATGTGCAGATACGAATTCGAAAAGCGCGTGGTACAATTTCAAGTAAAACGTCACCAGTGATGAACGATTCTCCTTCCTTTTTCTTCCACTCTGCGATTCCTCCTTCAGTCATGGTAGGAGACATGGCTGGCATCTCGAGGTTAGTGATTGCGCTGCGTGGCAAAGACTGGTGTATCCCTGGATGCAATGGTCAGTTTGACTTCTACAGTGTATCAGGTCACCTACATCGTTTGGAATGGTTTGGAGCCGACTGAAGAGCTCTCTTCATCGAGCACGACGACGAGCAAGTGATCCGGTTCATTGTGAGCTCGACGTTGGAAAATGGGCCGGGGGATATTGCGGAGAAAGACCCAAGTCCGGATCAGGCGCTGTATGAAATTCGTCAGTCCATCCCGAAATAATCGACCTGGACCTTCACTCAGACTCTCAGAGTGAATTGCTACTTCTTCACTTCACTCCGACGGGACGAATGCTCATTCTTCTTCTTCTCTGATTCTATCTCTTTCTCTCTGTTATGCTCTTCAGGTTTCAAGACATAGTCATCATACACTTCATCCGTATCTCTCTACCTGGGCTCGTCACCGAACTATTCCGGACTTCATATCCTTAATTTCTTGGCTATCCCGTTCGAAAACTTGCATCGAGACATGCTTTTAATCCTTCAGCGTACTAGGACAGTCGTTACCCGTCTCTTCCATCGATTTGGATTGTACGTTATTCTCTTACCTGTGAATGCATAAGCTGACAAGGATCCACCAGGCATTGCGCTTCTCATCAAATTCGCATCATCTTGATATCATGCGTCGTTATAACATGTCTATTCTACCCAGCTGTCGCGATGTACTGGACATCTCAACCCCAATCTATATCAACTTCGCGCATACTCCATGCATTCGTCGCACCGGACATCGTTTCCGGATTTTATGCCCAACAGGATCTGGTTAATCTATGGTCGGGTTACGACCGCCTCAGAGTCCGACAGGACGCTGTTTCAAGGGCAAGATGTGGTGTAGAAAGGACTTTACGCGTCGAACGAATCTTGATTCAGAGTCCTCTCCCTGAAGATGACGGGGCCTTGAACCACGAAATTCTCCTATCAACTCTACACCTCGAGGCTCGCATTCAAAAGACGATATCTTCCCGCCATATACCATGTCTTAGGAAGTCGGACGGGGGTTGCTTCGTACTTAGCCCCTTGGCATTCTGGAACCACGATAAAGAGAAGTTACTAGACGACTCGAATATTTTCGACACTCTAAGCCTCTCTAGCAACGTCTCAGTTGCTGGTATACCCTTAACTCCACATATGATACTAGCCGGACGAGAATCAAACGAACACGGAACGGCAAAACTGGATTCGGCCATGTTTCTAGCCCTCACCTATTTTTTCCCGGAGACAGATTGTGTGGACAACTCCGAACACATCGCTTGGTTGGCAGTAGTTGAGAACGCTGCCGCGGAAAATGCAGCTTTGACTACTCAGGCGCAGGAACCAACTTTGATTGCACTCGAAGTGAGTCGGGCGGTCTGGTCTTTCTTCGCGATCGATTCTGACCCCACCCCCACCCTCTATTAAGTACGACCCAAAACCTAAGGGGCTAACTGCTATCTCAGCCCTGTTATACTTAGCCTACACAGGCTTCTTCGCGTACGTCACTTGGTCCATGAAGCACATGAACGGTGTTCACTCTCGAATTGGTGTAACGTTCACCGCACTGGTGGAAATTGCCGTCAGTACTATAACCAGTCTGAGCGTTTGTGCCCTGGCCGGATTTCAGATCACTATGGTCCCTTGGTATGTATGTTCGATTCCTCCATTGCCCATCTCTACTCACTCTCTTCGTAGGGAGCTATTACCCATCGTCATCGTCTTCGTGGGGGCGGAGAATATGTTCAACCTTGTAAGTGCCAGGCTTTTTTTTCTCGCCCCAAAGATTTACCGGTTTGTCCGTCCGAATAAAGGCAGACGCAGTCGGCAAGACATCTGTGACACTTTCTGTAAAGCAACGAATTGCTGAGGGTTTGAGTCGTGCGGGGACGTCCAACACATTGAAAGTCGTTTCGTATAACTCGATTTTGGGCGTAATTTCTGTCTTGTCAGCTGGTGCTATACGCCAGTTCTGTGCCTTTGCAATTGTGGTACTTGTCGCACACTGGTTTTTAGCCCATACTTTTTTTGTAGCTGTCCTCTCAATCGATTTGCAGCGTCTGGAGGTAGGCCTTCTGACTTTGAGCTGAGCGATGCGATTCTGATAGGCTCCTCTCATCCCAGCTCGATGAGCTTATCAGGCATAATTCCGGTTTAGGACACACAGCTCTGGATACCTCAAGTGGAGGCGGGATGACGCAGCGACCTGCATCACGGTGGAAGAAATGGGCCCTCATAACGCGTAATATCCTCAATGGTCGTGCTAAAAAGAATATCAGTCTCCTAATGGTGAGTGTTCCCGTCTGAGCCTTTCACATACATTCTAAGTCGGACGTGTTCAGCTTCTCGCCATCACAGCAACATTATACTATACTACTTATCCCGCTTCTACCCAGAACAACGGATCTCTCCAATCTTCTCCTCGCCTTGCACTTGCTCGAGGTAGACCCAACGGAACCATACCGGAACAGCGTTCTCCGGCGCTACACCTTTGGAATTTCCTCAATCCACAGGAGGATCATCTATTGCACCTTCGTCTCGAGGTCCCCACTATTCTAACATTTTGGCCGCATGATGATGTAGACCAGCTCGCTAATCACAAAGCCCATCGTCCCCGATCTGCCGTTGTTACATTCCGACTAACATTCCGATTAGCTTTCTGGTTACTCAAAATCATTGTCCTTCCTATCGCTGCAACAACATCGGTCCTCTATGTTCTCCTCCTTTACTTGTTGCAAAACGCCGATCTTCTCGAGGCCCAGAGAAGCCGGCCCGACCCGGAGTCTTCGGACCAGGCAGACGAAACCACATTAGAGGGGCGGGCTTCGTTCTCGACCCTTCCTCGAGCTTTCGCGACTGACGTCGAGCTCATCGCATCCAGCAAGGATGGGAAGGTCGTTGCCTCGGTAGGAGTCCAGAATGAAATCACGATATGGCACATGGATGATCGTTCCCACATATCTATCGACGCCACCGACATCCTCCTTCGTGCCGCCAGTACATCTTCCGCGCCTTCGACTCTTACAGCCATTGCTGTGGATGACAAGGGTGAGTTCTGTGCGGTAGGGACTGGTGCAGGTATCGCAGCTGTTTGGTCCGTACACAAACATCACATCGAACCTCTACCTCATCTCTTCCTCGAAAATTTCTCCTCCGCGGTCATTGACCTCCACTTTATCTCCCAGAACCATCCGGTACCCGGACGAGATACCCCGCCTCAATCAGGTACAAGCTCGCCTGTGGAACATTTCCCAAGGGCGTCGCTTGTGGTCATTCATAAGCACGGTCTGGTCACTAAATGGGACATTGGTTCCCTTCCTGTCGTTTCATACCTTGCTGCATCTCAGCCAACAAAAGTGCTTCGGGCCAATCTCCTCCGCGTCCAGGGAGACACTCAATTGATGGTCGCATTTTGTCTCGACGATGGATCCATAGAACTTGCGGGCGTCGAAGACATGGATGCTCTAGTTTGCTCCTCCATCCCGGCAGGAACTCAAGATGATATTGTCTCTCGTGTGCATGCCTGCCGTTCAACATTAAATGGCCGCCGTTGTCTCGTCATCGGTGCAGCGACCGAAAGTGGTGTCATCTCACTCTGGGATGGAGTGACTGGTGAATGCATCACTGTTCTTGAGAACACGTTCGGAAAAGTCAACAACCTCCGAATATCCCCCGTTCTTTGTGAACTGTGTCATACTTGTGGAGAACTTCCCATGGAAAGCTTATCCATTGCGTTTTCTGTCGACCACATCGTCCACTTCTTCAAGGTATATCTATCTTTGCGTACCCGACGGTGTTCGTGCCCCAACAATCAGCCGCCTCGCCGAAGGAACTCGTGGGATAGTCTTGGACGCCGGTCACGTAGTAGTAGTTTGGCCTCCCCTATGGGTTCGCCCTCTCACAATCGACTGAGGCTAGCTTCTAGCTTCGAAAGTCCATCGTTCCCTGTCTCCGCCCATGGCGTTCACTCAAGAAAGGTCACCGATTCTGGACGACGTGCTCCAGAGGCCTTATTTATTCCTTTACCAGAAGAATACGATTCTGCTCGATCAGCTGGGCTTCCCTCAGAAGCTCCCAAAAACTCGGCCCTGACGTCTCCTCATCCTTCGCCTTCAATCTGGCAGAAAGTCATCGTGGCGACAGTGATGGATACAATATGCCACAGAGGGAGCTGGGACGTTTCGGGACATAAAGTCATAGGGGTTCGCCGGAAGCCTAGGTCGCTGGGGAGCATGAAAGGCAGAGCATCCAGTGCGCTCACAGGGCAAGCGCATGGACTCACGGCTGCGGTAATGGACAGGTGGGAGTTGTGGATATACGACCCATCGTCTTCTCGTTTGCAGAGTTCATCTTTGGCAGCTCTGGAAACCTCCGAGGAATCATCCACCAAGGCCACCTTACGACCAATATCTGAAGATTCCACTCCTCAACTACCTTTTACACGGGCGTCGCCTTTTTTGATAGCCCGAGTATATGGCCTTGCTGGCTTTGGCAATACAGTCGGGGTATTCGACTTATCTCTTTTGATATGACACTAGGATCTGGATCGGACTTTGTGACTGTCATTGTACTATCTCCACTGTAGACGGATTACACGCGCATGACATCCCTGGGCTGAAAGCCACTTCAGGTATGCAGCATTCTCTGCCTTCGTCAGACAAACGCACATTGAACTAAATATAGACCCTAACGAAATGTATAGACGAACATACCAATATATATATAATGCTTGATTGATTGTACCATTCAGATGCACTATATGTCGTGCAACTGTGCTTCCAGCTGCGATTCGAGCCTCGATGTCGCTAACTCATATATCATTGTCGATTCAGTTGTTCTGGGGGTCTTGTTGGTTATACGAGCGTCAAGGGTGGGCAGTCTCACCGAAATCTGTCAATCGCTCTCAAATTTTACAGCAGCCACCCAGTTTTCCAGTCAATCATGTCTCGCTTGAGATATCAGTATGCTAGTTTACGAGTGGCAAATTTGGGGGCCACATATGACATATATAGCGCGAGGCCTCAGGTGTACTGTGAGAGGTTTTCCGAGCAATTCGAGTTCTGCGCATGCAGGTATACGTAGAGCACTTGTTCTTCGGTGCCGATATTCTGGAAATAAGGCCAAGACGAATTCAAACAGTACGATCAGAACGTAAGAGTTGAAGCAACTTTACATAGTTAGTGCACAGTATCATAGTTTCATACAATCTCGATTCATGATGTACGCCATATCAGTACCAATTTTGTTAGTGCATGCAACATATCAAAGATCACCTGGGCTAAGTGACTCGGCTTCAGGTAATATTTCCAAAACTTCTTGCTCATCCTGGACATCCGTAGTTCTGTCCGAATCGGAGGGCCGGGATCCAACGTCTACAACTTTTTCTGAAGCGCCCTCACTGCCCTCACAGACCTCGTCCAGAACCGTACATGTTAGAGACAAAGTTGTTTCAAGAGACTCGTGGAGCACCTCGTCGACGTGTGCTCCTACTTGCGGTGTCGTTCGGCAGTCGCATAGTCGCATTAAGGACTTTTCCGCATTGGGATCTCGCAAGATCAGCAAGGCGCGTTCCGCCGCAATGGCTTTGGCGACGGCGACGCTTGCCGCATTGACCGGCCCAACCACAGTGACGTCGTGAGTTAGGAAAGAAACAGAAATATTGTTGTTAACGTTTCTTCCTGGATTTTTTCTGTTGAAAGTTAGTCTTGCGCGAGACTACCATCCAATAAACACTCACGTGAAGAACGTTGTTTTCAAGCACCCCGATCCTGCAGTCCACTCTAGCAATTCAGAAACGGGGTCTCTCCGCAGCGAAGGAGAAAGAGCTGCAAGAACATCCCGCATGACATATTCCACAACCCCCGTAGTCTTCTCAAAGTCGTAGCCCGAGTCGACAAGGACAGCGCCAATGACGCTCTCGAAGACATCACTGATCGCCTTGGGGGGATCGAGCTTCCACCCCATACGGACGATATATTCCCCTGTGGCAACCTCCAAAAGTGGTACGAATTGGTTTATGGCGATGCTTAGCTCAACGTTATTGACTAGCATGATTTTATGCAGGCCCAATTCCCTCACAGCGAGAGAAGCAAGTGCAGGAGCACAAATGGCTCGTGTTCTTGGCCAAGCCATTTGATCAGATGTTGCATCGGGGAATTTGTCGTACAAGTATTTGATGACAACCAAATCCAGGATAGCTTGCAAAAAATAGGACTGTTAATAGATGGGAAGATGAGAATACGGGGATGAAGAGGCTCACCATCTCCTAGGAATTCTAAACGTTGATAGGACGGGTTACTACATAACGAAGCGAACGAGGGGTGAGTGACTGCTTCTAATAAGATCCTACATTGATGAAATTTGTATCCGAGACGTTCCTGTAGATCGTCGAATAAAGCAGGCGCGGGTGAGGCTTCGTGCGGGCGACCATATCTCAGAGGCCAAGGAAGCGGCCCTCCGAAAGCCAAACCCAAGGAGGTACCAGTGTGCAGTGCCATGGGGATGCCACCTGCAACAAAAGCTGCTCCCAGCGTCGCCTCCATACAGTCTTGGAGACTTCTCCTTGGAAACTGTCTAGCAGCATAACGCCCTCGAAGGGGTTCGGGTTTATCATAATAATCAAGTGGAAGAGTGTAGGGCCACATATTCACGCGTTGTGTTTCACTGATGAGAAATTGCTCCAGCCCGATCTCCTTGGCCTTCCCAAGTAAGCTGCGATTGGAGACGATGCTCTGACGCATGGCGCTCAATTGGCCTTCGTGCCGATGCGGATACCCGTTGAACAAATGCACAGTGGTGCACACCTGCAGTACAGCATCTCCCAAGGTTTCCATCCGTTGATTGCTATAACGGGCCATGGCGCACGGGAGGGTAAAGGCCTCAATTAGGAGGTTATCTGGGATAGGAGGAAGCCCAAGTCCGATACGCGCTTGGCGAACGCGGTATACATCAGTGATGCGGTGGCAGAGAGGGGGCAACACTCGGAAAGCAGTGCGAATGTCCTCGGACAGTGCTAACCAACGACAGCAACCTTGTGGAATCACAGTACCGTTAGGTACTGTATGAGTGATGGATGCTTCAGGAGTTTCCTCCATAGAGTAGTTGCATAATGTATACCGCTGGATGTATACGGCTTCAATCAGGGGACCGTCCGTTGGGACTATAGCGAGGCTCTTTTTCCTCACCCATTTTTTCATGTAATAGTCGTAGTAACTTGAGAATCCAGATTCCAAAGATCCGGGCTGAGGCACTGACATGGGAGTAAGATCATGACGAATCCGACGCAGGAGCAGTGGTTGACCGAACTTATTCCTGTTGGTAATCGTGAGCGAACCGTAATTTTCCTCCGTTATGTTGGTCCAGTCAAAGCTCCCATCCGGATTGTACGTATGCGATAGCATCGAGTCAAAATCCGGTTGGTACATATGAGCACCATCAGTGGTGACGGTGGAGACGACCGGAACTACGAACAAGCCAACTGGACGATTGAATGGTCTAGCAGTGATGTAGTGCCAAATCCCGCTTCGAGTGAATTCTTGCAATATTTCCCAACTTCTCCCGTCATCGTTGAAGTCGAATTTGAGCAGTTCTCCCGGACGAATGGTGGCCAGAGACCCAGATCCATCTCCAGAGCAAATGACTTCACTGGGAGGTAAGACTGTCCCAGTCACCAGTCCCGCAACGCACTTTCCATCCACAATTAACGGGTGTAGCCACAATTTAGAATGCACATCCATCGTCCAAGGATCCCTGACCATCACATCCATAACATTTGGGACAAGATTGACATCAACTGTGGAAAAGTTTTCTTCGACTTCGTCGACTTTTACGTTTGGTACCGGTAGCAAATAATCGTCAAACACATCCAGTCCGTGTAGAGCCCTCGCAGCTAAGAACGCCACAGCGCGTTTGGCTTCCCTTTTCGATCGTTTAGGAGGACCGTGATAGACGAGGTGGTGTGGCGATAGAGGAAGACTCGGTGGGAGATGCACTGTAGCTTCGAACGTAACACAAGAGTTGCTGTCTTCATATCGAGGTAGAAATCCGGGAGTATATATATCGTGCGGTATCAGGGAGGATAAATAATTGAGAAGATTTATGGAATTGTCGTAGGTGAGAACTGCGCCGGTGGAAGATACGACATATCGTTCCCGCGCGGCTAAATCGTCTTGGTGTGTGTCCTCCATCTCGTCTTCATCTTCGTCATAGACGGGCTCTTCGTCACGGGCTTGGTAGACTCTTTTCAGTTCTGGCTCACTCTCTATGAAGGCCTGATACCGTGCTAGATGGGCTGAGTCGTTTTTCTGAACCATCACGATGAATTTGGAGCTTGGGTTTCGCGCCCTCCCACGAGATTGAAGATAGCCAACTATGTGGCGCAGAGGATCGAAACGAACGACCAGTTCGCATGCCTGATGACGCTGAGTAAAATAGCAGTATGGTGTGGGGCTTGTCAGCTTACCGGAAAATCGAGTCCCTCTTCCGCTGCAGACGTTGCTATGACTATTCGTAAAACGTTGTCAATACTAGTTAGGCGAGATGGGTATGGAGATGGAAGATGGAGACTTACGAAGATTAATTCTTCTTTCTCTGAACGACTTCACAGCATCACCCTTCTCACTCATCCCTTTCGTATTGCCTTTGATTCCGTCAAGATTTATGCCCTGCCCCACAAGTACACCGCACTTTACCAGCCCTTCTAATTCGGGTATGCATGGTAAGATGTTTGCAAGAGACATCGCCACTTGCCGTTGTTCGACAAAGATGATGCCCTGAAAAGTCGAGGACTGCAATGATTGCTTGACAAGGACACATGCTAACGATGCAACCTTTGGTGAACACCATGTGAGCGGTATTTGTAGCGGTAAAGGAGAGGGATGGCCCATGGGAGGTCTGAAGGAAGATTGAAAAGCCGAGATGATGCTTTCAGCTACGACGACCTCTGGCGGTACTGGTATTGATTTATCTGTCCAGGTTGACACACCTATATCCGAATCTATAGTAAGAGGACACAATATAGCGGGATCCATGGACTTGGTCGTAAGATTCTGCGAAGAAGCCAGGATTTGAGAGATTCGGTCTTCCATTTCAAGAAATAAGTATAGTTCTGCAGCGTATGGCCCTAGGTTGTTCAGTGTTACTAGATAGCGTGATTCGATGTTTGTCCATGGGATATCGACAGTAGTGCCCGGCCAGGTCCAAGGGGCAAACACATTGAGTGCCGACCAAAGCGTAGGTGCAGGGTATGACGGGTACGAAGATGGAGGTGCGAGATATTCTTCGATTAGCTGACGGTGCGAATAATAGTAAACAACTGCGTATTATATGTTGCCATCCAACACCCTGCGGTTTAGGAGCGCAAAGTGTGGACGGACGAGACTTACTTCTACGGGCTTTGGTGCATGTTTGGCGAGTTCTTCGATGTGTGCGCGAACACCTATGACTTTGGCATCGAGATTTTTCTCGAGAGACGAGAGTGCCTCCACAGGGTTTTTCGCCTTCCATATCGGAGAGGCAGTCATTCCGAATATCTTCGGTCTTGACGGAGACGCCACAACACTCGGTAACTTGGTGATTGAATCTGAGTTAGGTGCGACGGCCTTGGGATCTTGCAACTGAAAATATTCGCGCATGATTCCATTATAGGGATGGCTCTTCCGAGCATGATGGCATTCGTCAAATACCAAGAGGGATACCTGAAGACCCGAACGTCGATGTCAATGCAAACCCTTCCAAAGCTCCCCTGCGAGTAACGTACTCTGTCGATACTCCAATGAGAGTGTGTCAATAGGTTGAGGAATATCTGGGCTGAGACAAGGTCAGTTTCAATCAATCTCGCAACGACGATTGACGCACGGGTCATTACAAAGACTAGCGGCAAAGTCAGTAGAGGTAATAACAATGTCAAATGGCATACCATCGTTGTTCTCAAATTTCTTTCGCCATCCCTTCCTGTCTGTCAAATCAATCTCCATTGCTCCGTAGAGTTTGATGACGCGCAGAGGGGTATGCTTGGCGAGAAACTCTCCTTGCTGCTCGACGAGACTAACCTACGAAAAGTTTGTGACATCAGATTTGCCAATCTAGAGGATAACCAGAATAGAAGGACACACCTGGGGCACTAGGAAAATGATAACTTTTCCATGTGATGATTCCTGTGCAGCGACCCATTTTACGAGCAGAGTCGAGATGAAGGTTTTACCGCTTCCAGTATCTAACGCTGCTATGATGTTTTCTGATTGGGCTCTAACAAACACTTCTTCTATGAATCCAGAGACGTTTGGTCAATCGATGACAGATGGACGCCGATAAGCATTTGGTCGTGGATGTAGTTACCTTGATATTTGCGAGGCAATAGCAGGGGATCTGGGCCATCATTGTGTTCCATGCAAGAGATATCGATGTGGATGGTAGTTATGAGAAGATAATCAGAAGAATGGCTGGCATGATCCAGCTAAAGAGAATGAGACCCCCAAATTTAAAAGGCCCATCGATTTCGAAGTTAAAGTCAAGGAAAGCGCGTTACGGCCACGTGCCATTAGTCACATCCGAATCCGGAGTCCGGACTCTCTCTCTCTCTTTTTGACCGAGGAAGACATCTTCCACCGGTTTCGTCGCTCTGAAAAGAATCAGTGGACATCTAGAGTCTACAAGACATACAAGAGAAGTGATCCAAATGATATCAAATCACAACGAATCTTTACAGCGCAATATTCTCGTTACACGCGGTGAATATTAAGCCAAAAATCACGAAAAAAACGGTGGAACCCCCTCAGATATATAGGATCCTTAAGAGTACTGAAATCAGCCTTGGGTTGTGTATAAAGTTGTTCGAAGATGGGTCGATATGTTGATGCCCCTAATCGTATTTTGGTGTTATTTGGTCATCACGTTGTTCCAGTTTTTGAAGAATCGAGTTTTGTGGCGGTCCATATCCTTTCCACTCTCCAGATCATAGATACAGCACAAGTCTCATTCAGGCTGGGCGACCACAACTACCCTCAAGCCAATGGACTCATCTAGCACTGCCGATAGTGACAATTTACTCCCCGGGCCCACAGTAGCCTCCATTCTAGGTATTCAAGGCCCCCTACGCTTTCGACCCCATGGATCAAGTCAAAAGGCTCACATCGTCTTACGACGCGTTGAAATTTCTGATGACTCGAGCGACGAAGGAGAAGGGGGATCTTCTAAGCGTCTTGTATACTTCAGCTTATTCGCACAGAAACGTATCGAGGTCAAGCCTGGGAAGGAGATTTTATTGACGGTCGCTTCTGCGGATGGGAGATTCAAAGACAGACCTCTTATTTTTGAAGGAGATCTTCCCAAAGAGGCAGAGGCCTCTGATGAAGAAGAGGAAGCAGAAGAAGAGGTAATGTTTCTTCCACCCATCGCTCAAGCCATACCACCCAAAATGAGGAGGGCATGGACTAAACGAACGGAGCTGTTGAACCCACCCACTATTCGTACGTCTCTATATGGCACATGTATAACTGTAAACCATTTCTTATATATGTCGTGCCCTTTGTGCAGCCCCGATGGTGACTCATTCGTCGATAGGCGTCCAAGCTGAGCCTCTCCAGGTATCAGCGTCAATACAAGCCCAGCCGGAATGCACTTCTGCGCCGGTCCAGGCTAATCCGCTTTATACTTCGACCTCGGTTCAGGCGAACCCACCGCGCTCTCCTCCTCGTATTTCCTGCACCAGACAGACTGTCGAGCCCCCGATATTTGTAAGTACAGATGCTCAGACAGATTTTCTTCATGAACCCAACGCCATGGAGATCGCCGAGGGTCAATACGAACATCTTCGCAAGGTAAGTCCTCATTCTAATCTCCCATGCTTGCAACCTTTTCTCAGTCATCGAAGGCCCGAAGTCTTTCGCCAATGGAACTTGACTCCCCCTCGGATTCGCCCCCGGGTTCACCCACATTCTCGCCTACCAGTGTTCCACAGTTAATTGCAGGACTCGGCCTAGTACTATCAACTATGCCCTCACCAACTCATTCACGAAGCTCCTCTATCGCCTCCAGCTCAGGCGATCAGGATATGCAAATTTCCCCCGCCGAACCCAGGGCAAGACCAGATACCCTCATAGTCACCCCTCTATCCCCTCCTCTTCCACATCCTGCGCTATCTTTCGACGACGATGATCCATCCCAACTCGTCATCACTCCCATTCCTTCTCCCAAAATCGTGTCCATGAAATTACCTTCCAACATGAACCCAAAATCCGCGATACCTCCCCCCGTAGCAGATATGTTCAGCATTCGACCGCCTTCCTCTGCTAGACAGCCTCCAAAAGCTGCCGGATTGACCACAAAGTCAGATGCCCGCAATACGAAATCAAATCCTTTCGTATCTGCGGGTTACATGACCGAATTTGATTACAGACAGACTACCACCAATGCGGCTGTCAAGTCAGACTCCTCTGTAGCTACAAATGAGGCCTCAAGGACAATTGATGAGATGGACGTAGCGGTGCGTCGAAAGCTTATATTCCTCTGTCGAAAAAAAAACCTGATTTGCACCGCGGCTTTGTTACTTGTTACACAAATCAGCCCGGTGCTTTATCGACACACAAGTCTACCGAATCGGCACCAGCTCGTGCTCCCCGCACGATGTACGCCGCTGTGGCTCCTGGATTCAAAAACGCTGTAGCATCAAGCAGCAAAGTTTTGTTAGATCGCCCGGCAGCTACACCTTATCAGTATACTGCTACAAAATTGTCGAACACCGTCAACGGTAGTAGTCGGTCAAGAGATAAATCTCCTGTGCTATCGGGTCCATCAGTGGGTATTATGAAGGCTCAATCGTTCGGTAAGTCCAAACCCATGTTCTCAGGATACATCGGCAGGAAAGTATATACTCTATACTTACTATGCTCTCCGCTACAGCAGGCGCAGGTACAAGTAGTAAATCATCGTCGCCCCCACCCGATCCTAAATCGTTGGCCTACATCTCTTCGGGGCCATCATCAAATCCTCTGAATATCCGTCCATCCTTCAATCCCAAAGCAACGGTGATCACTCAAGGCAGAGCACCTTCTGTCACCCCAAAAATATCACCAACGGTGCCCAAGAAGCGTCTTCTTGTCACAAGAGACTGGCCTTTCGTCCGGCAGTCTACGTCTGTCACGTCTCCGGGCGGTCAGGCTCAGGTGTCTCCCAGTCCTTCGACCAGAACACAAGCAAATATATCATCTACGACTACACCCACTATTACGCATAAATCTTCTAGCCTCTCTTCGTGTCCTCCTCCTCCTTCACATCCTCCGCCGCCGTCACAGCCGCCTCCTCCTCCTCCACCACCACCACCACCTAGCCGTACCAATTCATTATCTCGAAGCTCCTTGAACATTGAATATACACCTTCACCACCGCCTCCATCCCCCCCTCCAATTTTGGCTTCTAATAATAAATGGAGACCCGTGGCAAATGGGTCGCATCCCGGTTATCCAAGTGGTTTGAATAATCCTCTTCCTCTTGCCCCGAACCTACCTCAACGTCCTTATACAGTCATACCTCAAGCCTCGGCTTCTCATGATCAAGGCATGACTTCCCGGCCAGGTACATGTTTACTATTAATCCATCAGGCTCTACCGTACTCACTGTCGAGCAGCGACCGACCTACATCCATCTCTCCCTGCAGCGCCCAGACAGCTGCCTCCGAACCTGCCGGCCAAAATCAAAGTAGAAACTGATCGTGATGTTATCAATCGAATGTCCGGCCCCTCACCAATCGCTTTGTCACCTCAATTACCTTCAACGCCCAATACGAGGATGAGTTCTAGTGTGTAGACCTTTCTCCCCCTTTTCAAAGAAAATTACGTTCGTACTAAAGATACAACACAACAAAAAACTTTTTATTAGCAGCCCCAATGTCCCAGTTACCTCTTTACCACCCCCTTCCTCCTAAACCCATAAATACACCAGGCTCCTACGCAAGAGGCGCAAAACGCGATCGCGAACGCGGGGGATCATATGATTCTCAGGAATCGGATTATCCGCGAAGGCGGAAACGCACTTTGCCGTGGCCGGTCATGGACAGTACGTACAGTGTTAGTTTGAAAGGTGATGGCGACCTTGGTATCCGTGGTATCTCGTTTAATTCCGATGGGAGTCAGTTCGCGTTGACTTGTGAGTTTCCCCTCTCGTTTATGGTTATTTTTGGGGAATGGACATTACCTGACGTTGGTCCTTGGTGATAGGCTATGATCGAACTATACGAATCTGGACGAACGAAACCCATACAGAGCTGGCGAGGCTCTCACATAATTCGCAGATCATCTCGGTTTCGTGGATGGATGACGATGCTGGTGTAGTTTCTTTAGGAGAAGATGGTGTGGTCAGTAAATGGACACGTATAGTGAGTTGCATCAGCGATATCAGGTCTTTAGAATGATCGTGGCTGACCTGTCATGTTTGAACTCTAAAGGGACAAAACCAGTGGCAGTGGGCTAAAGTTCTAGAAGCTGGGAATGAACGTCGCTCAGACGAAGATCCGATATGTCTGGCTTACATGCGTGACCGCATCGCTGTTTCCTTCCCTCGTAGTGGAGTTAAAGTCTGGTTGTGGTCTAAAGGTAGTTGATAACCGTCTTCATTTTAGCTGTTGATCTGACGTTGGCTTTCAAGGGACATGGCTGCCGCAGCGTTCCATATTGCGTCAGAATGTCACTGCGATCAAGTTTGTGCAGGATGGGGAAGCTTTATTGGGAGGAACGAAAGATGGTGTGCTGTACGTCATACGCTCTTGTTTTTTTTTTGAGACCTACCCTCATTTTTTTTACCCGGCGGTTAGTTGGTATTGTGAAGTACCGAACGGGACGCTTCGCGCATACGCCTTCCTCAAGACGAAAATGTACGCGTCTTCTATTCCATAATAGTACTCGCGAGTCGCGACTGACTCTCATTAGTTCACACATCGATGTGAACCCTTCGGGTACTCACGTGCTTCTAGCTCACACGGGCGGATGGGCAGAACTGGTGGGAATACGCCAGTCGGATAACAAAGGCCACGTCGAGCAGGTCTACTCCAGTAAAGAGAATGAAGCCAAGATCGGTTGCGTGTTCGGCGCGACGTTTGCCAAGTGGGGCCAGTATGTGTTGTTTGGAAGTTCGGAAGGCTGCCTTCTTGTTTGGGACAAGTCCAAGGCTGATATCGCGTATGGTCTGGATCATGGTGATGGTGCGGTGTTCTTCTTTTTTTTCCCCCTTTGTCTTGGTATAGGATTGAAGCTGATAAGGATTTGCTTTCTTTTTCATTTAGACGGTGTTATACAGGCAGTAGCAGTGAGTGTAGGTTCACGCTTTCCTCTAATCGTTTACTAACTTTGGCTCAGAACTTTGATGGGTCCTTGCACAAGGACGGATATCTAGTTACCGGTACTAGTCTAGGGCAGCTCAGCTGGTGGTCGCAACCTGCAGATGGTTCGTTCATCTCCAGTATTACCGATTGCCTACTAACGATGTATCTTGCAGTCGATGACCTCCCGGCCAAGCGTGTCAAGAGAATATAGACTCTGTGTTGTCACTGTGTTGATTAATTTATGTTTCCTTGCATAGCTAGTAGTATGGATAGTGTATATACTCTGAGCCGCCCTGCAATTGAGCTTAGACGCCCCCGCCTTGAGCTTAGGCGCCCGTTCTGTAGCCGGCGCTTGTTCGTATTTACGAGTATTTAGTGAAATTAGGGCAGGTCCTCCTGACACGAGTTGAACGGTCGCCTCAAGCTTTAGACCGTCCGAGACAGTCCACTCGACTTGCACGCCGTTTCCATCATCGTCAACTCTTGTTTTCTCTTGACCTTGTACGTTCCAACAACCCTCTCATTCCCCCCCTTCCCCAATCCTCCTTTTCTCTTTTCAAAACCGGAGCTCATGTAACCACCCTATCAGGTTTTCTCTCCAGATTCTAGAACAAGAACCCTCAAAGCTGATTTAAGTGGAGGTCGATTTAAATATCGACATCTCTCAACTTTCACTCGCAATCGCGAACCTGTCAAGCCCGTAAAGTTCCAGGGTATCTTACCCCCTCTACCAATCGTGAGTCTCGCTATCTTGCATCATTTGTCGTTCGTCGTCCGCCTCTCGCTCCGAGGACACTGCCACGAGGCCATGCCCTCGTTGCCACGCCGAACCTCCTTGCCTTGCCTGCAGGCTGCCACAAGGTTATTCTTCGAAAGTCCCCTTGTGATACATTGGACGTTGTCGTTTGCGTGTTTGCTTGTTTGGATACCTCTGAATTCCGCTCCTTTTTTTCCTTTTGCTTTCTTTGCCGTAGACTTTCCCCTCCCCAACGCAATCAAGGCCCGCTTGTTAGATTCTCTTTGGCGATATGCAGACTATTAAATGTGTAGTGGTTGGAGATGGTGCTGTAGGAAAGGTGCGCTCGTCGTTCCAATACACAACCAACAACTTCGAGGCTGTACTGTGACTGACATTTGATCTCAATTTCAAGACGTGTCTGTTGATTTCGTATACCACTAACAAATTTCCAAGTGAATATGTTCCAACCGTACGTATTGACACATCCCTCCCTCACCCTCACGAACTACGATGAGAACCCCGGGCTGTCGCTCTCATTAGGTTTTCGATAACTATGCGGTTACTGTCATGATAGGCGAGGATCCGTATACACTGGGGCTTTTTGATACTGCGGGTACGTTTTCCGATTCATCTTCATATCCACATCCTTCCCGTCGGAAGAACGCACCGTAACCAACGCATAATCTTCCTCCCTCTCCCCCTCCCCCTTTGTCATCCAGGTCAAGAAGATTACGACCGTCTCCGTCCCCTATCATACCCCCAAACCGACGTCTTCCTAGTCTGTTTCAGCGTCACCTCCCCCGCCTCATTCGAGAACGTCAAAGAGAAATGGTTCCCAGAAGTGCACCACCACTGCCCGGGCGTCCCCTGCCTCATCGTAGGCACCCAAATCGATCTAAGAGACGATTCGCAGGTGATTGAGAAGTTGGCGAGACAGAAGCAGAGACCTGTTACGAATGAGCAGGGGGAGAGGCTTGCGAGGGAGTTGGGGGCTGTGAAGTATGTGGAGTGTTCGGCGTTGACGCAGAAGGGGTTGAAGAATGTTTTTGATGAGGTGAGTGTGCCTTCCTGGGTTTCTTGATGTGGTGGTGGTGGTGGTGGTGGTAGTGTGATCCTCTGGCGACTTGCGCTAACCCGGACCTTCCTTGCCTCCTAGGCAATCGTCGCCGCGCTCGAGCCACCCGTAGTCAAGAAGAGAAACAAGTGTGTTGTGGCCTGAATCGAAAGCACCTACTTTTGGATCTGGATATGGAAAGAACGCTAGTCCTCACTTTTTCTTACACTACCTGGCACACTCTCCTTGTCCTTCCTTCCCTTCACGATTTAGTAACGCCCCAGCTTGCTCACTCATATATCCTCTTTTCACCCCTTCTTTATCTGCTTTCTAAATCTCTCTCTCTCTCCACACACACACAACACCTCTTTTCTCTTCATCTTCACAACCAACCTCCGCCCAGTCCCCAGTCCCCAGAACTTCCCAATCCCAAGTCAATCCCAAGTCTACGTTTTTTTACCTCCCTCCTACTTCTTGCCGGGGGGCTAGTCGGTCTTTCTTCCCTTCGGCTTACTTTGCCTTTTTTTTCTTCTTCTTTCTACTACATTTCTCACTTGCAATCGCCTGTAGTTCGAGTTTCGTAGCGTCGGGATATTTGGGTAACAACTGGGAAATTTAATACCCCCGTCTTACTAGGGTTTTTTTTTTTCGTTGCAACCGGGCCTGCAATGCGAATGAGCGAATGACTCGGAACGTATTACGGTTGCCGCTTTGGATGATCCTACGGCTTTGGGAAAGCCACACACCCTACGTATACGTATACATCATAAACTTCTATGCATATGCAAGCTGTGGGTCGCACTCAGACCTGTAAACGATCTGTCTAGGATCCGGAGAAGGCAAGCCTGTCAGTAGACAGATTGCTTGCCATTCTACATAGCTAGGTTGTCGTGTACAGGGTGGTTACGAGATTAGTCTAGGTCGCAATATTGATTCCTTCAAGTTACTGAAGAGCTTAGAGCAGTGAGGTATGTCCTCGATTTTTGTACGGAGAAGTGGGATAGTATGTATATACAATTCTGTAGGTAGGAAAAAAAACGCTGTGTCGAGAGTCTACCTACAGGTCTAAGGTGGTGAGTAAAAGTTATAAGGCATAATGACGGACGAAATGTCAAGTCGTGCTTCCTACCGACCGAGTGAAAAGGTGAACGTGGACTTGACCATGGTGAAAGAAAAGGAAGAAGGAAGAAGTATAAATAAAAAGAGACGTGCAGTGTGCACATTGCACGAAGAAAGGACAGCTGGAATGACATGATTGTGTAAGTGAAGTGAATTGACGAGGTTGAAAGTTTTAGAGGGGGATGGACAGAATGGAATGGAATGGAACGTACTGGATAGAAGAAAGAACAGAGGAAAGGGTGGGGCATAGGTTGTAGAATGGTTCGTGGATGTGTATGTGGATGGAGGGTCTTCATGCTTTGTACACCACTCTGTAGTAATACCAGAAACATCAGATAAGAATGGATTCAAGTCGACGTCCGAGGTGCGACACGGTGGTTAGATAGATGGAATACTCACGAAGGTTCGGCGCGTTTTACGGCTCTGTAAAATGATCAATATATGAGTACCATGTTAACACGAACCACGAAACGCGAGACTCGAGGTAAGGAATCAAGTAAAGACAACACACCTATAAGACGGATGAGCCGCAGGCTCATCCCTCCTAACAGGCGTAGGATCACCGCGCTTGAGCTTCAACTGTTTCAGGGCTTTCTTGACTGGAAGCCCGCGTCCGCGTGCGGATGAGGGGACTTCTCGTCCTTGTGCGGAGGAGGGGACTGGGGCTGCTGTAACGCTGACACTGACGCTGAGGATGAGGAAGAGGGCGAGGATGGGGAGGAGGAGGAGGAGGGTGCGTTTGGGTTGGGACATTGTCGTCGTAGTCGTAGTGGTGGTGGGTTCTGACTTCGAGGGTTCACTGGGAAGAAGAGAAAGAGGAAGAGAAGGAGGAAGAGAAAGAGAAAGAAAGAGGGGAACCAGGGGATAGGATAGAATAGAAGGAAGGGAGAGGTTCAGTCGCGATGTGATGAAGTACCTTTATATACTTATACTTATACTAAATACCAGTCCAATGAAAGGGCTGTGACATCAGGATTAATCTGAATCTGAATCTGACTGTGCGTGGGCGTGCCGGATGGGTGTTTCAAACGAAACGTGTGGTGTCCGAGTCGTGAAGGCAAGATAAGCATAAGCGACTTGGTGTACATTAAAAATGGACCAACAGATAGATAGACCGGAGGGGAAGGAGGGGGGGGGGCTTAGTGTGGATCTGAATCTGGAGGTGGAACTGTCGATTTCGATTACGAGACACCATCATGGACTAAGCCCCAAGTCCGAGTGGCTGCATGGTCCAGGGGAGGAGATAACGCAGATAATCAATAGATAGATACATAGACCGCTGTTTCTCGAGACTATTGGGGTTTCTTCGGGGTGCGTACATTAATAGCAGTGCAGGAGTCAGAGAAGGAGTCATAGAAGATCGATTTGCCGCAGCGCCGAGGTCCGTTCATCTATCATCTATGCATCTATGTAGAATGGGGAAAGAGAGCTCGAGTGAGGGTATTGGGAGGCACCGACTTCTTGGACCTGGCCATGGGCGATCATTGCGGTACGTATACTGGAGGGTTCCGTAAGAACTAAGATTGGATTGGGAAGTACTTGCGAGTCGGATGTCCCGCGATGCTCTGGTAGGTAGGCAGGACGCGCCACAAGATGAAAGAAAGTGTCACTAGCTCGCTTGTCATTGCAGCACTGCCTAGTACTAGTAGCCCTGATACTGGCATACGATTATGGCAAGCGGGTATCGCAAAGTGGCATTGAGCGTGTTGGCTGTTAGCTGGCGGATTGATCACGCCGATGAGAGAACTGATCGAGCTGTACTGCACCCGCCACCGTACCAAACAAACACAAACACCACATCCATTTCACGCTCACCCAGTTCACGCTTAGGTTTCGAGCACTGGCCCTGGGATGTCCCGACCTCAAGATGACAGAAACCAAGAGGCCACTGTCTACCTGGTGAGTACATAATTATATAATCAGGGATTGTGACAGGATAGTGACACGTTAGCAGGGAAACCTCGACGAACGATGCACCGACGCACTCGTATGGGAACTCATGCTCCAGGCTGGTCCAGTAGGTCAGTCACAGCCTATCCTAGTCCCATCCTTTGACAGGTATTCACCCCTCTGGTACTCGCAGTGAACGTGCACCTACCCAAAGACCGCATATCAATGGCCCACCAAGGCTACGGTTTCTGCGAGTTTTTAACCGAAGAAGACGCAGAATACGCCTGTAAAATTATGAACCAGATCAAACTATGGGGAAAGCCTATCCGGGTTAACAAGGTTCGTGTCATTGCCATCCATAGAAGTTCCTGTTGTGCTGCGCCCTGTCCTCATGGGCATGGGCATAGAACGCACGGATCCGCCTTATTTCCTCTGATCGCCCACTCACTCACGCTGAATCCTCCCCCCCATCCAGGCCTCGTCTGATAAGAAACAACTCGACGTCGGCGCGAATCTCTTCATTGGAAATCTCGACGAAAACGTGGATGAACGGCTTCTTTATGATACTTTTAGTGCTTTTGGTGTAATGGCTACTACCGCAAAGGTGCGTTCCATCTCCCTCCCATCTCACTTCATTATTAGCCACTCATCCCCCTACCCGTCTATCCCTTCCCACTCCACCCTCCCCCGTCTATCCCCCATCCACCCACACCACCCAGATCGCCCGCGACCCAACAACAGGAACCTCCAAATCCTACGGCTTCGTCTCCTACACCGACTTTGAATCCTCAGACGCAGCCATCGAATCCATGAACGGCCAATTCCTAATGAACAAAGCCATCTCCGTGCAATACGCGTTCAAGAAGGACGGGAAGGGGGAGAGACATGGGACGCCGGCGGAGAGGTTGTTGGCGGCGCAGGCGAGGAAGAATAATGCGTTGCCGGTTGTGGCTAGGCCGCCGGCTGGTGTGCCGGGGGTGATGGGGGTTGGTGTGGGAGGGATGGGGGGGGCGATGGCGTTTGGACAGAGACCGGGTGGGTTTGGACAAGGACCGTATCAAGGCCAGTTCGCGGGTGTGCTTGCGCAGCCTGCGCCTCCTCCGGGGTTCACGCCTCAGCAGACGATTTTACCGCCTGGTATGGCTCCCATGGCTTCTATGCCCATGGGTATGGCTCCTATGCCCATGAACATGGCTCCCATGAATATGCCTATGGGTATGGGGATGGGTATGGGTATGCCTATGCAAATGGGAATGGGAATGGGCATGGGTATGCCGCCGATGTACGGCCAGGGTGGTGGTGGGTTCCCGCCTCCGCCGCCGCCTGGTTTCGCACAAGGACAAGGACAAGGGCAAGGACAGGGTATGATGCCGCCTCCGCCGCCTGGTGTTCCCCAGCAGTATTAGTGTGCCCCATATCTCATATTGAAGTTGTTGTATTCATTGTTCATTGCAATTGTGGGGTGGGGTGTTTGGTTTTTTTTGCTAGAGATAATGCATATGTAATTGTACTACCTATCCTTTTCCTTGATTTTTTGTTTGATTTTTCTTTTTCTGCGCAGATCGTGCATTTGAGGATAGGATCTCGTCACCACATTAATATTGCAACTGGTTCCTCCACCTGCCTTGCTAGAGATGCATATGTATTTGTATCTGTCTCTTTTTTTCTTGCTTTTGGTTTTGGGATTTCGCAGATCGTGCGTACGAGGAGAGGATATATCGTCACCGTCACCACCACCACCTTCGTTGGTTTCAAAGTATTACTTCACCTGTCATCTGCCAATCAAACCAACAGGTATAGACGCTCGAGGGAGAACGTACATTCTCCCTGCCATCTCATCCCATTCCATCCTAGGCCGTACAATCACCCTTATTCCATCTCAGCCCACTCCGCCTTGGCCATCAGTGTCGTGGCTATCGCTTTCGCCTCATTCCCATTCGTTTCGTTTTCGCCTTCGTCGTTTTCCATAAATTCCCAATGTATACGTACGGTTCAAAATTTCTCGACGTATACGTAGATCCAAACCTTCCCGACGTATACGTATACATAAGATCCAAACCTTCCTCCCCCCGACGTAGACGTAGGGCATTTACGCCATACATACGGCATACGGCATACGGCATGAGAAACGGTCGTCGGTAAGTAGCCTGAGCACATAAGGGGGAGGGAAGGGAGGGAGAGGGGGTGGTACCACCATCAATATTGATGGCCTGCCGATCGACTTGAAGTTATATCAGGTTATCAGTGACAGTGGCAGACAGACAGCGTTTATGCAGTGATATGATATGATATTTTGGTCGGCTTCCAACCTCGAAGATTGGATTGGACGAAGACGAAGACGAAGACGAGAGCTCCTAGTACGTACGTACGTATCCTAATATCTTGGCCACTCTTCCAACCTCGAAGATTGGACGAGAGCTCCTTGTCGGAATTGCATGTACGTATCGATATATGTCGGCTGTCCGCGTCAATGCCTTGATATCTCCGAGTCGGTTGCTTTTTGAAAGAATCGACGCCATACGCGCTCGAAGTTCGAGTCTCGAAGACGTGATCGTTGCAATCGATACAGAACGATACGTGCGTTCCTACCGTCATAACGTCATATTAGCTGCTCATCTCCACTATCCACTGGCAGGACCAAACCGCGGCCATCATGATCGATTCTTATCCTATCACTGCCGGAGACCTCGAATGGGCATTGGGAGGGTATATTTTCTGACTTTTTCTTTGACGACCATTCGACTCGGATTCGGCACCGTAAGTACTACCTTATTCAGGATGTCACGGTGATGACGCCAGGGTTCGTATGCTCCTCGTCATCTTCTCGAGGCTCTAAGGCCTCGAGGTGAGAAGGGGATCATCGAATATTGAGGTGTGGCGGTTACAGTGGCTGGGACACAGACGGTCCAACTGCCCCCTCCCTTCCTCCTCGCCCCCTCTCCAGCCATTCATTCATGGCTGGCCGGTGTCTTTCGGATAAATTGTTCTTTTTCTTCTTCTTGTGTTTAAAGACACCGTCCTAAGACTGACGAGATGACCCCATGGCGAGTGTGCATACTGCCACTCGGGGATTGCGTGGCAAAGACCACTGGCAAGTTCATCATGTCATATGTATTTTCGTTTCATTGATATTCCGTGTTCATGTCCTGGTCCATGGCTGATGTCCGTGTCGGAGTCGGAGTCGTTTATAGGTTCGTGCCTGACGTAGTCGTTGAATGGCTTCAGGACTTACTTATCAGCTGAGACCTGTCATTGATAATCGATTACCAAGGGCTCAAGCTTGGCATAGACATAGACATAGACATAAACGGTCTATCCCCATGACCGTTGGCCGTGGACCGTTTTGTTAACTGTCATTTCTTTTGTGTGGCTGGAATCTCGCCCATCAAGTCATATTGCGACTTGGCATTGGCATTACTGCTGTGCCCGTATCAGCTCTGATAACATATCAACGAACATAACATAACACCACCTCGCCTCGCCTCTAGACGGCTTTCGAACCTTGTCGACCGTCGTGTTCTTTGTTACTTGTCCGCTCTCCAGCCCTTGGAAGTATCCGATGCACCTGGGACTTGCCGTCGTGCATATGTCTTGATGTACCAGCTGACTTCAAATAGTCAGCAAGCGCAAGAATACCCGTAAACCTCCACTGGCAACATTGGCAGCTCAATGATGCATATGCTTGGCCTCGATATGAGTGGCTCTTTCGTCACGGTACAAAGGTCTGTATTTGATCCTGTTTGTTCCAGACGGCTATACCGCTGCTCGACCCTGAGTACTGAGTGCTTACCTTCCTTCATCGTGCAAGTGGCGCAACGGCAGTAAGTATCCAAGTATGCACGTCGGGGAACGATACGAGCCATATCCGGGAACACCGAACAGCGACCATGGCCATCACTATGATGTGATGAACTTATATCCCGTAAGTTTCCATTCATCGAGCTTCTGCTTCTGCTTCTGACGGAGATAAAACGTACCGTTGGCCCAACGTTAACGCCTTCTTTGGAGAATAGAGAGAGAAGACATTGTGCAATTGCAAATTGCCTTGCCGCGAGCATTGAGACTTCGAGTGACCCTCGGAGATGAGTACCTTCTCCCGCCGATCCGGGATCATTGATTCGTAGCTGATAGAACTGTCTTCATGTCTGACGCTAGTTACGGAAGGGTTGGCTGCTTCGACGGTCTTGCACCTAGTGTTAGTGATAGATTCGTTGTTGAGGTAGATGCATATGCAGGCAGGACGATATCTCGCGTTGATAGTGCGTCTGCGGGAAACCTTTTGGTGGCAAACGCTCGGGCTGGATCATGGGAGTGACTCGTGCGGCAACAAAGCGTTAGACTTCGAATCGTGGCGTAGACTTGCGCCACAAGATGTCGTTTTAACGGCGGGTCTCTTGTCTCGAAGATGGCAAGCTTAAGAGGATGAGCGCAGCGGCAGCAACTGAGATAAACGTTGTTATTACATCATGATCAACAAGGAATACGAATAACTGCACGACAACAATCGTTAGCTTATTTCAGTATTGATGGCAATAA
Source organism: Sarcomyxa edulis (assembly GCA_009761415.1). Lineage (NCBI taxonomy): Eukaryota > Fungi > Basidiomycota > Agaricomycetes > Agaricales > Mycenaceae > Sarcomyxa > Sarcomyxa edulis. The sequence goes on from QUOL01000010.1 coordinate 594,487, forward strand.
TCGATTTGAAGCAGATGAGCGAAACGGAAATCCCTGTCTTTGAGATACGTCAGCACGCGAGAATAGAAAGGTGGGGAGTGAGTCGGGACACGTACATACGAAACGCTGAAAATTTCTCATAAAAGATATCGGAACCTTTTTTTCGATGTAGATCCTCAACTTATGGGTGGCACAGCGCTTCTTGCTGTAACCGACCCGTAAGCCTCCATCCCTCCCATTGCCCGCGTCCCTATCGAGACCACCAATCCAACTAAAAACGGCGCCACCAGCCTGCTCCAGTCCACTCACTAACAGCTCCAGCATCTGATCTATACCTCCCGCCATTCCTCCCATCACACCATCCTCCGCCCCACCCGACGTAACCTTAGCGGGTGAGGCTCCTATGAGCCGGCAATACCGTCAGACGCCATCGTCGTCCGAGTCATAGAATTCATCGTCCTCCTCGTCGATCGAGGTAAGGTTCGTGAAATCGACCTTGTATCTCAACAAGCCGCCGATTCCACCGAATCCCTTGACGAATTGAGCACCCTCCTGCGAACGGTTGGTCACGAATTCGAGATTCGCTCCGAATTCCTTGTAGTTGTCGGCAAACCATTCGAGGAGTGATTGGGGTTCTTCTGCACGCTCCATCTCGAGTCCAGTGGACTTGTCCATGAACTTTTCGCGGTCCTTCTCTTGTTCTTTGCTGGCGTGGAGGATGATGGTTTCTGTAGGTGGAAGATATGAGTACTGAATGGTCAGACAGCAACATCAATCGAGACGAACCTCCGGCAGCGTTGCGAAGGATGTAACGAGTGATATCCAGATTTTCCCATACAATGAGAGTCTCGACGGCACCGAGTTCGAGTGCCTTGAGAGTGTCGTCGATACCAAAACAGTATCGACCAGTGTCTTGACTGATCTCATCGAAGTACTTTTGGATGAGCTTCTTTTCTTGAACGAACTTGACGTTGGCAAGCGCATCAGCAGCGAGTTCGATAGCCTATCATGAGTTTAGCGTGTGTCTGGGAGATGAAAATACGCGTGATAAAGTACCTGATTGAAGCCATTTTCTCCTCCGTAGCTCACATCAACGATCTTGATAATTTTCGCCGCCAACCGTCCATCGAACATGTCACTCTGACTGAGTTCTGTCTTGAAGTCGGCACTTCCAGCTAGGACGAGCCCGGTGACGTTGACCTTATCGTTGGTGATAAAATGTTGTACAGCGTGTTCAGCGACCTTGCGCACGTAGTTGTGACGCTTTTCATCACGAAGACGGGAGAAACGAAGGGCAGATTGACCACCACGACCGTGCTTCTTGGGTAGATCGACTGTGAATTTGTGGATGATATCACGAGTATTGCCGGCTAGTGTGCCGAAGAGTGTGCCATTACCATCCATAACGATGAAGCCGAATCGAGAATCCGCCTCTAAAAGTTCGGACAAGGCTTCGGTGTGAAATTTGTTGTCGCAGAGGTAGAGCGATCTAAGCAAGATCCAAGCTGATCAGAACGAACGCTTGAAACTCGACAGCTGAGAAGACATACGTGTTGATGGGTTTATGAGGTTCAAAATCGAAGGAGACCTTCTTTTCTTTTCCGTCGTCGGTCAAGATAGTACCGACGAAAAGCACGAGACCGTTTGGCGGCACACGATTGTACAACTTCAAACGCTGCTGAGTACTAGTAATGGCCGCCAGCACAGATTGACGATTGACACGGGACTTGATGTTGGATGCTGTCCCGTATTCTTGCGTTAACATGGCCGACTGACGAGAAATTTGATCCTGCGGTCATAGATTAGTTCTTATTCACATCTGGAGCCGATCTCGAGCATTTCGGGCGCACCTTTGGGGGTATAATCAGACTAATCATGGAAGTGCCAGCCCTGGAAGGATCGATGAGCATGAATACTGAAGGATGAAAATCGTCACTTACCCTCTGGCAGAGTCAAGACTCTTGATCAGCTTCTTGACCTTCCACATCTGGATATTCTGCTCCGCAGCATCCTGACTCATCTTGGGCAGGAGTCGCTATGCGCTCTTCTACAGAAAGTAGAAACAGAAACGATGCGAAAAGTGAGGTATGAGGGCGAGAGTTTGAGAAATCCTCACGAGGCCCAAAAAGTATCTGGTGGGACCCCGGAAGCACTACCGCCCTCAGTGCCCAGCCACAGCCGCACCTTGGTGGCTCCTCATCAACTCTCCGCATGGCCAGCATGGCCACTCACTCCAGAAAGAGGAAACTTGCTTCCGAGGCTATCGAATCAACTAAACGAATTAAAATCTCTTCAACTTCTGGCGCGACTCGGGCGGTCAAAGTGACTCGTATATCCACCACCGATGCTCCAGTGGACGATGCAGTCGCGAATTCAACTGCAAATAAAGGAGAGGAGAAGGATGTGGAACAGTCTGAGGCAGTTCATGATGCAGCACCGAAACGACCCAAGCATCGCATAGAAAAACTTGTCCCACCACGACCATTTCCAACTGTGCCGACATCTGTCTCTGCGACCGGACCGCGTTCAGCTCACAAGGAAGGCAAAAACTGCATATGCATTACGCGAAAAACACCGTTAGGTGCCTATCTAAGGAGGTGCAAGAATGTGATCATGGTAGATGGGTGCGTGCCGGCTGATCAGGCCATCAAGCCCACTAATGTCGTATAACAGGTACAAGACTTTACTTTTGAGCGCGATGGGAGCTGCAATTCCACATCTTCTTTTGCTCTCCGTATCTCTTCCTGGGATACTTCCTTTCGCACCGGAGGAGATACACACCGAAGTCTTGACCGGCACCGTTGAGGTCCAAGATGAGGTTATTCCAGAAGATTCAGATGAAGAAATCAGTTATCAGACCAGAGGGAAGTCGACCCTTTCGGTGGTCATCAAGATCGGCGATGGTCAGTTCGATGGGGACACTGGACCTTCGGGTAAGAGAAGCCGCAACAAGGGCGCATCCGCAAGCAGGATCATCCATACCAGAGGCGAGGGCAGTAAGAGCGGCGCTAGTGGGAATGGAAATGGAAGGCGCGGGAAGCCATCGGGACCAACCACGCCGGTCGTATTCCAAGAGCCTGAGCAAGATGAGATGCTACTTGGCTGAAAGGCATGTATAAAAACTATCGATGAACCGTGCCGCGCTAAACCAAAAACTTTCCAGTCTCTCTCTTCCTGAATCCTGTATGAATACATGGTAGGTGTTCTTTCTCAGGAATGACTAGCGACTGCTAAAAACACTGACCTTCTTTCCAAGTAGCACATAATATGATAGTGTCGTCTACATAGGTTGACGTCCCTTTCCTCTCCAGCAAAATGACCTCTCGCCCCAGCCTCTTGCACGCTGCTTGTACCAAATTAGCCAAATGATCGACCCCATTCGCTTCAGACTGATCATGGAATTCTGATAGACCGAATCCATCTAATCTTATCTGATTGCGCAATATACCCACGGTGATTCGACATCTTATCAGATGATCTTATCACCCACATGCCATGTTTCATATCTCATCGCTTTCTACTCAGATCGTGTGAGCTGTTCTGCTCTTCCTCATAACAAAAGCAAGCATTATAACACCCCCATCTTTCCAGCAATATGTTCATATGTCGCAATCAGATAGTCCATCGTCCGCAGGATTTCTACCCACACCTGCGTTTGATTTATCTCACCATGTCAAGCCCACCCGTGGGTCATCTGTATTTTGCGCCTCGTAACCATGCCCCAGTGTGGAGTTTGGACAGCCGCCAAGTCCTTGCTACTGGCTGAAGACTATTACGCAGTGTCGGAGATCATCGGTTTTCTCTGGGGTGTTGCACCCTGAGTGGCGAGTAGTATGGCCCCAGATGCTGGAAGTGCTCAAACTCTTGGCAATGATTCCGATGGACGATCGTAAGTGTCGCGATCGCTGTCATCGGGAGCTACCGCAAGTGCTCCGAAAACTGCAATGATGCCGCCTCGCATCATCACAAGTGACTCGAGGGAGAAGTTTCTCGACAGTGTTCCACCGAATTCTCACGACGGACTCTGATTCATCTCCCAAAAGGTTTCACAGGATATTGCGATACTCGCGGGACGTCGTCTGTTCTCTCACACTTGTGGTCTAATCGGAAGCCCCAGGCTCTAGTGAACCCTCCATCTTCGCAGCACCTGATGCTTGTTTCTCAAAAACATTGTCGCAAGGCGTAAATGTGTATTCTTCTCCATGTCTTGATTGCCGACTATCTACTGTCCTTCGAAGAGCGAAATGAAACGCGACAGTATGTACATGTCGAGTATCTTGCTATGTGCGTTGTCGCCGTAACCCGTCGTGGCTGTCTTCACATGATTCTGCGCAACATATGCTGTCACTCTCTTGCCATGTCATGCCCCATGTGTAGTATTTTGGAGTATATTTGGTATGCGATCGTTGCTCTCTGAAACCGGAAGCTCTTACTGACAAGTCAAATTCAAATTCGCAGGATTGTAGGCTTCCATGCCAAGTTAGATCTCGGGTATTCCACGATGTGGTGAGGGTGGTCTGTACGCCCGAGCCTCATTCACAATGATGCCTGACCTTCTGACTTCCGGTAGAAAAAGTCCATCCGGATTTAATTCCGAACGATGTCTATCCGAAAAACGTATATAATGTGAGTGTGCTAGGACCAGCAGCATCATTTCACATTTCCCCCTCCAACCAATCTTCAAAATGGGCAGCATCGCGGAGACCATCCTCGCTCAACCACATATCACTGCGAACCCTCAGCAGCCCGACATCGAGTATCACCCGGACGAAGCAAAATACAGGGCACGCACTGCCCGCCGTTTGGCCGAAGATCCCACTATCACAAACGTTGCTCTTCCTGAAGGCTTCCCAGCCCAGGTAGAAGGCCCGATTGTCTGGGAGGGGAAAGACTGGACTAGCGAAGACCAATGGGTATACCAGCTCAACGATGCCGAGCTGAAGGAGATTGATGACGCCATCGCCTATTTCAATGGTCAGTGCTTGATCGACTGGTTTTCAAGTCATCTGGGAATCTGAGCATCGTTCGTTTCGTTCTGCTCTAGGTTTGGGGAAACCATTAGGTTATATAGGACGCGATACCTTCCCCCTTCCGACTCTGAGCGTGACCCTCAAAGGTCTCGCTAACGAGCTTTATTCTGGCCGAGGTTTCTTCGTGATACGTACGCTCCCCGTGGAGACTTACTCCCGCTCCGATCTCGCTATAGCCTTCGCCGGTGATGTCAACCCAAAAGTTGAAATTTGACTCTTTACTAACGATCAGTACAGGCATCTCTGCCCATGTCGGGTCTGGTAGAGGAAAACAAGATGGCACTGGTGCTGTCATTGCCCATATCAAGGACCTGAGTCGAAGCCACGCTCATGAACAAGGTGGTATCGGTAATGCGGCATACACAACCGACAAACAGGTCTTCCACACAGGTTCGTCACACTATCTACATGCGTATATTATTAGACGCTATCGCAGCTCATGAATATAGATGTGGGTGATCTCATTGCTTTGATCGCTCTGCAGTCTGCAGCAGAAGGTGGCGTCTCCAGGATCAGTAGTGGCGGACGCGTATATAATGAACTTGCCGCGACACGACCGGATCTGATCAAAGTACTGTCGGAGCCGTGGCCTTTGGATAGGTTTGAGTCTCTCCACGTGTTTCTCGCCTGTCATCGTTGATGTTGATGTCCTTAGTTTTGGAGGCGATCCCGGTTACACTACTCGTCCAGTGTTATACTACGAAGGCGGCCACGTCGTCATTCAATATTCCCGTCGCCACTTCACTGGATATGGCGAACAAAAGCGAAGCCCCAATATTCCTCCTATCACTGAAGCTCAAGCGGAGGCCCTCGACGCAGTGCATTTCTTAGCGGAGAAATACTCCCTTGGACTGAATTTCCAGACAGGAGATATCCAATACATAAACAGTATGGGTCTTTTGCATGCTAGAGACGCATTCAGAGACGACGAGACACACACGTACGTATTTCCTTCGTGTGTAACTGAATGTCTCTCTGATGATTTGCGTGGATGTTCTGACAGGCGGCACCTCATTCGCCTGTGGCTTCGGAACGATGCCATGGCATGGCCGACACCTAAACCTTTGGAGCCCATCTGGAACCGACTTTACCAAGTCGCTCCTGATGATCAACGATTCCCCTTAGAACCCGAAATCAGACGCAAGGCCAACGGAAAGACGAAATAAATTAGACGAGCGAAATTATAAGTGAGTGGGGTGTGGATTTATTCTACATGTACAATCATAGGCTGATCTCCGTGCTTGCATCATTTGCGATTCGCTAAGATGGTAGCGAAGGTCGTTCCGTTGTGCCTAGAATCCAAGATGTAGAAGTCAGCGAAACGAAATGTAGAAAGATAGATGTTTGTAACCCACCCTATGAATGCCCTTCCGAGGGCATTGAATGTTCTGCAGGACCAGATTAGTATATGTAAATTCCACAAACTGAAAACACATACACAAAACCGCGATCGCCTGGGACGCCCAGCTTCTCAGCGAAGAAGTCAAAGACAACCTTGCTAAATGCTTCGTTCTTTTCCTGATCCAGCTGGCCCTCTAATGCTGTCTAGTAAGACAGCGAGGCGTTCAGCTTCACAGAGAAGTCGGAAGAGAATGTGCCAAGTACCAAGTGGAGTAAAAACGCAGGTTCGAAATTTCCCTTGAAGGAAAAGTCCTTCCTGTAGGTGTAACTGATCGAGATGAACGTTTCGGGAAGCTTGGAGAGGAGTCATCGCGCTGGTCGCGAAAACTGGAGATGAGCTGAAACTACAAATCATGCCTCAAACAGAGGAACTCACATGCGGACTAGCTGCTAATGAAGGACGTTTTAGTCCTGTGTTCTCCGTTGTAAAATCTTCAAAGATCCATAGTCCTCGCCGTTTTCTTCATGCTTCGAGGTCTCCGAGACATGTGAGTCTTCTACATTGCTTATGTCTTCAACCACATTTTGGCTCTCCAAGATCATTATCCCCATTGGCACGGTCGAGGTGAAACAACGCAAGAAACTAACGTTCGAGGAATGATCATTTCAGCATATACTTTGCAATATGAAACAAGTCCTAGTAATGGCACTACGGACCAAGTAGAGCCGAATTTAGCCAACAGCGAAGACACTGAAAGTCCAGGCGAAATGTATGTACGTACTCGTTATTCTCTCTCGGATTGGTTTGTGATGTCATCCGACATCTGAAGGGTGCTGAAATTCGCAGGCTGATCCTCTCTAGTCTCAAGGAAAGGTCCTCGACGACGGTTTTGTCACAGGATGAACCACGTCTCGGTATCTTGATGGCCTTCTATGACTTGACAAACAGTAGTTCGAGCCCACTATCAAAGCGTAAATATGTCGTTGTTAACATGAAAGGTTCGACGATCAGAGTCAGATGAATGTGTACATTTCAGGAATGATCCTGTTAGATGAGTACAGCACTTCACAATTGTTCTTCTTCTCCAATCCTTCAGTTCTTGCCGGCGGAAACTGTTTGGCAGGTTGTTCCTTTGAACCTGGAACAATTCATAAATAACAAATGTATGCGTAGAACGAACAAAACCTACCCCATATACGCCCGGCCGGGGTCAACGAAGGTGCTGCAGAACGGAATGTCGGTAGGATAGAATCAAATAGATAGAGTACGTGAGCACATACATATATCCACGATCGTCACCAGCGCCTAGCTTCTCGGCGAAGAAGGCAGAGAAATTCTTGCTGTACTTCTCGTTCGCCTCGGGACTCAAATTATCTAGACTGGTCTATATGGGAACAGTTGGTACCAACTCACGACTCATCCAAAGTGAAGCATGTACTTACAATGGTGAGCCCGAAAGCAGGCGCTAACGTGCCCCCAAAAGTAAGAGTCTCGTTGTGCGTGTAGCTGCATGAGATGTAAGCCTCGGGTTTTCCCAGAATAGTGGCGGCGAGCTGGTATAAGTATTCGGAGGAGATGTCAGGTCTTGAATGCGGGAGATCGAGATCAGAAGTAAGGAAAATATGTCTAGCAAACCTTGGAAAACTCCAAGATGAACGCCTTGGGGTCGGCAATCTGTATATGAGGGTATTATTTGTCAAGTTGGACGCATGTCGAGGTCGGTGGCATCCTTACCTTGACGTTGGAAATGAGTTCTAGGTAAGGCATTGCGAGGAGAAGTTGTTCACTTCGAGTAGATGGATGAGAAAGGAAAGCATTAATCAGCTGAGAAGGATGGGAGGGATTCGGATTCCGGCAGACTCGGATGATTGAAGAAAGGTAGTCACGAGTCACAGATCACATGTCGCCCGCGTCACAAGTGACTATGCAACTAAGCAAGCTGAAGACAAGCTGAAGTCGTTACTACTTACTACTAAGTATGTTGAAACTCAGGTTACTTATGCTCATATCTACGATCCAACGTCACGGCACAGCGCGATGCCCTTTCACTTGCTAGATATCAACTTTACCTGGTCGCCAGGGAAGAAACGACTCAATCTTCACTCGATTACTTTTGACATCCATGAATAGCAACGTTCTTCCTGTCATCGATCTTGCATCGGTTTGTCATTGCCTCGCAGACAGCACGAGCATGCACTCTCATAGTGGCCACGAGGAACGCTCCTAATTCTCAGACTTCAGCCTATAGCTATCGACTCATGGCAAAACATCACCCCATACCCGAAATCAACATAAGCCCTCAGGCAGACAAAAGCTCGTAAGTACTTATGCTGAATTGTCTGTGCTCATTGCGTATCACTGACTGCTGTGTGACTCATGGTAGATACGGCGCTCCACTTGCAGAATCCGTCGATAACCCCACTCCGATACTGGAAGGCGTGACAATCGCCTCTCCAGATCGCTCTTCACAGTCAACCGAAGACGTCGAGAGTGCAGATAGCGCCAACATTGACGAAAGATGCATAATTGGCCCTGCTGACTCACATGCTGTTTCTCGCAGGTCTTCCTCACCAGAAATCGAGGATCACGGCGCTCCAGACAGCCCCAGGAACTCTATGACCTCTACGATTTCCTTCGATGGAGCACACTATCGTCCTCACGGATCTGTGTCCATGGAAATCGAGGAGATTCCCGTCAGGGTCAAAGCTGATAGTACACCGAAGACTGTCAAGCCCATTGCTACATCGGCGCCGCCCATTCGAGACGCAGATTCTCAAGCAATCGAGGAGGATAACGGCAAAACTATCCAGGGGAAGTCAGAGCGTGCTTCTCACGAAGCTACATCGATAACTTGCCCTACTTCTGGTGTGTTATCGAACGAGGAACTCTTGCGTCAGCAGATCACTCTGCTTTTCAAGATAGACTCTCAACTTCGTGAAATGAACAATCGCCAAGCAGCAGCTGGTACGTCAAGTCACCTCACCCACACTGTGATCTTTATCTAACAAAACCTGAGAAGATGTTTCCCGTCAAGCTCTGCAATCCGTTCCAGAATACAGCAGTAGTGCATGGAACCCTTTGCTGAGGTCCGCTCGGGAACGCATCGACGCGATAGTAGACCGTTGGCGAGGCAGCCTTGACGTTCTCCTAGTTTTCGTGAGTAGCCTCCAAAACTCTTGGCATGTTCTTCATATTTCTAATCCGTCCTGGGAAGGTCGGTCTGTTTTCGGCTATCGTAACATCCTTTTTCGTCGACTCTGTCCACAACCTCAGCCCTGACCAAGCTGCGAGGACCAACGAACTCCTCGCAAATCTCACGGAAATCGTCATCCAAATCAGTGGTATTCAGGCCGCATTATTGAATATCACCCCATCAACTCCGTTTGTGCCAGCCGCGTCAGACGTTCGAGTCAACGCGTATTGGTCGCTCGCACTTATCATCAGTGTGAGTCCCCACATAATGTCCATTCATTTCTCGACTAAATTATCGTTATCGTAGATATCCGCGGCGGCTCTGGCAGTCGCGGGCCGTGCATTCCTCGCTGTACTCACGAAGTCTACTGGCAAGCCCCACCAGATGCTCGTCGAAATTCATGAACGTTGGCAGGAAGCTGAGCGCATCCTCGGACCAGCGATAGAGACTCTCCCCGTCATCCTCACCATTCCGGTCATTCTCTTCCTCATTGGACTTCTCGATAACATCTTCTCCGCTGCGATAGGGTCTCCACATGCCTCCGTTCCCATCATAGTGGCTGCGTCCCTCTCGGCCACGGCCATCGTCTTCGTCGGCCTAGCTTTGTTCTATACCATGGTTCATGCATATAGTAATCCGTGGACCTCTCCTTTTAGCACGATTTTCTCTCGATATATCTATGCCTTGGACTTGGAGCAGTGTCTTGAGGAATTTCCGCGTCTCTTTCGATGGATCAAAAAACATGCGCATTCCTCCGTCAAACGTATCTCAGTCTTAGGTCGCAAACTTCGATATCAAGCTCAGTCTTCAGCTCAGTGGATCTCACCACGGATTCGTTCTGCCTTCCACCCTTGGAAACCTGATGTAGAAAGCCAGTCTCCCAAAACTGAGAACGAGGAGAACACGAGAGAGAACGAGGAAGAAGAGGAGGAGAGGGAGGAGAGGGAGGAGAGGGAGGAGAGGGAGGACAAGAATGAAGAGCCCACATTGGAGCAATATACGGTTAATGGCGTAGGGCTTCCCGAGGCTGATCGTGCATATCATGCAACTCTTCAGACAACTCACGACGATGATTTCCTTGATCAAGCTGCAGCCGCGTTTCTTTCTATTTGCGAGAATAAGAACACGAGACAAGATTTCTGTCGCTGGCATCATTTCAAAACAATACTTTCGGATTTAGAGATGAAATCACTGGTTCACCTGTTATCGCCGGAAGCCAGCTACCGATGCAATCTCACCGCTTCCAAGTCTATCTTAAGACTGACTCGCTCTCTTCCAGAACATGGTCGGTAATTGCTCTATCAAAATACACATATAGCTGAGAAATAATTGTTTCAACAACCACAGACGAACTTATATTTTGCGGTACCGCTCAAAGGCTCAAGCTGCTTGACGCATTACGTGACGCAGCACAACGTGAACACAGCAGGTTTAAGGATGTCGGTCGTCTTTGGCGCTCAACCTTCATCCAATCCTTCGCAGTCCTTTCTCACCGACGGCGACAGATTGATAATCAACCAGATGACCAGCCTGACCTCTCGCGCATAGTCAACATGCTCAACTCGGAATACATTGAGGAAACGGAAGGTGATGGAAATGTTATCGGACAGAGGGTCAGCGAGATGGCTTTTTCGGTCTTATACGATGCTGCCCTGCAGGAGCACCGTAGTGCTGAAACCACCCCGAAATCCAATGCTGTCGTCTTCGTTGATTATCTCGCGAACTTGTTAGGCCCAAGCTCTTCTATTGCACCTCTGAACTTTACAAAGTGTCTCAGTCGGTGGACTGGTCGTGACGTGTTCTCTGACATCCCAATCAAATGGAATGATACAATCTCATCTCTTGCTCCACGAATTTGGGCCGGCAGAACCCTTACCCTCAAAGATGTTCTGACGCTTTTATCCTGGGGTGTACGTTGCGGACTTGGCTCTCTAGAACCCGAATTCGAGGGTAGTTTGTGGGTGAGAGTCCTTGAGAATCTGACGACAATAATGGAGACCGAGAGGCGACCAACCTGGCCTTATTTCGGCACTATTCCAAGTCTTGAAAAGAACGACGGCCATCCACTTCTAAAGGGGATGATACCGCGTCTTGGAGCTTATGTTCTCCACACAGGGAATTTATACTGTTATCGCCCAGTAGACAAGACTGCGATCGCTTTTGCTTTCTCGGCTATATTCGAGATTCTATCTTGGCAGCTTGACAATTCGTTGATTGGGGACCAACTTGTTGATCCTCTCCTAGTCGACAAGGCACTTCTTTGTATTCTCGGGCCTTCACCATCAAATTCATTCTCTCCGGTCGATGTTGCAGCATGTCTTGCCTGTTGGGATGGAACGAACATGTTCACGAGGATTATGCTCCAGTCGGACTTTGGATACGAGTCAAAGAAATCGAAGCATCGGAAAATCCTGGTCGACGCCATGGTTTGTTGGTTATGGAAGAACGTTCCGGGTGGTGATATCCCTAAACATGTCAACCGTCTAACTATATTGCTTGACGGCGACGAATATGGCTATCGATATATCGTGGATGCGTTGATGTCATTGCTCCATCTCGAAAACAGTCGAACTCGTAAACTCAACATAGCATTCTCTGTTCTAGACCGCCTGATAATTCAGAGCAGCATATATGACACCTTTTTGCTGCTTCATATCCAGACTGGTCAATCTCACTGCTACTACTCATATCACTCGTAAACTCAACATAGCATTCTTTGTTCTAGACGGCCTGATAGACCAAATCGACACACATCACAACTTTTTCCCCTTAACGTCCGGTCTGGTGAAACTCATTGCAACCCATGCTCACGAAACTCATGGAAGCCTTTCGAGGGAGCAAGCCAAGTTGCTTGTTTCAATTTATGACCGGATTCGCGCACTCTTGTGGAGCCATGACTGGAACGAAGGCCTTGAAGTAGAGAGGACAAGATTCCTTGAGTTGTTCCGAACTTTGTGGAAGGATCTCTATCCTCGCGGTAAATATCGTGTTTTTTTGTTCCTTCGTCAGTCTGCAGGGCACGCCGCACTGATCAATATACATCTTTCTAGGATCCATTGGGTCCGAAGGACAGTTGCTGTTAGAACCAAAGAGCAATACTTCGAACCCTCTGCAATATTTAGGAGACTGGAGTTGCCTGAGATCTGCGTCTGCTTAACAGAACACTCACCGTTGTTCGATCCGAGATGTTTTGTTGGCCCAGAGGAAGCAGTTAGGTGTCGAAGAGTTGCGGAGGGGCTTTCATTAATCTACACAGTCGTTTTCTCATATAACAGCCTGCCCATTGGAATGTCCGACGACTTATTATTTCGACAATGTCTGAAAATCACAAGGAGTAAGACAATACATTAATAACCGGTTAGCGCAACAATCCGAGTCTTGTTCGGCGTCGCAGATCTTCTAGTACCCATGTGCATTATACCGCGGTTGGATTTTCGGCGATAGAAGCTTGAGATCAGAAGTCTTGGAGCTCCTAAGTACTCGCGAGCTACTGCGATATGTGATCTTACAGCGCGTAATCAGACAGCCTGAAATTCCTAAGGACATGAAGATCATCGTATCAGCCACGAAGGCGAAGGAATGAAGAAAGAGGAATCTGACCGAGACCGACCACTGCTCGGTATTCTCTCCTTCCCCACCAACACCCGTGATTTCTCTCTGAACCTCGGATATTCCGACCCCAAACTCAAGGCACCATGACTTCCTGTTCTCGTATGAAATGAGCGCGAGCAACCTGAAAAACGGAATATGTGTCACGGTGAATATATGGTGAAGCGGGTCGAGACGAAGGTCGAGGTTTGAGGTGATGCATCGGAGTGCGGCGAAAGCAGAGCAGAGTTATATATCTGCGAGTGAGTTTTTTTTTGGGATGGGGGAATCGAAAATATGATGTGACAAAATTGTAGGACTCGGATCCAAAGGTGGCTTGTTCCTGAGGCAAGTAGTTTGCAAAATTACCACGATATCAAGATCATTGGGCTTGACTCCAAGAGCAACGAAGTTTCGTATACGGAGAAGACATGCGTTTGTTCTACTCACTTGAGAATTAGATTGACGATACACCTCAGAACCTTGCAGGACAAGCGAGCTTTCCGAGTTCGGAATCGACGGTGTCACGGAGACTGGATCTATGAACATATTGAAAGAGATCATTATCCCAGACTCGGTGTACAAGTAAGTAAGTATAAGTAGTTGATGTCCAGTTACTCCAGTAGTCCTGGTTCCAGACGCATTGGTATAGACGGTGTACCGATGCATCCCTGGATCGACGCAATTAGGAACGAGACTATATATAAAGGGGCAGAGAGCCCTGATATCGGAAGACGAACTTGGCAAGTCTTGTGCAAATGCAATTCGAATCGATGCCAGTACATCGTGTGCATGTTATCTGCGATGTTATATATCTGGGATGTTGTAACAAGACCAGGTTCACGGCCGTACTAGGGTCATATGAGGGACTGTGTTGTATCGACGATGCCAAGTGGAAGAAGTTGACATCTGGATTTCGATCGGACTCGGATGAGTTAACTGGCTACAGCCTTCACTTCAAATGGCTGCCCGACAAGTTCGAATCAACTGCAGCGTTGGACTCGACTTGGAGCACCACCACCGTGACGACGACCAGAGATGAGTCAACTCAGCAGAGAGTACCATGACACCACGAATACAGTATTCTTTCTGCGCTCTTTCACTCGCAAAGACTGCCGTCGCCGGCCTCACTACAGTCCCTCACCCGAAACACCTTCAGCTGGTCGCGCCCAAGTCGCGCTCTTCTGCCAGTGCTCTAGATTCTCGCGTTGAGGAGAAATAACTAGAAAATTCGGAGTTTCGAATGATTACAGTGTCTTTTCATTGGGAGAAATAGAAATAACGTGATTTGGGATGCTTCCCTTGTTCTGCACGTCGATCGCATTTTCTCGTGCACTCGAATCAATCATTCATCTACTCGATATCGGGACGTTCTGCATGGAGACAAGTGGAACGATACTTGCACCGGAGTATTGAGACTGATCTTCGTTTTCTACCAAGGGGGCAAAACCCTTCCAGTATCCGATGCGTTTGTCATTGAAAGAGATATGAGAAAGGCATCATCAAGTCCCCCTTGCGACTGATAAAATCAGAACCTAAGTAGATAGATGAGAAAAATGTGTAAGAACACTGGCCTGGATAGATCGAATACGAACATACCGTACAAATCCTCGTAAAACTTGCGGAGTGACACAAGGATATGGTCTTTCTCTGTCTCAGCTTCATCCAAGTACTCCCAACTGTAATCGTTGAGATTTGGTTGAGATCGTCGATAGAATTCAACCAGTTGTAGTACTCGACAAGGTCGCGAGCTTGCTCCCTAGAAAGAGCTACATGTTTCTCGATGATAAAGCAGCTCTGAGTCTCTCGGAATTTCAAGGGTCAGAAAATCTTGACTGAGCAACAACTCTGAGAGTTGCCTAGACGAGTCATCCAGCGTTGCAAAGTCATTGAGAGAGAGAGAGAGAGAGAGAGAGAGATTGCATCACGTGATCCACGCGTACGCGTTATTTGGTCATATTGAATCTAGATCGCCATGTACAGAGTTCGGTTGGACAATATTAATATTCGAAGCAACTGCGAAGCTTTCCAAGTGATTGACCAGATACCTCGATGAGTATAAGGCGGCAACAGAATTTGATGGAGTCTAGAGTCCGAAATCCTCTGTAAGAACAGGCCATAAAAATAATTTGAAAACATATACGCACAACAGATGAATACATTCACAATAAGTCAAGGTCCCAGTTCGTGATAGGCAAAACAGTAAAGATACTGGAAGCACCACACTCCGCTAGTTTCTCCTTCAGCAAAAGTACTAAATGGTCTACATTATACCTGAGCCGAGTTTGAGGCCATATACGAACAGATTCCAACGTCGAGAATTGCGGTGTCATGAAGAGTGATGTGAAGGTCGACCAGTCGCTGGATTCCAGACTGGAGACAGCGGTGATGGAGAGTCGGAATGTAATAGTTCGTATGGAGGGTGGAAGATTGGGGAGAACGGGAGTAATGAACGACGCGTTCCGGTATCCGGGGAGCGGTAACTCGATGGAACGAAGTTGAGTAAAGTCGTTTAGATATAATTCTACACCCAAAGATCAATATCCTCGAAGAAAGTTTGATAGATATGTTCGGGTTCGGAATGGACATACTGTCTAACGGTGCCGTCCACTCAGCATCGGCAGATACAGACACAACCAAGTCCTGCAGATGAGGTTTTTGCATCTCTATGAAGTCCCAGACCTCAAGAATCTCGCCATGTCCGAGACTGCCGATGTTGAGAGCTTCCAGGTGCCAGACGTCCGCCGAGGCCATAAGGAAACGCAGCATCCGAGCCGTATCCGGGCCAGTCATATGAAGTCTCCGCACATGTGCCATATTCTGCGAAACTGGTATAGGCCGTGACAGATCGGAAGTCCACCGAAAGTCTTCTATTTGAAGAGTCTCCAAGGAGGGAAAAGCGTGAAACAGATCCCAAAATTCGAAGGGACTGAGACGAGTATCCGTGATTCTGAGAGCAGTGATTCCATGGAGACCTCCTGATAGAAGCGATTGAGTTTCTTTCGATATGTCTCGTAGAGCTATATTGTAGAAATGTAGCATAGTTATGGCTGGTAGAGACACGATGCACCGGAATCGATGATATTCCAAGACCTTCCGGTTCCATGCCACTTTGACGAGACGTATGTGGGATCGGATACTACAATACCGAGAGTCTAGTATATCGACGAGCTGTGCGACGTTGGCGCCTTGAATGTGGATTTTTCGGAAGAGGTAGTGTCGAGAGCCTGGAAGCCATGTCCTGGACACCGCACTGCAGGCAATAAGAGATTGTTGATCCTCACAAAGAAGGTCGATGATAGAGTCGGTGATTTCTGGAGGAATGTATCTTGTATATTTTTCTCTTCCGTTGTGCAGTAATTTGAACATGGATGTAAAGAACAAAGGGGCCGTGACCCACTCGGCAAGATTTCGCGACGCGCCTCGCCTATACGAGCCGCTTCATTTCATCCTCATCCAAGTTCTACCTTTCCTGATCTACATTTTCTAATCTACTCAGGAGCCTCGTAATATTTATCGCAGCCTCTCTAATCCTGCTTTGATCACAGCTTGTCCGCAGCGCACAACTCTAGGTATATATACATCGCATCCATCATAACTCGACCTGTAATAATCGCATCGGCTTCAGCATACAATGTCTATAAACCCAGACGAAGACACCGAATTGTATGCAAATTCCTTCTTCTACCGCACAAAAAAAGGACGCTTATTCCAATTCCGATCTATCACAGCAATGACGCTCTCCGAAAATACGGAATTATCCCTCCCAAGGCACCCACACCTCCACCACCACCAACTCCGCCCTCTCCTTCCCTTGACGATCTGCTCGACGATTTCACGCCATCTGAGCTCCAGGAACTAGGAGAAGATGCACAAGACGACGAAGCGGAACGGACGATTGCGGCGTACCGCCAGAAACGATTAGCTGAGGACCAGAAAGCCGACAAGAGAGCTCGGTTTGGGAGAGTCTACCCTATCGGTCGGGAGGATTATACCAGAGAAGTGACTGAGGCTAGTAATGTTGATGAGGACGATGATGATGAAGAACAAGGGACAGGGGTGGTGTGTTTTCTCTACAAAGACGGGTGCGTCCTATTCTCATTCTTATTCACGGATAACGACTTACTGATATTCCCCTACAGTATTCCTGCTAGTGACCGAACGTTCGTTCAAATCAGGACTTTGGCTGCTCGATATACACGAACGAAATTTGTTTCCATCATCGGCGACAAGTGCATACCAAACCTCCCGGATGCTAGGATACCCATGTTGATCATGTACAAGAAGGGCGAAATCAAGAACCAAGTTGTAGCATGGGGCGCAGATCGTGAAAGACGAATTGAAGGTCCGTTCACATCTTGTGTATTCCAAGATATCTGGCGCTCATCTTCTCAACCTTTATAGAGTTGGAAGCGCTTCTGATGGTGACAGGAATTGTACACTTGCCAGAACGACGACCGCCAGGAGATCGCAACCGCGACGATGAGGACGATGAGGACGACGAAGATGATCCAACCGCAACAAATGGCAAAACATCCAGAAATATAAGAGGGTCGGACAAGAAGCAAAAGGACAACGACTCGGACTCGGACTTTGAGTTTGATCTGTAGGCAATGGAGGTATGTATTGCGTCAGTTATTGTAGAACTTGTACTTCTGATCAGTAGTCAATGGTGAAACAAGAGCCTAAATTCGTGAGTAGATTCCAGTCGTACAAAGCCCTATATACGTGCGTGTGGGGTGAAACAACATCGACCTGTCATATCGTGAATGTCGTGAAGAGTGAAAGAAATCCACAGGTAGCGCATAGTGAAGAACGTGAATGATTTCTCAGTCCTCTTCCCCACTTGCCTCTTCCTCTGTGCCTGCATCCTCATCAGCGTCGTCCTTCTCTTCGTCCTTGTCCGCTGACTTTTTCTTGTCCCCTTTTGCCGGCTTGCTTCCGACAACCGTGGCATTGATGCTGATCATGAAGCTCGTAATCAGTACGCGTCAAACCTCATCCATGCGAGCAACGTACTTCAACATAACCTGGACCTTTTCCTTCGTATCGCCTGATTCATTCTCTAGTTCAACCATGAACTTTTTGTTTCCCTTCCAGCCATAGCTGCCCGTCGAGAACGACGTGGGTATCATCGTTATTGCAGCCAAGAATCCAGGATCTGCCGGCGCAGCTGGAACCGAGTCGTTGTCTGGGATACTAGGAGGAGTGTGGGTTATGTTCACATGAAGTGGAAGTGCCTTTTCTTTGAAAGTTGATGTGGAGATTGCGGTCTGGGTGGATGGCATAGGTCAGTCAGATCGTATGCTACCGTAACGCTGGACTTCAACGCACCTTCTTGGGAGTTTTCTTAGCACCCTTGGCGGCTGTAGCTTTTGCAGGTGTCGATTTTTTGTCTGTTTTAGGTGCCTTGGAGGAACGCGATGCAGGCCCTGGTTCCGCATCAGAAGCTCGTTTTGCTGTCCAAAACACGTCAATCCGAGTTGCAGAGCTGGAAGACGCGACTACTCACCCATTTTCGTTTATGGTGATAGTGAAAAAGAAAGAATGTCTGGCGAGAGTTCGCGAGAGATGGCTTTTATATAAAGTGGCATAGCGACAACAAAGTTCTGGTCCCGGTTGGCCTCTATGACGTCACGCGTACGTTCGACGCGCCTGAAATAAAATCCATAATTTACACATACATATAGTGTACACTGCTTGATTTATCCTTTCTTCTACTCTATTGTCATATCGACAACGACACGGCCAGCAATGGTGCCAGCCATCATGCCATCGTAGACCCTACAGAATGATGATCAGGAATAGTCAATGGAATGAGTAGATTTCATAACGTACGACTGCAACTCGGGCATTTTCTTCACCGCAAAGTGGACCTTGACCTCTCCTCGCGCCGCAATATCAAGCGCCTCTCTAGCATCTTGACGGTTCCCGACACATGAGCCCAAGATACTCATACCCTGTCAATGAACATAAATGACCATATCACAATGAACGCAGGTTCCGCTCACCCTGAAGACAGTGGGGAATATTTCGGCAGATAATTTCGCGCCGTTTCCGGGGAGGCCTACAGCCATCAATGTACTACCGCTTCGGAGGTATTCAAGGGCTTGAGAATACCCAGAACTCTAAAGACAATCCTTGGGGTCAAAACATACGATTTCCCAGGGAACGAGCTGACTCACTTCAGTAGCGGTAATCAAGGCCGAGTGGGCTCCTAAGCCTCCCGTGATAGCCTTGACATCTTGGACAATATCCTTGCTCTCTTTGAAATCGATCCATCTCTCAGCACCCAATTCGAGACACATTTTCTTCTTCTCTGCACCAGTATCTTGAGAACGAAAGAACAAGTCAATATAGCTCTGCGGTTATGGAAGAACTCACTGACCTATGGCGATGACACGAAGGCCTCTGACCTTCGCATATTGAATAGCTGGCAAGAAACAATATTAGCATCAATTGATTCCCATGCATGAGAAGAAAACGTACCCAGGTGACCAAGACCTCCACCTGCACCAGGTATCACGATAAAGTCACCGGGGTTAGTTTCACTGTACTTGATAGCACGGTATACAGTCAGGCCCTGAGCGAATATCAGCCTCACGGTAAGCACGAGGGGCAGTATCTGTATACGCACTGCACAGAGGATAGAAGCCGCTGCATTGCTGTCGTATCCTTCCGGAATGAGGGTGACGTGATTGACATAGGAGACCTGACATGCGGCATGAGGAAGTACAACGCTGCGGGACGACGCTGAGAGACGTACGACATATTGAGCAAAAGTTCCATTTATGCTGAAGCCACTGTATTTCGCTCGAGAGCAAACTGAAGACACAAGTCAGTAAAATTCCAGAAATTGAGATCATCACAAGATGCTTACACTGCTCTCTGCCCTTCAGACACTGCTCGCAGTTGAGGCACCTGTTGAATGTCTCGTCACTTCAAGAAGGATACCTTAAAGATAAAAAATGCCTACGAATACGCCAAGAATTTGATACCGACGCGATCCCCGAGCTTCACAGGAGAGTCAGGAGTGTTGGAGCCGATGGCCACAATGATGCCGACACCCTCATGACCACATATAATAGGTGTTTGAGTGACGATAGGCCAGTCACCGAGAGCAAGATGCAAGTCCGAGTGACAGACACCAGTGCAATGCAGTTTGACTAGACATTCCCCCGACGCGAGTTCGGATTGTGTAGGAACTGGGAAATCGTGGCGAAGTTTCATCGGAGAGCCTAGCTCTTCGACGATGGAGACGGTTTGTGTCTTTGGAAGGGTGGGAGACATAGTGTTGATGAAGAGGTATCAGCTGGGAAGTGTGTTTAAATATCTGAATTTGAGCGATCGCTATAAATATAATAGGAGATGAGACCCGAAAATGAGATACTCACCGAATGGTTCTACGGTATATGACCTTGTGCGTCGAGGAGGTCATTGTAGACTAACGGGTGACGATCTGGAGCTGCTGGAACCAATCGGCGAGCGAATGTGATGGCCGCACCCGAAGCAAACGGGACCCAGAGCTGGCCAGGTATTTGTTCGTGTCTGCCATAGGCCTCTGACGGAAGCAAATTCGGCGCTCAAACGCGATCGCCCATGCCGTAGAAGGACGCTTATAGGTTTCCGCCTCGACATGACCCGGGTATATGCAGATCTGGGAGATGAGCGGGACAGTCATGCCCGGAGTCCATGAGTGTCCCCGTAGAAGAACGGATCTCTACTGACTGTGCCGGAAGAATACGAGATGGAGGGAATGTAATCGAGAGACTCGAGAATGCAACGAATTTCAGCGGAAGACCCGCTCGGTGACCGTGGAACGATGATACGGGATTGGATTTTGGAACATCTAAACGGGAAATTCAGGCAACTCTCTGCGTCAAAGAAATTGTTAATCGTCGCAAGTGAATAAAATAAAATACGAGAAGCTCATCGGCATTGCAGCAACGAGATTCTGGAATGGTCTCAATGAATACGATTATGAAGATAAGATTTCAACAGGATGGTCATATAGATTGTCCCCAGTTATACATATCTACCTCTACGGGCTCCTGAGAGGAAATTATTAGGGTCGGTACTGAATTGTGAAAAACAGTCACTCACTGATTCCGGATCCGCGGGAGCATCGCGTCTATGTAATTTTGGGCCGTCCCTCTGCGAGGCATATCAGGAGAGCACTGCGAACGAGAGAGGAGACAAGACTCACAAAGAGGCACAATTGAGACTGAATCTCCTTAGCTACAAAGCTACGAACGGCGTCGTCGATCTGAGAAATCCCGGTCAAAGCCCAATCTCTGAAATACTTGCCTCCAATCTGGCTAGTTTCCCAGCGGACTTTGTGGACCTTATTGAAGTGTCGAATCCACTCATCGCAGCACTGGCAAGACCGTTTGCTGCATCCGATAGACCTATACAAGATATGGCAATCATCAGGGGATACCGATGGGTCTTCGGGCGATACTTTCGCGTCCTGAAGTAATTCCTCCGGGAGACGCTCACAATCGTATAAACCACAACAATAAATCAGAAGCAAGATTTCAGGATGAATTGTAGGCGTTATCGTGTCGACCCAAGATTCGAACATCTGGTCGTTGATGTTCTCGAGGATCGACGCAGAGACAGGCTTGTCTTCAGGCCTCTTGATCCTTTGGGTGACAGCGAGAGGTGAGGATGATAGTTGCAGCGTGTCAAAGATGGGTTTGGGCATGCTCGATTCGATCCAGCACCAGGAAACCGTCGAACCAAAACGATTCCGGCCATCAAAGAGTAGCTGGACTCCGTTTTGGAACTGAGCCAGCTTATCGAGCCTCCGAACGTATTTCGTGACGATTGGGTGGCAGGTCGACTCCGATCTGATTTTCTTGATGAACGCTGTCTTTGTGAGAAAAGCAGCCTTTTTGATTCCTAGTAAGAGCTCCTCTAGAGTGGATTGTGCGTCGATAGGTCGAAATCGACAGTCGCGTAGCAGCTCCATAGAGCGAATGATAATTTCTTTGACGTCTCCATGTTCTCCAGAAGCATGTCCAAGATCAATTTCTTGATTTGCAGAGCCAGGACGATAGCTCCGAAGTCTTGCTTGGATATGCGCGAGATCCGTCTTGGCAACCTTGTCTAGTCTGGTTTGAACGAAAGCTCTAGAGCTTGAGATCACGAAAGATAGCAGCTCCGATTCTGTTTTCGACGCAAAAACAGCCATAAATAACCGTTTCGCGTTAGCTTTGTCCTGCAGAGTGAGTGGCTCTTTTTTAGCTAGGACGAATGAAATCGGGTGCTGCCGGTGTAGGACGGCTGCGATATGACAAAGGGGAGGACCCGATTGTCCTGCGATGAAAAGCGCGAGCGCGTCCAGCATCCCCGCCTCGGTCTGGTTTTCATATTTGCGACCTGGAGTCACCCCGGGCGCCCAGAGGTATTCGTCATCGTTAAACAGAGCAAGTAATTGGAGCTCCTCGCTCAGAGAGATTTGAGCATTATCCAAGTCTGGTGGGATGGGACTCGATCGGTTTCAATAATAAGAAAATGAAACATAGACGTACGAGACATTGAGTGAACAGCCATCCTTCAGACTCTGGGTCCCAACCGTACAGATATTCACGAACGATATAGATACAGACTTGGAAAGATTCGGCCTCCGCGTTGTTTAGTACAGGGTGATAAATAACTATGATCGTGGAATGGTGAAAGGAAAAGAAGAAGGGTCGAGGTTGAGAGCAAGTCGCGGTAAGCCTTGTGGCATCGCGTCGCGGTCCCCTCAATTCCAACGACCATCATGGCCTCCAAATCACTGGAATACTCTTCATTGGAGCCCTCTTCAAAGTCTGCATCGTCACTTTCAGGCTGAACGCTCACTAAACATCTTACCCTAGATGGAGGAATCTCCCCCCACCACCCGGTTTCTCCAAGTCTTCATCGGTGCGTCTGCAGTGCTTTGACAATTGTGCTTTCTGGTCAAGACTCGACATTATTACCCCATAATTTAGTCTAAAGGCCCCGCAAAGATCCAGCACGTCGGAGCCTCTAATTACCACAACCAGATGAAAGAAACCCGAGCATGGGACCTCGCTATCGGGCCAGCTAAATCCCTCCCTATGCAGGCCTTCATGCTGTACATGTCTGGCGGTGGGGTTCAAATATTCAGCATGGGTATCGTATTCATGCTGCTCCTCACGCCATTCAAGAACATAGCTGCGATAAATGACGGTTCGAGCTGATTGTTCCATCTCGACCAACGCAATTCCTGATGCATGGTCCTTTTTACTCGCCAGCTTTCGCCCCATTCGCCCCGTCCACCTCCACCAGTCCTAAATCGTTCTCTACACTCCCTCTACAGAAACTGACATATTTGGCGTGTAATCTGTTGACGTTGGCTGTGGGATTGTGGAAATGTCGGTCAATGGGGCTTCTGCCAACGGGGACGGGTGACTGGTTGGCGTTTGAGACGAGAGGACAGGTGCGTATCCCTCACCAATGAATCTATTGAATAGATAAAGCTGACGGAGTCGTATCGTTCATCGAAGGCCCCGGAGATGTCCTTATTCTAGACGACTCGGTACGATCCACATATTCTCGTCGTGTACCTTGCAGGTGTATTTAATTAAGGTCTACAACATGGATGACAGGGATGAACCTTTCCATCGTGGTAATCGTTCAGTAGCCTGACACACGTTAAACATCATGAGCTCTTCAACGATTGTCGTCGGTACTTATGCTCAGAGCCTCAGACTGCTTGACTCGGAAATTTATGATTCAAGAATTCATTTCAATGGTGGATACCCATTGATAGATACTGCAAAGTATACAGACGATTGTAACACGATGGAATGGATGCGACAAGAACGAGTGAAAAATGACGAGAATGTGTGAACCCCCGGCTCTGCCTGTCCTCTTCCAACAGCAAGGAATAGCGTGACGTGAGTCGAGCACTAAGACGTCCAACAGTCGGTCTCCGCGCTGCTTTGGCACAAACCAGCCGTAGCTAATGGGGCCATGGTTTGCAATTTGACGTGAGTGCGTTGAAGAGAAATTTTGAGTCGCGCGTCAGCTTTTAAGGCTGGAACTTGTCACGTTTGTCACGTCACACTTGGATGAGAATTTTTGACGTTGAAACAAGTGAGGGACTTGGGGAGATATGCAAAGCAAACTGGGAGAGATTAGCAGCGGTGAACATGGGATGAAAATGAGGAAGGGAAAAAATAAGCAAAAGGTTTGCGAAGGGCACGACTCACAGCGCGAACTGACGACTCGTCCTGATCTCCGAAGACTAACTCGGCAAGTCCTGCAGGTTGCGGAATTGCTTCCCTAGCCTGACAAGGACCAATTATTCCAAGTCCGGATCACGCCTTGCGGTGCGAGGTACTGTGGAAACCAAGTTTTCTGGAGGGGACGGTCTTGAACCAGCGCACTTGTGAGCTTAGCCGATGAGAAGGACCACCTCGCATTCCCGGAAATTTGGGCCATTACAGCCGCTATACCATCATGCATTGAACTTTGATGAGTGTTTAGCAGATAGGTCCTGTTGAAGCGTCGAACGTGCTATTCCGAGTCGCGTCGTTGGAAGACTCGGATGCAGAACTTCTTCTGGACTGTCATCTGGCCATGTCCTTCTTGACACCATTCCTAGAGGTCTACAACTATACTTTACAACCAATTGCCCCGTTCACATGGTTCGGACTCCCCATCAGCACCCTAGATCTCGCATCCACCGCCAGGCTCTGTCTCGTTCTACGTCAAATCAGAGAGATATCTCGGAACCAGCATGAAAAGCACGGGTCAAAACCTCCAGCGGAACCTTACTCTTTCGTTAAACACATTTTCGCGACTCTCCTGGTTGTCTATGGAGGCGAAGCAATAACAGGTGCGTAGCGTCGAACCCACAAGAGTATCGTACCTCAGACAACTCTTGTAAATGTATAGCGCCTTACCTAGGGATACCTCCATCATTCATGATCTCCGGAGTGGTCCCTGTGCTCTATATTACAGTTCAAGCCCTAGTAGAGATCCTTCCGGCCGTTCCAGTCCCAAGCCTCTACACGGAAGTACCTCTTTCCATCTGGGACGGATTCTCTCGCGCCATGCTCCTCTGCTCTCTCATTCCACCAGTAGTCACTGCTCACTCCTCCCCAGTAATATCCTCTTCTGCCTGGTGTCTTCTACTCACCTCTCTCGTACGTTTAACGCGTTTCTCAAACCTAGAACACGTCATCATAATCCTTGACAGATAAGCGCCAACGCCGGATTCTTCCTCGTCAACCTCTTCTCATTCCTAAACCCCACACCATTGACTCTGCAGACACCTCCGGAACTACAGCCATATGGTTGGACTACCGTGGACATCTGGTGCGCGCCGCTCATCACGGGCCTGTACGCCTTTATGACCCACGCTCAACCCTTCTGGGCCGATGCACATAAATTCGCCATTGAGCTTCTCGGAGGTTCTTTAGACCACGATTTCCTCAAACCACCAGGGAACGGCAAGGAAATAGAGGCGGTCGATCCAGAAGTAGCCCGGGCGTTGTGTGCTACAATCCTTTCTGTCTTGTTTGTCAGTCGGACTGTGAAGAACTTCTCTGCGAATTGGAAGGTAGGGTTGAGTGGGCCGGGGAAGAAGGTGTTTCATAGTGGTGGTGTTAATAGTGTCAAGAAGGGATCTAAAATAAGTGAGAAGATCCACGATATTCTTCGACTACTGATCCATACTTACGCTTGCCTTTCAAAGATCCGAAGACTAAGACTCAATAATAGCCTTGCTATCAAGCGCGTTCAATACCTAGATGGATCTAGCCTACATGCTCGTATCTGACTGATCCTGGATTCTCTCGATATCCTTGATCGTCGTAATATCCTGGACTTACTATTGTTAAACATCTTATTGTTGGTATGGTTGACCGTGTAGCCCTAAGACTATTTCGCGGTCGGATCCAATAATAGAAGTGGGATTAGTAGAATTAGTGAAGAAACTAGACAAAGAACGATTGGTGGACCGGAGCCTAAAGTCTGTTCTTCCAGTCCTATATAGCAGCGACCAACACGACCATCCCGCAGAAACAAGTGTTCGTAATCATTGGCAGTACATATATCCAGATTGTTGACAAGAACCGTTCAGTAGGCCTTCCTAGCGTCTACTTTGATCCCTTACGGACTGTGTGCCCTATGCCCCTAGTATTGGTTCATTTTCGCATGGCCCAACTGAATATCAATATCTTGCACGAGATTTCTCAAGATGGTCGGAAATGGCTCCACTTTGACCGTATCTGCATGCACAAAGATGTCGCTATGCTGCGAATCGGAGCGAAACACGTACCTGCACAGATTCCCATCCACCGACAAAAATTGTACGACGTGGATGTTACTTCCAGGACGTTGGCCATGCATTGTCCATTTCCGTCATATAATCGCCCAATAGAATCCTCCGTACTGGATGTATCGCGCAGTGACAGCGCATCCAGCCGCGCGTAAATGAGTGCAGAAGACTATCTTGATTAGCATCAGAGGATGAACATGATATGTGGCTAGTACGCACCTTCTCTACCAGGTAGTCGAGACTTCTGATGGATCAAGTACGACTCCATTGGTCGCGTCCGAGTCGTCTTGTGCTCGTCTCACTATCTTCGAAATTGCTGGCGATGTTCTTTCTGGTAAAATTCGGGTCCCTGTGACGCCCCCTGATGATTCCGAATCAATCGATGTCGATATCTACCGACGAGATAATGGTGTATGAAAGACAAGAGAGATGGCCTCGGCATTTCGGCTAGACGGACCATAATTGAGGGTGGAAAGATATGATCGTCGAGTGCCAGTGCCTTGCTATCCCTTGTATCCATAGAACATAGAGCGAGTATAGCCGACGAGGAAATTTGTACAAGGTATCCAGTCGAAGTTGTAGTTCAAACTTCCAACAGGAAGTTCAACGCGAACCTTGTTTTATTTTTGCCGAGATGGCCGAGGCGCCTCTTGCCTTTATACCCTTTTCTTCCAATTCATGACCTATAAAAACTCCAACCGCCATCCAATTTTCGAGTAAAACAACATGCTCAACTTACTTCCTCAAGATGTATTTCTCGTCATCGCCCAGTATACGCCAATTGTGACTCTTCTGGCCCTTCGTCTGGTGGGGTCCCCTGTACTCAAATGACCGTACATGCATGTCTAAACCTACTTCCACAGACGTGTAAAGATCTCTACATGATGACTGAGGATCGTTCCATATGGCATTTCATAAATCGTGCCATAGCAGATACCATTCCATGCCCTATTCGTCGTCATCTCACGGAGTTGGATTACATGTCTTCCACAAGCCTCCGGAAATGCGCTACAAAGGCTCTCTATCTAGACCAACGATGGAGATACTACGCTTCCGGACGTGCTAATATCGCCGGTGTAGGCGGTCCTAGACGGGTGGAAAGCTATGTCATTTCACAATCTGCATACGCTACATGTGTACGGCTGCTTCCTGGTGGAGACCATGTCCTCGTCCTCCTCTCTGACGGCACACTGCAATTACGAGCCCCGGCTAACCCAATGCCTCTTGCAACTGTCCATGGGCCCACGTATAAAGTCGAACCTGACTGTCTCAAATTGGATTTGTACACTTCTCGTGGTGAGCTTATAGCGGTGGTAACAATATTGAAGTCGACGGTTGATGGACAGTATGTTTACGTATATAATCTTCTCCCATTGCTATCACTAACACAATTTGCGGTATGAAGGTCCGAAACGCGTCTATACTCTGTCGATCCACATCTTCTTTCTATCGGCAGCAAACCCATTCTGACTATGGTGCATCCGGATCAATTATGGCGACTCTGCGGATACTCGGTAGGGTACGACCTCTTTGTGCTTGGAGACTCTATGAGTACGATGGACGGGGATATAGTGAGGCTGCACGTTTCGACTATCCGTGCGTCCGTGGTCCAACAGGTCACTCTGCAACTCCCGACACATGTGCGTACGGAAAACAACGTCGTCTCTGATCCCGAGATCTGCACTTGTACTGATACTGTATCCATAGCTGAGCGATTCAACTTCAAACATATCGGTTATTGGAGAAGATGCAGTCGTATGGGTTCATAATGGGGGCATCTGTATCATAGACATCTCAGATCTCCAGACTGCCGTCCTATCGTCCTCAGGCATTATGCCCGAAGCCCCAATACGATGGTCCTGCGATTTCCATTTCCCATCCCATATCACTCTTGTCAGCCCCACCATCATAGTCAATCCAGGATCCGGGTCCTATTATCGCAGATTCGCTGTCCTGACCAGTGGGTTCATCCACGTCGTCAAATTATCACCAGACCCAGACGACGTCGAAATCGTCTCCGAGCATTTGTCTTACAGCGGCCAGAATATCTGCTGCGCTATAGGATCGTACCGTGCGGCTTGGTGGAGTCCCTCTCTTGAGACAGGATCTGTCGAAGGTTTTACAACTTGTACATTCTCCGCCACTTCCGACCTGGAAGCAGGCGGGCAAACTATATTCCCTCCATTCGGATACGCGCCGTTTGCGAAAACGGCAAAGCTTGGATTCATAAACTTCGACTCGGGACGTCAGGCTTTCATGCCTGACTTCTCTTTTGATGAGGAGTCGGGTAGAATTTGTTTCTTGCGACAGGACTTTATGCAGACGGAGCCAACTACCCTTGTCATACTAGATGTGCTATAGATGTCGTTCTGCATGGGATGTACGTTGTTCTAGATATTTTTAGGATGATAATACGCATTGACATTCCCTTTGTGCCATCTGATGAATGTTAGAATGTTGGTCCACGGTAGGTGGCCCATTGCTTGAACCATATTCCTAATCCGTCCCGGTGGCTTGAGCCATCTGAACGCAGTAAATTGAGCCATCCAAATCCCGTGACTTGAGCCATCCGAGAATCGCTTGGGCCATCCTCCCAGTGGCCGTCTTCCTGTGCAGTCCACCCGTCTCAACTGTTTAGAACTATTTACGATTTTGCTTCAGATATAAAAGCGCGCCCACCTCCATGTCCTGCTTTCTTTCCTCAACACTCATCAACCTCGAAAACCTCTTGAGCCACTCAAATATCTCAACTCTCTTTCTTCTCACCGACCCTCCATCAGGTATGTCAGAGTAGACTCAACAAACTATTCACTCTCATCTCATTTGTTTACAGAGATGCCACCCCAAGATCGCCTCGAACAGAAATGGAACAACGACTGGCGATGCGCAAGTAAGGCTCTCGAGACCACACTGAAAGATATTCGTGAATCGACCGAGATCAGACTCTCCTACCCTCTCGTCACTTGCTGCAATCATCTCGATGCTAGACTCGTTCCCTCCAAGGAAACCTATACTCCGAAGATGTGGCACGCAATCATGGCACTAGAGGGTCTCTGTGGCATTCTCAGTCGATTTCGAGGCTACATGGCGTACACACATCGGGCGAACACTCCGGTGGCAAAGTATTGGACGCAGATGATGGCCACTCTCGTGAAAGCGTGGCCTGACATCTGCAAATGGACCGATACCCTTGTGTATCGATGCAGCAACGCTGTAGCGATGTATACAACACTCCACACTCGGGCCGAGATGTTCTCTACTTTGGTCAACTTTCTGCAGCTTTCCTTCATCTTGGACCCAAGTCCTCTCAGAGATGCCACCCCTTGTGGTCGCATCATCTTGGGAAAACTATGGTTGCTTCAAGCAGATGAACCGCATTTGTCCGACGTGGAGCCTCATACAGCATTGATCATATTCAACGAACACGACCATCCCAATGGTGGACTAGCCACTAATCCGGACTCCTCGTCGCCTTACTTTGGAACGACACTCGAAAGAGTAACCACCGCTGCATGGACCCAGTTCTGTCGCCACTTCGACCCGAACAAGCCTGAGCAGATTATCGAGCGTCATCTCAATTATGACATGAGAGCTCTGTGCATGTTTCTATGCAACCGTGCCGCCTGGAGTCTACTACGCCCCAAGAATCCTATCGCACGCATCACACAAATCCTGCTTATCGTGGCTCTGGATTCATCACGACTCTCCGACCCCGGTGCACTCATTGAAGGCTGTTGTAACTGCCTCTTCGACACTTTGGAGTTGGCCGGTAATGTACTATGGGTCCTACAAGCACTCGAGGCACACCTGCTCTCGGCTTTGTTAGGATGCCACCCTTGGCTTGAATCACAAAATTGTGGTATCTCTCTGTTGGTCGATACGCTTTCACCGTATCTGGCATATCCCTCGGTTCTTCGTGCCGTCGCAAAGGAGTTCAAAAGGGTAAAGAAATATCGTCTCGAGGAGCCATTGAAGCGTAAAGGAGCGTTCTACAAGGCATGGACATCCTTTAGAGAGATCGCAGATAAACGCATCAAAATGATGGGTAGCAAGGTGCATTGGACTTGCAACAACAAGAAGGTATGCTTTCTTCGTCATCACATAGACCCCAGCTGATGACGTTAAACAGTGCGATAAGGTAGACGAAGATGATGCGTTCAAGCGATGCGAGGAATGCCTGGTTACATACTACTGCTCCAGGGATTGCCAGAAAGCTGACTGGAAGACGGGTGATCACCAGGTAAATTGCAAGGAAGTTCGACGCTGTCGCTCAGGTGAGTGACCCCATCATCCTTTCTGATTACAATAACCATGCTGATACCTGAAATCATCAGCTGGGCAGGCATTTCGTATGTCGCAGGATGATGAAGCGCTTGTGCTGAAGTTCGCAGCTCATGATATACGCGAGCTAAAACCGCTCTATCACCGGCTTCCGCACCACAAAAGACCGGCGCTAGACCTCGATTACACGCAGGTACCCCTGACCTTGAGACCTTCAACGATGGAGCATGAATGTGGGATACATGGCACTCTACGTCCAAACGAACGCTTCACGGGCAAGATTATCCTCCCTCATGACGAGATTGGTCTCACTGCCGAGCTCATTGTCCCAACTTACTAGACGAAGAGTGTGGAAATCAACTTCCACATCCTCACCACATCCTTTTTCTTTCCTCACCAGAACACTTTCTCAAGATGATGCCATTCCGGCGATGACATTTACTTTTGTTACTAGCTCACACATGTTGCCCACGTTCACAATGTACTTCCTCTCATGTTTTCCAATCGGAATCATTTTTCCCTCCAATCCTCAGACCTCAGGCCTCAAGCTTCAAGGCCTTCACTTCAAGCAATACGTCTGGAAAGGCTATTTCGGTCTTCAGTCTCCTAACTTTCCGAGACATGATATTTTACTCCTTTTCTACTGAATATAATCTTTCCGCTTTTTAGAACCTCCTGTCTTGACAAGTATAAGTATCGGCCGGGCGTCCACCTCCTCCTCTATTGCCCATTCGCGGACTCATTGCTGCAGACTCAAAACCGATTGCAATGTCGACCAGCTCTCTTGCTGCCCCGACCTCCTACAATCAATCCTCTTCTGTACCTTTTCCCCACTTAACCTACGCTCACGGTACATCGAGGTCTCTCCAGGAGATCCTTCCACGACTTTACGTTGCATTCGAAAATGATTTCATCGAAGAAACAGCAGACGACTTGAAAGCCCCTGACGACGTCCCCTTCACCCACATCATTCGCATCTCCGTAGATGGATCTGCTAATGGCGACGTCGCGCTCTCCGATAACGCTATAACAGGTGCACAGGAGCTTCATCTATCACTTCCCCACGTCCCCTTCCCACCTATATCCCGTATCCCAACGTTGTCTGAGGGCACGGATTTTACTGGAGACTCCGAGTCACGTCAACTTCGAGCCTTACTACTCCAACTCTTCATCCGAGATGAGACCCCTTATAAAGGTGTCACCGAACTCTGGCAATCCCAACTCATGGCCGGCGCGTACTTCCTACACGCGTCTGGAAATCACGTCTCTGGCAACCCACGTATCCTTGTCACCACATCCCGGGGTTGTGCTGCCGACGCACTCTCTGTCATTACATGCTACGCTAATGTTACATTGGCGTTCAACGTGAAGACATGTCTAAAATATTTCGACGGTCAAGAGGATGTTCTGGGTGTTTGGAAAGGAGTTGTGTCGGAGAGGGGTCAGCGTGCTATCGAGGCTGCTGCCAACAGGTGCCACTGGGGTGTGGCATTCGACTTGCTTCCGACTGCTTCACGTTGAAAGCATCATGATTTCCTGCAAGTGTCGTCTTATTCGTATACTCATTTCGTCACGTCCTTTCTGTTATCTTTGGTCTGAACTTGAGAATAATATATCCCTGCTTTGTCCCTGCTTCGACGATTCGCAATACTTTGAGTCACGCATCAAACTATGTGATAATGATACTACAATTGCAATGACTACGAGACGAACACAATGAAGACAGAATAGTCTGAACTACTGTATAGGTACTGTAATTTGGTATGGATAGGGTGGGGAATGTGGGATAATGCTGATCGGAAATCATGAAGGAAAAAGAAACGAAACGACGAGGGAGGAGAGAAATGGAGGAAATGGATTTTAAGAATTAATGGGATGGCATACGAAGGAAGACAAAAGATCAAAAAAGGAAGAGGGAGTGTCCTTGTGCACTACGTTTGGTTCGCTCCTCTACCTAGAATTCTTTGATACGTTATCCCCCGATTGTGGTCCCACTGGATCATCCCGTTCGATGAGTCGTCAAGCCAAAAATCATGTATGCAATGAGAAGATGGCAGACGAGGGTGCGAAGCGGGGTTGTAGAATGATGGGAGGCCGAAAGACCAATCAAGGTTTCCGGAACTCGCACAACACCGTATATATCGTATTGAAGGCGGTGTAGATCTCTTCTCTGACCTGAGGGTACAGGAGAATGAAGAGTGGATGTGTCAGCGGATGGGGATCAAACCAAACCGTATCACACATAAACTCGTCGTTGTCGTCATCCTCTATGAGTGATGACGAACTACAGGTGCGCACGCAGGCGACGACGACGAGAAGAGATGAAAAGAAAGTTGTTTACCTTAGCACCCGTGAGCACGATCTTGCCAGATACGAAAATCAAGAGGACGACCTTCGGCTTGATCATGCGATAGATGAGACCAGGGAAGAGCTACGTGTAACGTAAGTATAAAGAAGAAAGGGATGGTCGAACAGGTGACGTACCTCTGGCTCGTAGCTGCTGAACTGTCCGTGAGAGTATGCCAATCCCTCCAGACGGATGGGAAACTTGACATCACAACTCCCGACGATATTCTGGATCTTGAATTCGGAGAACTTGGCATCAAAGCCGAGCTTCTGCACGATCCTAGCATACTTCCTCGACGCCAACCTCGAGTCATCCTCAGACTTGGCACCAGTGACGACCATCTTCCCCGAAGCGAAAATCAGAGCAGTGGTCTTGGGATCACGGATACGCATGATCACAGCTGCGAAACGCTATAATAATATGCCGAAACGAGAGGAGTTCGACATATTTAGTAAATAGAAAACAGGATATTACCAACCTTGGGATTATATTCTGCGTTCCGGGCGTGAAGAGCAATGGTTTTCAAGTCGAGGCGACAATCGAGGTTGACGGTGGCAACGATGTTTTGGAGAGTGGGAACGATACCTTCGACAGCGGTGATGTGTTGTTGTTCGAGTGTAAGAGGGATCGGGGTAGAAGGGATAGGCGTAGCAGCGGGTGGACTCGAAGGTCCGGCTACGGCATTGGGGGCTGATGGCGATTGAGATTGCGATGAGGATGATTGAGAGTAAGGTTGTTGGTAGGATGGTCCGGGAAGTGCGAGACCATTAGAAGGAGCACCAGCTAGATATGGATTGCCCGATGGTAGAGCGAGGCCATTCTGCGGTGGCTGCTGCTGATATTGAAGTTGTTGTTGTTGCTGCTGCTGTTGTGCCTGCTGCTGAGCCTGTTGTTGCTGTTGCTGGTACTGCTGCTGTTGTTGCTGAGGGACATGTGAACGACCAAAGGTAACTTGGCGAGCAGGAAGAGCAAAAGACATTTTTCAGAGGCGTGAGAAAAGTTTATAGCAGAGCGATTTTGGGGGGAAAGAAAATTTCGAACTTGAAAACTGGGCTCCTTATATACGTCGCAAATTGAAACTCCGACACATTAGGGCCACGAATTAAGGTTTGATGACTCCCTTTGTTCTCCTTTCCATTCTCCACGACCTACTCCTCTCAAAACTTCGAAACTACTTCAGTCTATTCGCAACGCGTCTTTGTTATGAGCGCTCATCGTCGACGAGTATCCTCCAATTTTCTACTTCTTTCCTGACATTTTCTACGATTTTCTGCGTCGCAGATGACTCGAAATACACATCTGCCACGTTTACCTGACAACAACCCACGCCGTCATCCTCCAGTCATCTTGACAACATCCTCCCTCTTTAGACTGCCAGAAGGTCGTCCATTATGGCCGTCGAACGCTCGAGGACGTCTGCTCACCCTTCGTCGAGTCTTTTAGTGATCTCTGGGTTCGGGACTATACTTCTTGTCTTCGGCCTCGCTCGCCGTCATGGCCCGGGCGTCTATATCTCACCAAACCATCCGCGCATCCCGCATACCCGCATGCTGCTGGAAGTTCTTAGAAGCATCTCTGCTGCGCGTCTCTTCAAACACTCGCACCAGTATAGGCTCTTCAATCTCTAGGCTGTTCACCTGATGCACAAGATTGTGATATCAATCAATTTCCCACATTAGCAGTGCTCGATTATCTCCCGTTTGTCTCCTTATCAATCCTTGTCGTTTCATTGATTTGGAGTTCTCGGCGCCTCTGTTGGCCAAATACGTTTTGCAATCCGTGATGTTCTAGGGTTACCCAACCACTTTTCTTGTCGTAGCCTCAGACTCGTCGTAATATACATATCTTTGAACTCGTGAGACATTGAAACATCATTCGAAACACATCTTTATCGATGCTCTATCTCGTGAGCAACGTTTGAGGACGCGACTATCTATCCATCTAATCTATCCACCACTACCTAAAAAAAGTTTCGAGTCATTTCAAATTTGAACACCCATCGACGTACGCATCAACTCGAAGCATCAATTCACTAACCCGACTTACAGCTGATTCAGGAAATAATGACATGGCCGGGTTTTTTTTCGCGGCGCGGAAATTGAGAATTTCCTTTTTAGGTCATTTTCCAGTGCTTCACCATTGTCGCAGCCATGACTTATTGACACTCAGGCCATGAATATAGACGTCGTCTAGACATATTAGCCTACCTTTAGAGATACCCAGAAGTTTGAGAAGATATTTGAACGACGTTACGAGTCTAAGTCCGAGTTTTGCCGCAACGCGAGTTGTCTTCAAAGTCCACCTTTACTCCCGCCATCATGGTGAACCGACGTATCAGCCAGGACCTCAAGGAATGTGCTCTTACTCTCTGGAACAAAGGGTGGGACATAGATCAGATTGTAGAAGACCTTGGTGTATCACGCTCCAGTATCTATCGCTGGCAGGCTATCTTCGACGAGCATGGATCTGTCAACAGGCCTCCGACTCTACGTGGTCGCCCCCGAATCATAACGCGTGCAGTAATGACTGCTATACATACCCTCTATGAAGTCGAATCTGATCTTTATCTCGACGAACTCGTTCTTTGGCTTGCACTCAATCACGACATCGTGATATCTGTCTCTGCGCTTCACGAGAATCTCCAACAAGCCGGACTAACTCGGAAACTGCTGCACAAACTTGCAGTAGAGCGCGACGAGGAGCTTCGGCAACAGTGGAGGGATATGCAGCAAGGTGGAGACTTCTTGGCCGATGGCTCACAGTTCATATGTCTCGACGAAACAAGCAAAAATGATCGCGCCTATGCACGACGCTACGGGAGGGCACCGCAAGGAGAACGAGCTGAGTTGGTGGATGTCTTTGTGAGAGGCGATCGATATTCGTTGGTTGCTGCTATCACGATCGATGGATACATTGCTGCTGATGTTGTGCCTGGGTCTTTGGATTCCGTTGATTTCTTCAACTTCGTGGTGGAAGAAGTTGTATGTATCTTACTAGTGTTCTTTGATCACTTCGTAGGTATTTGTTACTGACATTTGTGCTAGATACCTCAAATGAATCCGTACCCAGCTGCACGTTCCGTTCTGGTACTCGACAATTGCAGGATCCACCATAATGATGCTCTCATCGATATTGTGAATGCGGCAGGTGAATGTTCTGATATTCTGCTTTGTTCGGATTACTGAATTTGTCAATGAACAGGCTGCTTGATACTCTATTTACCCGCCTACTCTCCAGACTTGAATCCAATCGAGGAGTCCTTCAGTACCTGTGAGTCTTTACACATGTAAATTTCGTACTACATGTAGTGTCTAACAGTTCCTGCTAGTGAAAGCATATCTTCGTCGACATGGACATACTCTCCGCAGAGACCTTGACCCAATTCGCTCTCTCCTCGAAGCTTGTTCTTGCATTACAGCCGATAAATGCGAAGGTTGGTTTAGGCATGCTGGATACATCTTCTAGTCTCTCTCTTCTACTGTACAAACGAGATCATTTATCTCATTACAACGTGAATGAGTCACTGTATGGGTAGTCGACCAAGAATCTAGACTACTGTGGTTATGTCCGAGGCTCAAGAAAATATTCGTACACTTTGAATGCATGCAAAGAAGACAGCGCAACTACGGGGCTACAGGAGTAACCCAAACACCATCCCGAACCGCTTGAAGAAACTGTTTATGAGCCTCGAGAAAGGCCTGCCATCCCAGCGTAGAGAACTTCACTCCGCTCCAGTCTTCCCTTGAAAGTGTCGAAACCAGCTTATTCCCGGGCTTGTATTCCAGTAACGCTAGTTTGGCTTGATCGGAACTGGAGATGTTATAATAGTCGCAGAAGATGTCCAACGGGACATTGAGTCGAAGAGCGTGATTGGGAGATGCTACCATCATGGCGTTCGGATCGACGGGCAAGGGTAGCTGGTTTGGATTATAGTAGTTAGCTATAGGGATTGGACCAGGAGCCTGGGGCTGGTTGGGATATGCTGGAGCCGGAGGATAGCCGTAAACCTGAGGCCATGGTGGGATACCAGGATATCCCATTGGCGGAAAGAAATTGGGCGGAGGATACATGAATGGCGGTGGATTCGGATTGACAGGTAGTGCAGCAGCAGCATCAGCGACTACTGCAGGAGCTGGAGCTACTTCTTTAGCAGGACGAGACTTGATACGTTTATCGTGGTCGAATACGGCCGAGTTCGGGGGATTATCGAGGTTTACTCCAGGTTCACCGTCAGCCTATGAGAAAGCCGTAACAATGAGTATCTGATCGACGGAAAAGGACTACAACATCAGTCACCAAACGGGCTGCCCAGAGTTGTGCTCGAAGACTATTCAGTTCCCAAAAGTCTTGATTACCAATAGGGCCCCGAGCGAAGACACGTATATTGGGATAGAGAGGGTTATTCCCGACAGGATACTTATCAAAAAGCTTTGTCTTCCATCCGGCCGCACCGGTATTGATCCGTTCCTGTAGGAAAATGAAGTAGTGTTACGAGGAAAAGTAATACTACGTACTATCTGAGCTTTTGCTGACATATCACGGTCAGTACCAGGATGAGAGGTTTCTTCGTAGTAATCGTAAGGGTTTCGGACAAAGTCGCCATCATCGATGTCATAATTCTGTCAAAAAGACCGCATTTATTCAGCAAAAACTCGAATGAACGAAGAACAACACATACCGGGACATCCGGGTTGGGTGAAGGCATAGTGAGAAAGATAACGAAGTCTTTTTTGCGAAGGAGAAGAGACCTCTCCATGGCCCTGAACCCATCTTCATTAGCCATCATCTTGTTTGCATCGTTCGCGGGCTTCTCATAGCGCCATTCAATTTTCTCGGTGTACAGAGCATTTACTTTGCAAGGGATAGCCTTGGCGATCAGGGCACGGAACTGGGAAAGAGTGGATACAGTGTTGGCAGTGAATGTAAATGGACCTTTCTTGACAGGTGGTGCAGCGGGTTGCCGAGAAGTTCCTTTCGTACGCGATGCTTGGAGGATAGCAGGGGGCTGGAGAACGATATAAGCAGTGATGATTTCGTCCATTTTGATCCTTTTCGCAGCAGCTTCCGGGTCTTCTTCGTCACTCTCCACATTCTCCGTTACCACCTTTTTACGCTTCCGAGTCGACTCCTTCTCCTTCTCCTTCTCCTTTCTTTTACCTTTCTTCCCAGACTTAGCCTCATCAGCTTCTCCATTGTCAGAAGTATCAGCAGTAGTGGCAGCGACGGTGGCAGCAGCGGCAGCAGCAGCTCGTTTCTCATTGTTCTTCTTGATGGTCTCCTGGATTTCTGGTGATACATTGATCCATTTCCTGACTTCTACCATGCAGGAACACTCAGACTAGAGTATTGGTGTAGAAGTAGGCATCGCTTACCATGGGAAGCTCTTTGGTTATCGGGAACAGCTTCCTCGTATTCGTCGTCACTGAGTTCGAAATGAGCATCGTTTTCATCCAATTCAAGGTCTGAACAGGTCATGGTTCAAAGGAAAGATGTTTCGGTGTATAATTATCTGAGCTATGGATGTAGAAGACAGTATAGAAGAGAGAGAGTTGTGTCGACGGTCGACGCGACGGACGCGACGTCGGCCAATGCTGCCAAACAAATTGCCTAAACAGGAAATTCTCAATTTCCGCGCCGCGAAAAAAAACCCGGCCATGTCATTATTTCCTGAATCAGCTGTAAATTGCTCCTAACATCTAACATGGCATCGACAACACCAACCGTAGAATCGGTAGGATCAACACTAGCCGAAACCTCAATATCTGAGTAAGTACTCGATCATCGCTCTTTACATACAAACACGACTAGTGCTCATCTCAAACTAGTCCGTCTACCGCCCCAGCAGCGCACGATCAAGTCGTCACTCCCTGGGACGTCCAAGGATCCGTTGGAACCGATGGACAACAGCAGGCGATCGATTATGATAAACTCATAGTTCAGTTCGGGACACGCAGAGTCGATACGGCGTTATTGGAACGGTTCGAGAAAGTGACGGGTCATAAGCCGCATATCTTCTTGAGACGGGGGATGTTTTTCTCGCATCGGTGAGTAGTGAACTTTTGACTCTTCGTCTGAGGTGCTGAGATTCAAGATCCGATGAAGGGATTTCGACAAAATCTTGGATCGACACGAACAAGGCAAACCCTGGTTCTTATACACTGGGAGAGGGCCTAGTAGTGATAGCATGCATCTGGGACATATGGTCCCATTCATTTTCACCAAGTGAGTCCTCTCGTGCTGTCGATCTCCAGGGATCCCAGTGTTTACGCACCTCAGATGGTTACAAGACGTATTCGACGTCCCATTGGTGATTCAACTCACAGGTAAGCCGAAGAAATTATATATCATGACCAGATTCTTATCCATTGGCAGACGACGAAAAGTTCCTATTCAAACACGAGCTCAAAGTCGAGCAGACACGCGCCTTCGCCCTCCAAAACGCACGCGACTGTATCGCCGTAGGATTCAAATTAGAAAAGACCTTCATCTTCAACGACTACGATTACCTTGGAGGAGCATTCTACCGTAACGTCTCCAAAATCTCAAGACAGATTACTTACAGCCAGGCAAAGGCCACCTTCGGTTTCACCGAATCGTAAGCGATCCTCCAGTCTCAATATTGACCGTCCAAAAAAAATCGCTCAAACCATACTCCTTCTTACAGTGACAACATCGGCAAGATCCACTTCGCCTCCATTCAAGCCGCCCCTTCCTTCTCCAACTCGTTCCCCCAGATCTTCGGCACGACATCCACCGTACCCTGTCTCATCCCTTGTGCTATCGATCAAGACCCATATTTCCGACTGACCCGTGACGTAGCTCAAAAGCTCAAGTACCCCAAACCCACCCTTCTTCACTCGAGGTTCTTCCCCGCCCTTCAAGGTCCTCAAACGAAAATGAGCGCTAGTGATCCGAATAGTAGTATTTTCATGACCGACACGGCGAAGCAGATCAAGGCGAAGATCAATAAGCATGGGTTCAGTGGGGGAAAGGAGACGGAGGAGGAGCATAGGCGAGATGGTGGGGATACGGAGGTTGATGTTAGTTATCAGTACCTGCGGTTCTTTTTGGAGGATGACGAGGAGTTGGAGCGAATAGGCCAGGTTCGCCATTTCTTTCTTCTTATTCATCTTCGAGGGCTGATATGATAATCTGTCTCATGCAGGAATACCGAGCTGGCCGATTACTCACCGGACAGTTGAAAGCGAAATGTATCGAGTTATTGCAGGATTTCGTGAAGGGATTCCAAGAGGTACGTTTAACCTAAAAATTGATGTATCTGTTACTGAACCTCTTGTACAGCGCA
This sequence comes from Sarcomyxa edulis, assembly GCA_009761415.1. Lineage (NCBI taxonomy): Eukaryota > Fungi > Basidiomycota > Agaricomycetes > Agaricales > Mycenaceae > Sarcomyxa > Sarcomyxa edulis. Next base: position 634,853 of record QUOL01000010.1, read on the forward strand.
AATCGAATATTACAGACGATGATGTCAAAGCGTTCATGGATTCTACGAGGTTGATTGACCCGACGCCCAAGAGTAAGGCCGCTGGTGCCGAGTAGATAATAGATTGTCTTCGCAATCGAATCAATAAATGTACTGAACATATTTTTATTCTGTGCCGTTATGTAAAGAAATCCGTCGAGCCACCTTGCAAGATTTCTAGTACCAAAGGGAGTGTAATGAATTTTGTGAACGGCTAAGAAATCGTATTCCAAATAGAGCGACTGTATCGGTGAACAACAACTCCTCAGCACCTCGACACCTAATCTATCTCTGGCCCACGAAACAGATTTCGGATCAGACGTCGTTGATTCTCTTTGTTACATCGACACAGATTTTATGCAACTCCAGCCTCCCAAATATCGCAGAGGGCTCGGAATATCGCCGTTCGGAAAGTAGTAGGGGTTTAGTAGCAACTCTCCGTTGGTTCCGATGGAACGATCGGTCGTATGATCTGGAAAGACGTTAGCACCTTGCAGAAACACGAAGGGGCAAAGATAATAGATACTTACCGTCAGGATATACATCCTTCCAAAAATTCCGTAACAAATCAAGAGTTGCTTCTTTCTCTACTTCAGCTTCGTCTTCAATCCTCCAGCTGTACGCCCCAAGGTAATGCAGTGCGCGAATCCAATCATAAAATGAAACAAGCGACTCAGCCTGCTTCCTCGAAAAGCTTCCATTGATTTTGTTAGTATGAGTAGCGATGAAATCGATGAGACCCGCCGCCGAGGAAAGAAGGTTCTGGTCATATGCATCGGGGTCGGTTCTCATGCCCTTCAAAACAGAGAATGCCAGGTCGAGTCTGCGAGTCCGACTATATTCGAACTGAATCAATGACATCAGCACAACCGTGAAATATCGATAATCGTCGTCAATCCCGTTGGGAACTTTAGTTAGACGGTCGATGTGGTCAGGGATATCACTATCGGGGACTTTCTTCCATAACCAACGAACCATCGCGTCGACCAATATTTTTTGAGCCTGAGACTGTGATTCATTTGACGCTGATTTCAAGTACGACTCGGTCGTACTCGTCGTGAAGATGTTTGTTCCATCCCAACAGGCAAGACATGCTGCAACGTCGATCTGAGAAAACGAATTTGAGGGCGAAGGACCTAGAATACGAAGAAGTGCATTGTCGACTTGGAGAGGGTCAACGAGTCTCAATGGGGTGTTGAGCTGCGACGAGAGCATTTCGAATACAATCGAGAAAGCATGCGTGATTGCGGTAATGTTTGGGAAGAGCCGATGAACACCCCCTTTGTATTTGATAGAATGGTCAAGATGCGCTAGTATCTCTCTGAGAAGTGGATGACCGATGATTATATCATTCTGCTCAGAGCATGGGAGAGTGACGGCCAGTTGCTTGCGGGGCTCCATCATAACCATCAGATTTTGCAATATTATCGCCCACCATATAGCCGTATATATGGAACCAGAACCAAGGTCACAGCGCACGCCCCAGGATATAAGCGTCAAGATATCGTCCAGGGATGGAACACTATCAGCCCAGATCCCTCGAACTATAGCAGGAATTACGGCATGACCATCGATGGAAATGTCAGCAAAAAGGCTACGACCTGACCACCTGCTGAGGCACTTTGCAATAGTCAGAGGCGCAATAGACCAGCTCGAGTTCGTGAGGTAATTGACAAACGTGGCAGCAGTGGATTCCGGGGTCGTTTCAACACTACGGCGCTCCTGCAGGGCAGCATCGTATAAGACCGAGAAGGCCATCTCGCTGACCCTCTGCCCGATAATGTCTCCTTCAGTTTCCTTGACGTATTCCGAGTTGAACATGTTGACAACGCGAGAGAAGGCAGGCTGATTATTCGGTTGGATGCCAGTCTGTGGCTGTCGGTGAGAAAGGACTGCGAAAGATTGTATGAAGGTTGAGCGCCAAAGGACGCCGACACCCTTGAATCTGCTGCGCTCGCGTTGTGCGGCGTCACGCAACGCGTCAAGCAGCTCGAGCCTTTGGGAGGCACCACAGAAAAGAAGGTTCGCTGTATCAAATAAAACAACCCTTAGCCATAGTACACGGGTGTATGTTCCTAGAGAAACTACCCACATTTTCCTATCATGGCTACCCGAAAAAGATTCAGGATGGACTCGGAAGCAGTGAGATTGCATCGATAGCTAGCTTCCGGCGATAGCAGGTGAACCAACGATTTGATCTCTAAGTTAGAAAGGAGTGTTTCGGTGCCAGAGGACACTTTTCCATACAAACCGTGTCTTGTCGAACTATTCTCGCAAATAGCAGGGAACGCGGCTGCAGCTTGGTCAAGAAAATCATCGTCGTGAGTTGCCTGAAGAGTGGCGTGGTATACGCGGTCATCGATAGGGAGGAACTGATCGTAATAGCTGGACCCCATCTCTGTTGTTTTTCCGTCCTCCACCCCGTCTACCTCCACACTCTTCTCGTTCGTTGGAACCTGATTTTCTAGATCTGATTTTTTAGGGTGGATGAGCAAACGGACGCGAGTCGAGGTAGACTGAATTATAGATCGATCTCGAGATAGGATACGTCTACCCAGTGCTCGAATCCGTCGAGTGGAGGAATAAATATGTCTTGAGATCCAACGAAAAGGACGTAGCAGCGAGATCCATCGAGATAGACGCGGGTAACGTCGTTTGATACGTCGACTCAGGCCGAAGATATACCGAGAGATAGTCGTACGAAAAGGAGAGGTCTGTGGATGAAGATAGGCATGGATTAGAGTGTAAAACAAGGCTATGCCAACCAAAAGGATAGCAATGGCCGACAGAGATGCGGCTGCTATGACAGGAGCTGATGAATGAGGAGACCCCATCGCAGCAGAGAAGATAGTATCGAGGAGTCCGATCAGGAAGAGGATGACCGGAATGGTAAGGATGACGGGGAGGGTTTCCAGCGCAGGTCCGAGAATGCGTTCAGCTTCTGCCCACCGTTGATGTATATCGACGAGCATCTCGTGGGGCTTGCCAGTGGACTTTGTGAGTACAGCGAGAAATGCACGGCCCGCGACTGCCAGAGCTGCCGCAGATATCTGTGAGAACGAGAATTGGTTAAGAAGCTAATGGAGATTATGCGGGAACCCACGCTGATGATAAGTGCAAGAGACCAATACGCGTTTACTCGAATGTCTGACGCGTCTGGTATAAACGGAACTGACGGGGTGATATTCAATCGTGCGGCCTGTGTATCACTGATTTGTATGACGATTTCTGTGAGATTTGCGAGGAGTTCGTTGGTCCTCGCAGCTTGGTCAGGGCTCAAGTTCTCAACTGAGTCGACTAGAAAGGATGTCACGACAGCCGAAAAGAGACCAACCTGGAAAGCTATTCAGAATTATGTAGATCAAAGTTTCCAAGGACCCTTACGAAGACTAAGAGAACGTCGAGGCTGCCTCGCCAACGGTCTATTATCGCGTCGATGCGTTCCCGAGCCGATTTGAGCAGAGGATTCCAAGCACTACTGCTGTGCTCTGGAACAGACGGTAAAGCTTGACGAGAAATGTCTTATAGTATTTTGTTAGATAGAAATCACAATATGGCTAAGGTGACTTGACATACCAGATGCTGCCTGTCGATTGTTCATTTCACGAAGTAAAGTCTGCATGTCAGACAGCAGACCGATTTGCTCTTGTAGAAGGCCTTCGATTGAAGGGCCCCTAAAACTCAGTCAGTATTTGGTTTGGCTTAGTGGAAATTGTGACCTCACTTTTTGTCCATGGGTTTACCCTTGCCATGCTGTATTTCTTTCAATTCAGCGATATCGATAGCAGAACGGCGAGCGACGGGAATTGTAGTATCTTCTAGCATCGGAGTAGACGTGTCCACAGATTCTGCGAGCGGAATGCTGGATCTATTTCGAGGCGCCTAGGAGTCAGTACGGTGCCATAGGCATAGACGACGTAGTGTACTCACGATTTGTCGTCTACCTAAGGACTAGAGTCGATTTATGGTATGTTTTGATGCTCTTCAGCCATGGCGTGAGGTGTGATATCTAAGCTGTTTCTCGTGGTTACGAGGAAGGACGAGCGCACTTTTTCATAGTGTTTGCGAGGCCATGCGAGATGACAATCATGACAATTGACATTAGCACAACATTGGCAGGCTGTGTCAATTCAAACGACCGGGCCAAGGAAAATCGCGTCAATATATGTGATGCGCTGCAATAGGTATCCGAATGAATAGTAGTGATGATATTGCACCGTGCGTTCAAGCAAAATCTGTGATGGGCTTAAAGGTGACTTGTGTCGAATTCAATGTTCGGATAAGGATGGTTTAACGCCGGTACGCGGTCAAAAAGCGGAAGCTGTAGCCAAGCAGATCAGCACAGCATCCGGCAACCAGCGGAATCACAAAGTGAAATCTTGCCAAGTCCGTCTTCAATATTTCAATCTTTGGTGCCTACTTACCTCGAGAAATTTACAGAACCGCTCCGCGAGTCGGAGTCCGAAGACGGTCCCAAGATGGAGTCGAACGATAACCGGTAAGTTAGGGTTGATACAGCTTATCATATGGCTGTTGCGCGAGAGCGAAACTCACCGTGACATTCCATTACTCAAGCCACTCATTTTTTCCGAGAACGGGAAGTCATGGTGCTTCGAGTGTGGGTTCGGCATATCCGAATCTCGGTGAGAAATTACGAGTGGAGCATAAATCTGGAGGGGAAGGCGAAAATACGATCTCTACATAAGTGAAAGCGGTCTGCCATATTTCTCTCGTCAAAATTTCTTCGTCTCTGGGGCTGATCTGATGCCATTCATCTCCTTAGGAATTTCAGGCTGTCTGAATGATTGTCAGGTCGAAACATATTACGCTATCGGTAGCTCGTGAGTATGTCTCACACTTTTGTCACCGAGAATCCACTTTTCTGCATTGTCTTCTGCCCGCTGTGGCTTTCGAACGCTGGCCGAAATAATGATCAGTTGATAATTCTTTGTTAACCAGCCTGTTACATGAGAAATGTCCGTGTTGGTAAAAAAACAGCCCTTCAGCCCCTCGCCGCCCGACTTGCTTTCTCTGAGCTACGAAGATATTTCGGATCGTATCGAACAACGATGAGTATTCTATTGTTCCAACCACTTCAGGCAACTCCAGTCTCCTAAATATCGCAGAGCGTTCGAAGTATTGCTCTTCGCCGGTCCTAACATCAACTGTTTTTCGGGTCCAACGGAGCCTAGAAAGATGTAAATCGATCAGTGCCCTGCAGAACAACAAATGAATAGAAAAAACACGATATTTACCACGAGGATAGAGATCCTTCCACGAAGTTCGGAACAATTCAAGGAGTTCTGTTCTCTCTACTTCACATTGGTCTTTGTTCCAGCTATACCACCAAAGATCATCCCCTGGCAGTGTACAAATTCGGTCATAGAGCGAAGAAAGGAACTCGGCCTGCTCCCTCGATAGGATTTCATGAGTTTTGTGAGTATGAGTAGCAATGAGGGTAATCAGACCGGTCGTTAAGGAGAGAAAGTTGGAGCGGTATGTGTTGGGTTCGGTCCTCAGGCCATTCAAAACAGACAAGGCCAGGTCAAGTTTAAGAGTTCGATTGTTGTCGAAATGGAGTAATGACATCAACACATCTGTGAAATATCGATATTCATCGGCAAAGATCCCGCCGGTAACAACCACAGTAAGACGGTTGATGTGGCCAAGAATATCACCACCCGGGACGTCCTTCCACAACCAACAAACCATGGCGTTGACGAAGATTTTCCGATGCTTTGATTTCTTTGACTCGTATCCCAAGTCCGACTCGAGCATACTCCTCGTGAAAATGTTCGTTCCATCCCAGCAGGCAAGACATGCTGCAACATCAACCGGAGAAAATGTATTTGGTGAAGGACCTAGAATATGAAGAAGTGCCTTGTTGACTTGGACAGGATCAACAAGTTGGTCCCCAATCAACGGATTGTCGAGCTGCCAAGATAGAATCTCGAATATAGCCGAGAAGGCAAAAGTGATTGCAGTCTTCTCTGGGTCATATGGAACTATACCTACAGTTCCATGCTGATAGATAATGTAATCTCCAAGACGTGGTATCATCCTCTTTAGGAGTGGATGGCTGTTGTTACGGTCGTTCTCCTTGAGGCTTGGGACAGTACCGAAATACGGCCAGGTTGGCCGCCTCTGGGTCTCCATTATGTTGGTCAGTTTCTGTGACACTGTCACCCACGCTGTAGTGCCGAAACTATAACATACACCCCAGGATATAAACGTCAAAACATCCTTGAGTGTGAGGGTTCTGCTAGCCCAAATCCGTGGAGTAAGAGATGAAACTGTATCATACCAGTTGATCCGGACGTCAAAGAAGACGCTACGACCGGACCACAAGCTGATACACTTTGTAAAGGTCAGAGGTGCAATAGAAGAGCTTGGGCCAAACAAGTTGACAAGATAATCAACGAATACGTCAACAATAGATCCCGGGGTGGATTCAATACTGCGACGCTCCTGCAGGGCAGCATCGTATAAAACCGAGAGTGCTATATGCACGACCGTCATCCCGATAAAGTCAGAGGCACCTTCCGAGGTTTCCTCGACGTAGTCCGACTTGAACATGTTGACTATGCGCGAGAAGTTAGGCTGGTTATTTGGTTGGTTATCAAGCTGTCGCCGTCGATGAGAAAGGACTGCGAAGGATTGGATGAAGGTAGAGCGCCAAAGATCACCGACTGCCTTGAATCTGATGTGTTCACGTTGTGCAGCGTTATGCAATGCGTCAAAGAGCTCGACCCTCTGAGAGTCACTGCAAAAGATAACCTGGTCTGTGGCAAATGAAAAAATTATCTCTCAGCTATATATGTATTTTCATAGAACAATTACCGACCATATTCTGGAAGAGAGCGATTCAGTCTTAGGATAGACTCGGAAGCGGTGAGATTACATCGGTAGCTAGCTTCCGGCGATAGCAGGTGAACCAGGGATCTTATCTCTAAATTAGAAAGGAGTGTCCCGGCTTTCTGGGGAATTCTCGAGTTGTAAACAAAGAATCTTCTTGTCCCGACGTTCTCACAGATAGAAGGGAACGCGGCTGCAGCTTGGTCAAGGAAATCATCATCGTGGGTCGCCTGAAGAGTGGCGTGATACACACGAGCCTCGAGAGGTAGACATTGATCGTAATAGCTGGACCCCATTGCCTTGTTGTCTTCATCCCCCCCTTCGTCCGCCTCCACACTCTTCTCGTATTGTGGAATCTGACTTTCTAAATCTGTCTTTTTGCGGTGGATGAACAAATCAACGCCGGTCCAAATACACTCGATCAGATAATTGACTCGAGATCGTATACGTCTGGTGGAGGAACGAATGTGATTTGAGATCCATCGAAAAAGGCGTAGTGCGGAGACCCGTGTATACTGTTCGAGTAACCGTTGCTGAATAGGTTGACCTAAGGCATAGATATACCGAGAGATAGTTGTGCGAAAAGGAGAGTTATCTGGATGAAGATAGGCATGGAGCAGAGTATAGAATAGAACTACGCCGACCAAAAGGATAGCGATGGCCGATAAGGATGCAGCCACTATGACGGGAACTGAGGAGTGTGGAGACCCTATAGCAGCAGAGAAGATGTTATCGAGGAGTCCAATGAGGAAGAGGAGGACCGGAATGGTAAGGATGACGGGGAGGGTCTCTAGTGCTGGTCCGAGGATGCGCTCAGCTTCCTCCCAACGCTGGTGGATGTCAACGAGCATCTGGTGGGGCTTGCCAATAGACTTCGTGAGTACAGCGAGGAATGCACGGCCCGCGACTGCCAGAGCTGCCGCAGATATCTACGATAAGGATAGTGAGGCAAAGTTAGTGAAGATCAGCAGGAAGGGCTCACGCTGATGATAAGTGCAAGCGACCAATAAGCGTTGACGCGGACATCTGATGCATCTGGCACAAACGGAGCTGAAGGGGTGATATTCAATAATGCGGCTTGTATACCACTGATTTGTATGACAATCTCCGTGAGATTTGCAAGGAGTTCGTTAGTCCTCGCAGCTTGGTCAGGGCTGAGGTTGTGGACCGAGTCAACGAAAAAGGATGTGACGATAGCCGAAAACAGGCCGACCTTTCAAGGACGAATTAGAAATATGAAGAACATGGGAATTTTGAAGCTACTCACGAAAACTAGGAGAACGTCAAGACTGCCTCGCCAACGATCTACTATCGCGTCGATTCGTTCCCGAGCCGATTTGAGCAAAGGATTCCATGCACTGCTGCTGTATTGTGGAACAGGCGGTATAGATTGACGAGAGACATCTTGACACAAGTAAGTAAAAAACGCAGTCAAATCAAATTTGCTTAACGTACCAGCGGCTGCCTCTCGATTATCTATGCGAGTGAGCAGCTCATCTGTGCGACTGAGCCGCTGTTCTATGAGAATAAGCAGATCTATCTGCTTTTGAAGAAGCTTGTCACCCGATGAGACGCTGAGGAATGATGAGCGCTCAGGTTACCTCGATGAGAAGCATCGAACTCACTGTGTGTCGGCGGGTGTGCCCTCCTCAATTACTTGAGAAATAGAGTCTCGAGTCGGAACCGAAAATTCAGCGGTAGGCATCACGAATGTCGCAGAATCACCAGCATCGACCCCGACTGGAACCTCTTTCATATCCAGGGGATCAGGACCGGGTGTGTCTTCAGGCATGGGGTGCTATGAAGTTGAAGTAGTAACTGGCAGTGTTCCTTGTGGTTACTGGAGGGATAAGAGCGCTTACTCGAAGTGTTTGAGGCCATCCGGGATGACCGTCGGGTTGTCGCTACTTGCGTGTTGTCGACGGACTGAAATAGATGGTATGTATGTTTACCAAGATATGATATATGACAAAAATCCGCCTGGGCAAAGTGCCCAATAGTACAGTGTACATGTAAATGTGTCTCTAAGTGGTTTGCTGGACAATCTTCTTTGCACTTGATGTGCAAAGACTCGGATCGCAAGATTAAAGTTGTCGCAATGATCCAGATTCCAGACTCGGAGATAAGGCTCCTGGCTGATTGCAAACCAGTCGATAGTTGATCAGTGGTATCTTATTGCATAGAAAGTGAGACTCGATCACGACGTACCACGGACGCCGAGTTCATACTTACTTCAGTACTGTACTTTGTGTCGAGTTCAGTGTCGAGTTCAGTGTTAATTTCGAAGTGTGAAGTTTGTACGTGACGCCGTCGGCTGAGAAATTGAAAACCAAGGCTGTAGCCAAAGGTGACATGCGTGACACTCCCGGCTTGGTCTTGGCGATCGACAAATAATTCTCTGAATCTCTCGACTTGATGCACCGTCAACGAACTGTTCGACGTCTACGGTTGAGCTATTCGCACCTGGGTACTCGGACAGCAGCTAGCAATGCCGCAAAGAAGGTACGAGCTGACCACTTCTCCAAAGCTGACAACTATCTCAATTTGATTTAGGACTCTGAGCCCGTCGCTGCTCCTCGTCCGAATCACTCTAAATGGGCTCTTCCACCCGACCGTGCTCCTCCAGGTAAATGGGCTGTTCAGCCCAACCTCCAGCCCCCGACTATGCCAAGTTCTCCCACCCCGAAATCCGGCCTGAGTAAATGGGCTCTTCCATCCAATTCACCCTCTTCTTCTTCCCCTAGAACCCAACCTCTTCCGAGTCTTTCCTCTAGAACAAGTCCAAGTACTTCTGAATCGATGCCTACTCGACCCATTCCTTCAAGACAACCTCCATCTCTATTTACTACTTGGAGCAGTAGCAGTGCATCGTCGTCTCGTATAAAGCCCAGCAATACCCAGTCTCATCGTGCACCCCCTCAAGAACAGCATCAACCTGTAGACATATTTGATTTAGTTCCTACTTTGAGAACCACAGCGCCAGCGCCAGATAGATCAGCTCCCCTAACCCCGCCGCAACCCCATGCCACCCATTCTGCTGAACCTCCAGGACGATGGGCGCGTACCATACCCATGCCGCCAGAGCTTCCAATAAGGCCTTTACCTGCGTCAGCCCCGCCACCCCGTTCAAACCCACTTCACCAAAAGTCACCTCAAAACCAGAGCTACGCTGATACCCGTGCGTCTGAAGCTGACGCTCGGCAACTGCCTCCACACTTACAGAGAGGTGGTGCTCCTCACATGATTCAGACCAGTAGTAGACAATCTGCTCCACATATGGCTCAAGGCAACAGTCGGCGACCTGACCCTCAAATAACACAGGGCAGCAGTCGACAACCTACCTCACGCATGGCCCCGGATGGCAATCGACAGCCTAGTCCGCAGACGAGTCACCATGAATCCTCTCCAGAATCTACACAAAATAGCGACCGCAAGGCTGAACTTCGTGAATACGCCGAGACCGTGGATAGTTTCTCCCAAGACGCTGAACAGGTCGAGAGCGTCGCTCCGTTTGACCCTTCACTCCGACTATCAATAACAGAAGAGAACATACGTAAAGGTCGTCGGGACGTTCATAAAGAACGAGGATCTCTCTTTTCCAATCCTGAAATCCCTGCAGCTGCAGATGCAAGACCGCGAGGAAAGAAAGTGAAACGGGTCAAAGAACAAAGGTTACCCGATACACAGGTCTCGAGAGAGGTATACATACCTAGTGCAGTTTCAGTGGATAGGCTGGCGAGGTTGCTTGGCGTCAGATTAGGTACGTGCACTCATTCCTCTCCCGACGTGTATCTTCGTTAAACAGCGATTGGTGCATAGAACAGTTGCAGAATAAAATGGTGGTCGCAGGAATGGGCGAGGAGGTCGCCCCGGATTTCGGTACGTACCTTCCTTGAAACCAAGTCATCATCGCGCTCACCCTAATATCATCACAGTGCTAACATCTGATTATGCCGTTCTTCTGGCTGAGGAGTTTGGGCTCAAACCAATTGTCAATGACGAGGCTGCATTTGACATTTACCCCGCGTTCGTCCGTTCCATTCCACCCGTGTACTCACTCTCACTAAGTAAACTACCTATATAGACCCCCACCTGCAGACCTATCGATTTTTCCACATCGACCCCCAGTCGTCACAATAATGGGACACGTCGATCACGGCAAGACCACCCTTCTCGACACGCTTCGTTCAGCGTCGGTAGCCAAAGGCGAAGCAGGAGGTATCACGCAACACATTGGTGCTTTCTCTGTCGCCGTCAATACTTCCGGTGAATCGGACGGTCCCAAGTCGATCACGTTCCTGGATACACCAGGTCATGCAGCGTTTTCTGCTATGCGTGCCCGCGGTGCGGAAATTACTGACATCATCGTGTTGGTGGTTGCTGCCGATGATGGAATTATGCCTCAGACGAGGGAAGTCATTGATCTCATCAAGAAAGAGGCATCTTCGGAGAGTGTGGGCGTGGTGGTTGCTATCAATAAAATTGATAAGCCTGATGCTGATGTCGTGAGTCTATATCCCTTTCTACGCAAAAACCTTGATACTACTGATGCCGTTTTTGCGCTATAGGACGCCGTCCAGAAGGCTCTACTAGCAGAGGATATTCAGCTGGAAACTTTTGGAGGGGACATTCCTTCCGTCAACGTATCAGGTTTGACCGGTATTGGACTTCCCGATCTTGTAGAGACGTTGTCAGCCATGGCGGAAATGCAAGATTTGCGTGCCGAACAAGATGGGCCCGTCCAAGGATATGTTATCGAGTCGAAGGTGCATAAAGGTCTCGGGTACGTTTTGATCTCTGAAAAAGTGTGCACACGAATTGACACCGTGCTTCCAGACCGGTGGCGACCGTATTGGTTCTCCGTGGCTGTCTCAAACCAGGTTCACATATCATCAGCGGAACTAGTTTTGCTAAAGTACGGTCTATGAACGATTCGTCAGGCGCTGTTGTCAAATCTGCTACGCCTGGAATGGCAGTGACCGTCTCGGGTTGGAAAAGTGTTCCAGACGCTGGCGATGAGGTGCTTCAAGGGTCTGAGACCGATATCAAGAAAGCTATAGCAAATCGAACGAGGAAGATTGCACAAGAAGCTGCGCTTGCTGATGTCGATGTTATCAATGCGACTAGAAGGCAGGATAGGGAGAGAAGGGCCCTTGAGGCGCAAATGACAGAGAACGAGGTGAAGGAGTTGCTGGGTGCAGAGAAGAAGGAGAAGCTGGACCAGGCGAAAGAGTTGAGGTTGGTCGTGAAAGGGGATGTTAGTGGCAGCGTCGAGGCTGTGTGTGGGGCATTGCAGGGCATTGGGAATAACCAGGCCATGGTGAAAATCGTTTCTTCAGGTGTTGGAGACATCTCCGAGTCGGATATCATGATAGCCAAGGCCATTGGCGGTACGCAATTTCTTTCTGCTCTGTACACTGAGTTATTGATATGGGATCTTTATTTCTAGGCATGGTTGTAGGATTCTCAGTTGGAATCTCTCGCCCAGTCGCGTCAATAGCCAAACGAGAGGCTGTCGTCATACACTCGTCGACTATCATATACAGGCTGATGGAGGATATTAAAGCTCAAGTCATCGCGATGCTCCCGCCTATCGTCGAGAAGCGTGTTACTGGAGAGGCTACCGTGCTCAAACTGTTCGAGATTTCTCTCAAAGCCAGGAAGACTAAACAGATTGCTGGATGTCGTGTGACTAATGGCCTGCTAGAGAAGAGTAGGAAGGCCCGGGTGGTCAGGAATGGGGAGTATATTCATGAAGGTGCGTTGATTGACTCTCAGAGGGCTTCCCCGAATGTAGGGTTCTAACTTGTTTCGCTAAACTCAGGTCCCCTGGAAACTATGCGGTATATGAAGGACGACGTAACGGAGATTCGCAAAGGCTCGGAGTGTGGCTTGGGCTTTTTAGAATATGAGGATATCCAGGAAGGGGACATCATTCAGATGATACAGGAGATTGAGAAACCGGCTGTGTTCTAATCTATCTAATCTATATATACTAGTATATAGCTATATAGTATCCCTGGACATCATTGGCTTGTAGCCACTCATGACCTCCCGAGTGAAAGACTGCTCTTATAGATCTCAGAGTCTTAGGTCTATCGGCAACTGCCGGACACACAATTTCTACATTTCGCTTTCGAGTTTGGCTTACCTCGTCAAATCCGTACTACAGAGCGCTGGAATATGGCGTCCCTAGTCGGTTCAAGATCGGCTGGTCGTCTGTTATCTACATGTCGCCCCCGAAAATCCCTGCGTTCATTGGAACATCTGCCGACCCACAGGTCGCTCTTCAATTTTTTCCGCAAGTCTCCTCCAAAACCGGAGCCAAAGACCGAGCAGCCTATTCTCTCGCAGGACGACCTGTTTCGTGCATTTTCAAAATCACCTTTCCCCCAAGTTCGTGCTCGGGGTGAAGCAATAAAGCAATTGGCGCCATGTCCGGTCTGTGCATCGACCCATAGCCATTTGCACGCTCATACGAAAGCCCAACCTCGGGCAGTCCACTTTGAATGTCCGGACTGTGGATGGCCAACGCATTGTACAGAGGAACATTGGAAGGAGGACGAAGAACACAAAAAATATTGTTCGCGTTTGAGAGAGGTCAACGAAGATGAGCATGATTTGAGAAGTGGGAGGAAGATTTGGGAGTTTGAATTGCCTGGTAAGTTGAATATTTGCTAACACTCTTCCTACGCTTTCTTACTAGATCATAGGTCCTCAGGGATATGAGGAAGCCATCTCTTTTGCGAACTGGGACGTTTTCTGGTATACTAGAGGGTTTCCTTCCATGGACTCGGAACGTTCTCGGAGACACGCCAGTAAACTTCTTACCTATCCCATCACCATCGGTGCTGCCATCCATCAACATAGTCCTCTAATGTTGAGCAATCAACGGTTGACCCCTGAAGGTAGTCGCTCCTTAGCAGGTGGGTCTCAATCTAATCCAAATTCAGACGTATAGTAATAGTATCGGATCCATTTAGCTCTTCGTACGACGCTGCATGTACCTCCTGGTGCCCCTGAAACCGAAGAGGCCGCCACAGGAAAGGCACAAGTACGAATATTCATCTTAGGCGCGCGTGCCGAATCGTCGCTTCCTCCCCACGTTTGGGAGCAATTAGCCTTCCTATTCCCTTCCACGCACTTCCATCTGTTCTTCGTTGGGCCTCAAGTATCACTACCAAAACCATCGGGCCCTCCTCCATCACAGCCACCACCTTCAGCAGCTCAAGCTACGGAAGCTCAACCCACAGCAACCCAACCTGCGACAGAACCCACCTCAAATACGAACGATGTCCCACCCTCGTCTACGCAGGAAATTGAGGAAAGGAAACCAGCCTACTTACCAAACGTCTACGAGCCTCCCACCCCAGCTCCCATAGTCCGTCACAAACGCGCACGATCTTCCATAGAACGATACGGCGTACCGTCTTACACAGTCCCCTATACACCGCAACTGACCGTCACAGGTCTACAAGCTACATATGGCGAAGTTCACGCGCAATTTGCGGACACCTACGATCCGTACAGCGACCTCTTTTTCTTCTTCGCACCTGGTTTCGGATTCCCTTCGCCTGTTTCTACGGCTGAAGACTCCGACGAGCCTCTGCTGCAAATCGCCTCTCCGACAGAATGGGGCCCTGTCATGCCGATGCTTTTGGCTAGTAAATGTACGATATTCGTGACTGGGTTCTCCCCGGCGGATGTAGAGAGAGATGTGAGGTCCTTGTCCACAGCGCCAGATGTAGCGGGCGAGTTCGAATGGGTCATTACGCCTGGACAGAATGCCTTTGGCAGTGAAAAATGGGAAGTCGCGGATTTCGATCCCCGAGTCATGGTCAAGGCAAATTGGGGTATTTGGGCGATCAGAGGAAAAAGCCGTGATATTAGAGAACGAGAGGGATTTAGTTTCACAATCTAATATGATTATATCCTCGCAAGTCCCTCACATTGTTCTCAGTAGACAAGGGACGAAAACAATTACTGGCAGAAGTCGAATGAGTCACTTCTAGTGGTATGCCACACGATACATGATGGTTCTCCACTGCAAAAGTCGATGCCCTCTAATCGCAGGCTAGACATCGTTGCTTACGATTTCTAGAAACCTAACCCTCAACACTTCGATTTCCAACCTGCTGAACTTTTCTTCGGCGACAAGATCCTTTAAAAAGTTGAGGAGCTGGTCCTTTGGCCAAGACGCGACACTGGTGAGCCATGACTTATTGTCAAAGCCGAGTTCCAAAAATATGGATAACAGATGAGGCATCGGCGGTCTGCAGCCGTTCAGAAAGGCAAGGATGGCAGAATCTGCTGTGACAGCAGTGCCTGACATACGGCAACCGGGCCTGACATTTCTGGTACGCGAAGGTGTGATGGGTCTCTGTGCTCGCACAGCCGGAGATGCACCTGTAACCCTCGTCCTGCTCCCGTTGGTAATATTGTTGACCCGGTCTGGACTTGTGCTTCCCTGGTGAGGTTTTGGTTTGAGCTAGGAAGATTTTCGTTTCCGTCGATTGATACGTAGAAGGACTCACGAGACCACCCTTCTGTTGTGCTCTGGCACTGGCAGCAGTGTTGCGTGTCTCTCTCTGTGTCTCTTGTTCCATATAGTCGGTACCCTGGATACTTTCTTTGTTTCTCTTTTAAAGTGCTTCGGGTCACTAGCAACAATATACAGATGTAGATGAACAGACATACCAGAGCAGTAAGAACACTTCTTCGACGAACATGCCCCAGCCAATGAACGATGTAATGATGGACATGGTACAGGCGCTCCGTCCCGAGTTCTTCGTGAGAAAAGCCATGGTATCGGTCAGTAATCTACAGAAAGCCATGAGACACATGGAATGGAGGGTGTGGTTCAAATTGATGTACAGACCTCCTTTGCAAAAGCCTTACTATCAAATCCAGCTGAAGCAGTGGACTCGGTTGGATCATAATACAGCAGTGCGATATCTCTCAATTTTTGCTGTTCGAAAGGGCCGCCAGAATTTCAGAGTTTGCGCAAGACATGCTTCGTTGTTGGGAAGACCTTACCTTGAGTTCTGAAAATCCAGCAGAATCGTCCTCAAATCCCATGACTTTCTGGAATCGTAGCCCATATCCTGGCAACACCGAACGCTAGGGAGTTTGTTACGGTATAGCTATTTGAAAGGGATGCAGGGCTCACTTTTTTGCTAGTATGACGACCTGTATGACAATGATGTTAGCATGGGTAGTACAAGATCAAAGAATCTCACTGACGAGGCATAGAGGCAACAGAAATGGGGAAAAGTTGAAAGGGGGGTTGAATATCAGTGGTAGTCAGTCGAGAGTCAAATACATCGATTCTATGTCAGTACACCACTTCTATGCATGATCCTTTATGGGAACTGTCGATAATATATTAGGACGATACTAGTTATACAGCTTGCAGCGATGTATGTGGAAGTTTCATGACTATGACTGAGACCACGTGGCAGCCTCATGCTTCTACCTGCAGCATGTGCGCATGCGGAGGCAATGTGCTGGGAGGCGGAACGAATACCTACGAGTAGAGATCAGTATACTATAATGGTTCAGTATAGATGAATCTGAACTTACTCTTGTCTTGATACCTCCAGCGCTCGGTAACCTCGTGGTGCCAGCACTCAACCAAGCATCGACCTCGGCAGCAGCACCTCGGCCTTCACTGTGATTTCATAGTCAAGTTGGATTCATGCTTGAATTGGCCCATAATTCATTCTTTCAGAAAAGGACTTACTTGATTCCCCACACAATCAAGGATTGGCCGCGACGACAATCTCCAGCAGCAAAAACGCCCTCCACATTCGTAGTGAATTTCTATGCGTCCTTCAACGATAGGCCCTAACGAGAGTATCACGACAAACTCACTTTGTGCGGTGTTTGGATATTGGATCTAGCGTCTTGCTTCACGCCAAGAGCTTTGATTACTTCTACTTGAGGACCCAAAAATCCGAGAGCTAGGAAGACAAGTTGGGCGGGGAAGAACTTTTCGGATCCGGGGACTTCTTCCATTTTCCATCTTCCACCGCTGTCCTTAGTCCATTCCACGCGAACTACAGCGAAGAGATCAGCTTCACTGATAACTTGACGAGGCGGGCAAACACACCAGTATTAAGGCCTTGGAGTTTCCCATCATCATCGACAACAAACTCTTTCGTCGATATGCAATATTCTCTGGGATCTACGAAGAAAAGAGAGTTAGATGAAGGTTTTGGCTATTTTTCTATCGAAGGTTCTCACCATTACCGAAGTGTGCAGCTACTTCAGTATGACCATAATCCGTACGGAATATTCTGCGAGTAATATGTGAGTAGAGATTGAGTCCGATGCTGTAAAGCGCTTACCTGGGCCATTGGGGCCAAGGGTTGTCTCTCCCTCGAGCAACTGGTGGCCTCGGCAATAATTCGAAATTGGTGACAGATTTAGCGCCATGTCGCATGGATGTGCCAATGCAATCGTTCCCTGTATCGCCACCACCGATAACGATAACGTCTTTACCTTTAGCGTTTATGTAACCGCCGTCGGAGAGTTGAGAGTCAAGGAGGGATTTCGTATTCAGCTGAAAAAACATCAATCTATGGCATGCACTAACGACAAGGAATCATACCTGAAGGAATTCCATAGCAAAATGAATACCGTCTACGTCGCGGTTGGGAATTTTCAGATCGCGAGGCCACGTTGCTCCTGTGCACACAACGACAGCATCGTTGTTCGCCCGGAGTTCTGCAGCATCCACGTCTACGCCCACATTGGCATTTGGTACAAAAGTCTGGAAGGCATTATCATGTTGATTTGCGATATGGATTATCAAAGTTCGAAGAAGACTTACGATGCCTTCCGCAGCCATGAGATCTAATCGTCGCTGAACAATGGACTTATCGAGCTTCATGCTATATAGCAGGTCAAATCGAGTACGCACGACGCAGAGTTGGTGAACACATACTTTGGGATACCATACATGAGAAGGCCCCCCAAACGGTCGTTACGATCGTAGACAGTCACAGAATGTCCAGCTTTATTCAATTGGTCAGCACAAGCCAATCCTGATGGACCCGCGCCTATAATAGCTATTCGCTTTCCAGTCCGGAAACTTGGTGGATTAGGTGCCATCCACCCCATTTCGAAGCCCTACAGATATGGTTGAATATATGATCTTTGTGAGTGATTAAAGAGATTGACCTTATCAATGATAGCACACTCGATACTTTTGATACCAACTGGTTGTTCGTTGATTCCCAGGACACAGGCGCCTTCACAAGGGGCAGGACATACTCGCCCGGTAAACTCTGGAAAATTGTTTGTCATAAGGAGTCGGTTGAGTGCGTCTTGCCATTGGCCCTTGAAAACAAGATCATTCCATTTTGGGATGATATTCGAGATCGGACAACCTGTATCTGATTGACAGAACGGCACACCGCAATCCATACAACGAGCCGACTGATATTTGAGCTCGCTCTCGGTCAGACGGGTGGATATCTCTTTCCAATCCTTGACACGTTTACGAGGGGGACGATAAGCTTCACCTAGGCGTTTGTACTTCATGAACCCACGTGTTTTGTCCAGTTTATGTAGACGTTGTTTGGTGGTAGTGTCATCAACAGTGGAATCTTCCAAATCACCGACAGACGGCTCGTGACGCAATTTCGGCGTGACAGGAAGGGAATATGCCAAAGGACCTTTAGGGAGTAGGATATCTTCCAGGCCCTCAGAAGCTAGATCTACTTGACTAGCAGTGCGCGACGGCACCAAGTCGATGACGCTTTGGCGAATCTTTTCCTCTTTCGCCTTGATCGTTTGTTCCTCGAGGACGCGCTTGTAATCAGAAGGCATAACACGAACGAAGAGAGGGAGGAGATGATGAAAGTCATGTAGAACCCGATCGGCGACTTCAGAGCCTGTGTAGTGTCGATGATCCTCGATGAGACTACGCAGATCTGCAATTTCGCGAGGATCCGTGACTTTCCCAAGTTCAACCATCTCGAGATTGACCTTGGAAGCGAAGGTATGCGCTGTGTCGAGAACATACGCTATACCACCACTCATTCCGGCAGCGAAGTTACGACCAGTAATTCCCAGAACGACGACACGGCCACCAGTCATGTACTCGCATCCATGATCACCTGTACCTTCAACTACGGCATTGGCGCCTGAATTCCTGACTGCGAACCGTTCAGCTGCGATACCGCGAATGAAAGCTTCGCCCGAGGTCGCTCCGTACAGACATACATTCCCGATGATGATATTTTCTTCGGCCTTGAAAGGAGACTGTTTAGGCGGGTACACGACTAGACGACCACCTGAAAGTCCTTTTCCTACGTAGTCGTTGGCATCACCCTCGAGTTCTATAGTGATACCAGGAGCAAGGAAAGCACCACAGGACTGTCCAGCCGATCCCCGCATGAAGATATGGATAGTGTCCTTAGGCAACCCCTCTTCTCCATATAATTTAGAGATACGATATGACAGCGAAGTGCCGAGTGCGCGGTCGGTATTTGTCACATCGCACTCGATGTGAACAGGAAGTCCTTTAGTGAGAGCAGGTTCGGCCTCATCGATGAACTTGTTATCCAGTCGGATATAAAGTTTATGGTCTTGTTGACGAACGTGATATGTAGCAGCCCCAGGTCGCATCTGCCATGCTGGCTTCAACACTGCAGATAAATCAAGGTGGGCGGTCTTCTTCGTTCTGAGCTTTTCATCTACCTTCAGCATGTCCGCTCTGCCAACCATCTCGTTGATGGTCCGGAAACCAAGCTTGGCCATGTACCCACGCAGTTCTTCGGCGAGATAATAGAAGAAGTTGATGACTTGCTCAGGTTGACCAGCGAATTTCGCGCGAAGTTGAGGATCCTGAGTAGCAATACCGACAGGACACGTATTCACTGTGGAAAAACACTAAGCAAGCCAATGAGATATAGAACCACGAAAATACTCACAATGACACTTCCTCATCATGATACACCCCATAGCAATCAAGGGTGTTGTCGCGAAACCCCATTCTTCTGCACCTAGTAAACAGGCTATGGCAATATCACGACCAGTACGAATCTGCCCATCGGTCTGGACAGTCACTCGACCACGAAGGTCATTGAGAACAAGTGTTTGATGAGTCTCAGCGAGACCAAGCTCCCAAGGAAGACCAGCATATTTGATACCTGTCCATCTCGAAGCTCCGGTGCCACCGTCGTGGCCAGAAATGAGGATATGGTCAGCTTTTGCTTTTGCAACTCCGCTCGCAACGATACCAACCCCAACCTCCGACACCAATTTGACTGAGACGCGGGCGCGCGGATTGGAACATTTCAAGTCGTAAATGAGCTGCTTGAGATCCTCGATGGAGTAGATATCGTGATGAGGAGGTGGGGAGATGAGGCCGACACCTGCCGTAGAATGACGCGTACGAGCAATAGAGGGTGAAACCTTGTAACCTGGCAGTTCACCACCTTCACCGGGCTTAGCACCTTGCGCCATCTTGATTTGGAGCTCGTCGGCATCAGCAAGGTAATTCGACGTCACGCCAAAACGACCAGAGGCAACCTGCTTGATGGCAGATCTCATGGTATCTCCATTGCTCAGAGTAAGGGATCGTTCTGCATCTTCACCTCCTTCTCCAGTATTTGATTTCCCACCAAGACGGTTCATCGCGACTGCAATGGTAGAATGGGCTTCCATAGAGATCGAACCATACGACATAGCACCAGTGACGAAACGTCTAACGATCTCATTCCAAGGCTCGACCTGCTCGATTGGAATAGCAGTGGCACTTTCATACCGGAATTCCAATAAGCCACGTAGTTGGATTTGCTTGATCTGTTCGTTGGCGTTCCTCGAGTACGCGTCGTACGCAGCCTGGTTTTTCTCCCGGACAGCATCCTGGAGATTGGCGATACCAGTAGGATCATTGATGTGAGCCTCCCCGCCGTCTCGCCAGTGATATTCACCAGATTCGGGCATTCCGGGAGGTAGAAGAGTTTCGCGACTAGGCCATCCACGTTCGTGGAGCTCGAATGCGTCCATGGCGAGAAGGTCGAATGTAGCTCCCTGAATACGGCTGGCAGTACCAATGAAGCAGCGTTCGACTACTTCGCTATGGAGGCCGAGGGCCTCGAAGATCTGGGCACCTTTGTAGGATTGAAGAGTGGAGATACCCATTTTGGACATGACTTTGAGGATACCATTGTCAATGGAATGACGGTAATTGTCCATCAATTCTGGGACGGTCTTGTCACTCTTTATGCTAACGAGAACAACTATCAGAATTGCTGTACAGGAACGAAACAATTAGTACTCACAGGCCTTCGCGTCCGACTTTGTGAATCGTCTCCATCATCAGCCAAGGACATACAGCATCTGCGCCATAACCAACAAGAACGCAGATATGGTGTACTTCACGAGCCTCACCCGTCTCGATTAGGAGCGCAATCCTAGCCCTTTTCTTCTGCAGAACAAGATGATGATGCACACCTCCACAGGCCACCAACGCAGACAGGGGAACTCGTTTGGGTCCAATAAGACGATCTGACAAGATGACGACTTTGATACCGTCATCAATAGCTTGAGCGGCCTCGCTGCATACCCTTTCCAGCGCAAGCTGATAGCCGGGCAAACCTTCTTCCTTCGCAAAAGTGATGTCGATGGTTCTAGACGGCCAACCACTGTAGGCAATCTTCAGATGCTTCATCGCGTTCATTTCTTCGATCGAGATGAGCGGCGAAGGGAGAAGTATACGATGGCATTGTTCGGGTTTCATCTCCAAGAGGTTTCCTTCGGGCCCCACGTAGGCTTCGAGAGACATGACGATACTTTCTCGGATGGGGTCAATAGGAGGGTTGGTGACTTGAGCAAAGAGTTGTCGGAAATAATCGTATATAATACGGGGTTGGGTGGCCATAGCGGCTAATGGGGCGTCATTTCCCATCGATCCCAATGCTTCTTTTCCTTCCGAGACCATGGGCAACATGAGCAGATTGAGCTGCTCGACGGTGAACCCGAACGCTTGCAGCTTAGGGTCCGTGCTCAGAGGAGTGTCATCGAGGACGGGATCGAGAGAAGTGTTGCTACGCTTCACTCGTTTGATGATGTTGGGGACATGCAAGACGTGAGCTTCAACCCACGAGGCAAAATTCTGCCTCGCTGCCGTATTACGCTTCAACTCTTTATCGTCTACGATCCTCCCCTCCTGCGTATCGACGAGAAGCATGCGTCCAGGCTTCAATCGACCTTTCTGCACCACTTTTTCCGGCGCCACGTACAACGCACCCACTTCTGACGCACACACCATGATATCCTCATTCGTGACAATGAATCGGCAAGGCCGCAGACCGTTACGATCTAAATTGGCTCCGCAATAACGGCCATCGCTAAATGCGAAGAGGGCCGGCCCATCCCAAGGTTCCTGAAGACATGCAGCCCAGTTATAGAACGCTCTCTTCTGAGGCTCCATGTTTTCGTTTCCTTGCCAGGCTTCCGGAATCAGCATCATGACAGCCTCTGGGAGACTCACGACACCATTCACAACAAGGAGCTCGAGAACATTGTCGAAGGCGGCGGAGTCAGATCCACCCGTTTCGATGATTGGGTAAAGGAGATCGATTTGGTCACCAAAGTGTTGGGAGGATAGAACACCTTCCCGCGCGCGCATCCAGTTCTTATTGCCACGAACGGTGTTGATCTCACCTGCAAGTTTAACATGTCAATTCTCACCCTGAGCAAGGAGGTAAAAAAAGAACGAACCATTGTGGGCAGCCCATCTTAGAGGTTGAGCACGATCCCAACTTGGGAAGGTGTTCGTGGAGAAACGGGAGTGGACCAAGGTGAAGTGGGATCGGTACAGGACGTGATTGAGGTCGTGATAATAATTGTATACTTGGGGAGGGGTGAGTTGGCCCTTGTATACAATGTTCTTGGACGAAAGAGAACAAACGTAGAATCCCTTTGCAAGCGTACTTTATGAATGAACAAGATTTTTTGAACGTGTTGAGCCTGAGTTACGACATCATAAGAACAGAAATCACAAACATAGTATGTGTTGCATGCTTTCGAAGAACATAGAGTTGGCGCTCGAAATGTCTTGCATCAAACGTGCCATGTTCCGATACGCTACCGTCACCGTAGTGGGCACGGAGGACGACAAAGGGTTGAAGGATGACAGGTTCTTTGCTGCTCGCAGCGGGGCCAAGAATAGTGCCGTCAGTGGGGACCTCTCTCCAACCAAGCACACGCAGTCCTAAATCGATAGCAATTTTAGAAAAAGCGGCTTGATAGGTCTGTAGTTGGACAGGGTCGTTGGCCTTGAAGAAGACGTTGCCTACAGCGTACTCCCCGGGATCGGGAAGAGTGCAGCCAAGGTCACGCTCAGCTTCGCGTTGAAAGAAGAGATGAGGTATAGCGGTCATGACACCAGCACCATCACCATCACGGCTATCAGCTCCAGTGGCACCTCTGTGAGTCATTGCGCAAAGCAGTTGACGAGCATCGGATACGATTTTATGATTTGGTTCCCCCTTTATATGGCAGATAAAGCCTACACCGCAAGAATCTTTCTCGTTTTCATTCGAATAAAGACCTTGGTTCGCAGGAAGAGAGCCGTCAAAAGAGGTAGGATCACGTTCTACAGCGTCGAAGCCATTGTTATTTTCTTGGGTCGACTCGGATACTAGAGGTAGAGATTCCACAGCAGATGCCATGGAAAGTGGATAGATAATGTTAGTTTTGAGAATATCCTCAGAGCAAATCGATGAAGCAAGGCGCAGAAATCAGTAGCTAGCAGCAAGGTCAAAGATGGAGGGAATGATGAAGAGACAAAGTTGCAAGGGGCGGTCAAGACCCGCTCCAGAGGTTGGCGAGGATGTTCCGGATAAATATTCTATCGGACCAATTCCGCCGATCAGCCAATCAGAGCCGTGGGATTGTCGGTCTTGGCTTTTTGACTCGAATTCCATTTAAATTAGAGATAACACCCAAATGCTGCAAAAGATTGCTGATTGCGATCAGGGGGTGCAGCCACCAGAAAGATCATGCGTGCAGTCATACTGGTGTACACGGGCACCCGTCCCGCTATTAGTTTAGAGGGACCAGGAAATCATAATAAGTACTGCAGCTTGCTCGGATGCAATACTTCATCGACCCCAGCTTCACCTTCATATCTTCCCGCGATTTTCTCTCGACCATTCCAGTGGTCAAAGAAAATCTCCGCGGCGAATTTACATGGGTAATGGTCCAATTGCAAGTAGTTTCATTTGCTAGCCCGATCGATCGTGTAATAAGTCGGGAGCCGACTCGAGCATAGCACCTTCGAGTCCAATCGGCGACCAACCATGCACAGGACTTCCACAGGTTGTCGTCTACCAGTAGTAGCCAGTAGTATCCCTCCGTTCACGAGAAAAACACGGATGCAAATCATGTCTCTCGACAGCCGGCGGCGATCGCGAAATGTAGCTCTAGACCCGGCGCAGTCACCGTTCAAGACTCGAAAAAACTTGAGCTTGAGTGAGTAAAGGACAACACGAATACCCGTACATGTTGCATCCACACATACCTTGACCAACTGTCAACTGGCGCCAGGTTCTCGGACCGAACTGAGAATGGTCGAATGTCGAGTGCGTGTCCCCCGGAAGATCTATGGCATTGCGAGGGAGGGGAAAGAGAGTCTAGGGAAT
Organism: Sarcomyxa edulis; assembly: GCA_009761415.1. NCBI lineage: Eukaryota > Fungi > Basidiomycota > Agaricomycetes > Agaricales > Mycenaceae > Sarcomyxa > Sarcomyxa edulis. The sequence continues at coordinate 659,389 of QUOL01000010.1, forward strand.
TTTCCAACAAATTAGCTGTCTTCTAACCTACACCCCTGCATTTAAAAGAAAACATATTCCGAGCTTACGCAGATGAGTGGGATTGCATCTCAACCCTCGAAACCCCGAGAACGCCGTTTCTCCGGGCCGCGAGCACGTACACATGAGCAGAGTGGTAGCCCCAGCGCAAGGTCGAATCAAGGATAGAATAGCAGCACATGGCTGGGGACAGACTGGGGAAAGCAAACGTAGAAATTCGCTCAGATCGATGACGTAGGAGGTCAGCATCTGCGCAAGGAAGGAAGAGAACAGAATAGCCTGCGAGGAAGGAAGGCCGGAAGAAGCCTCTTCAGCTGCAAGAGAAGGAGCCGGGCAAAAGAAAAGACACACATGAGCCGATGACAGGGGACTAGAACATCAGACTGAAGAAGATGTCGAGATATTAATGGTTACATCCCATAGAAGTTTCAAAAGAGGTACATAACCCTTCACTCTTCCGAAGACATCGATGTCAAGGCATACTGATTTTGAAGACAGCCCGAACTATGCGATATAGGATGATCTCGTTTTGGGATTCAAGATATTGATATTAATGTACTCACTGATTGTCGAGGGTTTCATAAGAAGTCCTTCAAGTTGAGTCTTCTCGACTGCAACTATTAAGCACTGATAGCATTATTGGTAACCAGCGGTGAACACGGCCGAATAAGGTCCTTCTGAACTTTTCTATGTAGTCTTAAATGGGAAAGAAAGTGTAGGATCTGACGTGGACGCGAAAGGCGAAGAAGAGTGAGCTATTTACTTCGATAAAGGTGGCAGGTAAACGATAACGCACTTTCATTCCCCCAAAAACCAGACTCTAATGAAGAGTGGGTCTTTGATTCGAAAGAGTGAGAACTATGCATGCGGTGGGAGAGACCTCTTACACTCGATGAATCTTGCCACAATGTAAATAGCAAAACGAGAGGGTGTGGAATCTACACGTGCAGGTTATTTCCGAGAATCGTCCAGCCCTGGAATTTGACGAGAGCACACAAGTACTCAAGAGGCGAAGCCCCAGTCAGTGGCGGTGAGAACAAACCCGCGTTTTCCAATTGCCTCGAGGAGAGGCCGCGGAGTCGGATGTTATTGGATCGTTGACGCAAAAGCAACATGCCCGAAAATCCTTCCATTGCATGGTCAGTCAGTCAGTTAATAGCCAGAGAGTGGATTCCAGAGCGTCTACAACGTATCAGCCAGCCGATGAGGTGCCTTTCTATTTCCAGACGAGCCTGAAGTCAGTAGCTGCATCTCCTTGTTCGAGACGATACCACACTTCATCCGAGCCATCTCACCGATCCTCCCTCAACGATTATCACTTATCAGTTTCGAACATCATCTAAAAAGACGCGATACGCCCCCGTCTTCCTCCGATGATCTCAAGAAGCTGGTTGACTAGCCATGTCATGCGTCTGCAATGGGGGCAACGAAGTTGCGGGTTCTTCGCATACGAGTCATATACATATTCCTAAGTTGAGAAGCTTGAGCCTGAAGACTTACGCTAGATAAAGATTGTAATTTACCGTCGAATTGAACAAACGTCAATAAACTGTCCTGCATTACTGTAGAAAGTGAATGATTGATCGCTTTACAAGGATAACGCACGGGAAGTTAGACAGCGACACTGGACAGGTTTTGCTTGCATAGACGCGATCAATTATAGCAAAGATCCGGGGTGCCACGCCACGAAGCAGAAGTAAGGGATTTCATCAACTCGCTCCATCGTGTAGAGCGCAGCATACAGCAGCTGAACAAAAAATGTAAGACTCCACTACTTTCGCAACGGGAAAATACGTGAAACCCACCTTTATGGTGCCCGTTATATTGCCGAACTGTCTCCCCAGATGCCATCTCCCATAGCCGGGCTGTATGATCTGACGAAGCTATATTACCATAACGCGATAGTTAACTTCTCATAGAAGGACATTGACATGAGATTATATACCTGTTACGAGATACGCGGAATCGGCACTAAAGGCACAATCCCAGACCCACCGCTGGTGTCCCTTGAGGACCTTTTCCTGCTTGAACTCGTAATTGGGCGATATTGACCAAATCTTGACAGTTGTATCCGCAGAACAGGTGGCCAAATACCTGGATCCCATCGAAATTAATTTCATGGAAGTGAGATTCTTTGGAAATTGGCGAACTTCGCATCTGGGCTCAGCAGGCATCGGGTCAGGTACTTGTTATGGGCATGAAACTTTGTGACAGCTTGAAAACGCGTGAGACCCGAACTCTCGTCGTTGACCTTCCATACGTAGCATTTCCCCTGCCTATAGTTGAGCATCGAGTATGATAATGGAGGAGGACTGACGATACTTTGTTGTTCCCAGCTACTAAGCAAGAACCATCGGAGGCGAGAGTAACCGATCGGATAGGAACATCGCCTGCCGGTGTCTAAAGGGCAATTAAATTGGCTCAATAGGTTATCATAGAGCAGAGAAGTAGCAGAAGGACCCACAAGCTCGTGCGAGCACAAGTTCTCCGACAAGTCCCATTGCTTGATACTACCGGCCTGATCACAGGAGATCAATTCACCCTGATTCGGATGGACGCATACATCGTTGACTAGAGTCATAATAGTGTTGAGTAGAGGCTAGGCTCGAATACAAGGCATCGTACCAGGTGCTGCATTATCGTAGGTTCGCTGCAGATGAGAGCTTCTGCCGCAAAAGGAACCCTTCAATGCTGATAAGTGAGATGTATATAATGAAAGGCACGTACCGTAGATCCCATATTTTAATAGTACCGTCTTCGCTTCCTGTGACAAGCCATTTGCCCTCGCTGTGGAAAGATACAGAGGTAACATTCATTGTGTGTCCTTCGAACGTGACGAGCTGAGGGGTTTTAGTTGACAAAGAGTGAATGTAATAGACAAAGACCACTTACTGGCGTCGAAGAGGCACTAGCGATTTCATAAATGTTGACCTTCTTGTGGATGGCAGCAGCAAGAAGGCGTTTACTGTGCATGTTTCGTATTAACGGTCCGAAGTACGAGCCCTAAGCAAAGCATTTACTTACTCGGGGGATATGGCAAGCCTGTTGACTTGCTATTGAGATACCGTGATGGGGTATAAGTTTGTAAATATTGCGTGGACGGATGATGAACTGGGGTGCTCACTCCTGATTCGCCTGAGCGGGCGATAGTTCGAGAGCAGATTCCACTCCAAGCCTCCCAGAAGCGTATTTCGTGATCGTAGGAACCAGTTACGAGAATTACAGACATATCTTGTCGTGCTGAAGTACCTTTAGTGCCTAGGATAGGCGCAGGCATTGATCAGGGTATAATGCAGCCAGTTATCTGACAGGACCTCCGACTCCGGGCTCGGATCGGGGTATTTCCAAATATGGAAATACCCCGTCGCCGCCAATCCCGCTCTCGACAATTAAATTGCACCTCGAGTAAAACGTTCACTCTCAGAATTCGTCTCAAGGTTTGTACGTCCATCTCTTACGCATGCGCTTTGCGTCTTGTTACCTGGACTTTCTGGACGTTCAAACATCCGAGGATCAACAGATCTTTCACCAAAAGAACTCTCAGCTCTGCGAGTCCATTAATGAGATATCATGCGTTTCTCAACCACCTCGAGATCGACATGAACTTCGTGTGCTTGGGACTTGAGATGACAATCCTCCGAACCGTACACAGCTTGAAATGTTGGAATCAACCTCGCGTGTCAATTACGTGGCGTCTTCCTGTGTTTGATCGACTCGTGCCTCGTCTGCCTTGCGATTTCATGGGATTTTGAGGTTGGTATGTCTGACACTATTTCTGATCCCGCGAAGATTTCATCTCCTGATTTTCCTCTATATTGGCCCATTCCCTGGAAATTTACGAGGTGCGTCAAGTAACCGATCTCTAATCCGGTACGAACGTAGCCCTCGGCCTCACAAAGCGATCATGTCACTAAATCTACCGTCGGGAACTCTCCCTCCTCTTCTTCTGCCTCTCAGACCACATCCACTGGAGGCCTTGTGTAAACAATCTCGCTGTGACTAAATCGAACACCCCAACTCGGCAAGTTCTCTTCCACAGATCTTTTTCATTCTGTCACCGATTTGCCTCCGTCCTAATGAGTGTCATCGGTAAATATTTCCTTCGAGGAATGGACATACTCTTGTCTCGTTCTGCCTTGCGTGAAGGGTATAAAAGACCTGGCTAGCTGTGAGTAGCCTTTCCTCAGCTCCTTCGGCCTCTGTGCTTACTTGTACACTATTTCGGCTATGAACGCATTCACTGTCAGTTTCCATCCTCGACACAAGTGTTTCTCTCCCAGCCGTCTCGCTCTAACCCGTACTATTTTTTTTAGGCCGGTACTAAAGTTTGGTTCTGGGGCGGCGACGGCCAGATAGTTTACGGCACAGTCCAGTCCACTAGCCGTATGGCCGACGTACGCTCTCTGTCTTTTTATTTGTCGTGTTTAGGCTAATGAGATGGTGGTAATTTGTTTAGGGAGGCCAAATACTCGTCATCAAAGAAGATGGCGGCAAAACGACGACCCTCCCGTAAGTCGAAGCTACATGCGTACGTTGTCTTGGTCATAGCAGCTAAACGTTGAACGTTCTACCCTCAGTGCTGCGGGCGTTACAAAAGTAGGATAGAGGAGCCCCGGCTCCGCATTCTACTTCGCTCGTTTCGTCTAGATCTCCCAGGACCCGGACCCTATACCAGACACTGTATCCATCGAACTCTCACATTCTTCATTTGTATTCTACCAAGACTCTCGGTGTATTTTTCCTGGATTACTTAGTCAGTAGTTCGTACTCTCTCTACCTTCTCTCCTTTCTTCTGGGACTTCATTCCTACTGGGACATTCGGAACTTTGGGTTTACAGGCAGCCATATGGTACTTTGTAGTTATCAGATTTTAGAACAGTACATAGACCCCACAGATCGTCAGCCTATTTTTGCCCCTTCTCAAGATCAGCCTCGTGTCTTCGAGTCTTCCTCGCCTGCTCATTTGTAATAAGTTGAATTAAATCAAGGGACCGAGCAACCATCCAGTAGTCTCACGGGTGTTGAAATTTGGGTACCCTTCTCGAGAAAGAAATGACTTCGATATCTTTCAGACCCTCAAGTCGCTCGAAAATCAAAGCCGTGCACTCCTGAACATTGCTCAGCCTGCAGCTGTCACTTTCTTTCCGCCGGAAAACTTTTCTATATGTCGCGAACTGATGTCTTTCTCGAAGATCCAAATTGCTGGCAAAGTTCTTCTACGCATTTCCACACCCATCCATCCACACTCCTCCGACAAAGCGCGGGTCTATCTTTGGACCAGTAAAACGTGTGCACATGTTTAGAAATCAGGATGCACTCAATATTAACATTGGAAATTGTGACTAGGAAGAACAATTGGAAGATGATACAAGATCTGGGGTGCAATGCCGCAGGGCTTGCCGCGGAGGCAAACGGTAAGTAGCCTGAGGTATTTATCGCAACGTTAACTCTCCTGGAATTTGAAACTTTAAACCTCAAGACCTTTCAGCAAGAGGTCGTAAGGGGTACATAAGCTCCCACGTTTCCCTACCACATGCAGAGTGTTGCAGGGCTACAGTGGGAGTTGCTGTGAGTTTCTCCCTCCTCCACACTACTTACCCCGAAATCGGAAAGACATCCCATATACGAATATGCACATCTACACGATAACCCACCGTGTCGTGCCCAATTTGGTACGCGATCTTCTATCTCTCGCTTTTAGGTTTGTCCTCGCCATCAACGTTCCCCTCATCTGCTGGGCGATCTACCTCTCGTTATCCATCCTCGAAATCCTCAGTACAATCGCCGAAACATTGTCATCTTGGCTCTTCGAATCATTCTCTCCAATATTTGGATTAAAAGCATGTCAGACGTCTTCCATACAAGCCAGTGCAGTGCTTATCGTGGGCGCAGATAATACTGGTGAGTAGTATCATCCTGACCATCTGCGGACGTACCTGTCATTTCACCTCATGAATTGTTATTAGGTGTTGGTAGAAGAATGGCTCTAAAGTTTTCAGAGCTCGGATATACCGTGTTTGCCATTTATCCCACTGGACGTCTCCCACCCTCATCTTCATCTCCTACACGGAAGCCATCGGATGTGTCGTCCGCGAGTACCGGTTTCTTTTCACATATTACTGGAATTTTTGGGGGACTTACGTCTAGATGGCAGCTCCTATACGCATGGCACCATAAGAAGGAAAGACTACCAGAACTTCCTTGGGGTATTATCGCACCATTGTCGCTGGACACTTCATCGAAAGCCGAAAGGACCCACGCCTTCGCGACTATCGATGCATATTGCACGCACCACTCGCTGCAATTGGTTGCCCTGATAGCTTTACCTTTTTCCGGTTATTACGGTGCTCGAAGAATGTTGCCGGTCAATCCAGGAAATTCAAATCCAGGTAGTGCAGCCGGAGACGATTATGATGAACGAGTATTACCGCTGCACATAGCGCAGGAGGACGTATTGAAAGATCTCATTTTTCGGGACATCTTGGAACCCGTACTACTCACTCAGCACTATGTAGGGATGATGGGAAAGGTGTCTGGGAGAGTTATCATGATTTCTCAGGACTCTGACGGCTCAATTCGTAGGTGATCCCGTAAATGTCACCGAGATACCTAATATCGCTCATACAGGGGATATATTGTCAGACTCTCCTGGTGAGCTTTCTCGACGAGCCTTCGCTCGCACCCTCCGCGCAGAGTTAGAACCATTGCGCATTCGGGTTGCTTCAATTATTACCGGGCCGCTCTCGGTAAGTTCTACGGATGACATCAATGCTGTAAAGCAAGAAGACAGAAGGTAGGGCTTCGCTTCAACCAGAGTCAACTGCTCTGACTGCCAAAGAAGTAATTATTTCGAGCGCATTCGCGACATATACCGTGAGTCTGTGGACTTTGTGAGGTTTTGATTCATAAACATAGATAGAGCATACCGTCATATAGATCAAGGATCGAATTTACAGCAAGTCATCCGAAGAACTATTGATTCCTTCGCGATTCGCGAAGACGTTTTATTCCATGCAGTTTTGCGAATAGTTCAGTCGAGGTCAGTCTTCGGGAACATACACGGTTTCCTGATATTGGATGTTCAATGACATGTAATACATAGATATCCAAAATTCGAGCACGTACTTGGAGTCCATCCTATCGTCGCGAGCATTGCAAATATTTCCCTAGCTACAGTACGATGGATTTTGCGATGTTAGTATAATTAGGGGAATGGCGAAGTTTATGATTAGAGACGAAGACGTGTTTGTATGGGGCTTTGTCGTTGTTGGGAAGGAAGCATGGTGGCTTGACAGTGCTGAAGAACCGGATAGAACCGATGTATACATAGCGCGATGACTATATCCGTGTAGAGATAACGCCACGCACTCGGGTTGTCAACCTACAACGTTGACCCGACATGAATCGATGGTCTGTAAGTAGAATATAGAATCCCTAAAGATAGTCTTCTGAGACAGACGGCGATTCTGCGACGGTGTCTTATCAAGAATACATTGACTTGTTGTCTATACCTATTTCTAGATGTTCTATGCGATATGTAGGTCCCGGCGAGTGTGATTCCGTCGATGTATAGCAGAAACTTTGCTATGATGCAGGCATGACGACGCAGGAGTGAGAAGTGAAGCGAACGTGGGACCGCTGGCTTCGGTGGTTGATGAATAGAAAGCTAGTCTCCTCGGATTCCGAACTTTGTGGAGACAACACGACGGAGAGTGAAAGCATAAAGCTTGACGGAGAAATGACGGGAATGGCGATGGCTGTGCAAGTGTGTTTGTACATGCTGAGTACAGAAGGTGATAGCTTCGAACCGCGTCAAAGCCCTCGAAAATCGGGCGCTACATTTTGCAAATTGTGGAGGAATGTACAATCTCTTGGTTTCCTGGTGAGAAAAGCGGAGAAGGGAGTTTCGAAGCCACTCACGAACTCGGGATAAATACAGGTGATCGAAAAGTTCGATTTGCAGAGAACATACGTAGACCTTATCGATATGATTTCACGATCACGATTCACAGGAAGCTCGGGCGATTTCGACTCAAAGACAGTCTACTTGAAGGATCTTGATAGCCGTATTGCCAGTTCATCTGACGATGTATCCAAGAAGGTCACTTTACGCCTGATATTTGGTAAGATTTACCTAGTAGTATTTCCATTAGGTCCTCGTGATAGAGCTATGGTAATTTGTGAAGTATCTGGTACTTATCTGGATATTGTCAATACTTTTCCGCGAAAAGTATATCTTCTTCGTAGCCTTGAAATGAGGTCAAGTGAGGTGGCAAACGACAGACATTTTTTTTTTTTGAATCATGATTCACATGAACAAAATTCAGGTGTGATGTGTGCGAAAATCACGATAGACGCGTCACGCGTAGAGATTTCTAGAACTCCGACCTGTCTCCGACGCTGAACACTGCATCTATACTTTGTATCCAGACCGCATCTATCATCCACATATCCCATAATCTCGCTCCATCGTCCTCATCAATTTTGACATGCCTCGCTGCTCTCGAAAAGGGTGTGGTCAGGAATTCAATTTTGCCGAAAAAAGTCCCAATGGTTGCACGTATCACCCTGGTGCTCCGGTAAGCTCTATATCGACAAACCGCATCAATCCGTACCGACAATAGGCCAACTCCTCAGGTATTTCACGAGGGCCTCAAGTCTTGGTCTTGCTGCGCGGAAGTGAACAAACCGGTCATGGAATTTGACGAGTTTATGAAGATTCCTGTATGTTTCCGTACATAGAGCACGCAGCATCACATCCACCACTCATACCCATTGCAATGCAGGGATGTACACACGAGGAATCACACACCGAGGAAGCCGTTGTGCCAGTCGAACCTCCAAAAACTGCGTCTAATGCAAATCTTACCATGAAAGAATCGGACGCAGGAAAGGAAGTGTACTCTTCTGGAAATGCCACCCCCACGCAAAATCTCGGTATAGCGCCTGCTGTCGTCGTACCACCTGTAGAAATTATTGAAGAGGAAGATGATCTCAACGTGCCCGTTACTGTCGGAGCAAAATGTCGACATGCAGGTTGCGGTACAATTTTTGTCAGTGACGATGTCAACAGGAATGGGGACGGCGAAGGGACGGTTTGCACCTATCACCCGAAACCTGTACGTCTATCCTTACGCGTACGTTCACTATCATACTGAATGTAATTATCGCAGCCACATTTTAGAGAAGGCAGCAAGGTATGCCACACATCTTTTTTTTGTTTGTTCTGCAGCAGTATCAAAAATACCATTCACAGGGATACCTGTGCTGTAAACGGAGGGTTCTGGAGTTCGATGAGTTCTTGAAGATCAAGGGATGCAAAACTGGTCGTCACGTATTTGTGCCCAAGATCACTACTCCAGTGGTACGTCCTCTTGCTCTTGAGCTTAAGCTATAATCATTATATCCTCATTTATGGCTCTTTTACCAGAAGGAAGAAGCGACTATCTGCCGAATCGATCATTATCAGACCCTCTCAGATGTTCATGTCTCTATCTTTGCAAAAAATGTCGACAAAGAGAGCTGTGTAGTCAAGTTCGAAGAGACAGAAGTACGTTCTAAAACCATCCTTATCTGATAGATATCATCGATTTATGCCATACGCTATCCAGACATTCTTTGATCTGCGTCTTCCTGGATCCAAACGGTTCTCTCGTACCCTCCAACTCTTTGGCCCCATCAAACCAGACGAATCCTCGTTCAAGATCTTCGGTACCAAGGTGACTTGATTGACTCTTTGATATTCCATGATCTGACAAGGTTTATGTCAGGTCGAACTACATCTAAAGAAGAAGGACAATAGAAGCTGGACAGTCCTAGAGAAAACGACTCAAGATCTCGGAAACATCAGTCTAACTTTTGGTGTCGGAGGCAGAACGGGGACGATTGGCGCGAAAGAGATTGTTCTAGATGAATCAAATAAAATTCGCGCGTAGAAGTACCTCTAGAGTTCCTGAATAACATCTTGACCATGAGTTGTTGTGGTTTTTCATGGAAAGTTAGGAGCTCAAGGCCAAAAACAGATCTATGATCGAGCAAGATCGAGTCATCGCTCTCCGATTTGCATTTGCGCAAAATTTGCAGTGACCAGTCCGGCCATCACCATTCACGAACAACCATGTCTGCACGACAAGCCACGATCTCTAGAAAGACAAACGAGACTCAAATTGATGTATCTATAGACTTGGATTGTGGCCCGGGGTCTGCTAACGTCCAGACTATCGACGTCCACACCGGGATTGGGTTCCTCGATCATGTGCGTGGTACGGGAATCATGTACTTCTCGCAGAGTTAGGGAGCTTATCAGCGGTATGTTTCTCAGATGTATACTGCCTTGGCTAAACACGGAGGAATGTCCTTGACCATGAAATGCACTGGCGACCTATGGATTGACGACCACCACACTGCAGATAAGTTATCGCATCCTGAAATCCATGCTCTGCTCGGTATACCAACAAGTATCATGGGTAATTACAGGACAGTGCAATTGCCTTGGGTGCAGCGTTCAAGCAAGCACTGGGGGAGGTCCGTGGTATCCGACGTTATGGAACGGGTTTCGCACCATTAGACGAGGTATGAAGCACTTTTTCACAACTCTTGGATCCTATCTGATGGCTCGATCCTTAGGCTCTTTCACGGGCTGTGATTGATATATGTTCACGCCCATATTGTGTCACCGACCTTGGCCTGAAACGAGAAAAGATCGGCGACCTCTCCACAGAAATGATTCCACACATATTCTACTCCTTCGCAATTGCTTCAGGTGTTACTCTCCATGTCGACGTTTTGCGTGGCGAGAATGACCATCATCGGTGAGGATTTAATCTCTGCCTTCTCTCTGGTACGCAGACTAACGGCAATACGAAGATCCGAGTCTGCTTTCAAAGCACTGGCATTGGCTATCCGACAGGCTATCGAGAGGACCGGAGGTGATGACGTCCCGAGTACGAAGGGTGTATTATAAGAAATGAATGCCATACCTATACCTTCATCGTTAAAGATGACCCTACTTTGACGTCTGGTACTCGACTCTACACGAGGAAGAGAAACCATATCAATGTGTATAATACATACAAAACTTGAGGTAATTGTCGCCGATAACCGTTAAAATTATCCAAAATGTCTATGCTCCAAAGATCACCAGAATATGCATTGTTTCTCAGGAGGGGGATTCAACTAAAGAAAAGAACGTTTCAACACATGTGTGCCACCCGGTTCCTTTAGATAAACTCACCTTGGCTTTCGCCGAGCAATTGAAAGCTTTGCTGAACTCGGGAATATTGTACATCGTTCCGTCCACGCGGTACTCACTTGGGGAGTGAGGATCGGTGAGGATACGTTGAACCTATATCGACAACAGTTAAAATATTGTCCTTAAGAAAATATACCGACTCACAGCAGCAGCAGGTTTCATGCTCCGGGCCCAGATACGCGCGGACGACAAGAAAAATAGTTGCTCCCTGAAACACATTAGCTCGAACTCAAAAGCCACAAGCATGCCAAGAGAAGATCTCACCTTGTGTAATTCAAACCCGGAAGCAGGTATTCATTACCAGCTGCAGCCGAGGTATTATATTGCGCTTTCCATGCTCGATAAGCTTGGACAAGGCCTGTGTCACCGATATTCTCCCCAGATGTCCTGTTCGATGGTTATCAGCATTCACACAGGGATTGTCACAGGAATTGCGTACAGTTTTCCCTGGAAATAAACGACGTCAGAGAAAAATCCTTGGAGAACGATGTATGGAATACATACATTCACATAGATCTTTCCACCTTTTCCATCATCGATGCTGTAAGCTGCACGCGAGTACACGAGTAAGTATACCAATCTACCACAAAGAAGGCCTAAACGCACAAGAATATTGCTTCACTATACAATCCTGTATGACATCGTACCCTTCGCTCGTCGAATTGGTCCACCATTCCTCGAGTTTACCGTCTTGGTTATATCTCCTTCCAGCGGAGTCAAAGGCGTGCTGGGGTTCAAACCATGTAAGTCAAGAGACCGTACCCGTGCTTGGGTAAATTTACTCACAGTCAACTCATGTGCGGCGACCCATCCGAACGAGCCGTATGAGAGATAAGATGGCCTATAATGCATATCGCTCAGGACAAAAAAGGTTCACATCCATCATGTAACTTACCAGTCATGCGAGAAGAACGGCGGCCGAAGGATCCCAGCGGGGAACACAATCTAGGATCACATTTTAGACAAACTGGCCTGCCACACAATCAATGGAGTCGCATTACGCACCTCATTAGCAGGAGGATTGAAGTAAGCATTCACTTCGGAAGGGTACATCTCCCAAGAGTTCACGTCTCGCTGCTTTCCAAGTTGAGCCCACATCTTGTATTGATCGCTCGTACTATCTTTGCTGTAAGTACGGTAAGCGAGCATGAGAGCACGGACAACTCACGCAGCGCTGAGCATGTTCTCGAAGAACTTGTCATCTCGTATCTTGACAAGGGTGTAGTAGTTCGCAATGGAACGAGCATCCTCTGTGTTTGGGGATGTAGGGTATCCGACTTTGACGCGAATCGCATCCGCCTGCGATGAAGATTTGTGAATGACCGACAGAGATGTGAGCGTGAGATGATGTACCTTTGCAGCCGCAGCATCCGCAGATTGCTTGTCCATCCATTTGATGTCAGATAGGGAGGCTTTGAAAGACTCAACGATGTCTTTGAAAGTACAAAGATGAAATTAGGATGGCGTTACAGAATCAAAGACAGAACAGACGCCCACCGGTTATAACCTTCAAACTCTTCTCCCTCGAGTCTCCACCAAACGTCTCATTGACAAAATACCTCCCAGCCGCAAAGCCAAGAGAATTCTCAACCTTCCCAACGCAATACTCGGCACGATCACCAACGACACCTTTCTTGATTCCAGTCAAAGTCTCCTCTAGAGTCCTTTGCGCCTGCCAAGCCTCTGTACCCATCCCGAGATGTGGGGAGAGACTTAGAGCAGCACGTACGACGAGGTATGTCTCGATCACATCAGGAGATGTGTGATTGAGAATTTCGGAGAGTGAGACAGGGTACGGCGGGTAGGTGATGAGGGCCTGTGTTGGGAACGAGCGGGGCGTGAATGTAGAGAAGTAATCGGGGAACTGGATCTGATATAGAGTGGCTGTGAGATTGGATATCGGGGTTGGGTTGTAAGTTCCGACTGGGTCCTGTTGCAATACGTCGCTGTTAAGAATGGAATTTCCAGTAGTCAGTATATACGTTGTATCTTGGATGAAAATTCGCCTTACAGATCAAGACTTGCATTCGCTAACAGACTTTCGAATTTGATGACTTGTTTGGCTAGTTTGTGGGCTCTCTTTGTTCGGTTCACGGGACCTTTGTCGTCGTCTCCGTCGTCGTCATCTGGTGTATCTCCCCACGGTGGCCAAGGCCAAGGGGGCCAGACGTTCGCACTGTCTTGGTTTACAGTCAGTGGCGCAGATTTCTCTGATACAGTCATTTGCGGCTTCAGGTCCTCGTCATCCGATACGGCCAAAATGAGTCGCTCGATGACATCACGGTAGACCTTCAGGATAGATTTGTCCTGATAATATTCCTATTGACGTTTCCGCGTAAGACAAACCCAGCAGAGCTTTCCATCATAACAAACGCACCTTTGCTGGAAGTCCAAGATCAGGCTGGTTGAACCACAGTGCCATATAATTCGGATCAGTGCCTACGTCACCCTCGACGTAGAAGCTGAACAACGCGTCGATTCCTACAGAACTGCCTCAACTCTTGCAACATAAGGTCATAATCTTTCAACTGACCTCTTGAGTGAAGGAATGCAAGAGCAGCGGTAAGATTGTTAGTCTTCTTATCGCCCTCATCCTCCTCGTTATCATCATCATGCTCAAGCACAGTAGTCTCGCCCCTGAAAAGCCCGCGAACGGTGCTCACAAAGTCGAGTAACGGAGCCATACCTATATCGTCCAATCTATTCTCGTCCATACAGGATGAGTACAGATTTCTGAGTTTACGAAGAATCTGCGCGTCGTATGATGCTGTTGTGGAGGTAGAGTTCGATTCTAGTATCTTCTGGATGATCTGTTCGTTTTGTATGGAAAGTTGTTCAAATTGACCGAGACTGCCTTTGGCAGCAGGTAGTGGATGGGAGCTAAGCCATCCGCCGTCTATGGGATGGGGATTGGGCATCAGAGCACTTTTGAAGAGATGTAGTTGTCAGACGTACTGGCGTATTCGTAAAAGTTCTCGCAAGGGTCTTGCGAGACGTCAAGAGAGGAAAGGATGGAAGCGGATAACACGATGCAATCTGCAGTGATACAAACGCTCTAATCAAACAGAAGATATCCAAGTCGGTCTTGCTATCACGCTTTGTGCACAACGAGCCACTCACCTCAGAAGGTGGGATCTTAGGAGGAGTATGAGTAGGGGCTGGTAGTGCGACGGTGCTCGTCGATACGCTCGTTGATGTGCTCGTAGCCGTTACGGTGAGTGTAGTAGTCGTTGTTACAGGTTCTTCTCCATCCTTGTTACGTTTCTTTTCCAAATCAAGCTTGTGTTGTGTACCAGCAAACAGTCCGATGAAGATGCTGCTTAACAGCAGTAGTATGAGTGCGACCACGAGGAGGATTTTGGATAGAGGTGTCAAAGGCTCTTGTGCGATAGTACTGAGGCGTTCTGAAAGTGAAGGGTGTAGATCATCGCTACCACCTTCTTCAGCTTCTGGATCCCGAAGTAAAGGTGCTGTCTCTGCAGCGTGAAGAGTGAGTGAGCAACAGTTCTTTCAACTCCGTGATTGTAGAATTCAGATACCTTGGTCCGTTGAGGGCCTCGGGGCCCGACTATCAGCCATTCTGGCGAAAGAGTTGGTTCAAACCCTCGAAGAGATGGCGGTACGATGCAGAGGTGCTATTCGGTTATGAGTCGGAATCGCGTCAACGTGATGGTCGACGGCGAGGCTCCACGCGTGGCACACGCGTATTGGTCATTTTGATGGGAAGAGTACTTCACATTTCAACACTCCGAGTTGATCAGGACTCCGAGCCTCTATAGCTATCATCCTCAGAGATGAATAGCTTCGAGCACGGAGCACGTCAAGAAGAAACGGCGAATTCGAAAGCTCGACGACCTCGAGGCAAAAACTGTCGCAGCCTGTGCCTAACGATCGTACGAAGAAATCGTTGCTTCTAGATCACTCATATTATCACGAATCGATGAAACTCATCAACTTGAGGTCTTCGAGTGCTAGTACAAAGGTGCGCGGTTTCCCTTGGGTTTCCTTTCTTTTTCGCGAACAAGTTCGTTCTCACACTGGCCAGAAGAGGAAACCCTCCAAGACATTCATTGCACAGCCTGCAGCACGACTCTCTGTCCTCCTCTAATCCCAATCGACAATGTTTTGTGAGTTCGACACCCTCAAATTAGGACATTCAGTGACTGACGTGTTTGCAAGTCTGCGTCCCGATACTACGTGCGTACTACTGCGGATGCTTGGTCGTCGTCTTCTCGTTTGAACTTTATTTCACTAGTGGGCTGTCAGACGAAGATCGATTCTGAAGGCGTTCAAACGCCTCGAATTTGCCCCAAATGTCATAATGGTGCGCTATATCTACGTCTGCGTAGACAAGCACGACGACTGATCTCGAAATCAAGCATCTGTTTGCTCGGCGAAGAGCAGCACTTGGTTCCAGTTCTTCTTCGTTCCTGTGTTCCCGTTGAAGACTAAACATATATGGATTTGCACTGTATGTCAGTGGCAGGTTCCTCTCCAACCCTCGTGAGTCCTCTGTTCTTTGAGTCGCGTTTGTCTGGATTGATTTCGACGGTCATTTAGATGGGAACCTCCCACGGTGGGTAACATCGTACCTGCGCAGGGATGGACCGCACAGAACCGCCCAGGATACCAGCCCTCATATACCCCGCAGAAATGACCCCCGATTTCTGCACCAACTTCTTCATTAACGCGTTGTATGTATTCTAGCATGATATGAAACGGAACCGCTCAGCCACGTGGGTGCGGCTGTGCTGGATTGTTATTTTCGGGAGATAGCAGATATTCCGACTCTGATGCCGATGACTGCACCAAGACGGCCCTTAGACGGCTTGCCCTCATAACCAACGCGCAAATCACTCTGTAACAGGAGAGGTCAGCACAACTTGGTATTCGTTGTCCGAGCAGAGGCAGTGGCACGTATCACTTCAAATTCGCGCCAATATATTTCAGGGGATCTTACGCCACGGTGGAAAGGCGTTAGTGCGTCAAGGTCAAATGATCATTCCCCCATTGGTCGCTCATCCTATGATCTATGTGACTCACTATCATGCGTTATTCCGGTAGAGTACACAAATCTTATCGTAGTCACTTGCGGAACTCACCTTCTTGATCAAGCTCGAAGTCGTTGCGGTGGATTGTAGAAGTGAATAATCTATACCTTAGTACCTACTCACTACCTTGCAATTCACCCAACTTGTGCTCTCAAGGTACTGCAAGGCAAGTTGTGTGTTTCGCTTCCCCACGGGGTCGGACTTTGTCATTTGAATCGGTATTTTTGGTGCCGGGCGATATCACGTGTACGCGATGATGAGCTGCCACGGCAATTTCAAGTTTTCTAAATTCCGATTCATCCTCCAAAGTCTCTCTTTCTCCTCCCAATCGCACTCCTGAAGTTACTGTTCTCAAATATTCAACGATGTCTACGACCCCAATCATGTCTATCGGAAGAGATAAAACAATTCCATGGCCCGCTGTCATGCCTTACAACCAACAGTCTGTCCCTGTTCCTGGCACGAAACGCCCAGGTCAAACAGGTGTGTGCCGTGTCACTGCCTGAGTAGACCTACGAACTCATGTTGAACTCTCTCTATAGCTCATTATCGCAATGGTGGGCAATTAGAACCGTAGTCTACTATGAAGCTAACGCCCAGCATCCATATCAGCGATCGCGGGCCTCCTCTCACTCGACACACCAAACGCGCTCACAACATTGACCCAAGTGTTTGACAACGGTATATCCATGGGGAAGGACCGCAAATTCCTTGGCTACCGTCCAAAGATCTCTGTAAACCCTCTCAAATTCGCTAACCACTACGTCTGGCAAACCTACGGCGAAGTTGATCTCCGAAGACGTCACGTTGGTAGCGCGCTAACTGCGCTGTTCAAATCAGGAGAACTGGGTGGTGGGGAATACGAGACCGTCGGGATTTGGTCAGCTAATAGGCCTGGTATGTCGTTTCCAGGCTCAGCGCTCGGGTCTCGTCGATGACCCGATTGTCTGGCAGAATGGCAAATTATCGATTTGGCACTGCAAGCATATGGGAAGGTTTCGGTCAGCTTGTATGATACATTGGGCAATGATTCAGTTGGTGAGCTCCCTCCCCCTTGACAAACTTTAGATCTCATGCTAATGGTACGCTCCCTCTATAGAATACATGTACGTGATGTCCCCTTGAGCCTTCGTCTTGTTATGCATCATCTAATTGCTCCAAAATATAGTATCAATCACGCCCACTTAACAGTCATATTCGTCACCTCCGAGCATATACCGACACTGCTCAGAATCGCGTCCACCATCCGTATTCTCAAATTGATAGTCTGCATAGACGATCTATCGCCAGAATCCCACAAGATACTTACTACATGGGGTCAAACCTTGGGTCTCAAGGTCATCGAGATGCGCGAACGTTCGTTTCTGTTTCACATCACGGGGTATCTTGACGTCAAACTGATATCTCTGGTCTTACAGTTGAAGCGTTAGGCAAGGAGAACCTTTTACAGCCGCTCGTTCCTACACCTGAACAAATTGCCTCGATATGTTATACCTCTGTGAGCTTCAGGTCCTCGAATCCAACTTGAGGATATGCTATACTTACGGTCTGCGCTTGAAAGGGTACCACCAATAATCCGAAAGGCAAGGGCTCTTCCCGTCGCAAATCTCTCTTTTGGCTTACATCTCATGTCTGCTTAGGTGTTGTTCTTAAACATAAGAACCTTGCATTGGCGACACAATCAAACCTCTTCGGAATAACGCTCGGAGTAGACGGTTGTATTCTCTCGTATCTCCCTCTCGCCCACATTTACGAGGTATGCCCGAAGTTCCCGTTTCCATCTCTCGAAATTCTTTCGTCTTTCTGTTCTGATCACATACCCATACCTCTAGAGAGTCTCAGAACTCTGCGTAATAGCATGCGGCGGGTGCATCGGATACTTCACCGGCGACCCTCTCCGACTTCTCGAAGACGCTCAAATCCTGAAACCCAATTTCTTCCCCTCGGTTCCGCGTGTGTTGAACAGGGTATATCAGTCTGCTATGGTGGTGGCGAACGCGGGTGGGCTCAAGGGTGCTTTGTTCTCGAAAGCTATGCAGGTCAAGTTGGAGAAATTGCATGCCACTGGGGATAACACGCATCCGTTGTGGGATCGGTTGGTTTTCAGAAAGGTTGCTGATTCCTATCTTTAATCCGTTTATGTTATGAGGTGTACTGAGATGATATGTGCCCTTGTCCTGTCCAGATTCAAGCTGTCTTGGGAGGCAATCTGATCCTGGTAACTTGTGGATCAGCTCCTATCAGTAAAGACGTCATGGACTTCTTGAAGATCGCTCTTGCCTGCGAAGTCAGCGAAGGTGAGTCGGTCTTCTCATCGTCATTCTAGATCTAGTATGATGACATCAATTCACGTATTCTAGGGTCAGCAATACGTTTCTTGACTGTATACTCACGCTCACAGTCCGTCCTTCTAGATATGGGATGACTGAGAACGCAGCCACTTGTTCCCGCTGCTGGCCCCTCGATCCTTCATCGAGTGGGACTGTGGGCCCTCCTCAACCGGTCAACGAGATCAAACTTATCGATGTCCCTGCTATGGGCTACACCTCGGAGGATAAACCAAATCCTCGAGGTGAGCTGTGTTCTCGTGGTGTCAATTGCTTCACGACATATTATAAAGGTTCGTATTATGCGTTCTATTCACCGTTCATTTTGTTGAAATCAGGCATGTTTGTTTCGTAGATGAGAAGAATACGAGAGAAACGGTTGATGATGAGGGATGGATCCATACTGGAGATGTCGCTGAGTTGGACGAGTGTGGTCGGTTCAAAATCGTTGATCGCGTCAAGGTTCGTCGATTTCTTCCCCCGTTCACATTTCTTGTCGGTTGACTTTGTCCATATTCCCTCACCTGTATATCCGTTTTCTTGAAACAGAACATCATGAAACTTGCCCAAGGAGAATACGTTGCCCTGGAAAAGATAGAGAACCTCTACAGCGGCTCACCGGTAGTCGCTCAATTATTCGTCCACGGCGACTCACTACAGTCTTACCTCTTGGCTGTCGTCATACCTGATCCTGTCCAGTTATCCTCGATAATATCCTCGGTTCATGGGAGGACGATAAGCCACGAGGACTTGGAAGCGCTTTCTCATGCTTGCAAGGATGAAAAGGTCGTCCAGCATGTTCTCTCCATCTTGACGAAGGAGGCGAAGAAGAATGGTTTGAAAGGGTGCGTAAATTTACTCTCGATTTCATTTTCATCTTTTGGACTCACTTTCTGACGGTGATTCTTTGGAACGTTCAGATTCGAGACCGTCAAGCGAATTCACCTCTCTCTCGACCCATTCACCGTGGACAACGGGACATTGACGCCTACCTTGAAGATCCGGAGGAAAGATGCATTCAACAAGTTCAAAGCGGAACTGGAGTATCTGTACTCTCTCGGCGAGCCGAGTTCTTCGAGACTTTGAGCCACTCCCCGATTTGGTACTGATACTTGTTACCCTTATCTCTCTCTTGGCTCGTGCGTCACGCGTATACCAGAATGGATCCACGGAAGGAACGCGTCCGTGCTTGATAGACATACCACAAGTATACTGATTGTATTTATATCATCCATCATATTCCATACACATGTTTCGTGTTCTGTTTCGGTTCCTGGTAGCGCTGTCTGCTAATTTCCCTTCTCATTTCTCATACGCAATAATAAGTCTAATACGCATGCGAATGTGTTCGTATTGATGTAGATTGGTAGCGGCAGCCTGAGCAATTTTATTTGACTCCGTTTCGTGCCCTGATACTCCTCGAGATAGAACTTCCACCCAGACAAACTACAACCATGATCAATGCCCACAACTTCCCTCCGAGAAGATTATTGTCTACGGATAACGCGAAGCACGAGCTGGAAGCAAAACCAAGAAATCAATGAGATGAATGAGAAGAGCGGAAGCAGATACCGAACGAACACCTTACCTTACGAATGCGGGTGCAAAAGCACGAGAAAGACACATAGCAAACTGGACTAATCCGTTCGTCGTACCGAATGCTGATGGACTAGGCGTATTTTCCTTTACCAGTATCATGCTGACTCTTCAATGATGATCAGTTGCGTGACCAAGTACTTGTGAAACAGAGAAGACAGCGTACGAATAAGCCAAACACGCTATCCTCGAACACGCTAGAACAACCGCGATTCCAATCCATACCATCGCGTCCGTTGAGCCCGTAGTATCATTTAATCCACTGCGCGCGACGAAGTTGAGGAGCGGAAGGATGATGAACGTTAATGGCCATAAACCCATGCAGAAATTGTACATTTTGGCGATATCGAAGGTGCGTAGGAGGGTGGGCATGAAGAAGAGTTGGAGGAGGGTTGATATGGCGCCGGAAGTGGCTAAGGAGTATCCTATTTGAGAGGCCTAGAAATACGGATAGGGAAGGGGCTTGACGTCAGAAATGTTGCTGATACTTATTTGTTTCGAAGCTAGGTATGCGATTACTGACAGAGAATGCCAGTCCTCCTGTGAGGACGGGGGAATAACAAAAAAGAACGAAGACGACGTCGAATGAGGTGGCGATGAAGCTCAATGCACTACCGGATATGCAGAGAGCTCTGATAACGGGGATGGAGAGCAGAGTGATGAAGTTTTGGGGAGAATCTGGGACACTTGTTGATTCGTTGGCATTGTTGATCTGAGTAGAGTTATACGGGTACGAATTTGATGATTCTTTTTCGATCGGTTTGCGACGTTTACTGGGAAGAGTCTAGTATCGTTTGAGAGTAAATTAGCTTGAGCTTTCAAATGAGATAAGATGTATAGAGCGAGTTTACCTCCTCTAGGAAGAAATAGGCTTGTAGAACACCGATGAGTGCAGTCATTCCCGCCACAAAACAAGGTAGGAAATATGGAAATGTTCGCCAGAAGGGATAATCGAACATCCCTGGCCATCTGATGGCAGGATTAGACAAGGTACCACCTAACAGTGGCCTTGATTTGAATGATGGATGAGTCGTTGTAGTTCATACCAAGGCATTCTAAGCATACCCGATAATGGATCCCAAAGGCCAAAATAATCCGTATATTGGATATGCGAGGGCCTGATTTGTCGAATCTGTGAGTTCGCCTAGAACACTGTGGACGACTGCGACTTGGCCGGAACATAGGCCCGCTATTAGGTTTGAGTCAACCAATCTCAAGATAGATAGAGCGTAGATGGGGTAACATACCCAACGAACGGGAGACCAGGGTACCTGCCAGTGTTTTTGACAGCCCAAAGAAGATGGTGGATATCGCCAGACCCACCGTTCCGATGATTATGATGGGCCGCCGACCAAATATATCTTTTGATGATCGTGTAAGGTGGCCGATGAAGTTTGAGTATGAATTAACATACCGGAAAGTTTAGCACACTGATAGATGGCACATAGCTGGGCGATTGCGAAAACACTCTCCTATAACGACGGCAAGTTTTTCAGGACGTGATTTGATCCATTGTCATGAAACACACCTACCACAAGGCCGCTGTAGAAACCAATTTGAGAGGGATCGTCCGTTAGATGAAGGTCATTCATGAATTCATTGACATAAGGGAAGATCTTGGAGACGTCAGTAGGGAACTCTTGGCGAATTCCCAGAACGTACTTGGGTGAACGCGATGGGATCTGCTAGTCGTACAGAACATAGGGCGGCTAGCTGTCCTTTTGGAAGAGGGGTAGGTTTGGTCTTCGAAGGGATCTGTGCTTCGGCGTGAGCGTGTAGAAGAGGACATGATTCGTCGTACGAGGTCGTATCAAGCTCAGGGCGAGTATCATGGTCAGAGGCCATTGTCAGCGGAGTGAAGGAGATGGAGATAGGGCAAGGAAGAAAAGTTGATGTTAGGAAACCATTTTATACGCAAGAGAGCAGCATCGAGAACACCAAGAGCCTGAGGAAGAGGCAACCGATAGAATTTTGATTCCGGAGGCCGAATGGCTATTGGCTGTATCTTACGTTTCGAGTAAAGCGATTACACTTTGCGAAGTCAATGTGGTGTGGAATGTGCATCAGCTGCAGATAGTCTTCTGTTGGCGTGTCAAAAAGAGGAACTTCATAAACGATTGGAATGCCGACCGACCGTCTCAGTGGGACGATAAGGTGGAATCCGAGGCACGAACGATATATCTGGCGTCAGTTGTTCCATGGCCAATGCAAGATCCTCCAATCTCTCCACAGTCCAGGTGCTATAGCTCGATTGTTGTGGGAGGAAGAGGGCCCAACTTTCATGCGCACGTGGTTCTGTGTTTCTTGATTCTCACTTTGAATCTGCTGATACGAAGTTTCTCTCGTTTTCCTTCCTGCTCTACTCCAATAATCTACCTCTAAAAACATATACTTTTCCCTTCCAAAAATGAACTTTACTCAAAACGATAATCCCCTTCTCGTCGCTCCTCGACCTGTTCGACTGACTAGCGCACATGTGTTTGCTAGGACACAACCCGTTCGACTCGTCTCTGCTCCGACTGACCAGTTTGAACGGGTCAAGATAACAGACGACGACGGCATCGATGATCTCAAAGTAGGCCTTTTCTGCGACTCTACTACCGGTTCATCCTTGTCAGATAAAGATCTGGCATCTCCTCGAGCGTCTCCCAGGTGAGGCTCCTTTCTCCTGATCTATCCCTACGAACACCATTTTCTTATCGTAGCTTCTCTGTACAGACTAACTCTTCCCTCCGAAGCGCTCGAGGAATTCCTCTCAATTCTGAGACCCTCGTTCTTTCCACCCACTTCACCTATCTACCGCTCCCGACGTCAATCCTCTCTGCCTAGTTTCAATCACGAGCGATCTCATTCCTTCAAATCGCGAGGACGCTTCGACCTCAGAAACGATCCGAACGGTTTACTAGGATTCGAAGAAATTGACCGCGTGCGCTCCACCCAGCCGAGTCGCAATGCGTCCAGGACCCCTGATTCACCAGGCGAAGGAGCCATCGAGTTTGATGTTATCGATTCGGAAGGCCATCCCATCAGGTGGTATACCTCCAACGCACTCTGTCAGTTTTCCTCCCCATCTTCATTTAGTGTCATTAACCAATTGATGCTTTCTATCATCACAGCTTCTCCCATCTCTCGAATGAACACACGTAATCCGTTCCAACGTCACCCATCTTACGATCTCCGCTTACCCTCCCCGGCGTGTCTATCCCCCGCGCCCATGTCCCCACTCTCTTCCCATCTCTCACCCTCCGCTATCCCCCTACCTCTCCCCACTCCCGACGAACTTATCGAAATTTCATGAATAAACTCGCTAACCACCACGCGCTGGTCGATAATTGGTGCCTGCCCCTGTTCTCAAACTAATGCTTCGTGTACAACCAATGCCCTTTTCTTCATCAGCTCTACTTGTTCCATGTATCAATTCATCTCATTCTCTGTCGTGTCTATATCGGAATGCTACCTACTTACCACTACCTATACTCATTATTTGATATACCTTACATATGCTTTCCATCTATTGCCCATTTCTTCAATGGCATTTCCCTCCTTTTTATTTATGTGCATCTGTTCTACTGAAATAGGGGTCTGGCGCTTTTCATATATCCCTTCGTTTTGTTGTATAGCAAGTACTTTTTGTAGGACAGTAAATAATAACGTGGATTTCTATGGCTATCTTTTCCTTCGCTATTTTACAGATAGTGACACACTGAAGGGGTATATATCTGCATAAACGTTACAAGTACACTTGTGGAACATCCAGGCGACTGGACACACAAATGCGCTACGGTTCGAGGGGAGACGTAGCCTGTCCACCTACACCTGCCGTCAAGAAAATGGGTATACCCAACTCGTTGATATAGAAGCAATCTTCTAGTCGGACTCCGACCTAAGAGTAAACACGAAAGTCGAATCAATTTCGCTATCGGTTGTAGATAAGAAACGAGTCGAGGAGGCGGATGCATACCTTCCCTTCAATGTACACCCCAGGTTCATCCGAAAAAGAATGCCCAGATGATATAGTATCATTACTCCCACCACGAAGATACGGCTCTTCGTGTACCTCGAGGCCAATTCCTAATAGAGTCAGTGACCGTCAAATCAGCACAGATGAAAACAATAATAGGTAGCAATGGACTGACCATGACCCAGCCGATGCGTGAAATACGCTCCATAACCAACGACATCCAAGAACGACCGAGCAGCTTGATCCACCGTTCGAGTGAGTACCCCACTACGAGCTACAGAGTATGCGATAGTCTGTGCAGCGTGGACGTGGTTCCATATGTGGGAATGTTCTTCTGGGATCTCGGAGGCTGGTAAAGCGACGGTCTTAAGGAAACAGAAATTGATAAGCCGTTAGCCTTGCAGGGAAACTCTGATTGTGATGAGATTATTCACTCGAGTGACATCACTCCAATACCCATGTAGAGATCCCGTGCAGTCGAATAGCGCAAAGTCAGTTTTGGATAGAACTCTATCAGTACCACTACCGTGTGGCAGAGCAGCATTTTCTAGGAATGCGGCACAGGTGAGGTAGGTCTCTCAAGAGAATAGAGACACAAATGGAAGGGGATTTACCTCCGAAAAGAGTCAAACATCCCCCGTTCTCTAAACCACCTGCTGCTAGAGCGGTCGCCATCATATGGCTGGCTTCAGATTCACGCATACCTATGTACATCCGTTTGTGAACCTCACGAATAGCGAGGAGAGTAACCTGTTCAAAGAGTTGTAGTCGGTTGGATCTGGTTCTTCAGGACTATTACAAAGTACACGACCAACCTCGTTAGCGCATTTCAGCAGCTCTATTTCAGCAGGAGCTTTACGTTCACGTAGTTGACGTATCTCGCTTGGAGCAGATCGAACACTGATCGACGATGATGATGACGAGGCTTGGGCTTGCAGAGCATTCTGTAAGCCATCCACGATGAAGTTCCTGATACTTCCGTCGACGAATACTGTTCCACCAGATTGGATGGACGGGGAAAGAGCTGAAGCTGCCACCTCGTACGGACTTACATCTTCGGGCCATTCCAGGAATTCTATCCCCGATGCGGAGGGTATGGAGAGCATTTTCGCTCTAGTGGCTTCGAATGAAGGTGTTAGGATTGAGATCTTTGCTTGGATGCCCTCAGCTCCATCTCCTGGAGGTACAAGAGGGGACACAAGCAAGAGGAGAGGTCGTTCGGAGAGGTGCCAATGTGATCCAGATATATTCCCATAGAATGCAGCACTCGCACCGGGTTCTGCAATGTATGCCGATGCGTTAAGGGCATGTAGCGTTCGTGCGAGAGACGTTTGGCGTTTGTAGAATTCGGTACTGCTTATCGGAGATGCTTTGGATGTACAATGTGAGGCGAGGTGGTCGAACGCATGTGTGTATGACAGATTGATGCTAGTGCTTTGAGACGTATTTATCAGAGCTGGTGGGTTGGGCCGACGAGGGGTTGATTGATACACCAAGCCGCCAACGCAGAATGGTAAGATAATGCAGAATGATAGAAATACAGCTCCCTATGTTGACGTCAAAGTCAGGTCTTTGGATTGTTCGACAGTGATGATACTCCTACTAGTTTAGATACATAAAGGGTTATGAAATCAGGCCGCTTTGGTGAGTCGGTTAGTTTGACCATGGTGGCCAGGAGGAGAAAGTTGATGAGCAAGACGCGTGAGACAGCCGCGACTTGACTTGCACCGTGACTCTCACCTAAAAAATAACTTTCATCTTCATTCATTCGACCGCTGAACTAGACGGAAGCCATTCCACGCAATTTACGCGTATGACAGAAAAGGACGCCGATACGGATACACTGATAGCCTTGGTCTACAGTCTTCTCCAGCCGCCAATCCCAGATCCGACAGTCGTACTCGACGCGTTGATTCAATCTGATGGTGATGTACAAGGTGCCGCTCAAAGCCTAACCTCCAGCGCTGGGGAAAAGCCTAGTTCTAGTGCCGAAAAGAAACAGGGAAGTAAACGCAAACGCCCAGTGAATCTGCAGGACTGGTTGAACCCGAACGCTTCCCCGACGCGGAGAAAACACAAGGCTGACACAGACACTGCTAGTCTATTTGTTGCAAGCTCGTCTAAATCGACCATTATCAGACCAAATTCACCGAAAAGGAGGTCCGTATCTCCATCAAAACCTGCAGTGGACCTCATGTCGGTTCTACGACAGCCCTCGCCAAAAGCCCCTAAAGAGACGATTCCTCGTCTCCCACCACTCATGCTCTCAACTCCAGCCCTTGTCTCTCAACACACACCATGTACACTCCATCTCTCGATACTTCCTCCAGAACTCGCATGTCGATTATTTTACACCATGCTAGACGCGTCGCGGGAATGGAAACGTAACAAATGGTGGCTATTTGACAGAATGGTGGAGAGTCCACATCGCACTTCCTTCTTTGCTCGAAAGAATAATGGTTTGAATCATGATGAAACGTGGCAAGAAGCTGCACAATTCTGGTGAGACTGTTACGAATATCCTTGAGTACTGGAACATAATTAGTCAATGACGCACATGCTAAGGTACAATGGCCGAAGAACAGACCCTCCAGAGGTTTTCCCAGCGCCAATGGAAGAGGCCTGTCGAATAATCGAGAACATTGTCAACGCCGAAATGCAGAAAAGGCCCCGTCTTCCTTACGAATGGCCTGGCGAACGGAACGCCGACTCAGGCTTCTCTCCCGTTATCTGGAGAGCCAATGTTGCGGCGTCTAATTGCTATGAAGGCGCCAAAGAAAGTGTAGGCTTCCATTCGGACCAATTGACGTACCTAGGGCCATGTCCGACCATAGCCAGTCTGAGTCTTGGTTCGTTGCCGATGCCGGCAAGCTGAGGTAGTATTTTAACTTACGAATTATCCAGGCACCAGACGGATCTTCAGCTTACGGGAGGTGATACCGGCGGATGAAGCTGACACGCGCCGTGCCAGGACCTTCAATGTTCCCCTGCCCCATAATTCAGTATGTTTCTTATTCTGGGTGACCTGCATGTGCCTGCCCTCATGAGATTTTCATACTCTTTTTTTGCTTCAAGCTGACTATCATGCACGCGGCAACACAAGAAACCTTCAAGCACGCTGTCCCACCGCAACCCACTCTTGACGTTTTCCGCCCTACCTTCCCTCGGACCCCAGAGGCGCCTATCGAACCGTCAAATTGCCGTATAAACATCACTTTCCGGTTCTACCGACCCGACTTTCATCCGGCTTCTATTCCCCGATGTAAATGCGGTGTTCCTACTATTCTCCGACCTGATATGAAAAGGAGGAATGGTAAGATAGACGCTAGTCACAAAAGTCTAACCGATAGATATTGGTGGACTTGCTATGCAGGAGCTCAGAATGAGGGGAAAGGATGTGGATTTTGGAAAGTGATGGATATGGAAGCAGAAGGAAGGTCTGTAGGGAGATAAGTTTCTTACGTAACGACAAATGACCGTCGGCGGTTGTTTGTCGTTATTGTGCAAAGGCCTTGTACCCGGGAGCTTTGTTAACATTGTACGTATCGCTTTCTTGTACTCATCGCTTTACCAAACATATCCTCTTGACAATTGCAATACTAGCCTCGCTGACACCACATGTATCGAAGCATATCTTGCAAAATCACAAATTCGGTCTTGGATTCGAGAACGCTGTTCTGATTTCAATTGGATGTTCGGCCAGAAAATTGTGCCCGAATGGCGGAGACTCCAGGAGATCGATGCAGGCTGTTCTTGCTGATTTTTTTTGGCAGGCTTGGGTGTGATCCCTCACATCGTCGGTGACATACCCGAGGAAGTAAACAGGTCAGGGGTATGCGGGGTCCCGCCGCGATTTTTTCCATTTCTCTCTAACGACGTCATTCTTCTGTAGTGTTTCCGAATCGCAAGTGACAATTGCAAAGCTACTTATCTCTTGACTTTCTCAAAAAATCAGTTACGTTCAACCGGGTGCTCTACCGATTTTTCCACGGAGTTCCCTCGTCTGCCATACGGTAGCATACGATACCTACCACACCAGCAGAAGTTGCGAAGCTGCTCATATTATTGACCGCGTCAGGAAGCTGATGTTGATCACTTCCAAACTCGATTCTTCTGGCCACCGCACCGCGACGGTCCGCAACTACAAGATTATGTGCAGTCATCTCCGAATCTTTCTCATGTGAGATGTGGTAAGAGATGGCCCGTCCTAAACCTTGCAATCAAGTCTCACTCATGGCTTGTTCTATTGTAGTCTTGCAACTCTCGAAGTTACCAATCTTTAGAATCAATCGCCGTATCTCAACTCCTGATATAATTTCTGACAGGCCACCGCCGGCCATGAAATTGATGTTGAGTCCCGCACTCTATTTCAATCGTTATCTTGAATCTGAGCCTCATTGAAACCTGGTGTTGATGATAGAGATGGCCTAGAAGTACCCCAAGTCATTGGTGGGGAATTCGAAGTGATCTGTCACCTCTATGACAGGTCTGCCCACGCCGCACCGCAGCGCTCCCATAGGGTGGTCCTATCGCAAGCCCTCCTTCGCCAACGTTCCATTACCTCGGATCAACGTGAGCAAATGTGTACTTATAACTCCGTGTACTTTACAAGCCACTGTCGCTCCGTTTTATGTCTACTTACATATCCTGTCTATCTAACAGACTAAAAACGGGGAAGGAAAAAGACCCCCAGATCCTTATACAGATTTCAGATACCGCGGTCCATAACGCAATGGAGGAGGCCATTCTTGCCGTGTTACAGGGGCTGTGGATCACCTGAACACCCATCAATATCCCAGCATATATATCCAACGTTCGGTCTTAGTTAGTTATAGCAGAATATCAATCTGCTTCACACTCGAGGCTCACACTCATGGCATAAGCCTTGCAGCCCGATTTGTCCCTCATTCTCCCGTGCTTCTGTCGCTTTGGCGTGCCGCACATAATCATAGGGCCACTCGTATTCCTCGTTCGTCCATTAATCTATTGATGTCTATTGTGGCGACTATCAATTAAACGCGGCGCCAGCGTGGAACAACTTCTGTATGCAGAACTCAACTCTCATCTTAGCTAGCCACCTGGGTCTGAGAAACGATCATCTTGATCCAATCGCGCTTTCACTTTTCCCCGTTTTCTCCACGGTCAAATGGACATTGTAAGGAATACTCTACCTTCTAGAGCTCCTGCTTGCTCTCTCCTCAGAAATGAACCTCCCCCCAAGCCCATTGTGGAACCCACGGTATTCGAGGATCTACCCTCTCGCCCTTTCCCTTCTCCCGTCAACTTGCTCTGGCTTTCTTCCCAATATTGTGCGGATTTAAGTCAGTCTAATTTACGATCGAGGCTTTACGCCGCCAGTGATCAGTGCCAATTTGAACCATAGGCGCGTTTATATTTATATTTCTTTGGAATCTGGATCTTGGCCTTGGTCGTGTCATTCAGGCTCCCCGCTTCGAGCGGCCGGTAATCCCTCTGATTGGGCTTTCCCTCAGGCCTCAGTGCCAAACGATGGCTCGTCGCGATTCGTGGATTCAAAGAGACGCCATGGGTAGGAACTGCATGTGCATCGAGTATAATACAAGAATAACTAGTGTCGTGTCATATGGTAAATGCATACAAGTCAAATGATAGCAGATGGTAAAAAAATAGAACAAGTAAGTATCGAGATTAGATGTGGCTCTGAAACCGAAACAAATGATAAAATGGATGCAGGGCAGAAGGGAAATGCAACAGGTAGATAATTAAACAGCAAAGCAATAGAAGGAGATGTTAATGATACAAAGCATCGATTCAGAAGTCCAAGGAGAGATCAATGAAAATACGCGTCGAACTGTGGGCAGCCGGTAGCATCCTCGGGAACCCCGCTATGCCCCATCAAGGGACCTGTGGGCGAGTATGCAGCATTAGGCTCGAGGTAGTCCGAGCCAGGGATACCATGGATCAACGTCTGGGGATGAGGAGGTGGCGGTGGAGGATGATGATGGTGATAGCTAGTACCATTAACCGCGACAGCACCCGGTGAGGGAACGCTATAGCTGAATTGGTCGAAATCACTAACAGGATGATGATAGAGACCTCCCCCCTCAGGCTTTAGTCCGTGCGCCCCAGGTCCAGGTAGACCGAGAAATATGGGCGACCCCCTCGAGCTCAGTCCGGCGTTGCTAGTACTTCCAGAGGTGCCAGTCCCAGGTGGTGTATATGACCATCCGCCATTCCCTTCAGTGCTGTTGGCGGTGTTTGGAGCCGAGTCGATCATAGTATGACGTGGAGAGAGCCCTAGATTGAGGGGTGGAAGGACAGGACGATCGGCGATATCACCGAGAGGGAACGAAGTATACGAGGGATGATGGGTCTTGGGATTGTAGGAATATGGATCGTATGTAGGGGACGGATGATCGTATCCGGACGATTCGAGATGGATCTCCGGGTGGAATACCTGTCCTGGTCCGTGATAGTGTCCTTGTTGTCCGTGCTGTTGTTTGGTCTGATAGCTGTTCCAAACCATTTTGATGTTTTCCTGTCGCTCTTCGCTCTTCGAGAACGCCCAGCGCATCTCCTGGAACGCAGAAAGACATAAGTTGACCGCCTCCTGAGAATCAATACGGGATCCTTCCACATCCTCCTGTTTGAATACGGAATGATCGTGTGAGTCCAGTTCGCCGTTGGCACTGAGATAGCCAGCGAAGAAGCATCCATCCCCGATGAGCCCAGAATCCCAAGCGAACAATCCAGAGCTTTGACGGTCCCTTCCGTAGAGGTGTGCCCTCATTATATTCAAGATGGTAGGAAGAAGATGCGAGCACTTGGACTTCGCTCGTTCATGGAGCTGATGGATCGGGTGAGAAGCTGAAGGACGACTGGAAGGGAGACCTGAAGCGTAGATAGGGCTGTGGGTTGGATGAGAATGTTGTTTTAGGGCTTCACGGATAATATTGTCTGTAAGGTCCATAGATGAGCGACGACGTTAAACTGAACTCGTGAACACTTACGGCATTCGAAAATAAAAATCTGAGAAGAGAATGAGTGAGGTGGAGAATTTATACGCCGCAGTCTGGATAGGACGTACCTTCCATCCGCTACAGAACCGGTCGACGACTTCGTCTCCCTCATGCCCCCTTTTGAGGGCATCGAACTCGTTCCAGCATCTATCTAACCCATCCCAAATATCGTGCATCGCCTTATGATCGAAATGTGTCCCCGTCGCAAGTAGACGAGCAGCCTTGGGACCAGTCAAGACCTCGTGTAGCTTCCTGCACACGGTACTGAGGCGTACAGGGATGCCAACGAGTTGGGGAAGCTGAGGGAGGTAGCCTTGGGATTGCCCGTGGGACGGATGGTGCGGGTGGTGAGGAATGTGACGTTCATGATCATAGGATCCTGGAGGGAACGTAGGAGACGTAGGAGTGGGTAAACCAGAGTTAAGACCAGGACTGTATACAGGAGAAAGCAGTGTACTTGGGAGCTGATTGATATCATCGTCATTACTGAATGAGAAATTAAGTACGTGTCAGGGAAAGGGTGTCAATATACAGGAAAGGAATACGAACAGGACTAGTCGACTGCCTTTCAGTCCCGCGGTGATCCCCTCGTGCATATGGGCGTACAAATATATACGTGTGCGGAGCTCATCTTCTGCCGGAGGAGAAGCTGCACACAACAACTGGATTTGCGAGAGGCCTGACATGTACAAGGTCGATCTAGCCAGGTCATCCGTTTCTGTGGGGACCGCGATACAAGAAAATCAGTTAAACAATTCGTTGTATCCGTAGAATGGATTGAACTACCTTCCGTGAGCGGCCAGACCAGCAACAACACCTTCACACCGTCCCAGGTAGGCTTCCTCATGATCCCATAGACATCTATGAAATGCAAAACCTCTTTGACCATAGCGTTGACCCGTTCGCGTCTGTCGCGTCTCGCTTCGTCGTTGATTTTTAAATTCCGCGATAGATTCTCACTCCCGGGTAAACCATGTCTCCGCGAATTCCTGGCCGTAGATGGCGATGTTTTAAGGTTAGCGTTCAGGGGATCGGGAGATAATGAAGAAGGAGGTCCTTGATCGAGATTTAAACCGTTGTTGTCTTCGACCCCACGCTCGTCTAGACCGAAAGAGGCAGCCCAAACGACAAGAAGCATGGCAATGAGGCGTCCTTCCTGGTCTAGAGGATTAATGTTTCTTGTGTGGGCTAGATAGCGTGTAGAGTACTCGTGTGGGTCGAGGAAGGAGCCTATGTATGATAGATCGTGAGTATCGATAATAGGGATGCCACTCTCAAGAGAAGACTCACGTTGCGCGCAGAAGTTGTGCCAGAACGGTGACGTGAAGAAATCGGGATGTAGCTGAGGGATAGTTTCGGGGTGAGGGGAGATTGAGGAGGACGGTCCCGAGTTCTGTTCCCTGTCCGAGACTTTCCCGTAGATAGCTCTATGAAAAGAAGATGTCTATGGCATTGATTGCGGGAATGAGCGATATGCCTTACTCGACTTGTTGGAGACGTCGACCACGTCTGAGAAGCTTGACGGCCTTGACTTCTGCGAATTCGTCGCTGTGGGGTCGGTCTTAATCACGGCGCCAAACAGTAGAATCAATCCAACGGTGGGCTTACACGCATTTCAAGCCTCGTTCCTTGCAGTTGGAACATGTGGTGGATGGACTTTGAGCTCCATTGGGGAGATCCTTGAGATCACACCGTACTCTTTGATGGCCCAAATGATATGTTGAGGCGATATCTAAGAGCGATGAATGACAAGAACTCACCGTCGCATTCGACAGGCACCACAAGCAGAGAACTGAAATACAAGGGTAAGTGGGGCGGTGTGCCAAGGGTAAATCTGACTTGCCTGCTGCCTGGAAGATTTAGGCTGGCCTACTGGTCTCCTAGAGTAGGGCGCATTGGAAGTGCTACGGGTACTGCTAGAGCTGCCACGAGGGGACATGAGGCAGGACGAAAGAAGATGTGGGGATGTGGAAAAGAACGAATGGGTAGTTGGGTGTGTTTGTTTTATAAGGTACTGGGGACATGAGAAGAAAACGGATTACGGTAGGATTGGATTCCGTCAAAAAAATCGAAGGAGCAATTGTGGCTGGCATTGAAGGAGATATGGCGACCCAACCGGATCTGTATGAGATTCTGTTGAAATTAAAAGAGAACTGCTCCGTCAATATTTTAAAAAGAGAATGTTCTGTTCAGTGTTAAACCCTCGAGGACCGTCGTACTTAGTCGCCGAGGCCAGATCCGGACATGACACAACCTTATTTCGCGAGATCTCTACTTTAGATCTGTTAGTGATCACCATATTGGGACAACTTTATGTCCCAATTTCATACCCGCTAATTTTACGGCAGCTGCCGTTCAAATGTCACCACCGCCGTTGCCCTCGCTCCTCGTCCAGATTGGGTACTTACCCCGCCGAAGACCTTCAGAGCCTTCAGGAGCCTTCAGGTAGTGCTTTAAAATTAGATCTCCTTCGCGACGTTGTCCATGCAGACATCAAAATAACGGTGCTGAGATTCACCGACAGAACAAATGATAAAAATACAGACATCCCAGTCAGATACACGCTGTAAATTCACGTTCAGCGTACATGTCGACAGCTGCAGGTCCAACTGCGATAATATAATTGAAATGAACTCCACTTTACACTTTTGACGTCAATTCTACTTCCCAATCTGCTCATCGAACATAACCAAACTCTTCTCCTCGACCCTTAGTTTCACATCCTCGATATCAATCGTATCCGTCGGCCAGCCGCAAATCGATGAGCCGCCTCCAGCTCGGCAATACAACGGAGAAACTTGCTAGGATATCAAAGAAAATTTGAAGAGACCGACCTGATCAAAGGGCATTCAACTCTCCTTGAGGGAGGCAAATTCGCACGTCGACCGTATCTGGAGATTCTGCACAGCCTTGGAAGTTTGTGTTGACTCCGGTAGCGCGCTAAACTTCCAAGATTTACTCGTAGGTGTCGTCTGTCAATCGGGACCAAATTCGCGATTCGGGCACGATCCTCTCTCAACCCTACACACGCCTCTTGTCAGACTTGATGTGTTTTATTCTGACAAGTTGCATTATGTGATCTACCATGCTTATGAGTCGCGCACGATCATATCACATACGACAAACATACTCACTATGTACACTCACGACGTGCTCTCGAATATTCCTGCCCTCTTAAGACCCCTTCTGAGCTCTCCTGCCGTCCGTTGTTCAGGATTTAGCTTCCTATCCCTAGCCATCCGTTCAATATCATTCCCGTATTTTTGTACTAGTCTGTCCAGATACGCAAGCTCCCCCGTAGAAGCATGACGTGGGCCCACCCCCGATATGGCCGCCGATAGCGTCGTGGAGTTAGGGTTCATAGATGATATGCGTTCTAGTGCTGTTACAATCAAATACGAAAGACAGACGATCAGCTCAGCTCCCAAGGCATCAGTATAGAAGAAAACGAAAAGAAGCCTTGAGCCTCCCGCCCGCCGAGAATGCCGCGAGGACCGTGCGAATAGCAATAGTAAGAATAAAAGTTGCCGTGCTAGGATCGAAGGCAGAACTTGCATAATGGAGAAGACGGAGGCGCCGACACGGTATCGCAGTAGCATAAGGAAGAAGGTTAATGTTTTGAAATCGCGATTCCACCGCTGAC
This sequence comes from Sarcomyxa edulis, assembly GCA_009761415.1. NCBI lineage: Eukaryota > Fungi > Basidiomycota > Agaricomycetes > Agaricales > Mycenaceae > Sarcomyxa > Sarcomyxa edulis. The sequence continues at coordinate 694,234 of QUOL01000010.1, forward strand.
TTGCATTTTTTGATGAACAGCCAAAAATCGGGAACATCAGATCACCGTATAACCCACATGCAAGGGTTTGGACGGGACCTCCTGGGACCGAAGCGCAAACTCCAAAATGGATGGCGGGAGAACCGGGAGCGGGAAGCCTTGAAACCGGAAGAAAAAAAAGGGAAAGGCCATAAAGATTTCTGCTCACCAGAGACGACGTTCCCCTTTCCACCCACTCCATTGCCCTTCTCTCCCCCACCAAGTTCCGTCACCCACTTGTCCCATACGAGTCCGTCAACTTCTGGAGCTAATTCTTCCATATCCATATCTTTGGCCTCCTTTCTATGTTGCGGTTCCGCCTCGCTGTCTGCCAACTCTATCCGTAAGACATTTCCTGCTTCGTCTCGAATAATTCGACCGTGGCCTTTTGGTATAGGTGCACTGGAGGGACCAGGAATAGCGTTCTGCGATTCTGACGTGACGTCCATTGCAGAGTCATTCTTTTCGATGATTTCAACTCCCCCAGAGGCAGATGGGTTGAGATCGTGTATAAGTCCAAGCGCAGCATAGCTGAAAAAGAAAGGAATCAATAAGTCATGTTGTAGGAATTGCTGAAATCAGGTTGAATGTTGTTGATTCTAAACGGTAATGGTTTCGAGGGCAAACTAGACACCGGGGACTAGAGAAGAAGACGAATCACCGACAAAGGAGAGAGAAAATTAGGGAGCCGAATAATCAAAAACATTAGATCGGGTCGAGGAGGTATCAATATCGGGGAATCAAAGAAGAACATAGGATAAGATTTGGAATAACGGAAGCGTGCAAATTTCGGAAATAGAGATGATTGAGGATACACACTTTTGCCGCACGGTTTTGTGATTGTCCCAGGCGTCTTGCAAGACTTTTGGCCCGCGGATCGCTGTGTGAGCGGATTATTGAGGGTCAGAGGGCCAATTTGGTAACGATAGTGGATTAGAACAGTGACAGGGTGAGTTCGCACAGGCAGATCAGTACAATTCTTCTGTAGACGTATGTCTCACTCACGAGGTGTTTTTTTCAGGTTTCTCTTTGCATGTCGGGAATGTGAGACTGCTTTATGTGATGAAGAGCGTGCTTTTCTGCGCTGACGAGGGTTGGCCATGGCTTAGGTGTACGAGTGAGATGCAGGTGAACAGAACGGCAGGAAGTACTCCAAGAATGGGACTTGTCCAAGAGATCCTGAAAACGAGGGTTTGGAGGTGTGGTTTTTTCCGGCTCGATTTGCTTTGCACTGGCGAAGATCCAGGAAAGACGATAATGAGAGAGGTGGGTGTCCAAACGGCGAAGTTGCGAGCGAATTGTCGAGAATGAGTTAAAGACAGAAAATAATTGGGCGAAACGTTACACAAGGGCGTGACAATCTGTGACCGGCATCTTCCGCTCGACCGCCGACACACCCCGAGCAGCGAACTCGCTTTCTACTTTTGCTCTCCTCGTCGTCTACGATGTCTCGCGTTTACATCCACCACACGCCACCTTTCAGACAATTCACTTCCGTGAGCCACTACTTGGATCTCATTTGTCACATGCATTGACCATCGTTCAGGCCTTCAAACCTTGGGTACCTAGCCTTGCTGCTTGGGGTTTCGGTGCTGGTTCAGCCGCCCTCCTGGTCTGTGATACTACCTTCAAGGCTTGTGCGTGGCATGACTGACACTTCCGCAATTTGCAACAGTTCCTATCCGTAACTCCTCTCGTAAAACGTGAACTTTTGGTCAAAATTCCAGTCGTATGTTTCTCAAGTTCATTAGATTCGATCCCTATCTTGATACATCTAATCTCTCACGACAGCTCAAGGGCTTCTTCGAGGACACCACGCCTGCATCGGATAAACCATTCTAGTCACGTTCACCTCTGGAATATATCTCCCATTTTTTTCCTACCGTTCCCGCTCCTGCACGAGACAATTTAGATATACGGGGATCCCATATGGTCCTGTACTTGCAATTGGACCCTGGATACAAAGAATGAATAGAAGATGGGTTCATTACCGTATGTCCGAGGCTTGCCACGCAGACGATGAGTACGCGCGTACATATGTTTTTGACCCCCCTTCGTGAAACATCCAAAACATAACCCTTACCACACGCACCGTCGTCAACGCATCAAGCGCTTACCAGAGATCGTCGATTCCTTTTCCAAGGTGCCTTGATCTCCAAAAACTCCACCGCAGCTCGAACGGCTAGATTGATATCCTTGAAAGGATACATTAAGTGCATTATCTCGGGTACCTGGAATTTATCGTACACTGTGGTCTACAGTAGTACATATGTCGGGCATCAGCACATATGTTGGGCGATGTACCGCGACGAATCACAGTTTCGCAGCCGTCGTTCCAGGAACATGATTGGTTAGATCGATACCCAGTTTCCTCTCCAGCGTCTCAACGGCCTGCAGGGTTCCACCAATTGGAACATCTGTCGCGTAAGGCATGAGAAAAAATCTCGAGAAAGAACAAAGGACACTAGCTATCTTACGAATCGTTTCCATTCCAAGATCCCTTGCTGCTTTGATATTACTATAAGGTCGTTCAATTTCCATGATTGCTTAGGACGAAAAAAACCCAGTGACGGACCTGCCGATATCATCGAGGAAGACAGCTTCACTTGGTAGTACGCCATTCCTCTTACACGCTAAGAGGTAGAACTCCGGTTCTGGTTTCCTAAATTTGAGATGATCGGTCGTTGAACGGTATCAATATTTGTGAGGTTTTCTGACTCACCGCATCCCTAACGTACTGCTGTCACAGAAATCATCAAATAAATCGGTCAGAGAGGGTGGTGTAACGCCTTCTGTTCCCCATCCCAAAAATTCCCTCTCAGAAGCGGGAATCTCCGCTGAGCTTTTGGAGAAATTATTCGTAAGGGCAACAACGCGATGTTTCCCTGCGGCTAGGACGGTCAATGATTAGCTATGCCTATTTTGTACTAGGAGGCCCGTACCTCGTATTCGATGAATAGCTTCAAGAATATATGGGTCAAACGCATTGCCGTCGCGCATCATACGACCAAAGAGCTATTCTTTTCGAATCATGTGAGAGGGTCTGATAGTAATTTCAATGCTCACATCTCTCCCGTCGATGTGGAGGACATCAGGTAGTGGTGGACAGTCTACACTCATTCAGTCTAGCAAGAGTCTCTCAGACGACGAGCAGACCGGCTCACGTACCTGTTCCCCTCCGCCGACAGTAATTTTGGTACCTGGCGAAGGATCAGATACACTGGAAGGCCCATTGCAAATTTAGTCTGCACCACTTATTTCCATTGACCGTGTCGGACAAATCTCTCCCAAATTCCTCGTAGAAAGGGAACAAAGGAAGCTCTCCACGTTCAAACTTCTGCCAAGCTCCATTAGAGCCACGCTCTGCACTACACGCATGGTTTGTTAGCCAAAAGGGGGGTTAACGTATCAAAGAGATACTTCTCAGGGAAGTAGGGTGAAAAATACATCAGTAACGTGTGTTAGATCGTGTACTGACATTGAACAATTCAGGTAGTTGGGTGGCAACCCATGTTCACGTTCATATGCGGCAATGGCGATGAAGGGGCTGCGTAGAACCACTCCGCCAATCTAATATCAAGCGCAGCAGGGTTAACAATGTGTGTACCGGTGAAAAGAGTGCAACAGTTAACAAGCTTTTCGAAAGCATGGAGAGAATGGGAACATACGTCAAAGATAACGGCCTTGAGATGGGGGGATGCCATTCCAGATGCGCTGATAGAGTGAGACCTGAGTGAAGCAGTACTCCAAGTCGTACAGCTTTAGAGAGACTCACCGACCCAGGACTTGGCGCAGAATATGGTGTCCCAGTTGTCCTCCAAATTTCTGGCAACCTCAGATTACCGGAGCCGTTCGTTCACGCGTCCCGCCACAAAAATGGCTCCGGCCTCCGGAGGTACCATATCGGGACAGAAATGGGACCAAAATCATTATTCTCTAGGGTACTAACGGCGATAGCCGAACGGTGAATTTACGGACCAAAGTTTACGTACGAGTGAGAATTCGTATGTTCTTGACTGATTATCTGTTCCTTCTTCTTTTGTTGATCTCGTCGCTCACTGGCCGCTGAATCACCCCCCGAATTCTTTCAATTATGCACCGTTTGCCGAATCAATGGGCCATATACCTGGAATAAGTCTGGATGCCAGAATCACGGCAGATGCCTTCCCTCGAACAAACTCTGAACCTTCGAGCTCCTTCGAACCGTAACAGTGCAAGTTTCAAAAACATCAGGATATCCATGACATCATCTGTTCTCGTTGAAGAAAACGCCACCATGACTGTCAAGGTCAAGTCGAAGCTCAGACCCTGATGTTGGAAGAATTGGTGACATTACCATATTTTTTCCACGAAACAATGTGCTGCTATCCGGAGGGTGATGCTGACCTTGCGGCGCCGCCATCTATCACATCAAATCAAACCATTTTTGGAACACGATGATACTCCTCGGTAAGCCCTGTGCTTATTCTCTGTCTTGGTATCGCGGAAAACATAGAAGAACTAACACGCGACGAAAACGCATCGGCGATCCTCAAGTACCTTCGCTCATCTATGAGCCAGAAGCACAGCAATGGGGCCCGTATTTCCATCAATATAGTCGGCAGTGTCGGAGAACCGGAAGGTGCGTGCCGGCAGAGGAGTAGTATGAACTTCGAGGATAAACCTAGGTGAGGCTATTTCTGAACTTGAACTTGAAGAACAGTGAATTGAACTCAGACGCTTATTTAGCAGGTATGCACGTCCACAGCTTTGATCGCCACCCTCAACCACCGAGAAAGTATAGCATCGTTCTTCAACTTTTTGTCTCAGTCATCCTTTTTTCGTTATTCGATGGTCTACTTCACTCACGAGGTAAGGTTTTACCCCAATAGTCGTGATTGAGATAATTCGGTTTGATGAAATCGCTTTTTACAGGAAAGGCTTGTGAACGACCCGTAGGGAGATCAAAAATTACCACCCTCGTATCCCTACCGGCTATTTTCTCAGAGCGAGGGGAGATTGTCTTCTCTTCTCTACTCCTGTATCCTCATTTCTGCTTTCAGGTGCAGGTGCAATACAATGGGAAATCCTCTTCGTCTTCCATTCCCGCACTAAATCTCATCTCATCTGTGGGCCCCGATTGGTATTTTGCTAACCTTCAAACTGAGGCTGTCATCTAAGATGTCAAGGCTTTACGCGCGGACTTACTGGTGGACGTGTCTTCTCGCGGGTACGCCCTTGGCCGGCCGAACTGATGGATGCATCATTAACGTTCTGTTTATCATTAGAAATCAACACTTTCCCTAGCATGGCCGAACGAGGCATATTCAGCCAACGCTTTGTCTCTGTTTTATTGCGTGTTATTCATTCCCCGGATGTCCTTGGACATGAGCTGGACAGCTCCCATCTCCCCTCCCGTAAATTTACTTGAAACATGACAGTTTTCGCGGCTATAGTATCTTCCTCATGGTCGACTATGATTTTTTTCGGTGATTTTTGTTTCAACTCTCGTGTTGAAGGGTGCCTCCGATTAAAGCAGGCAACGCATTCTCGCGCTCTAATCGCCCATAACCTCATCTTCATCCTTCCTCCATAATTCACGTCGTCGCTATGAGGACGTACCATTGCCTTACGGATATTCCAACAGTATATCAGGATAAATCTGGAGCATCGCATTATTGCTGTCTTCAATTACTGGATCGGCGCGGGTGGCTGCAGGCCTATCGTCATCCAGCATTTGGTCTCTCAAATTCTCGAATCGAATTTTGGTTTTCACCGCCCAACTCTCTTGACGCAATCTCCCGATACGAAAATTGGCTTCGCGATATCCATCTTCTACCTTGACCTCTGCGCTAATTTCTCGATATTCAGAGGGCTCTACCTGTTATTGAAGGTCGATTGTTCGAAGTGCGCGGCGAGCATAGTTCAGACCCGTGGTAATATCTTCTTACACCTTCTTATTGAGCTTCGAGCCTTTCTTAGGATCTGGCTATAGCGCACATTGCGTGCAGGTCATATATCCACCCCCTCCGAAAAGGTAACAGTTCGTCTACATCTGTCCGGGACTCAACACTCCGGGCTGTTGGTTTACAAATTGCGGTGAGCAGTTCAGACCCATGATAATATCTTCTTACACCGTCTTATTGAATTTCGAGCCTTTATTAGGATCTGGTTATGGCCTACATTGCGTGCACCTTCCTCCGGAAAGGCAACAGACGGTCTACCGCTGCCCGGGATCCAACACCTCGGGCTGTTGTTTTTAACATCCAGGTCGCCTTGCATTGAAATATCCGGGGAATCCTCCCTTACTCTTAAGGGCGTGAACTACGTGGTATTTCCTACTACTTTATCGTAAACGCCTGCACTGACAATCTACAGTTGGCAATCAGTTCTCTAAATCGGGCTGCTAGGGAGAGATGCCCAGGATAATCAATTCCTCCCAAATGACCTCCCAAATGACCTCCTGTATCTCGGCCATGCTGCCTTGACTTCCGAGTCGCACCATACCATCTTCGACGAACCAGGACAGCTGTTACCTCGATTCAAGCTAGTGCTACATGAGGAGTACACGATAGATTCTACACCATAACAAGAGAGGTGCGTGACCGCGACCGTCGCCGACATTTTTGTTCTTTCTCCCTCGAGGACCACTCGAGGCAACTTTCCAGATAGAAGCCGCTCACATAGGCGCCTTTGTAAGCCTCCAGACATCAGGTGAACAGTTACAAGCGCTTTTCTTCCGTCTATTCCCGTGTGCTGCATAATATCCTGTTGAACGCGTACAGCTTTTAGCTGCGAGTCTCGTCAAATTAATACATGATTACTATAGATGTACTTATGCGTCCTGTGTACTTGAGACGAGGCACTGCTACGCGTCATGAATTGTCACTTATTTGTCGGGAGGACCATCAAGCGCTTAGGCGCGGCACCGTCGGAGAACAGCACTGCCACTGACTCCGTTTATACAAAAGCATGACACAATGAACGCAGAAGTGTCCCATCTCTATTCCCGCAGCTCGTGAACGTTATTCTAAGACATGTACCAAAGCCCACCTTACGGTCAAGCACCCCCGTATCGTTCTCACTCGCACTCGCACTCGCATTCATATTCACCAGCGCCGGCCCCCATCTATTCACAAGGATCTGTACGACATGGAAGTCGACAATATCAGCAAGGTCCTCCGCCTGCCGCAGACCCACAACTATGGAACTACTTCTCTGCTGTAGATCTGGATCGCTCTGGTGCTATCAGTGTCACAGAGCTGCAGAGCGCTCTTGTAAACGGTACGCAAACGAAGCTTATAGATTTCGATCGATAAATCCTGAGATATGTCTGGCTGATTACAGGGAATTGGACTAGTAAGCTTCGACGTTAGGTTTTTGCTCAATCTGAAACTGACAGCTTCAATGTTCGATTAGAATTTGATCTGGACACAGTCAAGATGCTCATGGGGATTTTTGTGCGTATTCAGCTTAGGCCTATCGGATTGCCACAAATATAATTAACATACTTGTATAGGACACGGATCGCAGTGGAACGATCGGATTCAATGGTATTTACATACACCCTTCCTCTACATTCTCCCACTGGATCATTTACTGATACATACCCCAAAACGCGAATAGAATTTGCGGGATTATGGAAATACATATCCGATTGGCAAAATGTCTTCCGACACTTTGACCGCGATCAGTCTGGTTCGATTGAAGGACGGGAGCTGGCGGAGGCGCTCAGAAGCTTTGGGTATAGCCTGTCCCCGCCTCTTCTGATGCTAGTCGAGCAGAAATACGGTAAGTCTCTTACCAAGTCCTTCGAATGCTTTGTTGGTTCTTCTCGTAAGAAAAAACCGCGACTAACCACACGCCGATCTGAAGCATCTGAACCGCCTACTGGGTATGGCCCACCTCCAGGGATCACATTTGATCGGTTCGTGCGAGCGTGCGTCGTTGTCAAAACCCTGACTGAGTCATTCCAACGGTATGTGATTGATAGTCTTCTAGTTCGGCTCTTTGTAAATCTAAAGGATACGCGTTCAATCTAGTCTGGACACCGATCGGGACGGATGGATCCAAATAAATTATGAGGAATTCATGAGGGTCAGTCTTATTCCTTGTTTGATATTGTTTGATTTCTGAGTCAACTGTCGCATGCAGATCGTTCTGAGCGCGCCCTAGGATCCTCAGCACTGAATTACAAGCAAATGCCTATTGTACCACTACCCGGGTCCAGATCCACTACCTATCGAACGTCCAGAACTCGTATATGAAGACTTGTCATGCTCAACTTCCCTATCTGTTTGCTTATTTAACCCAACCATATGCCTAATGATGTACGATTCACCCACCCACTAGCTATCTCAGATCTGTACAGTGCTTCCCCCAATATATTATATACTGTCACATCCGATCAAGTCAGATCTTTCCGTCGGTTGTATCCTACCATCGGTTCTCTCGGTAAACTCAGCGCTAACGTTGTTCTTCGTTGTGCCCTGGTCAGAAATTTAATTCGGCAAGATCGCGTGCAACTCGGAGCGTCGGTGTATGTTGTGACATGTTATTTTCGCAAGGATTTGTTACGTCACATCCACGGGCTCCAAATTTAGTAATTTAGTCCCGAACGTTGCCCGACTTGTGCCCGACCGCTCTCCCTCCCTCAAGTCGCCGATGGATATCCTATGTAAGTCTACCGCCTTTCTCGCGCAACATCATACTCATGTCCAACAATCAGTTTGCCTTCCTGTCCTCCGTTTGTCCAACACTCATCCAGCAACCGAACGCGCATACTTACTGTAGCACTCACTCTTCCTATAGTTGGCTGCCAGACTAGACTGACACCTGAAGGGGATCAGACACCCAGAGTTTGCCCTAGATGTCACAATGGTCAGTTGAGCTTTACCTGCAATCACTGCGACTAATTTGTCTGATCCCACAACAGCATCCGTCGCAAGCGTGAAATCAAGGATGTGGTTCCAAGTTTGCTTTGTTCCACTAGTTCCAATGACTTCGAAGCACCAGTGGTCATGTACCATCTGTCAGTGGAATGTACCCAAGCAAGATGGGTGAGCAACTTTGATGATAATCAATCTGGCAGTAAAGCAGCTAATCGTCTTAACGTTGGAAGATGGGAGCCCGCGATGATAAACAATCAACCTCCTGCTCAAGGCCCGCCAGGTTGGCATCAACCGCCTAACGCCAATCATCTCCCCGTCCAGCCGGTAGCTGGTGCGCCGTCTTGATAGTCCTTCGACTAGGACATGGACCCGTACAATTAGTTTGAATTTGTATATATGACTTTCTTAATCACGATGTTTCCTTGTTTTTCAAAATTGTAATGGACTGTAGAGGCTTTTGATAAATGAATACATCCATCATTACAACTTCCAGTCGGAGAACGTTAATTAGAGATCATACATATTGTTATTACTTGAGACCTAATGACCTCAGATCATATCTCACTGTCCGTCGTCTTCGAACTCGGAACGTGAACGTGAAGAAAGCGCCCGCGAGGAAACCAACAGCCGAAGAAAGCGTGCAGATAGTGAAAGGGTGAGGTTGGCCATGGGGCGATACATTGCGGATTTGGACTGCAGGGGGTGGAGTAGTGTCGTCTGCTCCGCGGTCTTGTCGAAATTCGGACAAAGCTGCCTCTGGGTCGGTCATACCGAGGAGGCCGATCATTGGTGTATGAGTCGAGTTGGCACCGTGATGCGTAACGTAAACGTTCTGTAGATAAATGAGTCAACAAAGGAATAGAGATTGACAGGGTAAATGGTGCTTTACTCTGAGGAAGACGTCGCCGAGAAGCCAATCCCCTGAATTCACCTAAAGGTACAACAAGTTACAAGTTAAAGTTTGAGAGGAAGATTGATAGAGCGATCTGGACTAACCCCGTCGTTCGCCTGGATGCCACCCATACACCATCCATTGGTAGAACCACCTTCTTTCCAACTGATATCGGCAGGGTGTACATCGTACGCTCTCTCACTCCCCTTCTCTCCCAAGACAAACTGTACCTCGACGGCCCTCTCACACCGCACCTCCCACAAGTTCGAGTCAGGATTCCTTCGAGTAGCACCGGCCAGTCCCACAGCCGTCCAAAATGCCTCGACATCCATCGAAGGTCCCAGGATAAGCGTCGTCCCAGTGTCCAGAACAGCAATAGGTTCGTGAGCTCCTTGCACAAGAGACTGAGACAGTTGTAGACTGGTAGAGTTGACGGTTAATGACTGCAGCGGTAGTTTCCAGTAGTTGTAATCCTGCGATCCAGCACGGGAGACGGGGGTGAACCCGAACCCACTCATGTCGCTGGCGATAGAAGTGTCGAGTTGGCCCATAGTGAAAGAGGAGGTGTTGTCGGCAGATCCAGGAGTGCGCCCTAGTTTGAAGGCGAAGAATCGGTCGGGTTCGTCAAAGTAGGAGAAGAGGTTTTCTAAGAGAGTTTTCCCAGACGTGCGGGATATAGAGGCGGTGGGAGGGAAGCAGAGACCTAATATCCCTGAATCACCTGTACCAGCGAGTCCGAGACCAACGGTTTGGTTTACTAGAGCTATGATGCCGGTATCGAGTTAGATTTTGTGGCAAATATTCAGACGTGTTAAGACATACCGAAGACTTGAGAAGATACTTGGTAAGGACCTAATGTGATGGTCTCAAAAGCTATGGTTCCAGTAACAGAGCCCATAAGATAAGAAAGGGCAAAGGGAGTGTCTGATAAAGACAACGATGTAGACACAGTTTCATTGTATTTCGTAACGCCATCGCAGTCGGAGGTCTCACAATCCGTCGAAACGACCCACTTCGAGTACATAAGTCATTAGAAGTGCGACGCGACGAAATTACACGCACAAGGTCAGATGATCCCGTGTCCAGAAGCACTGGAAAATCCTGACCACCAACACTGAATGAAAAGTCAAAACTCGCGCTCGAGAAAGTTAAAAATTGAACGCACTTGATGTTTATAATATACGCGCTGAAAGTCATATTCGATGATTAGTGGACAAAGCGGGTTATAATGTGGACGCACAACTGTTGACTATTCGTTACTGATACATCGCTATCGAGCATAAGTCCTAGCTGAGAACGAGGAACGCGGTGCACCGCTGGTTTAAGGGCTCGGGTGAGTGTTTCAGGTGTTCTTTCATTATAGACAGGATCCGTCGATAAGACCGATATGGCAAATGCTAGAAATACAAAGAGAGAACGCGGCATGGGCGGGAGGTATCAGGGTGCAGAGACAGAGCACTGAGGGCGGCGGTTAATAGCAAACAAAGGAGGCCGGGCGGGTTGTGGGTGACATTTTGATAACCAGATCGCCCGCACCAGTAGTGAGTGATGCACAGGGCTGACACCAAGAGCTGTGGTCCGATTATACCAGCCTGATGCCTTAAGGTAGAGCGCGTATCGGGGTAGTTACCTCAAGTCAAAGATTCAAACTGGCAGGAGAATTGCAGAGAAGGACCCTCTTAAGCTCCGAGGCAGCATGAATGGTGATTTCATTCAGCTTCGCCGCATGGCTGATCCAGCCTGGCACCGGTCTGAGTGGAGTGGCTGCCTAGAGTTGGCTCGCCGATGATTGGCAAAGTGGATAATTAGAAAGAAAATTAGGAGACGACTGTCGATATCCTGCCATCTGCAATATGTTCATATGTTTCAGAAACCAGAGCAACCAAAACCAAGGGCGATGAAGGAAGGACGGTCGGGTGAAGAGCCGGGGGACGGGTGACAAGGCGAGTGTGACGCGTGGCTTCACTGCCTTGCCATCCAGCTCAAGCCTTCCAGTTACCTCGCAGTCTCTCTCCACTTTCCTACCTCCTCATCCTCATTTTTCTTCACAATGCACACAAGCGAGTACGACTACCTATTCAAACTCCTTCTCATCGGTGACTCTGGTGTCGGCAAAGTCAGTTTGTCGTTATCCGTCGTCCAGTTCATGTTTCACTAATTCTCACTTTTCCATTGTTCTAGTCTTGTCTTCTTCTGCGTTTCGCTGATGATACATACACTGAGAGCTACATCAGCACCATCGGTGTCGACTTCAAGATTCGTACAATTGAGCTCGAGGGCAAGACTGTGAAGCTCCAGATTGTCAGTGAGGCTTTCTTACCATTCAGGCCCCTGGGCGCCTCATTTTCCATGTCAAGTCAACACGAAACCGTGTCGTTTCTTTGATTCAGCCATGGACACTAAGCACGTTCATGGAAATTTGGACTACGACATGCCAACCATCACCCTATTTCATTGCCTTACCGTTCAACGTCCAAAACCTATTTACTGACTCTTTCTTATGTCGCGCGCTTTAGTGGGATACAGCAGGTATGTGCATGAAGATGCCTCATATATTTGTGTGTTGTAGACTCACTTTGACTCAGGACAGGAACGTTTCCGGACCATTACGTCCTCATACTACCGTGGAGCACACGGAATCATTGTCGTCTACGACGTTACCGATAATGGTCAGTACCCCATTTTGAGCGATTGAATTGCGCGCTTATTTGATTATGACTATGCAGACACCTTCACGAATGTCAAGCAATGGCTTCAGGAAATCGACCGATATGCATCTGAGGGTGTTAACAAACTCCTTGTGGGCAACAAGTCGGATTTGACCAGCAAGAAGGTCGTGGAGTACAGTGTGGCCAAGGTGTGTTGTTTTGCTGTTATACGTCGCCTCGAGGCTTACGGCTTTTGAACCCTCTAGGAATTTGCCGATCAACTCAGTATTCCATTCTTGGAGACGTCAGCTAAGAATGCTACCAATGTTGAGCAAGCTTTCCTGACCATGGCGAAGCAAATCAAAGACCGGTAAGGAGCGGTATTCAAATTCCTCCGTGTCATTTCTCACATATACTCTCCTTTTCTACTCACAGAATGGGTTCTACTTCAACACCTTCTGGTGCTGCCAAGTCATCGACGATCACGCCGGGCCAGACTGTCCAGCAGCAACAATCTGGGGGCTGCTGCTGAAGGGTTTATATTCTCGCAGTTCAGGAGTCGTACTCTCACGATTTCCTTCTTGCTTTTTATAAACTTGTCGTGCTATCTCTTATCCCCTGTCCCGACCTTACAGTATCCGGAACGGTCTGCCCCTTTTTACATATACCGTCCTTTACATCACTCGTTGGACTTGATCTCGGTTTCCCTCTACATGTCCTTTTTTCTTTTTAGTATTTCCGTTTTCCCCCAGCAGCTGCACTGGCGTTGGGTATACCTGGGGTCATCTGCGGGGGATGACAAGAATTTCTACTTCCTGTGAATACTATTGACGTATCATCTTTCTAAGGCTGAGCCGTATGTGGGTTTCTCTTGCAATGAGGCGTTCTTCCGAAAATAGATTCACAATGTCAGAGACGAGTACCGCTGAGATTGAGAAGTCGAGCGCGTGACCGATCGCGAACGCGTCTCAAGTCAAGAAATCCACAATCTTTCCCGAGCCATGGCCGTGGTGTCCCCATTGCCCGTTATCAGGATCTGAGTCTGACGATTCCCTATCTTACTTTCTACCCCGGAAACCCAAAGTATAGTTACATACTAATTAACACACCAAGTTCACCCTTCCAAAATTTATAAACGCCCACTCACGACTTACCGCGACACATCCAAAATTCTCTCCGCCCAAGTTCGGCATCTTTTGCTATACAATCCTGATTATGTCTACCCAATCCCAAGGTCGTCACTATGGGACTCGAGGGCGAGTTATCAAAGTCACTACCAACTCGTTCGCTATCACTCGGTCCGCCCACTTTGAGAAAATCGTGCATCGATAAACCTCTGACGTGGATTTTCTACTAGACTCCCGTTAAAAACCTATACGCAGTACGATGGTACGTTGATTTTATCAGTATCAACAGGATCGTAGAATCAGATTACTGATTTTTTCTATTCTAGTCGGTTAGTACCTCGGTTGCTGATCTGCCCGCATTCTGAACCGACGATGCATCAGTTATCACCCCGGAGGTCAAGTCAGTGGAAAAACGACACCGTATAATCAAACAGCTCCAGATTAATATCGCGCCCGATGTTTTCAACCCGATGTCGCTCTTCGACGGGAAGGCTATACTGTTTGCCTCCAGGCCTCTTTCTCTCGCCGGTGGAGGTTCAGGAACGGCAAGTGAACATATCATTCTAGTATTAATATGTTATCTCAATCGTCTCCGTCATAGTTCAATGTATATCTGTCGGAAGCAGCCCCACCGCCTGGCTCGACTCGTGGAATATACTCCGTTAAGCTGATGAAGAGCTCAGGCTCTACCATCACACCCGCGTGAGTATCTTCCCTTCGTGATCTCTCATGCATATTCATCGATACGGTTATCTATCAGCTCTGTGAATAATCTGATAAGCGGAGGGCCCGCATCGGGCGACACCATCACTGGCATCAATCTGATTCAGCTCCTCATCCGACAAGAGCTGAATTTGTGAGTATTCTTGTGTTCTTTCTGAAGCCCTCATTATTGATTCTATCACATAGGTCGAATCCGAGCAACGGCCGTTCTTATTTCACGCCCGACGGGCATTTGACTCTCAGAGGGGGCGTCGAGCTCTGGCGAGGATACTTCCAGTGCGTATCACCCTGTCGATTGTTATCCTTGTCGATCAAACTCATGGTTAAATGTCTCCCTTAGGAGTGTCCGCCCCACTCTGGGTAGAATGCTAGTGAACGTCGACGTATCAGTTTCGCTCGTGTAAGCTACGTAGCCTGCAATCCTTGGACATTGTTTCTCATTGTTTTTCTGCAGATACCAGAGTGGAAATATGATGGACGTTGCCTTCAGCGTCTTGGGTATTCGCGACGCTCGTGCCTTGAGCATCTCGAGGTCTGACCCCAATTTCCGCAAGCTCGAGAACCACGTCAAGAAATTATTGGTCAAAGTTCGTTTCAATCCTCGGACCAAAACCATTCGAGGCCTCCAGCCCGAGGCGGGAATGTACAAGTTCTCGAAGGATGGTCACGAAACAACCGTTGCAGTAGGAGTTCTCGAAGATCGTCGACCTTCTCTTTTTATTAATCTATCTCTCGTCTAGCAACATTACCAGGATGCATATCGCATCAGGATTGAATACCCTAGGGCCCCGGGAGTCATCTTGACAGGGAAGAACGCCCCCCATCCAGTCATTGTCCCTATGGAGCTGGTCACAATCCTTCCTGGTATGCACCATCATTTTTCACATTCCCTTTCCACAATATTCTGATATCATCGAACGCTAGGACAATTGTACAAGAAAAAACTGCCGGATCCCAGTAACCAAAACGAAGTACTCAAATTTTCGACTCTGAGGCCTTCTGAAAGGTTGAATCGCATCCAAAACGGGGTTGCCGGGTCAGCTTCTCCGGTAGGTCATATCAATATTCCCAAGGTCAACGAATTCAGTCCACCTGACGAGAAACATAGGTGCTACAATATTCTTCGTCCAGCTATATCATCGAATCCGGGATGACTATATCACCGAAGCCATTGACAATCTCGGGAAGAGTTCTTGATACTCCAAAAATGCTATATGGTTTGGGAAGTAGGCATAACGAGCTGGTGCGTTCATTCCTCTGCATTACAATCTGCAACTTCTCACCAAGCTTGACAGATTCCTGCCAACGGATCCTGGAATATGGTCTCTCAGAAGCTCAGAACTTCTGAGCAACTTACTCGTTGGGGAGTCATCAATTTTGAGCCGAATTTCACGCAACAAATGACCACCAACTTTGTCAATATGCTCTGCGATTGCTGCCACACTCTCGGTAAGTTGACCAAGTCTTTCTTGTACGCGATTCTCACTTCTTCCTTGTCTCCGATATAGGCATGCGTAAGCTGGTTTAGTGTATACATATGCCCGAATATATTCTTTAATAATTCATCTCAGATGTCGAACCGTGGAGTTATATGGGTATGGGGAACGGACATTCCGTCGAACGGGTGCGTTATCTCTTATGGGTCACATGTTCTTCAATGACGGTTCAAATTACAGGATCTTGACCTGGCGGGTACTGCTATCTTCGAAAAAACCAGAAAAGCTCCGCGATTCATCCTGGTCATCCTCCCTTCCCATGCTGCGGAAATCCGATCGCGGACCAAGCTTTGGGGCGATGTTTCTAAAGGCAAATGTTTTCGTCTATGTTACCGTTCTTCTGTGGTCTGATTGTCTTATGCAGGTGTGGCTACCCAATGCGTCAAGGTGGATAAACTTGCTCGTGCGAACAACCAATATGGAAACAATGTCGCCTTGAAGTAAGTACCTAGTTTGTTATATCTGATCACCAAATGTTGAACCTTCTCGAGGATTAATGCCCGTCTCGGAGGTAACAATTCAGCGGCTCGGACACCGACCATCTTGAAGTTGCAGCAGGCGCCCTTCATGATAATGGGTGAGTACCTTTATTCTCGTTCCAACGCATTCCTGCCTCAATATGCTTGTAGGGGCTGATGTCGGTCATCCGGGACCTGGAGTCAATCGGCCTTCGGTCACAAGCTTGGTAAGACAAACGAAGTGATACAATTCGGCGGGTTCTGACCGTGAACAATCAGGTGTGGTCGCATGATGTTGACGCCACACGCTACGTTGCATTCTCTGGTGTTCAGGATCCCAGGACGGAGATGATTCAAGGTCTCAAGCTCATGGTCAAGGTGCGTCCAGAATCTCGAACTAGGAGGTGTCACTGATTCTAACATATCGATATACAGAATGCTGTCTTGGCTTTCGGAGAGAAAATCAAGATGGCTCCTCGACGCGTGATATTCTTCCGTGATGGTGTCTCTGAAGGAGAGTATGAGCAAGTATGCCGTATCGAGATCAAGGATATCGAAGGTTGGTTATGTGTCCTATCTTATCAGTTTGAATGCTCTAAAATGTGCTTGCAGAGGCGTTTGCGGAAGTTTGGGCCGAAAAGGGCATTCGTGAGCCTCTTCCTCTCCTGACCTTCCTCGTTGTAGGCAAACGGCAAGTCATCTATCTAAGTTCTCAGATTGAAGCTGATATCTGTGATTTCCATAGGCATCATATCCGGTTCATGCCTCAGCAACCACAGTGAGTGTCATGCACATAGTCAACCATAACTGTTCCAAAATAACACTCTTTTAGGGATGCGGACAGATCAGGTAATTGTCCTGCGGGCTTCGTGGCTGACAACGGTCTTTCGAGCCCAAATACATTCGATTTTTACCTACAAAGTCACGGTGGTCTTCTTGGAAGTAAGTCCTCTCTAGAAATAACACGTTGGCCCATTGCTCATTATGAATCTCAGCGAGCCGCCCCAGTCGTACGTTCAAGTCCCAGTCTGTCATTGATCTTCTCATTCACCGTGTTCTTCTAGACTACATCGTTTTAAAAGACGATAATTTTGCGAGCAATGTGGACGAGTAAGCTTGAGCTCTTCTCATGTAACTAATGTCTCAATTATTTGCTTACAGTTTGCAAGAGCTGTCTTTCGCTTTATGCCACGTCTATGCCAAGGCCACAAGGTCTGTTTCCATCCCCGCACCCGT
Source organism: Sarcomyxa edulis (assembly GCA_009761415.1). Lineage (NCBI taxonomy): Eukaryota > Fungi > Basidiomycota > Agaricomycetes > Agaricales > Mycenaceae > Sarcomyxa > Sarcomyxa edulis. The sequence goes on from QUOL01000010.1 coordinate 711,702, forward strand.
TTATTGTGAGTGTCTTGTCCACCATGCCCTTTTTCTTCGAGAGCTGATGGAATTCTCGATAGATGCCGATGTACGTCAATTATGTCAGTGCTGACATACCATATGTACTGATCTCAGCCATATAGCTCGTCTGTTCGCGGGCCATTTTCTACTTTGATACACAGTTGAACTTTGCTGACGACTCGACTGTGCTAAGTGGATCTACCCCACCCTTCGACCTCAAGAAATGGAAGGATGGGTATCATGACATCCACTCGATCTTGAACAAATCAATGTACTTCTTGTAGCTGCCCATCGTTATCGTTCGCATAGCAGATCATTTACTTGTACTTGTAGTTTTGACACCTGATGACTGAATACTATGATACCGTTTCTTGTTGCACCGTACAAAACATCTTCGCAGCACTGTTAGCTGTACTGATATTCATCTACATCAAGTCTGAGACACGCTGGTAACGAGAATTCCATTTGTTCTAGTCGTGCTAATGGGCAGCGCGTAACTATTAAACGAAGATATGAAGTCCCTAAAGGGGCATGTACATGGCCGTGTCGTGTATTTACAGATCTGTTACTGAAACTGACCATCGACGCCGCAATGCACTAAGGATACCGCTCTTGTCCGGAAGTGCCCATATTGGACTGGACTATCGAAGCTTGGAAGTAACAGATAAATACCTCCTTCGCAACACACAATAGAAAGGATAGACATATACTCACCGATCGAATGAGCCTCAGTCATATGAATACGATGATTTGATATCACTTTATGAACAAACAAAGTAGCTTGTTTCGGGAACTATCTTCGTGTAAACCCATGCAGCGGTAAAGACGTTCTACCGGAGATCGAAGGAATCTGGCGAGAGCGCGAGTGGCGAATATTTGGGCTGACCCAAGTCAAAGAATTGGAGTGCGTGTCAGTGGAGCGCAGTCGTTTTTGCGCCACGATAACCGCACTGTCGTCCCCGTCGTCTATTATGTCATATTTCCGTTTTTGAGCCGGTCGTCTGGTATACGGAGGATGGGAAAGATCTTCGTCGCAGTCTGGCAACTGTTCGAATTGTAGGAAGGTAGGGGAGTGATAAGGGAGAGGAATGGGTGCGACGATAGGCGCATTGCAGACGACATGCACTGAGGTCTGAGATAGATGAGGCGAAGGCGATGTGGAATTTTCTGTGTCGGCTGACGACGAAGGAGAAGGTGGGACTGTTTGGGTTCTTCCAAGTAAATCACTGCGGCAAAAAGGGTGAATTGTTGGGTAGGGAAGACTCACATTTCAATTGCGGCACCTGTATTCGCGGATACATCAACTCATTGACATCGTCAGATTTATTATAGGACGGGAGCAGTGTATCCCACGGTGGAGATGAGAATTCGAAGAGGTGCGATTGAGAGTGTGTGAATGGTGCGGACTGAGAGGATTGTAAGCCACTAGCCGGCAAATTAGACCATCGGGGACCGCGGACACTGTGCTGACCAGCATGCGAAGAAGTCAGGCATCCATCTCGTGGATCGCAAGTCGTCGAAAGACCGAGGTCGTTAGTACTGGTAGAATTGGAATATATAGACGTCGATGGCCATCTATCGTATATCGAGGGATTAAAAGATACATCACCGAGAGGCGAGTACTGAAAGTCAAAAGATGAGCTCGACATGAAGCTGAGAGGGATTATCTGTTCGGGTCCAACTGGGGGTGGGTGGCGAGAATGAGGGGCGAAAACGGGCACCTGCTACGGAGCATTCCAGCTTATATTGGGGACCTGGAGTGAGACGGTCACGGTGACACAATCGCGATATACCCGTGAGTGTGAGCGCCCTTGGACCAGGTACGTAAAGGGATAGTCCGAATGCAATTTAGAATTCCCCAGGGCGCCGCATGGGTAATAGTGTCGGCACAAGAGAGGTTTTGCATGGAAGCAGATCTGAAATGACAACGAAACACCTGGAATTCAGCGTTCTGGGACATCTATTTCCAGGACGTATCGCCACGGCCATAGATAGGCAGGCACTGGTTGGTTAAAATCAGTCCAAAAGACATATCTGCGGATGACATTTCGGTAGATTTCAGACATCAACGCCTCAGAAGAAATCAAGAGAGTTTCAAAGATAGAAAATGGCGAAATCATGATAGGGAGCCGGAGCCAAGAGGCTGAAGCTGGGGCTGGCCATGTCCGCATTCAGAAAAAATTCAACTCCGATCACTTTCATCTAACTTGCATCACCCTTCCTCGGTCTGGCAAGGCACTCGACCACCAGCTTTTCGTTCAATTCTCTGACTGTTGCCATCTGATCTCACCATCCCAATACACCTGCTATTCTCCTTTCATCATCTCTCAAACAACTCCAGGTAAGCGGTGGAAATCGCCATAGCCACAAAACCGGACTCATCAGCTGCACGACTCGTTAGATCACACGGAGACCCACAAAATTTTAAATGCAATCATCAATACGCAGGCTTAGTTCTCTTGTACAACCCCTCGTTGTCCCTGGTCGACTTCTTATCCCAAACACGCGGGAACAATCGCGGCTTTACACGACCCGACAACGTACTGGACGCGTCTCTACACCCACATCCTCCGCGGACGATTCTCGACCTCCACAGATCGTTCAATACCCCTATTTTGTACCCCGCAATACCCTTGGCTCTTTGCCTGTATACACGGATGTTCGGAACGCTGGTGGACGCTACATGGTTCTGATACGAAACATAGAAGGAAACGCAGATGTAAGCTGGACGTTCAAGCTCGCGATTTGTTGGCGATACCATGGACTTGTAACTGACGTCCTTCCTTTCTAATCTCGTAATGCTAAAGGCTCTCGCGAAAGACCTTACGTCCACTCTATTTCCAAAAGACACTCCGGAGGCGTCAAGAATTAGGGCTGTGGTGCATCGTTCGAAGCACTTGGTGCTAAGTGGCGGCTATTGGAAGAACCAGGTGACGGAGTGGCTGAGAGCGAAAGGTTTCTAGCTATCTCTTCTGTCACGGTCTGTCTATTATTATTTCTCGCAGTCAGATGAATAATACATCTCTTCATCGGCCAAGATTACCCTTCATCACGCATGTCATCCAGGCCAAGGCAAGGGATGCGATAACCATCCTTCGGAACTTGGATAACTAAAGATTGAGCGAGTGCCGTTGAATCAGTATCGCAGCCCCATGACCTGGGATATTCCGCTTCCGAAGTTCTTCTGCGTAGTGGGAGGAGTGTGCGACTACGTTCGCAGCACCGGTTGAAATGACAACTCTACCCACAGCGACAAATCGAGACATGTGTTGACATGCAGGCCGACCGTGCTGTTCTCATATCGCCAGTCTGCCGCACTTAAATGAGGCCTTCTAAGAGGAAGTCCCATATCCTGATGGTCAGTTCTTTCTTGCCATGCTGGTTCCTTGATGTTCGCTCGGACCCAGTCAAATCCAGAAGAACAGAATCGTACTACATAAGTATGATGGTATGTATGACTGATCAACTAGTCTGGCCAGCGAGCACAAGGAACGCACGAATGATGGACTCGAGTTCCCTCGCTTATGAGAACGGCAAGAAACATCGTATGCACCCTCAATCTTAGTCTCAAACACGAGTCTGAGAATGGAGGTACGCCTGCTGTGTCTGTTTATAGAGCTAAAACATCTCACTCGGCCATGGTCTTTGTATACTGCCTATCTATGATTGACACGAACATGAATTGTGACGCAACGGAACGTTTGAGCGGCCTTTGACGGGTTACTTATCAAAAGACTTACAGGTCATGGAATATCTAGGAGACCCCAGCCATGGGGATAGGTATACATTTTTGATGTCGTCCGAGTTGTCGTGTCATTTACATAGCAGGTCAACAGCGGGTAACAAACTTAGGTACGGTAGAACTGCAATGGCGATGCCTCCCCGTATCCTCCCTCTTATTCTTAGCACGCAATTATGTGTATTGCTAGTTGGATATAGGATCAGCAAATGAAATCGTTATGGATTGTAATTACGAGAGGTCCCGCAGGTCCAGGGCTGCAGCCGAGTCACCTCTGATTAGATTAAAATATAAAATAATTTACCGCGATCTGACTCTGACTTTTGACTCTCACCGCAATGACCACCCCCGCTGCTACGACCACAGTCCCCTCCGCCACACCAGCTGTCAATGGCACATCAGGCTCTCCAGCCCCAGCCCGCTCAGCGCAGCTCCAGAGAGATACAGGAAGTAGCAGTTTAGGGACTTTCGGGGTGTGACGTGATCTCCTGATCTTCCGTAGACTTCCCCATCTCTGACGCCCGTGTATTATAGGTTAAATCCGGTCTGGCTCAGATGTTAAAAGTTAGTATGGATCCTCCAACTTGATCTTCGTACTGACGGACCATGGCCGCTTTCTAACGTACAGGGTGGGGTAAGCAACTCCGTTTAGTCTTCGCTCCTGAAACCCCGCTAAGAGCAATTCGCAGGTCATAATGGATGTTATCAATCCTGAGCAGGCTCGCATCGCAGAAGAGGCGGGTGCCTGTGCTGTGATGGCGTTGGAAAGAGTACCGGCAGACATCAGGGTCGAAGGCGGTGTGGCCAGGATGGTCTGTGCATCGGTCTATCCTCCTCCGATGGCTACTGAAGACATTACAGAGTGACCCTCAGATGATAAAAGCCATCGTGGATGCTGTGACCATTCCCGTTATGGCCAAAGTGCGCATCGGACACTTTGTAGAAGCTCAGGTATGTGCTGTGTACGTTTTTTTACGAGCATTGCATCTACAGTAGCTCAGCATTATCATTAGATCCTCCAAGCCATCGGAGTCGATTATATTGATGAATCTGAGGTTCTTACTCCCGCCGACGAGGAGTTCCATATCAACAAGCATCCCTTCAAAATTCCCTTTGTCTGCGGAGCGCGTAATTTGGGAGAAGCTCTCCGTCGGATATCCGAAGGCGCCGCGTTCATTCGTACTAAAGGGGAAGCAGGTACCGGTAACGTGGTAGAAGCTGTAAGACACGAGAGACAGGTTATGAGTGAAATTAGGCGAGCTAGTGTCATGACCGAAGAAGAGCTTTATGTCTTTGCAAAAGAGATCGGAGCGCCACTTCATTTGTTGAAGGAAACGGCTAGGCTGAAGAGGCGAGACTTGCGTCTCATCCGTATGACTATGGCTGACTGTATTTCTTGTGACAGGCTGCCGGTCGTCAACTTTGCGGCTGGAGGAATTGCCACTCCTGCTGACGCTGCCTTGATGATGCAGTTGGGATGCGACGGAGGTGAGTATCTTGTCCTATAACAGATCATGTTGCTGATTTATCTTCTCGCGTATGTTAGTCTTCGTTGGCTCTGGCATCTTCCATGTATGTACAACATTTCAAGTGTCTGGAGGCTCCTACTAATGATCTGGTTCTAGTCGGGCGACCCAGCGAAACGAGCTCGTGCTATCGTACAAGCAGTAAGCACCTACGCCTTCCTCTTCTTTCTACATCTTCTCACATACCCATCACAGGTGACGCACTACAACAACCCAAAAATACTTGCGGAGGTAGACTCGTATATCTCTATCTTTTCCCATTATCTCCCATTGACATTCTATCGACGCAGGTATCCGAAAACTTGGGTGAGGCCATGGTCGGCCTGACTATTGATGCCAACCTGAAGGGTGGTCGTCTCGCGGGACGCGGCGTGTAATTGTGAGTATCGGGATGTATCTAAATAAAGCAGAACCTTCGTATATATATGGGTCACTGGCAGGAAGGTAGTATATAAAAAGAGTACAATCACGGGTGGGATTCGTGTAATATCTGGAAATCATATTGCAATGACTGTATTTAGGACCAGAATTGAGAGGTGAGAGGTGAGAAACTTGATGATTCGAGCTGTGAACGTTGAACGTTTGCACGGTTAGCTGAACGCTCTTCCATAATCCTCGGGAAAAAACAAGCTCAAATATCTATATGTGAAGCTGCCCGTATCATATCGGATAATTTGAACTGATTCAACATCTCTGTTCGTATATCGGTTAGTACACGCGCCTGTCATTGCGCATTGTGCCTTTGCTCTTGAACGCGCGAAAGCTGGGTTCGATTCCCAGACAGAGAGTAACATTTTTGCACTGCGAAATATTGGATGCAACAAATCGCACCCTTCACGTTTTCTTTTTTATAAGCAACAATAGGTCCATTGTGCTTTCTATCGACCGCACAGACTACATAGGATTCGGCATACTTCCCAAGAAACATTGGCAACTCGAATACTCATAGTAAGCTTTGAAGCTCGAGTTTCTTCCTCACTCGCATCGAGAAAAACGCAATAGATATAAATCATGGATTTCGGGTATCGGATTGATCAACGACTGACACGGGCTCATGCTCATGCTCATGCTCCTCCAACCACTTCCGAACATCCTTCTTGTGTACCATCCCCACCACCCTCGTCTCGTCTTCAACGTTCCTAGGACGGTATAGACGCATGATATATCCACAGACACTCCATACGTCCTCCCATGATGCATCGAAGAGTTCCCACCAGCAGTTCGGCGGTGTTGATGGAAGGGAGATGTCGAGATGTCGGATGGCTAGGAGGATGGCGGCGCTGACTATGGTAGGGACTGGGTATAAAGCGTAAACAGGTGTTTGTAGTCTGGGATGACATGATGTTAGTTCTTGATAATACTTCAGTAGGCTGGAGCTTACGCGTCATTGAGGTACCCCCAGGCCCGAGTACAAGCGTCTCCACGGCTAGTCAAGCCTAGTAGCCGCAGATAATTGACGAGCGTTCCATACGGTAGAACGACGTGTACGTTGAAGCCCAGACGTTTCAGTATCTGCATCTCTGCTACTACGAGGGCATCCTTCAGGTCATAAAAGGTGGAACCGAAATACGACATGGGTGCGTATTTAAATTCTGTTGTGGTATTGGACAGAGCGTGTGTTGCGCGTTGAAGGAGTAGGTCGTATACATTGATGAGATCGCGCATTCGGAGGGGACATTCCTCCAGTTTCGATGCTAGGTATAAAGCTCCCATTCCTATGTCCTGTTACGGAGGATTAATTCTCATTCTTGTTGATGCATTATGTGCTCACCCCGATGCCAAACTGTTTCATGGACGTTACGAACCAGAATCTATGGAACAATATTTGAGCTGTCGCTACTGCGACCTGTTTCCTGTTCTCGTACACAGGTTCAGAAAGGCAGGGATGGACTGAATAACTTTGACATTACTGTTTTAACAAAATGCCTGCTTGGTGGATGAGTTTGCAACCGTAAGCTCTGAGGTCTTCTTCCAAACTTTCGGGAATGCCATCTTCTGCCGAGGGTGTTCTTTCTATTTGAGACAAGGATGCTAATGGATACAAGGCGGTGGACATTGCAGCTGGAGGAGGTGTACGATCATGAACGTTTGAGTTCTAGATCGAAGAGCTCGAGGAAGCCCTTGCCAAACAGGACCAAAAAACCCATCGAAATTTCAAAATCGTCCGCAAATATCTTTCAACTGCAACACCCTCCTAAGCTCAACCGCTAACGAACAAATGAGCGCTAGTCTGCCTCCAAGACCAGCCCTGGATAGTCCTCCAAGGCCACTCTCTCCTACAAGACGTTTCCCAGACGATCGTGAACGAAGACCAAATCGATCTATGGCTTCTCAGCGTTTTCCTCCTCGCAGAGATGACAGGGACTATCCTCCTCCTCCTCGTAGAGATGAACGAGACTTCAGAAGAGGTGACGGAGATAGAGCTTATTCGGGTCCACCGAGGCCACGTCCTCCTGTAGATTCATACATTGCTCCAGCTGATACATATGTTCCTCGGGATGGTTTCCGTCGTCGAGATGATAGACCTCGAGAGAGGTATCCCGGTCCAAGAGATCTATCACGAGAGCGTAGAGATGGATATGGTGGGAGAGGGAGAGATTTCAGAGACCGAACACCTCCTGGCCGCCAGGTATATATACCTGAACGTAGAAGAGGATCTTCGAGGCCACCGTACAGAGAACCTCCCGACTATCCTCCCAGACGAGATTTTAGACCTGGATCACCGCGGCGTGGAGGTGCGTGCTTTTTGTCCCCTACAATGATAAAACTCACGAGCACACTGTTGTTTAGACTCTTATATATCTCGATCTTCGAGATCTCCTCGACGCCGGCCACTATCTCCACGTCCACGATCTCGTCCTCGCTCTCCACCTCGTACATCAAGCCCTCGACAAGTGAAACTAGGCGACCATTCAATCTCCACCAGCCCTCCTCCGAAATCACCGTATAACCGTGGCCACTCACCCCGTGAAACCCAATGGAATAAACCCGATCACCATAATGACCGAAGTCGCAGCCCACCCTCTCGCAGATTGTCTCGTGAAAGGGAATCCATCACTTCTGACAAGGATCTCCGACGTGATCATGATCCAGAGACAGACAAGCAACCCAACGAAACCGGGGTTTCTTCATTATCATTACCATCACCTCGCAGTGCTCCTTTGGCAACTCCGCACGAAACCGAATCATCAAAACCAGATCCCAGCCCGAGTCAAAGCCAAACTCGACCGTCGACCCCGATAAAAACTGAAGCTCAACAAGATGTTCCTATCCCTGTCGAATCTGATGCCATGAAGATCGACGAGTCTACACAGGATCAAGGGGTACCGAAAGAAGAACCCATTGATGGAGATGGAGATATCAAAATGAAGGACAGAAGTCCCTCGCCACCCAGACATCCCAGAGCAGATCGGTTCCAGCATTCTCGATCTGTACATGATCGTTCACCGCCCCGAGGTCCTCGTAACCCGAACCTCAATCAGAGAGGAGGGGGTCACGGCGGCAACAATCCTAATAATTACTCTCATGTGAATCCGAATTCGAATTCGAACTCATCGTCACCCTTTAACTATCAGCAGACCCCACGGAGACCTAGAGGGTATCCCGGTTATGCTCCGTCTGCGCCAGCACCTCTTGTACAGACGCCACCTTCCCAACCTATAGAAACCAAGAAAAGTCCTACCCCCGAACCAGACACATCGGGATTGTTGCCCGTCATCCCCGTGTACCAGTTTCCGAGCCTCTACACACCAGATGACGATCCAGAAGTACGTTCCCATCCCAGCAAACTGAATTCAACTCGAACTGACTCTTCCTTGCCTGCCTCGTTTCACAGTTAAAAGTCACCCTGACACACAAAATTCACCTCTCCGCAGAATATCCTCAACTATCTAAATCGACACGTCGAGCACTACACGAACTAGATCTAGCGACTCTCGATTTACGAGCTGCCGAGGGCCGACGGAGGGTGGCAGATAGTCAATTGGAGAAGGCACGTCTTGGGACGTTGGGGATTGGTGGTGCTGTGGTCACACCGACTGACTCGGATGTCGCTCGTGAAGGTACGTATGCTTGAGTTGATCTATGTATCAAGTGTTTTGGTTTGGGTATAGTACAAGTCCGGGTTCGTCTAGTGTCCATTGTCTTATAATACGTACGACTAGTAGTAGGGTAAGATGAATTCATGACTTTGGGATCGGTGTACACTCGATATACGTCCGGGAGGGATCCATAGGAAGTAAACAGAAGAATCCCTGCGCCTGGATGTAGAGTTACGAATGTCAGAATTCCCTACCCAAAACGCACAAGAGCACTGGCACCGTGACGTACTTGCATGGCTTCGAACAATTTGGTAGACTGCATTTGCAGCTAGATTCCACGGTTAGAAAATTTCCTCGGTATGATAGAACACGAAAGGTTACCTTTATACACTCCCTTCCATTCCCTTCACGGCAAATTTCGGATTCTGTTGAGCCTCGTTCACCGTCGAACGTATACCGGGCGTTGGGGGCGCGCTAGTTTCGCGAAGAAAAAGCTCAGGTTCTGGGTCACGGTGTCAAAGTCCGTGGATTATATACCTGTATGAAGGAGTTCAGAGCTTGGTCCGAGGTTCCTTTTGCATTGCTGGCCGCGGGCTCTGAGGTAGATTTAGCGGAGAACATGAACGTTTGCTCGAGAAGTCCGACACCAAATTTGCAATCCCCAGAATTGAATTTCCAATTCATCGCCATCGACCTCCACCGAACCTTTCGAACGATAACAGTAACCCCCACTCATCTTCGCCATGCTAGATCTTTGCTCAATCTCACATAAAGGTATATCGTTTCTTATGGGCAGAGTATACATCTCTAAACTATATATCACGCAGGTGGAATCGTTTTATGGTCGCGCTCTTTTACTCCAGACGCTTCTCACCTCGCATCATCCTCGGCATCTCCGGTCAACTCCCTCATCCGCGAGGCTTTAATTGAAGGAAGAACCACCGACGAGAAATTTGAGAAAGACGGGTATGCAGTCAAGTGGACATTTGTTAACGATTTGGAACTTATATTCGTGGTATGTTATATATAACCCTTTCTGACATTCTTCGTGAACATAACATAAACGTAATATTGTTATCCAGGTGGCCTATCAACGCATCCTTCAACTCACTTATGTAGAGGACCTCCTTGCAGCTCTCAAAGCCGTATTCGTCAAATTATTCGAGCCGTTCTTGACGGGCTTCGTAGCATCACTGCATGCTATCAACAGTGGTAAAGTAGCCGCAACCAAGGTAGCCTCTTGGAACTTCTCCGAGGCTCTCGAGGGTTGGGATAAAGTGTTTGATAGACTTCTTAAAGGGTTCGAAGATAAAGCTGCTCAGGTGAGTCATGTTATCTGGGAGCACGCGTTATTTCAATCTTATACACGAAATTTGACAGGACCGTAGATCGCGTCTTCGTACTACAGTTCGACAACCGGCGACTGTGGAATCGACACCACCTTCTGATGATGCGAGCACTGGTACGGGCTTTTCATTTTCGAATCACTGGATGCTTACTCCCATACGTAGTGCCGTCTCAGTCATCGGCTACCCAACAGGATGAACAACAAATCGCTCGTAATGTACAAGCTCTCAAGAATAGACTTCGGGGGCGAGGTGGAAGGCGTGGAGGAGGGGGAGGGGGAGGGAGACCGGTTGCACGAGCGGATTCGGCGAATGGGAAAGAAAGTCTCACAGGATCCGAGTACGTTGCTCTCCACATCCAAGATATTCATCGTAGGCTGATTTGAGTCTATTGAAGCTCTGAGCCCGCGTCGAAACGCAAATCAAAAGCCAAAGTGCAACGCAAATGGGGTGACGAAGCTCCTACAGAGACGGACATGGCGTCTCTAGACTTCAGTTCGGACAAATTTGACTCGTCGAACGATGTCGTAGGCTCGCATGATCTGCAAGCTCTCGTTGACCAAGCATCTCTAGGAACCAGGACGCGGGATGGACTTTACGAAGTCAAGGATTGGGAGTTCTCGAAGGACCAGGATGATGTTATTGCTCAGGCTCTCAAACCCACTGATCCAAAAGCACCAGCATCGACAGGTTCTTTGGGCGCTTTGAGCTCCATGTTCGCTCGATTGACAGGTTCGAAGGTCCTGACTCAAGAAGACCTCAAGCCCGTTCTTGAGGCCATGAAGCAACACCTCATGAAAAAGAACGTTGCAAAAGAAATCGCAGACAAGGTCTGTGAAGGGGTCGGTGAAAGTTTAGTGGGCAAAAAAGTAGGAGGGTTTCAAAGTAAATTTCTTCGCATTATTTCTTCGCGCGTGCACTTGCCTGATACTACTATTCTGCAGCCACAAATGCAGCTGTCCGGCTCGCACTGTCGACATCTCTGACACGGATACTGACTCCGAAAACATCCACTGATTTGCTTCTATCCATCCGAACTAAATTATCGTCTCCTCTACCTTCCACTCAACAACGTATGCCTTACAGCATCACATTTGTTGGTGTAAATGGGGTCGGCAAAAGTACGAATCTGTCAAAGGTTTGTTTCTGGTTGATCCAAAATGGACTTCGAGTGTTGATAGCTGCTTGTGATACTTTCCGGTGCGTCCACAATCTCATTACAAGTCTTTGCATTTGCACGCCTTCTGACGTTTCCGCACGGCGTATAGGAGTGGAGCTGTTGAACAGCTTCGTGTACATGTAAGGAATCTGAGCCAACTGGGTGTTGGTGGTGCTACGGACAGCAAAGGAAGAGTCGAGCTTTTCGAAAGAGGTTACGGGAAGGATGCAGCTGGTATTGCTAGGGAGGCTATCACTTATGGTAAGCTTTTTCCTTCGAAGGTGTAAAGAATGTCTTTTGACCGTCACATCAGCGAAGGAAAATAATTTCGATGTTGTCTTGATCGACACAGCAGGTAGGATGCAGGATAACGAGGTTCGTCTATCTACTCCTGTGTCATCTAATAATTCACTAGCTGATAATTGGGGTTCTAATCTAGCCTCTCATGAGAGCCCTTGCAAAGGTAGGCATATCAGAGATTGCATTACTATCTTACATCATCTCTGACCGCACCAACCTTACAGCTTGTGGCGGTGAACTCGCCCGATAAAATTATCTTCGTGGGCGAAGCTTTGGTGGGCAATGAAGCTGTTGATCAGTTGACGAAATTCGACCGAGCGCTACGTGATTTCTCGTCTGCGTCTGGACAGGGCAAAGGACGAGGGATTGACGGGATGTTGGTAACGAAGTGGGATACTGTTGATGACAAGGTAGGAAGCGTCCGTCAAGCCCTTCTTGTAGACTACTGACCTTTCGAGCGATGCGTAGGTCGGAGCAGCTCTTTCCATGACCTACGTCACTGGACAGCCTATCATCTTCGTTGGCTGCGGACAAGTGGGTGCCTTTGATCATCTTCCTTCCCCTCGATACTGACTATTCAATAGACATATACCGATTTGAGACAGTTGAGGGTGGGCAATGTTGTACAGGCGATCCTGAGCGATTGAACACGGACTGATTATTTATCTACAATACCTATGCTAGCTGTCGAATATTTATAGATCCGTGGATTTGATGATAGCCTTATTACCCGTGCATGCCATGCCGAGTATGAGCATCTGTGGCACCCATCTCTTTCGCGCAGCGATACATAAGATCATAGATGTACATAGCGTTGATTAGAATTCGGGTTTTACAGGGTATACACATAAACTATGGCACATACATAGCAATAAAGGTAGCAATGTTCAAAGTACATACAAAGTATAGATAAATCACTAGATATTCAAACGAAGGTCATGTCAAGAATAAAGAAAAAAGAAGGAAGAAAGCTCGACTAGCAAGCGCTCGCGAAAGTGGTTTATGTATCAATGTTCACCAAACATCTCCTCCCTTGAGCCTATTTTATCTCCGTGGAATGGGGAATTTTTCGTACACGGGATAGGAATATGATCCTTGCGTGAACGCCGGAGGGGGGTCGTCAGACGATGACAGTGCGTTGACAGTCGCCATCCGTTGGAACGGTGCGTGCGAAGGGTTAGCCGACATGAATTCAGCAGAAGGTGCTGTGTGGTTTCTTCGCGAACGCCGAACGAAGAATATCCCAAGTGCTACGAGGGCAAGGAGGAGAACTCCTCCGATTACGCCTCCGGCTATGGCACCGGCGTTGACTTTACTGTGAGAGATTGCTGACTGAGATGCGGGTGTTGAATTCACGTTTGAGGGCGACGACGACGAAGACGGCGTCGATGTGGCAAATGCAGGAGTTGGAGTTGAACTGAAGGTCGGTAAGGCGATGGGGTAAGGATTCGAACTTGTCATAGGCGTGTCAGATACTGTAGTATGAGCTCCGTCGGATTGTTTTGTCGTGTCAGTTCCGTCAGCAGTCACGTCCGAAGAAGAGCCAGGACTGCCTGTGACTGCCGACGCTGAACTACTAGCGGACTTGGTAGACGAGCAGTCTAGATAGATGTGCATGCTTGAGAATGCTAGAAATATAGGTATTCACTGTTATGTCTTACCAGATCGAGAACACTTGAGTCTCATTTCTTTCTTCGGACCGCCATGGGTATGCTTGGGACTCTTATCCCCGCCCCCTGAATCGCCCCGAGGTATCTAAAATCACGAATGAGCGCTGCAGAATAGCAGAGAGATGTGCCACCTGCCATTTCTCCGGGTATAGAGATAGAAAGAAACGACTCTCGTGGGGTGACATTGAAGGGCGGCATTATACTGTGACCAGCACTGTAGAGAGTATATATGAGGGTCTAAAGCAGAAAGATGAGACAGCATTCGTGTTTTACCTTGAGGGCGATGAAAGAAGGAAGAAAAAGCCATGCTGATAGCAACAAAATCTATCAGACGAGCGTCCAGTCGAAATGTTCTCATCACACATCCGTCGTTCCCTCACTCGTTCTTTCTCAACATCCCCACTAAGAAATATGAAAGTCGTTCCAGTACCCGTTCGCGACGACAACTATGCCTATCTACTCATAGATGAGCCCTCAAACAGCGCAGCAGCAGTCGACCCATACGACGTCGCAAAAGTACGCGAAACAGCAGACAGACTGGGCGTTAAACTCGTCGCAGGCATAACAACACATCACCATTTCGATCATAGCGGAGGAAACGAAGTACTTTTGGTCCTATTGCCCGTGAAACCCATATCTGATCCACTCACCGTCTAGGTCTTTGTGCGTTGATCGTACTTGCCTGGCTGTACTTGGTGTTCTCATCGTTATCTTAGGCCTCCACCTATCCAGGCGTACCCATATATGGAGGCAGCCATCAGGTTCCAGCTTTGACTACACTGGTCAAGGACAATGATGAGTTTACCATCGGTGAAAACATCCATGTCAGGTCCGTAGAGCCCGTAAGCCTATCGAGTGATCATTCACTGATACTTTACTCCAGATGTATGGCAACTCCTTGCCACACTCAGGACTCTATCTGCTACTACATAACTGACACTGCTAACAAGCAGCAACCTGGCCATGTTCTGACAGGAGACACCCTCTTCATCGCCGGATGTGGCAGATTCTTTGAAGGCACCGGGGAAGAGATGCACGCAGCTCTCAAGTACCTTGGCACCCTTCCGGACAGTACGATCGTTCTCAACGGACACGAGTATACCAACGGGAGTCTCGCCTTTGGTAAATCAGTAGACCCAGAAAATCCAGCTATAGCACGGCTGGAAGGCATTGCTAAACAGAACAAGATCACCACCGGATTGACGACGATTGGAGATGAGAAGGAGTGGAATGTGTTCATGCGTCTTGGGAGTGATGCTGTCCGGTTTGTGGCCTGATTGATTGATTCTCAAGAATCACCAACTGATCTCTTGCCTTCATTTCAGCAAAGCCACTGGTATCACTGATGATAACGCGGAGGCAAAAGTCATGAATGCACTTCGGGAACAGAAGAATAACTTCAGAGGGTGAGTGGACGTGATCTTCCAAGTGATATCATCACATTATCCAGTGGTATGATCCAGATGAACCATCAGGACATCAAGATTGTAACAACCATAAGATACCTGTACTCAGTACCCAGTGGAGAACGTTCCCATTGTATCCAGTATGCCCCGCATATCTATATCCTTTACATTTACCAAGGCTTGACACGATCACGGTTCTTGTCCTCACGTCAGAGACTGGGGGGACGCGAACGCGAGTCATTATTTACTAGTATCATACACCGCACCTGGGACCACTTAACCCAACCCAACAGCTTTAGTGACGACAGATCGAGCGTACGGAATATACGAGAGGGTATACCACGTATACGCGAGATATTCGATGATCACGAAGACTAGAGAGACAATTGTCAGATTGTACGAGCTAGACATAGAGTTACTGCAGCTTACTTATGCAAAGGACCTATAGGGGAAGAAATATGGTCAGAACTCGAAATCGAGGGAATGAACTTCACGTACATCACTCCCGATAACGAAGGCCCCAACAAATACCAGCGCTATCGAACCTAAGAACACAAACGTCGCGGCCACTCGTACAGGTGCGAACATCTACACGGGGTAAGGAAGAATGTAGGATTGAAAATTGGTAATTTACGTACGAGCTTGAGCTGCTTGAAAAACTGGCATGTCTCGTAAATCAGCTATTCGAGAACGAACGCACTACTATTCAGCACTTACACCAATCAAGAATCCGGTGCCAATAATGGCTACGATTGTCCCTAAAGCATATAGGACTTGAAGCAATCGCGGGTTACCACCAATTATACAGACTGCGCATGGAGGATAACACTTACCAGCGAAGCTGCCCAGCTGCCCCACGAATAACAAGATACTCCCCAAAAGACTCAGTACGAAACCAATTGCAATACTAACCACAAGGATTCAGCCGACCAAACTTGCTACTTGAGCCAGTCCGAACACGCGCTCACCAGCCTCCAAATCCATACAGTCTCTGCGTCCTCGTCAACCCAAGGAACTTGAACGCCGAGTCGCCTTCGAAGAATTGCGTTTCTGGGATCGCGTTGCCAGCTGTTTCGAGATTGAACCACCCTCTGGACATGTTTGGTGCGTTACAAGACTAGGAGGTAGTAATTGGAGCTTTTTTATGAAAGATTATAGACGATGAGGTAGATGCGTAGACTCGAAACTTGAAGCTCGAAGCCTGTAGAGGGTGGTACTAGTAGGACTGCGACTTGACTGCGATTGAAGAGGGAGCTGTGCCAGCAGCGTGCACGGCGGTAAAGAGCTTCGAGCACAAAACGCGCGTGCCAGACTAAGATTCGGCAGCAGTTGTAAATAATCAAAATAATGAAGAACGATTGGTACAACAGATCCAGTACACTAGATATCTCTTCACGTACATACCTCCTAGCCACTCTACACGAAATACATACTGTCTTTCAACCTGGCCGCAACCTCATCGAAGTGTTTCTGGTAATGATCGAGGTGGTAAGATTCGTCAGAATTGATAGAGGCCGTATCTTCGTAATTTATGAAGCTATCGAAGTGGAACTTGGCCCTGCGGCATACGAGCTTCGGGGGATGTCATCAGGGAGTCAACAGGTCAGTACGGCAGATTGACAACATACATCTGCGTCTGAAGAGGCGTGTCTCAGTGGCGATGTCAGAGAATTCCTTAGTACTGTTTGACTTACAATATACAGGAGCGGGGATGGATACCGATCTGGTCGCCCGCAGATAGCAATGGCAGAGGGAGTATGAAAATTCCTGAAGACTGAGTTCACAATTCAGTAAGACACATTGGGTCGTTGAAGGAGTTACCAGCCCCTCACCTGTCTGCGGATAGAAACAGGTCGTCATGTAGTACCTATGATAGCTTGTAAGCACGAATCAGAGCGGCATTGATGAATGGTCTGTTGTTACAGTGTAGTGGCTCGGCCTGCTAGCTATTAAGGGTTTATGAGTAGTATGCATAACACATGAAAGACGCGATCCGGCTCACTTCCTTTCAGACCTGGGACGGGTGAGTCTAAGAATCAGACCGGTCAGAGAGATCTTGTCACATACCTGCATGCGACTGTAGATAGAAGTCATTGTACACGGGATGGACGATGTCCCTATCAACGACGAATCCAGCCTCGCAATTCCCCGTTCTGTCCTGGTCGCGTTCGTTGGGGAAAAATCGTATATGATGTCTGCAAGAAATTTGATGTCATGACGAGATACCTGGCTGATTGTACATCGATGATTACCTTTTGCCTACAACGATGAATGAGAGTTTGGGCTTTTTCACATCCTTGCCAGGATAGGCCTTGGCAAAGCTGGCACGACAAGCCTCTTTCGAATGATAAATCGTTAGTAAGTGCCGTCGAATATGTAGAGCCAGTACGCACGAGTGATTGCTGTTCTCTCTACTTGGTCTACCCTCTCGAACTCAGACTCTGATACCCCGTCTCTATAGTAAATTATTCTTTGAGGGAAATTCCTATTATTTTTCCCGATGAATATGGTGATTGCACGCTGCGAAATTGATTGAGAATTGAACAGGAGAATACGAGACTGGATGAGCGGACACACCTCTACCATTTCCCGCAACTCAACGATGATCTCTGTCCTAGGTGCTTGCACCTTGATCGACGCAGCATATCGACATGCATATGGATCGAAAGAGGAGACTAGTGCTGCGATGGACGGACGGTCACTTCCTGGTCCCGCGTGACTGACATCCGCGCCTGATATATTTCGTCATTCTATTGATGATTGGAACAGAGAGTGAAAGGGTACTGACCCATGACCATGGTCGGAACTTGACGAAATCCATCCATTGCGGGAGAGGAATAGATATAGTTGAGACCACCCAACTTGAGGTTGATTCTGGAAGTGTCATGATTAGTACAAGATATATACAAACTGAGAGCTCTTGTACTTCAGTATCAGATTATTGAGATATTGGTCGCATCGGCCTGTTCCAGGGGAAAGTTGCCCTGTCCATTTCTTACACCTGATGAGATTAGAACTCGTGCAATGAACAGAATCATAACTCACTATACACTGCGTAACAATTCCTGTACTGATGTCGCCAAACCGTTTGACTTGGTTATATCTGTAGTAAGATAAGAGGCTTTCAGGGAATTTTAAAGCCGCACAATGACTGACGGCTCTGCGGCAGATTGAGGCAAGAATGCCAATATGAAGTGTGGCTTGCTAGACATCGCATTACGCAAGATCTAAAAATGACATACAAGTCTACAACGCTGGTGAGATGTCACAACAGCCTGATGCTCACCTTTTGCGTGTTGAATGGATCGCCCGATTCCATTCCTGCGGGAGGTGGAACTTTCATACCTGCCCATTCCATTATATACAGGTTATCAGGATGCTAACCATCAACAAACCAGCCTTCTCACCTCGGTTCTTCATAGCCATTCCAAGAGCGTCTACAAAATTGATTATCTCTTGAACTTTCCCATATTCACCGGTAAGGTTTATGACAACCCATCGTTGAATCGTTGCGGGCGCAATGAGCCGTCTATTTTTGACATCCCATTCGCCGGGTTTCTGGAGAGAACCGCAATTCATGAACGGAAACTGGCAAAGATTCGACAGATCAATACCTCGATTTTTTGGTGCAGTGGGGTATCTCCCTGACCGCCAAAGTCTATGAAATGGGAAGGGAGGATGCGAGCATTGACGTATAATGGATCAGGGGATATTCTGATTCCAGCACCAGACACGAAATCAGAAGAATCATATTGAAGGAGCTGGTCATCAGGCATAGAGTCAGAAATCCTGCATGACAAACAGTCACATGGGTATACTCACATTCCAACCCTGCTGTATCTTCCTCAGCCGTTCTGCGGGTCTTGAAGTCGAAAACGCCAAGATAGTGCTCATCATGTCAGGAGGAAGGTGCTTCTTGTAAAGCTGGTATCCTGTGGTTTCACAGTGGCTCATGGGGAATATTTCACCACTGCCAAACAGCACACCCAAAGATTTGGGTCGGATTTTGACGTTATGCACCTCTAAAAAATGCCTCTAGAGACAATGCGTTAGAGAGGGAAGGTAAAAATACGTAGGAATCACCGACTCCGACAGTTGTGACTTCTCCATCTCGTTCGAACGTTTCCTCTCCCGCCTTCCCAGTGACACTCTTGATGGATTTGGGCCTTTTCCCTGGATGAAGCGTGATGATGACTTTGACTCCCTTCAGGAAGTGACGTAGTTCCTGTATTCTACCGTCATTTAAACCAACAAGATCATAAGGAGTGCATCGGAGGTATTCTGCGCATAGGACATCGAGTCTTTTCTTTGGAACACTGAGATGCATGTCAGCTACAAGGGCTGGAACGATGGAATGTCAGTCTTGGACTGTACATTATACCCCTGCACGGCCATGTAAGAGTTTGAATCAAGAAGAAGATACAGAATACTATACGTGTTCACATCAACATTCACTATTATTCTGTCGAAGGTAAGCCGAACGCTCCTGAAAGTCAAAGGATAATCGAGCTGAGCATGGAGTTCAATACGGTACTGACAACCTACTGGAAATATCCTCTGCGTAGCTCCAGCCCACGAACCATTTTAATTTCTTGACCGTCCGGGAAAAAGGATCTTGCGTTGTGCGGTGAAGTTCTTACGAAAACTGTAAGACAATCTTCCGGACAGGCAGAGCTTTACGACTCAACACTTTGGGCATCGCTTGAATGAAGACGTTGAGCATGTTGAGAGTGGTTGACACATCTCCCTCCGGCTGGAGGTCGTCCTTGGTCCCTTCACCTCTAAGAAGACGGTCGAGAAGTCCAACATTGACCTTCCGTACGAAGGCAATCTTGACAGAGACTTTCTTTGGATTCGAGCGTTGACCTGCGTTCAGAGGCACTTCGAACTACGAGACGGATAGAATATCACGGCCAAATTGTGCTCTCATCCAGAAGAGAACTCACTCTCTGTGTTTGGATCCGGTAATCAGTGGTTGAGAACAAGTTCTTCCTTCCGTCGAATGCACCACGAGGATGGAATGTCATCGGATCCACGTCCGTTTGAAGTCTCTTGATGATCTCTTGCGATTTCAGAGTGCCAAAGTTCTTGTCGCTCTCAGTGGGATTCGACCAGGAGGGCGACATAGCTTGGCGCACATATTGATGGAAAGAATATTGACATCAATGATTGTATTGGGCTTACCGACTAGAACGAAGTAGGTCAATACTTTGACGAGTGGTTCGTTCCGAAACACGTACCGTCATAATGATACACAACTCCTCGTTGATCCCAGCTCAGTGCAAATGCGTTCGTTCTGGCAGTAACCCTCTTTCCTATGGTCCCTACACGGCCTGGAGGTATGCTACTGGCCTGATGCCGATTGGACATGGAGGCGATGGGGAGTGTAAAGGATTGTTGAGAGCACCAGATCAGCAACTGTTGTACGACCACGCTCACAATAGACCTGGGAGAAATCAATTGTTATCCAGGGAAGTAGAAGACTCGCAGAACCTCAACAGCTCGACTCTTCGAGCTTCGAAGCCTGAGGATAGTGACCGCCGCAAAGTCACGAGAACGTGAGTCGATCTTCGAATGTCACATTGCATATCACAGATGAAACGTTACAATAAGTACGTCCGGCACTCAGGAATTATCAGGAGACAGAACTTATAGTACAAGGACTGGTTATAGACGATTTATGTAGTATCAATGCCGGAATCTCCAAAATATTCGATAGGAAACAGTTATCAAACCAGAGAAGTACAATATCAGGACAAAAAAGCAAGTTTATCAACACAAAGCGCAAGTAGATGGGTCGTTCAGATCATGGTCACGGTATAGGGACGGGAAAGAAGAACTCAAACAGGCATAACTTTCCTACGAAGCGTCTCCTGTATATCAGATATCGTCCTCGCAGTTTCGAGGGTAGGAGCTCCGTTGGGAATGATCCCCAGTCGTTGCTTTGTCGTATTGAGTAACAATTGGACGTTAGGGACGACTCGTGGAATGAAGTCGGTAATCAGCTTGTCCTGCAA
This sequence comes from Sarcomyxa edulis, assembly GCA_009761415.1. Lineage (NCBI taxonomy): Eukaryota > Fungi > Basidiomycota > Agaricomycetes > Agaricales > Mycenaceae > Sarcomyxa > Sarcomyxa edulis. The sequence goes on from QUOL01000010.1 coordinate 732,908, forward strand.
GACCGTAAGGAACATGAATAACAACTGATGGCAGAAGTCTCTCACCTCCGGGCGAAGAAGCGCTACAGACCGCTGCAGCCACCATAGAGACGTTTTAAAAGACTCGTCATTCGGAGGGGTCTCACCGACCACAGAAGACAGCTATGACAAATAAACGTGAATTTAGATGTGGAATGACACAACTGGTGATTGCAAAATGGCCTACCCGGTGAACCAAGGTCAGAATGACAGCCTGAGAAACCAAGCTCGGGCCATTCAATGGCATGATGAGCTCAGGATTAGTGCGAGACAAAAGTTCGCGCAGTTTAGAGGCGTCTTGGGTATGGAGAACCCCGAGATAGATTTCATCCCATTGCTCGGGCTTGATTTGCGGCGACCGTTCCTGTTGTGGAGGTGGTGGCGGCGGTTGAGGCTGAGGCTGTGGAGGTAACGATGCAGGATGAGATGCCTGTGGAGCGGCGATGCCTGTAGGGAACCACGCTGGATGCATCACAGGAGGTTGCGGTGGTGGTTGGAAATTGGGGTGATGCCCGTAATTGGGAGGTCCTTGAACCGGAGGAAGGTTCTGCTGTCGTAGGTTCATGTTCGCCTGCGATACACTAGGACCAGGCGAATGGTGTTGACTCTGCTGGAGGTGATGGAGAGAAGAGGAGACCGGAGGGTTGAGGCTGAGGAATTTGACCTGTTCGGACAACGCTCTGACGCTATGTTCTAGATCCCGAATGGACGACTGTGAATGAGGAGATAAGCTTTCATGAACAGCAAGAGCCAAGAACGTATGTACCTCTTGGCTTCTGAACGCGTCACTCTGCCATGAAGTCAACTCAGCCTTTACACTATGAATTTCAGCATGAAGTTCCCGAAGGACTTCCTGATGCATCACCGAAGACTGCTGAGAGTACACAGGAAGGAAGGTTTTGTTGACAGCCTCTTTGATGTTTCTCTCGATGAGAGGAGTCAGATTAGCGGATAGTATGTGCGCAAAATGATTCGAGATGTCAGGACGCAGCAAGAGCTTTTCGATCTCGACGGGCAGGCTCTGTAAACCAGGTAAGCCAAATCCCAGTACTAGACTAACGAAGACAAACCTGATTGATGAAGTCAACTAGACCCTGACTAACGTGATCGTTGAGCGCAGCTTTCACTTCGGTCCTCGTGATAGTCTCCAAAGACGGTAAGACCGAATTTTGAACCTCGTTTTTGACTGCCATCTCAACAACGCGAGTAGTATTTCTGGTGAGCTCTGTAGAGATGAGTTTGAGGATCTTCTCCTGTCGAGCGAAATCCTCTACTTGTTCGTGGGCTCGGGCTTCTTCCAGTCGATGGTCTAGAGATGAAGGTATCTACCAAGTCAGAAGGGAAGTTTAAACGTATACGCAAAACAATTGCATACGTTGCTTATCCATCTCCTTCCCAATCAGACGCCCAATCCGCGTATGCAAACTCTCCTCCGTCTTCCGAATCTCCCTACTCAGCGCCTGTCCAAGATTAGACTCGTTGATAATCGCGGCATCACCTATCTTGGGATTAGGCTTCTCCTTCTCCTTCCCGCCATTATCTTCTCGTTCACGTTCTTTCCAGTTCACGTTCTTCCCACCTTTTGCACCCTTTGGTTTGACTTCTGGTAATCGACCCCCTTCATCACGAGTGAGATCGCCCTCAACGTCTTCAGACGGAGGGGTCCTCGGCCTCAGTGAAGGGGCGACCTGCGCCTGCGCAGTATTACTATTACTATTGTTGTTGTTGTGGGTATTGGTATTAGCAGATCCTGAGACCTGGAAAGGCGGACGGCCCTTATTGTTTTCCGCCTGTTGCAGAAGAGCCTGAGGAAGAACAAAAGGAGGGAACTTCGCAGGAGCCTGAGCCAACGCGGTATCAAACCACTCTTTGCGAATAAGGATCTGATCAACCCCACTCGAATGAACCGAAAACGCAACAAGCGCCAACTCCCCAGGAGATAATTTCGCCGCGACACAAGCCGCGTGAGCCTCGTCACCGTGAGGATCAGCATCGGCTGTGAGGATGACGAAGTGGATGGTGGGTTTCGGCCCTACGAATTCGATGACCTGCTCGATGTAGGCTTTGGCTGTGTCTTCTCCATTGTTGTTGCTGTTAGTGATGAACGGGTCGAGATTGAGTTTGAAAGCAATCATACTATCCCTCCGACAATTGGCCACCCAGAGCGTCTGGATCCTTGAGTCGTAACTGACATGACCGAACATCTCGTTGTCTTCTTGGTTTCCATTCGTGAATGTGATCGTTGAGAGCACTTGTTTCGTGGTCAATGACAACAATTGGAAGATGGTGCCGTTCTTGCGACCAAGGACGATTCCACCATCGACGAATGTCAGTGACGAAGGTCGGTCTTCACCCCGGATTTTGTGCGTCGTGTAGGGCAGTTTATCGTTGACGTTCCAGACTGTTAACGTTGAGTCTTCCGAGATGGTGGCCAACGCGTAATGGAAGACGTCGAAATCGAAAGCAAGGACGGGCTAACGGGTTGTGCGAAATTTAGTCATAAGTGTGTTGTTTTATTGGCTGGGAAAGTACTCACAGAAGGCATCGTGAACACCTGTCCGATATGATGAAGATCAGATTGAGGCACGAGTTGAGCCCGCAAACCCTGCGTGTTGACCAAATCGATCAGATAAACTTTGTTTTCTGAAGCCACAGCCAGCGTATCCGCCTCTTTGGGATGCCATTTGACAGAGTGCAGAGCATCTGAACCACTCGCCGGTGGGACGCAGAGAAGTAGTTTTCCTCTGTAGGGACAGAAACCATATCAGTGAATCCACAATCCACGATGCACGCCACAATTTTATATGCGTGGGCTTGATGTGTAAAGCACTCACGGGACATCATCAGTGATGGTTTCTGGGAGTTCCCATACGACGAAACCTCCATCGGACGTCACGCCTGCAAGTCTGTTGACATAGACCGCCATATCGGTAACACTGGACGTGTTTGGGAACGTTGAGGGTAACTGGAGCAATGTACGATCTCCACTCGATCTCGAGATGACCCGAACGCGACCTAATCGATGTCACTTTGAGGAAGAAAATTGATATAGAAGAATAGAAAGAGACGCACCTCGTGTCATGGCGTACGCAACCCAGTGTGTAGCGCCTATAGTCGTTCCGGGTAGGAACACAGAATCCTGCTTGACGAGTGCGATGGCAGTCGACTTGACAGCATCGCGGGTAGCTTGAATTTCCTCCTGTGATTGGGATACATCGAATATGATATTCTGGGTCTGAGGGCTGTGGGGATTGGGTCTCGTCAGCATCCGAAATTATAAGGCAGTGATTGGATAGACGTACCTCGGACTAGAAACATTTTTACTGGTTCTAGCTGTGGGCGCCGCCTTCGACTTGTTGTAACCTCGAGGACCCGGCGAACTCTCCTTGTCCCTTCGGTTGCCCTGGACAGAACCTTGCTGTGAATCACCAGTACGAGGAGGCGGTCGTTGCGTCGCCTGAGTCTTCGGTGGTGACAGACGAGGTGATGCATTACGAGGTTTGGGCTGCAAGGGAGGTGGAACAGCTGTTCTCGCCTGAATGGAATCTGCTTGCGAAAAGTCAGAGTAGCTGTCATACGCCGATTGAGCTGGAGCAGGAGCCATAATAGGAGGAGCAGCGGGAGGTTGCGATCTTGTCAGGTGTTCCAACAAGTTCTCCACGGACTGCCGTTTCGGATCAGATATGGCAGACCAACCTGAATCATCATTTCCACTGGAAATGCTGGCTGGTTGGGGAGGAACTGGCTTTTTCTTGACAGCAGATGTGGACGATAAAGCATCGAAGGGAGACACGAAATCAAACATGGATTTACGAGGAGAAGGCGGTTGTTGGGTTTGCTGCTGCTGCTGGGGTGCTTGGGGTGGTTGCGGCAGTCCTTGGTGCCTCTGTGTAAGATCGCTGGATGGGTCGTGGTTGTTGTATGGGTCACGGTTGCGATACTCTCCTTCGCGCTGCGAAGTTACGGATGACGATGCGTATGGAGGTGATGGAGCGTTAGCCTGACCGGAGGCTCTCTGTGAGTCGCTGTAATTGGATCTTGGAGGGTTCCTAAGAGATATGAAGGTAGATCAGCCAATCGTTCCAGGCGAATCGCAGAAAGGGAGAGAAAGTAAAGGAGAGAGAAAGAAGGAGAATAAGACATCGGAATCCATGCCACATCCTCGTGTATAATAGCGACCATGATGTCCAACATGCTACCAATAGCATTGACAGGCAGACGCTCGAAGAAAGAGATCTAATTGGACCATCCGTGTGGGGTAGTCATAGATGAGTCAAAGAAGAAGCGCCTCGATTTTGGCGAGATATATTCTTTTATTTCCATTTAATGGAATTGTTGCTCACCCTGCCATCAACTGCTCCAGCAAGATTTTTCCCTGCGTCTCGTTGTGACTCGGAGACGTTCCAGACCTCTGTGAGGACCCAGGAGGAGTTGGGACCTGTTGAGGCATCTGTGCTGGTGCTGGTGCTGGCGCGGATGTAGGAGGTGGACCACGGCCAGCAGCAGCACTAGTGGCAGATGGAGCACCAAGGAGAGATAGAAGAGCACTTTGCCTATCCGAAGCAGAGTTATTGGGAACAGAAGCAGACGATGAGATGGTATCATCAGCAAGAGGTACTACAGGAGTTGTAGGTGCTGAATTTGAATCGTAAGTATTCTGCATATCAGATTGTGTACTGAGATTATGGAAAAGAGAGTCGATCTGGTTGGGAGGGCTATGATGCTGGGCCGGATAAGCTGGCTGATGCTGAGGTTGTGTCACTGGAGGAGTCGAACCTCTCGAAAAGAGGTCCTGAATTGCACGATTTGTATCCATTTCTGGCCAGAGAAGAGATTATCGACCTTTTGGACTTGAGAGACGTTGAGATACCCTGAGATTTGAGACGGACTTTGCAACTTTGAACGTTTCTGAAAAACCAAAAGTCACTCACTCAAACTCAATTCGAAGCAGAAACACGCACTCCCCACGAGGCGGGAGGACCCCGACTACCCTTTCATACCCGGACGTCCTGTCACTGCTGCATCTACTCCGAGACTAGTACTCACTAGTACTGGATACAACTTACAAGGTACCTCTGAGGTACCCAGCACTAGTACGCGAATAACTGCTAGCTATCGACGAGATCTGGGGTCGTCTTCATCGGCTACTACGAATTTCAAAGGGCATCCTGGACCCACAACTCGGCGTACATGCCCCGAGGCACAATTCTCCACGAGGGTGGGGTGAACGTATGTTGGCGTTATCATTGAGGACATGTCTCGGATCTCATCACCTGCCCAAGTACTATGTCAGGCCTCGTCGACCGTGGATACTATTTTCGACCAGCAGATAACGATCGCGAGTCGTGTTTCTCGACACACGCGATTAATTCCACGCTGGATAGTCTGAGCACCCTCTAGACTTACCTGGGTCTCTGGATCATAGACTGGCCACGCTTCTCTCGCGTTCACGACGCGTTACTACCTTGGAGCTTGCTGAGTTGGCCTTGAGGCCCACCCCACCTCGCATTTCCGTGCAAGTCGCCCAGCTGCTAAACTCTCGGATAGCGAAGGCGGCACATGGGTGTAATCACTCTTTCCCCACCAGGAGGAAATGATACTCGCATGGTGATGACGATACAAGATCCAGATAGACCTACAGAGATTTACAACAAGACTTGAATGGCCCGGGCTTGACCAAACCGAGGACCGTGTATCATGACTACTCACAGTATAACTACAGTAACCTCAAGCCTCTCTCCCTCAACACCATCAACCTGTCTAAATCTTGCGGATGCGTCGGATCGAGACGAGGATTGATAGATCTCAACCGCACTATTCCCGAACCACTCCCATTGCTATCTGGAAGGAGATCACTCGCATTATACCTGGACTCTACCATCCTCGCCAACACCCCATCCGAAGAAAACAAACAGGTCCCTAGCTTGATCACTTCAAGTTTCGGACACAAGCATGTATACTTACGGACCCACTTCCAGCCGTCCTTAAGCACGTCTCGTTCGTCCACTGTAAGCAGTCCAAGAACTCCATCTCTGACTACCGCTCCCCCACCCAACCTAAGTTCTTTCAAAGAGCTACTAACACCTCGTAAACACTCGACGAGCTCTTCTTCACTCGATACGACGTTTATCAGATGCAGTACTTCCAAGTTGCATCGGGATCGTTGGACGAAGGATGTGAAGGGGCCCTGGGACTGGGATTGGGACCATACGCGTGACATCATCATCAATCCTTCCTCGTCACGCGCCAGGTCGGTGATATGCAGACTACGCAGGGATGGCAGGAGGAGATGGGTGAAGAAAGGGTTTATGCATTGGGTCGTGTGAATGATGAGGGAGTTAAGCGATGTGAGGATAATCGGGGAAGGAGGGTCAGAATCGTCATTTGTCCGTATATGTGGGTCGTCGGCGTCGGATGGCTGACATATCGCCTTGAAGGTACAGTGTACGAGTTGCGGGCACTGTTGGATTATTTCGAGGCAAGCAGGTACAGAGAGGGATGCATCCACATCGAGGTCCGTTAGGTGTGTGTAATGAAACACGAAGAGATCTCGGAACTGATGACGGTGGAATGCTGATTCTGTTTGGCTCCACGAGAAAAACCGAAGCTGGGGGAATTTCTCCCCTGTTATAGTCAGTCTTGGACTCGGAAAGTGAGTGTCCGTTTCTGCCTCTGTTTCGCGAGGGGATAATTTGATTTCGAGTTTCTGTAGGGATACTAGAGCTGCGCTTTTGTTGTTCAAGAATCGGGCCAAAAGTCTGTGGGTGTGTTTGGGGATGATCAGTCGGAGGTCGCGCCAGCGCGGGGTATAGGCAGTGAGGATTCGAAAGAATGTCGCCACATTTTGGGCATTCGCAGATGGGATATACGCGAAGAGGGAAATCAGGTGAGAGCTTGATCGGAGGAGCCATAGGTTCAATAGGTCGAGACGCTGTTGAGTTAACTCGGGTGGGTGGAGATGGTGCAGGTGTATAGCGAGCGAGTTCCAGAGTCTGGGCGAGGATAGCACTGCGTGACGCCAGGGAGAGCAGATTTGGGCTAGGAGGAGTGGTGCTTTCATCGGATGAGGCGTGATATATCTATCGGAGGGGAGGCACTGGATGAATATCTCTTGCATGATCTCGATGGGCATTTTGCGGATCGGAGAGAGGAGTGCGGTGTGCTGAGATATTTCATCGACTGTGGAGGATGCCTCAAAGGTGAGTGCATCAAGCCTGGAAGTGAGGTTGGTTATGAGTGATTGGACTTGCGAGATCTCATGGCGGAGAGACGATAGATGAGATTCCTTTTGGGCTATAATGGTACGTATCTCGAGTATTTGACTCGAGGTAGGCATATAGTTTGTTCCGAGGAGATGTATGACCGGAGAGTACATGGTGGATGATGGCCAGCTTTGCATTCTTGATCCCCAGCATCTCACCAGGACCTTTTTCTAAGGTTCCAGACTAGACTAGAGGCTATTAGGACACTCGGAGATTCGAGAGGGGCCGTCGCTGTCACACGCGCGATAATGATATGATGTTCTGTTTCTCAAATCGCATGTCAGTGGGAACGCTCAAGATAACGGCAGCTAAAGATAGATAGATAAATGAGTGCGTGACATGATCACAGAACCACGTGCTTTCGTGTCTCCGTGACATCAGATCCAATACGCGTTTTGTTGAGCGTGACAGGTCTGTCACCAACCACCATGGGATATCTTCAACCGCCTCATCTCTCCACAAAAGAACACCCATCCTACGCCCAGGGATACGCCCAAATTCTCTCAGCTCACAGACGCTCTCCACTAACCTCCGCTTCATCTGTCATCATCCTTGTCGCTCGCGATGTCGACGCTCTTTGTGCTGCTAGAATGCTCGCAGAATTGTTCAGACAGGACGACGTAACTTATAGGATTATACCCGTGGCAGGCATTGAAGACGGCTTGAAAAAGGCGTCTGATATCAAATACTACAAAGAGGTCGGTCTACCCCGAAAAAATACTACCCCAGCATCTGTTGATACCCTATTGACAAACAGCTACATACCCTCATCTTCATCAACCTCGGCGCGACTTTGGAGTTGGGTGCAGAAGTATGGTTTGGGGAGGTCCGGGACAACGTATGGATCCACGTCATAGACTCTCATCGTCCATACGATCTTTCCAATATCTTCGAAGACAACAAAGTTGTCGTCTGGGACGATGGAAGCATAGCAGATCTGGAACGGGTGTCTGAGGCTTATCGTTTGCAATTGGTGCGTTGTATTTGCCCAGTATTCTTCTTTTGATTGGGATGGTATTGATTGTATCACAGAGTGTACCATCTGCAGACGATCCCCAATTTCCAGGTTTTGATGACGAAGAAACTGACGATGACGAGCCTGAAGATGACGAAGAGGAAGACGATCTGAGCGGGGAAGAGTATGAAGACTACCGTGGACCATCCGGAAAACGGAGATCATTGGGCGATGGCGAGAAACGGAAACGACGAAAAGTCGACGAGGATGGCAACGTGAGTTCCCTCTCGCGATCGACTGTATGATCATAATATCAAGTTTATTCCCACCAGCCTGCGCCAAAACGAGTCAATCGCGAAGAATGGGATGAGAGCAACGACATCATCACGAAATTTTATACATCCGGGACATGGTATGGTCAAAGTGCGGCTGGAATCATATACGCACTGGCCACCATCATCGAACGCGCAGATAATGAACTACTATGGTGCGTTGCCATATGTTTTCTCGCACAACAACACCTTTGACACAATGATACTGATGCCACCACACCATCCTCAGGCTGGCCATTCTAGGACTAACAGAACAATATATCAGCTCTCGCATCTCCCGAGAATCATACGACATGTACCAAGCCGCTTTCAACGACGAGGTAGCACGGCTTAACGTCCCTCGGAACCAAGGCCTTCTGACAACCGCAAACGCAAACGTGAATTCAACAACGATAGTCACCAACCCAGACGATACCAACATCCGCGCGACTGAGGAACTGCGGTTTACACTGTTCCGGCACTGGACATTATACGACGCGATGTATCATTCAAGCTACGTTGCTAGTAAGTTGGGGATTTGGAAAGAGAGGGGGAGGAAGCGGTTGACTGGTTTGTTAGCCAAGATGGGGTACGTTTTCCAAGTCGGAAGGTGCATAGATATCTCATTTCATTTTCGTTCGTGGATGTACAGGTTCTCGATTCCACAAACCCAGCAACCATACGCACATATGGACATTGATCTTAAATCCCAACTTCTGACGAAACTAGACGCCATTGCGCCTGAGTATGGGTTGGTAGAACTGACGTATCCTTCTTTTCTACGATGTTATGGGTGGCGAGGGCAGCCCCTTAGTGCGGCTGATGCAGTGGAGGCTGTAGGGGTCCTCCTAGATGTGGCGGGTGGTATAAGAGTCGAAGTCGAGGTCGAAGGCGCTAGGAACGGAGGGGAATGGTTTGGTGGTGGAAAGCTTTGGGAAGGGGCGACTATCAGCGAGGATAAGGAAGGAAGGCGGAGAAAGATAGAAGAGAGGGAGAATGTCCCGCCTGCCGAGGACGGTGCGGTCAGAAAAGCTAAGGTTGTCGGAGAAGGCGAGGATGAGGATGAGGACGCCCAGGAGGAGGAAGAGGTTGGCTGGTGGGTGCGTAACTTCTGGACGGCATATGACGCTCTTGGAGAGTATGTATCTTTTCTTCCAGCGTTTCACTCTTTGAGCAGCACTGATAATTTCTCCCTACAGTATAACCCGCCTCCAACCTGCTCTTCCACTCTCTATGTCCATCCACCGCGCCATCATCCGGCAAGGCACTTCTATAATCGACAAACACGACATCCGCACCATGCGTACTCACCGCGTCGTGACGCTCACGCAAGGTCCTGACCTCCCACTGTTTGTTCATCCGGGTGTGCTATCCCGCCTTGCGCTGTGGCTCGTCGATGCTCTGCGAGACCGTGTAGGCAATGCTACAGTGGGAACAAGGGGCAAGGGGAAGAAGAAGAGCCTCCCATTTGTCGTGGCGTGCTTAGACGAACCCAGAAAGAAGTACATTATTGTGGGTGTCACTGGTGCGCTGGACTTCGGAGATGTTAGGAAGAAGTGAGTCACTCTATCCGTCTTCGATCTGGCGGTCCGTGTGCTAACGCCGTTTTCCGATTACAGTCAGTTTGCGATTGACTTCATGAGCGCGAAAGCGGCTACTGACGCTCACATGACGCACATATCGTTCAACACTAATGTGATCGAGCTTGCACAAGATGATCTAAAGATGTTTTTGGAGAGGTTATGTGAGGGATCTGAGGCCTGAAGAGGGCAGTGTCGGTCATATTTTATTCTGGGAACCATCGTGTATTGTATTAATTAATTGTAACGAACTAGAACTCTCCAGTAGTGGGAGCTCGCCACTTGGAAAGTGGATGCATTCTACTAGACTCGTGAACCAGGCAGTCTTTGTCTGACTTGCTTGTGAACGCGAACGTTGCCGTCAGGAGGCAAACGAGTTGTGACTATGATTAAAACTTGTGAATTACATCAATTTCCACTCTAGAATGCTTTTCGTACTGCCCGCATATAGATACTCTCCACTAGGATCAAAACAGAGGCCAGCAAGGTCCACGTCTGAATAGCTACTCGAAACAGCATGATTCGGAGAGTAACACGGAACCCGTAAGATTTCTTCTGTCTCGAATGTCTGTGCATCAATAACGTGCATGAATGAGGTGTGCTACAAAGTCATGAACGTGAACCGTAGCTTGAGTCGAACGAAATAAACGTTCGATCTTACTTCGTTGAACACCATGACTTCCTTGCCTGCTCGTCCACCAAACTTCAATGTCCGTGCACTTGACGACCAGCGCCTTCGCCAATACGAAGCGCCAGGATTCCGCGTCTTGTCTGTTTGTATCACCTTAAGGGGAAGGGTGCTTCGGATATCCCAAACCATGACTGTGCCTTCTTCCGATGAGACAGCAAATTTAGTCCCATCAGAGGAGAACGCTGATGAGAACAGCGCAGTGCAGTGCGAGTTCACAACGGATGGCGAATAATTCCGAGGGAGGTGATGAAGAGTTGACATTTGTTCAAAAGTGATAGCAGTCCCTGGGCCTCCAGAAGAGACAGCGTGCAGATTTATCTCGTCAGAGTCCCCGACCGATAGAAGTGTTCGCCCGTCAGGAGATAGCGAGCCTGTGATAGCAAGATTGTCGCTTTCGTCAACGCAGCATGACAAGAAATGCTTGATTGCTCACATTGGTTGACGCGATATCCAAGTTTGAGGATCCCGCATTCAGCGAGAGCTTCTGGTCTAGTCCTGATTGGAACGTCGTAGAATCTTACCATGCAATCGTTACTGCTGAGAATGAGCCGAGGCTCTTGACTCCCCGGAAAAGTTGAAGTCAGCACAACGGAATTGATCTCCACATCTGCAGCTAGCATGGTCTGAAGTTCCCAGATTGTTTCCATAGAACGATGGTGCAGTGATATGTGTAGTTCTGCGTTGCTATTTCCTGCCGAAAGCAGGGTGTAATCCGTGTCGGGGAGTGCCAAAGCGGCGAAATGGTCGGGACGGAAGGAAAGGTCTGCTATAGAAACAGGGTCCTATCGTCATCATATCTCGGTGGCTTAGATGAGAAGTTATTAAGAACATGTATGGTAATATTTACCGATGCAGCAACGTGAATGTCATGCTGCATAATAGACTGCTCCTGGAGATAATTGATCACACCACGTTCATGGGGACATGTGATGAGATCCCGAAGCTGTCTGAAGATGGCCCAAGGCTGATATGAGACCATCGGTTTATCGAGCTCGTAATAACATGATGACCTACATGTAAGTTATGGTTATATCTGCGGGAGTTATAAGGGTCGGCGTCGATGACACGAGCACATTGGAGTCGATGTGGGTATTATCCATGGTGTTTCCTGGCATACTTAGTCGACGTTGACGTTAGAGGGTTGGTGAAACGCCTCCAAATTGAAATACGACTCGATAATACTCCCTCCTGCACAGCCACCTATCATGGCAGTCGCGTGGACGCGTATTGCGTTTGTCTGATATTTGGCTACGGTCTCTACACGTGTTCAATCGAAGCTCATCTTCATTGAATCCTTCGCTCGAACGACCACGATGTTCAGTACTTTTGAGGCGAATCCAAGCCTTGGATCAACTCTAACCTAGCTTGAACCTCTCGTCATGTTGATCTATCATATCGTAAAGACGCGGTCAGGTGCACGTTCGGTGCACGAAGCTAAATTTTCTAAGGACGCGTTTGTTGAACACACGAGGGGATGTTAACCCCACTTTTAGAGTTCAATTTCATACCATGAAGCGTGCACTGGAGACATATATAAAGGGAAAAGTCAGTCTTCAGCTCGATAATTATACATCATTGACATTATGCCTTCGAGTCGTGAGTGCTTCCTGCTATCATCTAGAAACTTCTCATACTTACATGGATTCTATGAGCAGGACATCACCGGTCTAGCATTTGGAGATCGGTTAGTACTTTTGAGATTTACGCTTGTTTACACTCTCTGATCAATCCTCCAGAAATTATGTCACTTTCAGGAAGCTTTGGGCCTGCAAGAGGATCTTGGGCAATGCATGAATATCAGAGTAAGTATATAAATTACTTCAATCCTGAAAACTTGCTCTCAGCTAAGCGATATAGTGACCAGAAACGAATCCGTGAACTAGCAGTGCAGCATTTCGACTATAATGTGCTCTCCTCAAAGCAAACAAAGCAGACGTGGGATGATTTCGAAACTAAAGTACCCGTCTATCTTTTGCACACCGTCATTCTTCATTCTCTAATGCCTGTATTACTGTATGTTTCAGATCTGCGCGGAGCTACCAATCTTTGTATTTCAGCCTCAGCGCGAGGCCTTGCGACACTATACGACAAAATTCTTGTGCGACGATATTTCTAGGTTTAGGCAATGCAAAGCTCAAGGACAGACTAAGGGACTGAGGCGTACGGTAAAGGAAAGAATGGTATGTCTAGGATCTTCGTGGACAGAGTTTTCCGCCCGTTGACTGGAATGTAGGACGCCCTTATCTCTTCCGACGCGCTTCCACCCCCATCTTCAGCAACTCCTGTTGCGAGCCGCGCTTTTCATGGGCAAGGCCCCAACACCCAAAGACTCCTAGTCGGCGCCGGCAAGAAGCACCTTCATTTGAACCCCATCTCCTTTCCTCCAGTCCAGACTTCTGACTGTGGGCACAATGCTGAAATACCGTCGTTTTATTCAGCATTGGTAAGTTTCTCCCAAGTATCTCGTCTCGTCGTTCATTACGCTCTGACGCTATGGCTGCTATCCAGTCAGATGATCGCTCTACTCGCATAAAGGAAACTTCGGCTCAAAAACCTTTGTTTGAATCAATTCTCAACGGTACTCAAACAAAAAATGCATTGTCTGATTCTGCGCACGCGAATATTGACGTGCCAGAGGTATAGTTTGTTCCAAATGTACTTACTCTACTTTGCTTACATTGAACGATATGATGCGTAGCTCCTCGTCAACGAGGTCACGACCAATTTGAACAAACAATCTTCTAGAGAAAGACCAAGGGATCCCGGATCTGCTTTGACTTTGAACATCCAAGTCAACATTCGCCTACCAGCCTTGGAGACGCCTTCTCATGACTTAGACATTGTCCGCAATATTCATGTCCGTCATCTCTTCAGTCTTTCTACGCGCTAATGTTTATTGACTTTTTTGATACACAGGCTCAACCCCGACTTCTCTGTGTCCCTGAGTTACACATCGAGAAAAGGTCTGAAGATCACTTGACTTCGTACGTGCCTGCAGCTCATTGCAACCTTCAAGTGGAACGCAGGGAGTGGTACGAGATGAACGATGGAGAGAGGCAGTGGGTGATTATCGAGGATGTCTGAAGATTAAATCATGTGACATGAGGGACGCGTTGTTGCGTTGAATGTGTAGTGTGCATGTTCAGTAGGCATGTATGGTCCATGGTGGCTTAGTATACTTCGAGCAGTCTAACCAACTGTATGTAATATCATCCTTTAGATTACAACATTCAATGTCTGCGTCGCGTGAACACGTCGTGATTCCCTTATGATATATCGCGTTCCCAACTCGAGGTAGCATCGTGGATGCCCGAAGGTCATACGCATCAACACTACTGCTATCAGGTTGATTCAGGATCAATCGATTTGACCGTGAAATTCAAGCCCTCCTCCCGGTACCTTTCCATTCTTCCAAGTGCATATGAGCTGAATGATGATTCCTGCAAGGCTACATGCACCTTTCGCAAACGAGCAATCGGGCGATTTGGTATGGCATCGGTGTCGGGCCACCAGCGCGTTTCCACCATATCCACGAAGTGCTGTAGATGGAGATCTTCATCTATATCATCGACGACCAGTTCCTGGAGACAAGGAAGCAATGGATCCAAGCTCTCTCTGGTGTATGTGAGGGCCTCGAGGACGTCGGGTGGACACGAACAATCTGTAAGAGAGAGCGAAACAAGGGACGGCACGGTGTGAAATAATACTCTGGAATCCACGGATTGAATATTCGAGAAAGTGATTGACAACGATGTCAACGCAGATTGCGAGCGAGCCTGGAAGGATACGAATTGGTCAAAAAAGAAGTCGTGTTCATAAACCTCTTCAACGAGGACCAAAGTGCGCAATGCAGGAAGAGTAAGGTTATTGAGAATATGACGCTCTGCGAATGAAGTGCCCTCACCACGATAGTCAAATATCAGATGAAGATCATGGAGATGCGGAAGGATGACTTTTGGTGAATGGGTGGACAAGGGTGTAATTGAGACGTTCATGTACGAGATACATTGTTCTAGATGGAAGCATTGCAGAAATAGGGATGGATGGAAACTGCAACCGTAGATTTCGAGATTCGTTAGCTGCGACCATGGAATATTTAACCTGTGAATTGTAGTTCGCTCTACGGTGAGATGATTCGGATAGGCGAAATAATTCGGAGAGGCTGAAAATTTCACACTCTTCAAACAAGGTGCATCCCTGAATGCTGTCAGGCCACTTTCCCGAAGAATGGGAGAATGTTCCAAGGTTAGATCTTTGACAAGGCTCACATCTAGGTGCTCGAGAAGACACATCGACTGGTGAAATGTCGAGAGGTCAGGTATAAAGACGTCGGCGAGATCTATGTAGAGTCGTTTGCATCGGGGGAAGTATGGGAACAAAGCGCTGACCGAGTTCGGCATTTCAATCAAGCATCCGACACGTATGCTCAGAGACAGAGGAAGCAACTGAGCTCGATCCAGCCAGATCTTCGCAAGGTCCATAGCGCTGTCTTGCGCAAAGAAGGTGACACATATATGTCTCCAAGTAGAGCAAATTTGGCCGAGCAACAGTGGAGCTTTATGACACGAGGGACAAGAGTCCGGATCGAAATCAACATCGAAAACTAGGAGAAAAATCTCTCGTATAAGTTCGGGAGGCAGACGTCTGATGGGCGATATGATTGATTTGTGCGTGCTGATGTCACTGGTGCATCGAGAGCGTCGCGCTTCAAGTCGTTCGACGATAGCGCGTGTAGCAGCAAGCTCTCGATCCAAACCTGAGAGACGCGACTCTTCCGCCGAGATAAGCTCGAGGATCTTCAGGGATTCAGAATCAGTCGGAGGAAAGTTGGACATGCAAAGAAATTTCAGTCGGTCGGGGTGTAACATCTACGATCCAGTTGGATTAGCGACCCAGATATCAGTTTGGAAATTGAATAGTACTCACGGGGTGCTCTATGTCTGAATTCGAGGGCATGATGAGGCTTCTTCAGCATCAATGCCTTACACAATCGCTGAGTATGGGTCTGGGACACAGGTCGATTCTCAGTGCTCAATAGAGAGTTTGCGAAAGCCACCGGTGGCTTATGTAAGCCACCCATGGCCGGTTTTCGCTTGCGATTTTCAATGGCTTTTCAATGGCTTTACCCTCTTTCGTAGTCCTATTCCTCTTCATCGAACGAATACCTCAATTCCATTTCATCTCTAATCCATCACGAACCAAGCATAGATCATCTTCCAGGTCCATACTTCCCCATCGGAAGGTTACCGTTCTGACCTGGCACTGCGAAACAAGATGATTTTCCTGGACAATAGCTGGATCTACCATGATGGCGAAGGACAGTTTTCTCACCACCTTCTGAACTATTACGATTACCCAGTGTTCTCCCATCTACGCTGTTGATGTTTTCCCCGTCCTTCGTACTTAAATCACTCTGTGCTGCTTTCTAGTCTATGTCCTTCAGTGCGTATCAAATATATTATGGGTATGTTTCTGGATGCGTGAAATCTATGTGTGAGGTCCATATTTTGGAGTCTGAGGTGATGAGCATCACTCGAAGTTACGAGTGAATTGACGAGCCTGCGTTGAGTATACTTGAACGTCCCTCGGGCGACGCTCGGGGATCTCAATTACTCGATTAGGCTAGTGAGCGGAGCCATCCGGCGGCTTTCCGCAACAACCAAAAGCCACCCAATGGCTTACCGCAAACTCTCTATTTACGATAAGCAAAATACAGTAGTACAGAATCCAGTTATCGACATAGGTAAGCTATTTCCTCCATGTACAACCGAGATAATGTCACGGTGGTCGAAGTTACGGTTTCGCATCGGGTCTGCCCCTGTATTGAAACGTGGATAGCGGGAACATCAGGGAAAATCGAAACCTGGAAATCTCTAGGATATCAGTCTATATCATTGAATGCCTCGGTTTCCCTTGAGAAATATTGGAAATCCAGAAAAGTCAGATTTCCAGACTATCTAGCAGCCCCCCGAAAATCTGGCGTGCTATATCTAGATATTTCGGACTTTCCGTGATTCATCGTGATCTATCGTGATCTTTTTGACAATGTTTAAAGGCTTTTGTGAGGGTTCTGAAGAATCTCTGCCAGTATCTGGTCATATATATCTCAAATCTCAACAAAATCATGGTAAATTCATATATATCTATTGAGGGTGTTCCGATTTCTAGGAGTAACAAGATGAATTACACAATGATAGACATGAATTCAGTGTTGGTGCAAGGAAATAGTCAGTGGTATCGAAGGAAAAGTAAAGGAAGAGTTGCAACCGGCCCTTCCACTAATGAACCTATGGTCTGTACAAGCCTCGCAGTATGCAGAGAGCAACGAGAGATGATACATGATGGCGGGCCATAACAACGCGGCTCTACGAGTCCAGCAAGTCAGCAAGTCGCGCAAAAACAATGCAGAAGGACGCAATATGGACATACCTGGATTTTGTGTGATGTTTGTGGGGATGTGTAAAATTCTATGCGACCAGTCGTACAACGTATTTTTCTATCAAAATTGCTAGACACAATGACTCGGAAAAGAGACAGAAAACATGAACTGACCAGAAATTTAAGGATGAGCTCCTGAAACATGTATGCTCTCGTCGTTCTCACTTTCGGCTCCGAGAGGAATGCAACTCGCAATTCGGACCAGGTACCTGCAGACAGAAGAAAGTATGGTCAGTCGAGATGATACATCTTGAACGGAAGAGGCAGGTGGATGGGAGTGTGGTAGTTGTAGTGAATATCGATGAAGATTGAAGATGAAACATTGAAACGTTGACGGCGGAGAGGAAAAGAACTCTAGGAGTTGTCGGTGTGACTTAAATGCAAGCACTCACCCGTGTACCAGCGCCAATGCTCTCTTCGAGCTCTTCAACATGCGACCAACTGGCAACGCGCAATGTTCGACTTCGCGTCGCTCTTGCTTCACGAGCTCTACGGTCTCTCGTAGACCTTAGCGCAGGATGGAGGGGGAATGAAAGCCTGTTCACGATGAGTAGCAGAAAGAAGAGCACAAGGTAAGTTGCCCATGGCGTCACACAAACCGTACACGTCGGCAAACACTCACTTGGCAATTCCAGGCTATTCCACACAAGTCCACACACAGTCCAGCAATGTCCAGCTTCATGGACAATTGGTGCCGGCGGGCCTGGAGTTTGGCACTACTCCATTCCAGCCGGCTCGAGAGGTTCTCGGGGCAATTGGCATGTCCGACGTTGTTCGTCTTCAAGTCTGCTCACACGTTCCATCAACCACACACACACGGACCAGTTAGCTTAGCGGAGACAGTGCAGGAGAGGAAGTACAAGAATGACAGAATAGGATGTTAGTCTTGGATTTGCTCGAAGTCCAGGTACGCAACTCAGCCAATTTTCGCTCGTTTTCACTACCGTTTTCCCTGTATACAAGCTCAGATTCCAGCTTCGTAGACGTGTTGAACGATCGATTCTCCTTGTCTCCATCTTCATCCACCTATTCCACCCCCAAATATTGTTGTCGGAGTCCGGATTGACCTCTCCGGCATCTTCAGCATCCACAGCCTTCCGGAGTTCCATTCATGTTGGTCTCTATCGGTCTTTCCTCTCCCTCTTCCACGTACATTCTCCCCATCGAGGTCCACCCCACGTTGTCGTCGGTCGAGGGTCTGCCTGCGCGTCGATGTGGAAACAGTCACTCCAGACTGTACAATTCTTTTTTGTCTCGTCTTCTTAGTGCATCGGCCGCTTACTCTTATATGATTTAATTCCTGATATCCACTGTCCTGTGAAAACTGTTAGATACACCCTTACTTCCTCTGAAATATTTTGATAAATCTCTCGCACGAAACTCAGAGCCCCAAAAGATCAGCTATTTTGTGAAACAACTGTGAAATATTGCTATAAATCCTTCACTCGAAATTCAGATCACACGAAGGGCAGAGATCTCAGAATAAATCAGAGAAAAATCTCGAAGTTTGTGAGATTTCTGAAAGTCCGGGATACTTCTGAAATATTCTGATTTAGGTTTTCCCTGATGAAAGCGACGCTGGTGGGACGTGTTTGGAAGCCATCGCGGATGTCTACCGTAAGATACTATGAGCCAAACAAATTTGACGGACGAGATGTTGTACAAGCTACCTTGTAGTTCCCTGGAGGGTATAGACACAGCATCGCGCGAGTTTTGCAGAGCTTGCCTCATTGTTTTTCGCGAGTTTAACCTGTGAATATATATATCAGGTACGCAAGGCAACAGGGCGGTCAAAATGCTCACGATACAAGCAACGAGTTCACGTAGACTGATTTGAGCCGTCAGTTTCGTCATGACGATACTAGGTGAAGAGTACTTACATTTACTGATGATGATGTGGACTATGACACGAGTCAGCTACAGTGCAGTCGGTATCGAGGTAATGGCACTCACATGCAGCAAAAATAAAGTTCGTGGGCAGGGCCAGCCACTAAAACAAAGGAGAGCATCCTTGATTATATGCACAGATGCAAGGAAAAGGTGTCCCTTACGAGAACCAAGTTGCACACAGCAATGACACTGAAGCCAGGCATCAGAAAGCTCCTTAGTGAGGATGCATGGCTCCAACATACCTAGTGAAGAAACCAACGTTCACAGAGAATATTATAAGTCTGTTGATCAAATTTTCGGTTCTGTGTGGAAGGTAATTGTCAGGTTATGAATATTGAGTACGACGTCGCCAGGTACGCTCTTACCCGCTAAATCCTGTTCGCGACTTCCGCAAGAAGTAAACCAGAGCCGCTGAAATCGTTAGGTCGCATACTGTCGTAGAAACAAGCTCGAGGCTACCACCAATCTGAAGCAAAGACGTTGCGTTGAGATATGCAATGCTCGAAAGGAGAGCTCTAGGTGCTGACTTGGCTAACTCGGCCGTGAATGGAAGCAATTCGTGTATCGATGAATCTTTGAGACCTGTGGTGAGCACAACTAGATAATGCAGATGTTCCATAGGGCTCACAAGTCGACGGTCAAAACTTGACAACGGCTAGAATTAATAAGGTGCACGATGTGAGGGGCCGACAGAGCTCACCTAATCCTCCGACTGACCAACCATGTCAGTAGGTACATCACTCCAAAAACTCGGGGACAGCTTACTTAGTTGAATACTTGATAGAGCCATCTAGACATCGTTCAGTAGTGATAACAATAAAACGAATGGGGGAATGTCACTCACAAGGATTCCGGTGATCCACACATTCCGATTCGAGACTGAACACTTCAGGGTTAGAAACTTGAGCGAATTGTAAGCCATTGTTCCTTACGAATATAGACTCTTCGGATGTAGAACCTAGACGGAGCAACGGTAAGTGACTTTGCGAGAGAGCGGGTCTCTCAAGACGAACCCTTGAACTATGCTCGTTAAAGCGTACTGAGAGAGAAATTACAAGATGAGTTGAGACCTCGAACATGTCAAGACAAAACTTACCGTGACCAGCACTGAGGTCTACGAGGCGACCAATGGTGAGTTCAGATGAGTAATGTAATGACAAGCCATGCTCACCCCGAAGCTCCTAAGTCGGAGAAGAAATGAGCGGAGGAAGGCGGAACAAATGCATAGAAAGCGTACAATTGGAAGAGGGGTAAACCGCCATAATTCTCTGGCATCTTACATGGTATATACCAGAAGTGTAATGTTTCACAGATGAGGGCGATATGTGCTGTGTCCAAGAACCTGTATAGGGCGCACAATCGTTATCAATGCTGCGCAAAGACGAGAAGAGGATGACTTGCATGCACACTCCGACCTTCAAGAGGTGTAGCTCTGTGATTAGTACGTTGTGACTGCAATCTGTCAGACTTACCATAATCTTGAGGTACAGTGGGTCCGACAGATATGATCGGTAATAATACACAGTCTGGGCCATGGTCACTCCATACAGACTGTACAAAGGTGAGCACAATACAGGCAGTCAAGAGGTCCACTTACACGCAACAAAACATAAGGCCTATCAAGCTCTGGTCAATCCTGCGTTTTCACCAATCGAAAAACACGATGTCCGCACTCACCAATAAGAGACGGGCCATAGATTTCGGCGGGATTATCTGACATGATGGTAAAGAATGTAAGGCAAGGACTCCTCGAGTACTACCAGGAGTGCTCAATGGATGGGTGAGGGGAAGAAAGAGAGCCTAGCTGCCAGTAAGGAAAATAGCTCCGCCGGACAGTGATACCCATGGTCGCCTTGTGGATATATGTCGAGGCAATGCTAAAATACTTTCATGGCCAGATTATTGTTTCTATTGACCCCGTCAGTAGATCAGAGCTGGACACCTTTGTCGCCGAAAACAGTCAGAGACGGCTGCACACAATTGGCCGAACGAAGTCGCGATCGGAGACTAGGCCGCGGTGAATGAAAAAGGAAACTTCCGGTCTCCGCTGGTCTCCGGCACCTTCGCGTCTCTCATGTCCTCCGTCTTTGATGTCAGCGTCTCTCCAGTGTACTAACACTCAGATGGAAAGTGACTTCGTCAGGATTCACGAGGTAGTCCTCAAGCCTCCAATAATACCTAGTCACAGGTACAGAAAGCGCCCGCATCAGTAACACTCTATCAACACTCTATCGTCTAGACGGAACTAAGGATTAGCGTGATCTACAAGTCATCCATCATTAGCAAGAACTCTGAGTCTGATGCATTCAGGCGTTCTCTCCCAGGCATGGCACATTGTCTCGACTTTTCCTGTGATTCTGAGTGCCTCCCGTCGGCTTGGATGCGACGAGGTCGAACGGTAGTACACCATCACTAAACTCGATCGTTCCCCAAATATCTGGAAGCCGCTAGAAAAGACCTGGGAACGTTTGATCCTATGATAGATGAGCTTAGTCCTTCAGTGTTCTTTTCGAGGGGTTTGAAAGGTCAACCCAAATGCATACAGATGATGTCGCATGTTCATTAGATCGAGAATGCTCGTTCTTGTCTACAACCGTTGGGACTGCGCATCATTGTCAACTTGCCGGTATCTCCAACATCGAGGATGTCGATACTGAGATGCCAGAGCGATGAAGAGATTGCACGTGCGCCGCCCTTGGATAGAAAAGAGATCAGGTCCAATACTGATCTTACGTTCTGAAAACCGGGAAATACCTTTATGATGCACTAGCTATCGGTGAGTCTGTTCATGAGAGAGACACAAAAGACATTCGTCTAGCAAATCACCGTACAGGCTGCTGCCTTCGGTCCAATTCTCCAAATGCAAGTACATTAGAGAGTTTGCGAAAGCCACCGGTGGCTTATGTAAGCCACCCATGGCCGGAGCCATCCGGCGGCTTTCCGCAACAACCAAAAGCCACCCAATGGCTTACCGCAAACTCTCTAATATTGATTGTCGTTGCAGGTAGGGAGTCAATTAGCGACCGACGACCGTGACGAAAAGTGCGTTGAGACGTGTGACTGTTCGTGACAGGATAAATCCGCCTTCAAGACTCAAGTTGCAACTTGCCTCTGCCCCTCTTTCCTTTCCTCCTGCCGCATACGACTCCCTGGAATATTCCAACCGGTGGCACGCTCGCAACTCCCTTGAAATGAAGCACATTCTCTCGTCTGCAAGGATATAATCTATCGCTGGGCACCTGAGCACACCTCGCCCTCGCCTCAACCTCACTGAATCCGGATCCTGGCAGCATAACATACCTCAAGGATTTTTCAAGGCATATCTGTACATAACTCATATATATATATATCAAAGCACACCCGACTCGTCTGCTCATCATGTCAGACTCTGGCTTTCGCTTGGATTCTCATTCTGACTCTGACTCTGAACTTGGTCCAATCGAAATCCTCGATAACTTGAACGTTGACACTACTCCAGACTCAGAGCCTCCACAAATATCACTATCACTGTCATCCAATTCCGACGTGGATACCGACACCGACTACGTGATCATACCTTCCCCGATTCCACTCCAGATCCCATCTTCGTCGACCTCTTCTTTCATTTCCGACCCAGAATACTTGGGCAGTACTAGCATGACTACTACAACCACCGCCAACAATATTAATACGAATCCGTACCGGGGACACGCCGCCTGGGAAGCTATGGAACGTCCTTCCGCTGCCGCTGCCACTCGCAATAAACGCGGATTCGGAGCGCGGCAGCATCACAAACACCGTGACAGACGACATCGACACCGCCATGCTCGAGATCGTACAAATGATGTTCCTTTCTGTACGTCAATCTACTTTTCCGTTTCCGAATAACCAATGCTCTCTGTCATGGTGCTCATAGACCTCAAATAGCGCGCGACGTCGTTCTGCTTCTCGGTCTTTGTCTCGTATTAGCATGCGTGCTTGTAATCTCAATTCGACCATTAGCTCTAGCTTGGCTCGACATTTCCTGACTGTTGTACTTGAAGACCCAGAGTGAAGTAAAGGCTATATCTAACATACCATTAAATTATCAAATTCGTAACTATTCATTATCGTGGTCCCTACTGATGCTCAGTCGCATCAACCCCCTCCCTCCCCATCACTCCTCATAAACCCTTACCCCCCCACCCCCCCACCCTCGCATAACCCCCGCCCCATCCCCCGTAGGCTGCGTAAACGCCACCTCCCCCCTCCTCGGATCGAACGGACATCCATGGACGAACGTCTCAGCGGCAGCGCTGAGCAATTTACTAGCGATTCCTTGACGACGGTGCGTGGATGGGACGAAGAGGCGTGGGATGCCGAGTGGGGTGGGGAGTGGGGTGGGGTGGCAGAATAGCCCTGTGGATGTGTCTATGGGGATTAGGGATGGTGGGGGATTTTCGGGGGTGGATGAGGTGGATTCGGAAGCAGTGGAAGAGTCGGAAGAAAAGGATGGCGATGTCGACGGTGAATGTGGTGATTGTGTCGCATACGAGGATGCAACGCATTCCGCAGAAGCGAT
Source organism: Sarcomyxa edulis (assembly GCA_009761415.1). Classification (NCBI taxonomy): domain Eukaryota; kingdom Fungi; phylum Basidiomycota; class Agaricomycetes; order Agaricales; family Mycenaceae; genus Sarcomyxa; species Sarcomyxa edulis. The sequence goes on from QUOL01000010.1 coordinate 756,593, forward strand.
AGCCATTGCCGTAGATATCCGCTGAGCAATAACACAACCCACGATCTTCTCGCGCTCGCGAGTGCCTGTAGAAGAAGGGAGGAGAAAGAGATACGCTTTTGATTTCTGAAGGATGGCGGGCGTCAAGGGTGGTGACGATAACGCAAGATTGATAGTCTCGAGTAGCGTCGTAAGCTGCAGACATGCCATGTAATCTATTATGAGTACATACAAACGAAACGAAACGAGGAAAGAAAAGAAAAGAAATCGAAAGAAAAACATAACGTACCTTGGAACCAATCTTGCCTGTAGCATCCGCTCTAAAACTAATAATCCTCCCTTTCCTCCCATCTTTCAGGCGTACGCCACTAGCTACTTCTACCACCTCCACCCCTGCCTTACCATTCACATTCTCCCTCTCCTCCTCCCTCCCCCACTCCATACCCCGCTGCACACGCGCACAGTGCACTCGATGCAACGTCTCATCGTCCGGCGCGCCTTTAGTGTACGAAAGGTCACAAAGAGGGCATGTACGCAAGATGGAGCCCGTATCGAGACAGAAATGCAGCTGTGTTAGTTTTTTCTTGGGATGGGACTGTTTCGTCGTGCTGGTCTTTGTCTTTGATTTGGGGTTTAGAGATGAGCGGATACGTTTTGGAGGTGGAGAGGTGTTCTTGATGTGTAGATGGTCGGTGAGTGGTCGTTTCTGGGGTGGAGAAGATGAGAGGGTGAGGGTGGCTTGAGGAGGAGATGATGATGATGATGGGATGGAAGATCTGCTGGAACGAGAAGAACCGTATGTGCGTTTGACTTTGGAGGACATGGAGGCGGAGAGGAAGGTCACGCCTGTGACTCACTAAACGCAAGGACTTCACGTGTACGCGTTATTTGGTCTGTGTTTCTTTGTCACGAGTACGCGTGACTAGTTGTGGGTCCTTGTGGGTCCCCGAAGCTTGCGAGCTTGCCATCTCATGTTCATTGAATGCCAAGTCAAAATCAAAAGGGTTATATAAGTAACTGAAAAAGTCCGGTAATAGATGCATATGTACGCGAAAACACCAACAATCAATTGATCACTGTCCAACGACCTTGACTGTCTCAACCGTATGATCCCACAAAGCTTTCCTCGCCTCCGGAGATCCGAAATACCTAGACTTCCCAATATCCTCACCATGGCTTCCTCTTCTCACCGCTCCCTTCTTATCATCCAGTAAACCAGATAACATATAATCTCCACAGACCTCCTGCGAGACCGAGAAGGGATACGTTAGAGCAAGAAGAAGCGGGGAGAGAGGTTTGAGGGACCAGTGCATCTTGGAGAATAGGGAGGTTCGAACGATGCCTGGGTAGGCATGCGAGAATGTCATGTCGGGGTTGTCGATCGCGAATTGCTATAGGGGAAAGGCGATGTTAGTACGAGGGCCGGGAGTAATGAGAGGGGCGCCGGTTGTTGATGCACGTACCTCCATCATAAGATCATTATAAGTCGGCCCAACCACAGCAGATTTAGCTATCGAGAAACCCTTCTTGAGACCGAGATCATCCAAATCAATCTCCCCACCATACCCAGCACCCAAGACCGAATACACCTTCGCGTCCTCCCCAAAATCCTTGGCTCTGCGTAAAGCAGGCAAGAGGTCCTTCGTGAATAACCACCGCGCATAATAGTTCAGCGCCAATCTCCGCTCAATCCCTTCCTCGGTCTTATCACTTCCTTTCATCGACAAGTACCCCGGGGACATGACTAGGAAGTTGATCTTGGGATAGCGGGAGAGGATTTCTTGGGTGGTGGCGTGTACGTTTTTCAGTAAGGTTGCGTCGCATTGGATGAATTCGTGTTGAGCCTGAGGCGAGTGGGATGTGGACTTTGGGAACGATGCGATGATAGCCTCGGCGGCTGCACGGTTTCGCCCTACGATGATGATACGAGCGTTGCCGTTGGTGTGTCTGGCGAGCGACTCGGCCATGCTTTGGCCGATCCCTGATGTTCCTCCTACGAAGACGGCGACAGGGGTATATGATGGAAAAAATGGCGGGATTACGATTGGACGACGAGGTATCATTTTTTGGAGGTAAATGGATATGAACGCTATGGGGATGATAGAGTAAAAGAATCGACGGACAGTGATGACCATTCAGGGATGGTAGCGGGGCTGAGAGCTGGTGGACGGTGGGATGCTTGCATGATGGTCAGCCTGGAGATTTATAGGCTATAGCCAACCTGAAATTTGGGTCTGCCATTGTGCCGCGTCACATTACGCGTGACGCGGCGTGAGGCGTCTAATTATACACACGCGTCGGTTCGGCACGCGACGCGTTCTCGGCCGGAATCTTAGGGACCAGGAATGAAGGCTGTACTACATACATATCTTGCATGTAAGCTCTGCTTCAATATTGACATGCGGTAACCTACTGCGGTATTGTTGCCGAACAGCATCGACGTCTATCCACAATAACATCTCACTGAGGCTTGAGGTGAAGGGTTATTTGTATCATTTAGATCTGGAGCACTTCAACGAAGTCTAACCCTCCATCCATATACATATCCCAAGTTCGAGGATCATAGCTTACCAAGCCTCGCTCTAACTTTGAAATCACAATCCGTCTTGGCTCTAACCTCCTCCAAGGTTACACCCTCAGCCAAATCGATCAATTCCAATTGTCCCGCCTTCCTGTCAACGTCGAAGACAGCTAGCTCTGTGATGATCTGGCTGACAGTGCGTGCACCGGTGAGAGGGAGGGAGCATTCTTTCTTGATCTTGGCGCTGCCGTCTTTGGCGCAGTGTTCCATTACCACAATGACTTTGGTCTTGTCGGGGTTAGAGACGAGGTCCATGGCACCTCCGATTCCTGATACACCAAGCGATGAGTGAGAAAGTGCGGATAAAGAGAGGAAGAATGGTGGCTCGTATTGACCTTTGACCATTTTCCCTGGGATCATAAAGTTCGCGATGTCACCTGCTTGAGAGACTTGCATAGCCTAGGAGATAGTTAGAAGTTTGCACGGATGATGGAAGGGGGATAGAACTGTACACCAAGGACGGCAACATCGATATGACCACCTGTGTACGATTGAGTGACTCAATACTTATCAGATGTTGGCGAGCAAATATGAGACATACCTCGGATCATGGCGAATGACTCGGACGAATCTGTTTATTCAGTTAGACAGCCCCATGAACTGTATACAATGACATACCAAATACAGATGCTCCTGGAAGTAACGTGACAGTCTCCTTTCCAGCGTTGATCAGATCACTAATCAAAAATCATTGAGGATATTTCAAAAGGAACAAAACAGAGAAGGCCTAACGCATCGAGATGTTCCTCGGTAGGATAAGGTCCCATTCCCAATATACCGTTTTCGCTCTGTAACCAGACCTTGACGCCAGGCTCGAGGTGTTCAGGGACAAGTGTTGGCATTCCGATACCTAGATTTACGTAGAAACCATCCTTGATTTCCTTAGCTGCGCGCCTCGCTATGAGGTGTCGTTTATCTTGGGCAGCAGCTTTCTCTGGGGAGAGGGTTGACTGATGGTCCTTGGAAGGTGCGAGGGTGACGTATTCGATGTTCTTTGGTGCTGTGGCTTTGACAATTCGGTCTATGTAGATTCCGGGGACGTGGATCGCGTTTGGGCTGAGAGAGCCTACGGGGACGATGTTTTCTGCCTATGGAGCTCGAGTGTAGGTCAATGAATGATAAAAGAGTGTACTACCGACGCACCTCAACGATAGTAAGTTTAGCATTCTTGGCCATGATGGTACTGAAGTTCTGGGCTGTATACCTTCATAATAGGGATCAAAATTGATGTGACTGAGGGAAGATGTCGATCTTGCAGACCTGAACACACAATTGCCAACCTCATCGACCTTCCATGCTCGAATAAAAGCGACATCTCCAGCCAGAGCAGGTTCCAATACATATCGACGGCCACCAATTTCTTTCGCTTCCTTCTTGATACCGGGAATTGCCACACCTTGGGACATTCCTCCTTCATTGTATCGTACAGGGATGGAACCAGCCTCCACAGCAGTAGATGCACCAGTTGGGGTGTAGAATGCCGGGATACCAGCTGCGTGGGCACGTATACGTTCGGCCAGCGTACCTTGTGGGACTAGCTCAAGAGATATAGCACCATTGAGATAGAGGGCTTCGAATTTCTTGTTTCTAAAGTTATTCGAGTTTAGTACACCTGCAACGCGATAGATAGAAGGTGAGGCGATGGGCGCACCCTCCAGGATATGACGCTATGACCTTGCCGAGTTGCTCGGTGTTTATCAGTTTGGCTGGTATAAGCTACTTAGTTATATAGTCGCATGAGGGCATGTATGACACGTACCTAAGCCAGAGTCTCCTGCGCCAGCATTGTTGGAAACACCAGTCAAATTTGTCACTTCCTTTCGCTGAGCCAGTGCTCCGAGGAGCGTATCTGTATAACATCATCGTAAGCTCTTACAGTCACTAGATGTAGGAAACAGTTCTCACCGGGGATCCCAGCCAATCCAAACCCTGATAGAGCAAACAGAGACGCGAACGTGCATGACAATCTTCTGGGCAGGCAGGACAACTCCAGCTTACCTCCACACAGTAAGATATCTCCCGATTTCACGTCCTTGACCGCTTCATCTACAGAGTCCCACACCTTCGTCTTTCTGGGCACTGGCGATGCGCTATAGCATCTCACGGTCGATAATTGGAGCCTAATGGCAGGGGACAACCTGAGTCGCGCAGGGTACATCCGTGCGACCAACATGGTTGTGGACGAGAGACTTTGAGGAGAATGTGGGATGAAGAACAAGTCCCACAGACCGGAGAAGGTCGCGGTGGGCCGTAAAAATAGAGAATTCGAAATGCTGGGCTAAGAATAGACTTCGTCCCTTTGTCGTCCCTGCTTCGTCCTCAAAGACACACATTTTCGAGATTTTGACCACGTCGACCCATATTTCAGACCATTCCAAGCAACGACGTTGAAGACTCAGAGCTCTTGAAAAGCCACATCATGGCCACGACCTCAGACGTAGATCATCCCGTGAGTTCGACCAAACATACCAGTATTCTTTGGATTCCCAGCTAACACAGCATTGACGCAGCTAAACACCACCCGTCTAGACTTCCTTTCCCACTCGAACTGTCCTCCCACTGAACACGAGTCTACGCACATCCTCCAGCTTATTTCAGAGGAAGAATCGCGTCTCGTGGAATTGGATCGAGAGCTCGCTCCTGTACGCGCTCTTCTCGAACGGCTCGAGCGAAAACGCACTGAATACACCAGCGACCTTCGCAAACACAAATTAATTGTCGGGCCCATCAGGCGTGTACCTCCTGAGATCGTGAGGGAGATTTTTCTCCTAGTCCTCGATCTCGATTTCGACTTTGAGCTCGAATGCCGCCGGTTTGACTCTCCTAGTGAGTGTCTTTCGCATAACAAGGCTCCACTGTTACTGGGTCAGATCTGCTCTACTTGGAGACAAATCTGCATCGAGTTTCCAAGACTTTGGAACCGTATGATTATCTCGTTCAGTGACGAGAACCACCATCGCATGATAAATTTGGTGAAGATATGGCTGGATCGAGCTCAGGCTCTTCCTCTATCTTTGGTCATACGCCCCGGAAACAGAATCGAAGTGGATCATTTGTCCAAGATGATGGACGTCCTACTTCCATACCTCTCTCACTGCAAACGACTCTGCATAGATCTCGTCGACGGCTTTATACCTTACTTCGAGAAGCTCAACTACTCGATGCCCGTTCTCGACCACCTGGACGTGAAGTTGAAGATAAATCCAATGAAGATGCATCATGGACTTGTTCGGGCAAGGGTCCTTAAAGCATTCGAGAATGCAGTTCACCTGAAAAGTGTGAAAATCTCGGCCAATTTTCTGATAGGGCAGACTGAGATCGAGATGCTGAATGTCCCATGGTCACAACTGACACAGCTCACCATCAGCGATCTTGAATTCTATCCAGATATATTTCTACGACACTCCTATCTAGAGCAGCTCATCTTGAACGTTTCGGATTCTGGCAGACCCTTCACCTTTGATCCACCACACGCCCTCCTTCCGCGTTTACGGGATCTTCATTTGTCCACAAAAGACAGTATGTTCATTGCTAGTGATGTTCTCGACACTCTCACTCTTCCCGTATTGCGTACTCTATATTTTAGCGACGTGGCAAATCGCGATTTTCCAATCGACAATTTCGTAGCACTTCAAGCTCGCTCACATTTTGAGTTGACATCGTTGTCACTCACGGCCCTATCTTTACAATCTTTGAATCCCGGAAACCTTTTTCGCACGATACCGTCACTCGTTTCGCTTTCTCTCGGATACTGTATGTGTCCTCCCAAAGTCCTCGAAGCTCTCACCTACACTGAGAGAGACTCGGATCCACTCCTTCCTTGTCTTCAAGAGTTGACTATCATGGATGAAGGTGACGATGACATTTTTCAAATTAAACATGTCCTGGATATGGTCGAATCACGCTGGTGGCCTGACACTCATTCGTCACCCGATCGCTCAGTCGCCCGTTTGGTGAAAGTAAGCATCGAGGTCCTGGGGTCACCACCCTCGGCGTCCGTATATGAAAGGATAGAAAAGTTACAGAAAGAGGGCTTGAAATCAAGGTTCGTTCCACTTACTCTGGTGTACTCCTTCCTTATGTCTGGCTAATCCGAGGACTCTTTCAACGTTAAAGTTGGTGGCTATAGATTCCCAAATTTGTGGACATGTTGGAAGCTGTTCAAGCTGTCCTATTGCTTCTTGTATGAAATTTTAACAGGACGTGAAGATATGAATTAGGAGTGCATCATAGTCCTTTCGAGCCCACTTTCAAGCGCCCCTCAACTTTCCACTTGCAAAAATGTGATCAAGGTTGGATCAAGGGCGCAGTGCCACTGCAGCCATGCTTGTACCTGTTATATCTGGAAGTCAACGACGTTCAATCATCGAATGATCTTTGGCCACGTGTGTCATCTTTCTACTAACTTTGCATAGGGAAAATGAGCATGAGTCGAACCGGACTATCGCTGCTCATCAGACTTATTGAAAGATCAGATACAGACCCGGGATGGCAAGCCATCGACGAGAGGTGACAGGTGATGGGCACCTTGTCGATGTGCATCGATAATCAATTTTGGGGACACCGAGTGCGTTGCTCATTAGTCGCACTTGATTATATTGTTGATATCAACTAGCATAAAATGTCCTACGGGGCGGAACAGGTTAGAGCTCCAAGTGGATGCGTGTCGTACCTCGAGTTGCGAATGATCACTCTTGTACAGCCGGCTCTTGTGGTGGGTCAGGCTCTGACCGTTCTCACGTCTGGTGTGAATTATCGGCTCAGCACACTTTCGCCGGTCTTCAGGCATAACACGCGTGCATCCGGATACTCCTTGTCACCTGAACAAGTCTGCATATCGGTGTCCTAGGGGTCAATCTACCATCACTTCCACCCCTTCATCTGGTTTCATTGTCTCGGCAGTGGCAGTGAACTGGAAACTCGAGCGAAACGAGGTCATTCGGGCTGGGTGGCTCTTTTAACTCCCCTGTGACAAACGTGTTCTACCCCTCATATGCGTGCATATTTTTCTGATCATTCGCTTTTCATCCGAGGTGGGCATCCTCGATTCATGGTCATTCCACGCTTGACCGGCTGACTGCATAATTCAGATGACCTATATATTCAGCAAGACATAAATACGGATCCTCACACCGGGAAGGCATTATCCGAGACCGAGGTGAGAATAATCCTATATTTTGATCTCGCACCTTGCGCCAAGGACGTGCTGCAATGGTCTCGATGCCAATTTCCTTGAGGTTGTATTACAATCCTAGCCTCGTTTCCTTCTATTGTATCGTCGTCGACTCGACAACCAGCTCCTGCACAGAAAAACTAGTGAGTCCGTTACCCTCATTCTATTCACTAATTACAATGCTACCGGAACGTGTGATAAAACCTACATTGTCTTCGGCCATAGACGTACAGTCTGATCCCAAGCGATACCCTTCGAAGACACTAGACAAGCTACTAATACTGCGCCAAGAGAAGGGCTTCTTCACGTATCTTGCTTGCACTGGGCGATATACACTTTCGAACAAATTTCCGCATGGTGAGTGTGACTTGGGGACATCTGCGCTGAATAAAAACTTATCAGATATGTATACGCTTCAGCGCGTGCGGGTTACGATATCTTTGGTCTTGTTGTGCGCCTTACTTGTGGACGGAAGACATGGCGACGACGGAGAACACGAGGTTGAGGACTCTGACCCCACCACGATGACACCGTCTCAGACTCTCAGCAGCTCAGTATCTACTGAACTAACGTCTTCCCGAACGGCCCCTTCGACTGTTCCAACTTCTTCGACTACCCCAGTCTCGTCATCTTCTGCCTTGCAATTTATGCCTCCGCAAAACGTCTCCACCTGCGAAGATACAACTTTTTCTTGGACGTATTCCGGAAACTCCCAGATACAATTAACGCTTACTGTCACCAACGAGCGAGTAGTCCAGCAAACTGTGTCATCGGGTGGTCCTACCAGCATACCACTCGTATCGCGCGTTGTGTCAAGCAACGTCTCATCAAACGCTAATACTGTCACCTGGGAGAAAGTGGATGTAATACAGGGATGGTATGCGGTCATTGCATCCGGAAATGTCAATGTCAGTGCACAATCCGCGCCTTTCTTCGTAAAGAATGGGACCAATACGGCTTGCTTCGTGGCTATCCCTACAACAACGTCGGCATTGTCGTCGTCGACTTCAGTCTCAACATCCATCCTTCCGTCGAGTACTGGCACTGCATCGTCAGCTCATTTGGACACTGGAGGATTGATAGGAACCATAGCAGGCGTCTTGGTTGGGATTTGCATTCTTACAGCCGTCTTCATGGTACCTCGCTTTTGGCGACGAGCATTGCCAACGCACCGCAGGAGACCCGGAGGACCATATTATCTCTTTTGAGATGGGAAACCAACCATATATATGCGTAGCTTTCAGTTTCTTTCGTGCATTAGTATATACACAGCGCTAGCATTGCCAACGGATTTGTTATAATACAGTTTGCGGAGATATTTATACCTTTCTGCAGTATTAGGAGATTTACAATGTATGTACTAGTAGTAGGTGCGTGCCGTCTAGGAATGAAATAATGATACGGACAACCTTATCTTCCGAGAGACCCCATAAAGCTCGAGAGGTCTAATCCTTGATACTCTTCCTCTGCGGGCAGGTCTTCTAACCCTTGGAGGACGTTTTTCTGATTGACGGGCCCAGATGACTCCTTCATTTTCTTTTTAGCCGCTGCAGCTGCATCCTCTTCTTCAGTTGTACGCTTGAAAAGATCTAAAACAAGGTCTGTATCCATCGAGGCCAGACCTGAATTCTGCTGAGTGACAACAGAATTCGCGATATTGAGCTTAAAACGCTGTAGGCTATAAAGATAATATTGTCAATCACACAGAAGGAACTGGATGATAGAGTAACGGACCCCATGATTTTCTCTTCCAGCGTGCCCTTGGTAATCAATCTGTAAACATTAACAACTTTTTTCTGTCCGATACGATGTGCTCTGTCCATAGCCTGCAAGTCTTTCATTGGGTTCCAGTCGTGTTCTACAAAGATGACGGTATCGGCACCCGTTAGCGTTAAACCAAGACCACCGACGTGGGTAGTGAGCAGGAGACAATCTATGCTTGGGTCAGAATTGAAAGTTTGAACGACTGCGTGCCGTTTGTTTGCGTCAGTTCCTCCGTCCAGCCGCATATAAGTAACGGAGGGCATATGTTGTTTGAAGAGGTCTGTTTCGATGATGTCGAGCATTTGTTTCATCTGGCAAAAGATGAGAACACGATGCTGGGAAAATGCACCACTCGAATCAGATACGGAGTCCGCAAAATCACTCTTGCCAGTCTCTCCAGTGCCGCTAGGAGAGCCTCCGATTCCACAGTCAGTTAAGAGTTGTCTATTTTTGAGATCAGTACAAGAACAAAACATCAGTTCGGCTGCAACATACCGCAGAGCAAGCAATTTCGGAGCATGGTGGATATCGTTGAGGCCATGCGATTGACCACCGGCTTTCGCCAAGGCCGTGCTGATAGCTTCCGTGTCATTCTTGAGAACCAAAGCGGGATGATTGCAGAGCTTTCGTAAATATTGTAACGACTGGAAGACATGTTGCTGTCCTGAATCGGACTTGCTGGGTTGTTCGGACTGTATGGTATCCTCCGCGGTAACACGCGCTTGTGACTTCGAGAAATCGTCGTAGAGATATTTTTGTAGATCTGAGAGCTCGCAGTAGTAGTCCTGGATAATCTTAGGGGGCAAATCGTGCAGAACATCCTCCTTCAGACGACGCAATAAGAATGGTAGAACTTGCTTGTGCAAAGCTTCGAGCGCCAAGGCAGCTAAAATGACATGAAGTTCAGATAGCTGTAAGACATATTGGATATCGTTTGGACTGACCTGCTTCGCCATTTTTGACTTTACCGTCACGGTTGGACAATATCGGTTTGCCGAAGCGATCATTGAAGGATGCTTCTGTCCCCAGGAAGCCCGGCATCAAGAAATCGAATAGACTCCACAACTCCAAGACGTTATTCTGAATCGGTGTCCCGGATAGAATAAGACGGTGCTGAGCTCGTATGCATTTTACTGCTTTCGTAAGTTTCGTTTTGGCGTTCTTGATGACATGACCTTCGTCCAATATGCAATAAAGCCAATTGAGTCCCTCCAAATTCGTGATATCGTTGCGGACTACTTCGTAGGACGTGATGACAACATCATAATTTTTCAGTTTGGGCAAGAGCCGACTCCGTTCTCGAGCGTTCCCTGTATACATGACCGGGCGTAGATTTTCCGCGTACTTTGAGATTTCGTAGTACCAGTGGCCTGTAAGAGTCGGTGGACAGATAATGAGAGACGGAAGATGGACATCCTCCGGTGATTTCGTCTCCTTGTATCTCTGATCGCGTTCGAAATGTTTGCTTGACAGGATACAAATAGATTGCAATGTTTTACCCAGACCCATATCTGGGACAAAACTTAGATGTAAATCAATGCGAAGAAAGTGGAGTGGCATACCATCACAGAGTATACCATGCAATTGATATTTAGCGAGGAATGCTAGCCAATTTACACCGTCTTGTTGATACTTTCGGAGTTCTGCCTTTATAGGGACAGGTATGTTGTACTGCTCAACCTTATTCCCGTCAAGTAATTGAGTCAAGAATTGACGTTCAGTCTCTCGGCGCTTTAGCAGATCTTCGGGAAATTCGGGTGGGTCAGGCAGACCTGCCTAATGGTAATAATCAGATGTCGACCGATACCTAAACTGTTCCGGCACATACCTCGAGTGGGACCATTTTTACCAACGAAGCGAATGTGTTCGTAGCCGTAGACCGAATATCCTCGTCAGAATCGCTCATGCGCCCAAGGACAGGGACAACCATGAATATGACATAGGGAAGCGCTTTGATATCAAGTCTCTGAACGATATCTAAGAAACGGTCAGAGGGAACAAGGCAGTAGGCAGAGAATGGATACGAACGATAGATTAATTCAGTAGCACCTTGCCTATTAGCCAAAACCAATGGATCGCCGAGGAGAGGTACAACTTTTTCGATGACGTAGCGCATAGCTTCAGAGGTCATTACGTCGCAGATTGTTGCAAAACATCGAGCTGAAGCCTGACGGATGATCGCAAACCGACTACGTAGAGCCAGACTCATCATTGGGAAGATCTTGGTCAAATTGGGCCAGAGTTCAGCGTGCAGAGCAGGTACTACGGCTTCGAGGACACTGAGGGAGTCAATGACATCTTGGCCATAATGCTTATCGATGGCAGCGTCCGTCGTATTCGGATCGTCTAAGATCGAATTAACGTATGGAAATTGCTGAGATAGAGAAGGACAGACCTGATTGGAAAGCACTGAGAAGACCGCCTACCATAGATTGCCACATATTTGGGACGACAGTGAGTAAACGAGGACCAAATTTTGCCGAGAGCTCGTCGAACGCTAAGCCAGCACCACGGCGAGACAAACGAGCCTTCAAGATATTATCGGGTTGCAGAGGTTCCGCTTTATCCTTGTCTTTAGCTCCGTCTTTCCCATTGCGTTGCCCTACCGCTTTAGACGAATCTTGGAAAGACAAGATGCCGTCGGTATACTTACGCATGTATGCGAAAGTTGGAGTTTGTTCGACATCTTGGCAGAGGAAAGTGCAGAGGTTCTTAACGATTTTATCCGGAGGCTGGGCGATGCCATGTTGGGCGCAAAACTCGATGAATGAGGCAACTGCTACTGCAGACCGAATTTGAAGATCCAGATTATCTTCGCTCTGTCTCGATCGTGAGTGAAATAATACGACACAACGTAGATCAAATGGCTCGTACCTTGATTCCGTTCATGATCCCTTTCACGACAGGGCTCACTTTGTCCGGAGTACTTTTGAAAGCAACAAAAGCCGCAGCAAACGCCGCCGACACTCGAATATCATGCTTTCCTTTGACCTCGACGTAACGCTCAATACTGGACACGACTTTGAGCCGTTTGTCGTTGATAACTGCGAGCTCCCTCTTCTTCGTTCGGCCCAAACTGTCCTTGAGCCTGGTATACATAGGTCCGACAGCAGCTTCTGCAGTCTCGATGGTAAAACATCCGGGTTTCGTTCCTGTGATATCTACGTCCGTTCCCAAGAACGGGATAGAAGAGATAGGCAGCTTGCAATCTGTAGCAAAGGAAACGAGAAGTGTGTGGCATTCGTTGTGTATGCGAGCCAAAGTGAATGCCATTTCGTGATATGCCGGAGGAGGATTACTTTGTAGCCAAGCCAAGGTCTTCGTACTGAGCTCTTGTGCCAAAATCGATTTCTCGATAAGCGGCGTTCCCGAAGGGGTGGATGTGGCTTCGTATTCGCGAGCCCATTCCTCGGAAATGATAGCGCTGAGAAATTTCTGGAGCATACTAGTGGAGTCGATGTAATGAGTGAGAATCGGCCGAAACAGCTCTTCCATGGCGTTGTTCTGCGAACAAAGACGCAAAAGCGGTCAGCGAGAAAACGCGTTGACAGCGGAATCATGAGTCTCACATCAACGGGCCAAAACAAAATCAGATATGCCAAAGCAGTCGCGGCCGTCACTCTTGCTTTAATGGTCACTTCTACAGTTATTAGGGACAGATCCTGTGCTAGCATATTTTTATCGACATTGTGCCGTTCGGGTGCCAAACCCCCATCTTCAGTGATGGAAGGGTTATAAAAATTTGTAGTATCGATTGGAACTCCTAACGGAGTCATCGTGATAGCGTACCAGTCGAGGATGAGTTGTTGATTGATGACGCTCTCCATCCATCCGGCCCTAGCAGCCATGATGGACAGAGCCGCTTTCCAGGCAGATAAACTAGCGTCTCGGATATCTGAACGTTCTTCCACAACGAGATTCTGGAAGAGAAGGCGGAGGAAAGGAGAAGCTATCCAGTCTCGAGGAAGTGATGATACAGTCATGAATGAATCGAGAGTTTTGACTACCGCGAGGCGGACATTAGGTATTGTGTGACGGAAGAAAGGAAAGAGTGTGGGTGCGAGTGTAGAAAGTGGAAGTCTGTATATGGGCAGCGCTCAGAAGAGGCGCCCATAGCGATAGGAAAAGGAAGACATACGATAGAGCTTCATTGGCGAGGATATCGATGACTTTGTCATAGGTAACGAGTTTGCCTTAAGCACAGTTCAGCGTCGATGATCAAAAAATAAACAAACTGATCAAACCTAGCAGATCCATGACAGCTCCAACACTAGAGCTGAGATCGTCTCTCATGTCGCCGAGGCAATGCCATAGAACGGTCAAAACGCGGTCAAGAGAGTCGGGCAATTGTTTCACCAGATGCTCGGCCACCGGTAGTAAGCATGACGCTGCCACAGCTCGAACATCGTCGTCTCGGTCTCCGAGACTATCAAAGACGAGCATTAGTACAAGATATAATCTGATAAAAAAAACCTTACCCGAGAACAGCTGCGTCAACGACACCGGTCAGGATCTCGATCCCCGTAGCGTCGAAATCGCCGTTTTCCGATTTGATGGTATTCGAAGACTCGAACAGGTCACTGCGAACTGCGACTTCGTACTTGATGCCGAGTAGCCCGGCATGTCTGACTTCCCAAACATGGCTGCTTTCTTTTTGCTTCTTGCCTTCCGCACCATTAGACGACGGAGAAGTAAAGTCTTGTCGGATCATCTGTAATAGGATGGAGTGCACATGGGCTACGGATCGTCGAGGCATGTGAATAAGTAGAGATGCGAGAGTTTGTGAAACAGTCTCTCGAACAGGAGCTACCACCTGATTGACAAATGTCAGCAAGTGACTTCTCGAGGCAGACGTCAATAGACATACCTGATCAGAGACAAAGTCACCAAAACGATCTAGGACAAACACGTAGAGAAATTTGGCAGAAAGATCGTTGCACCATTGTTCGTGAGCAATTTCATTTTCTTCGGAAGAAAGACCATCTGGAATTTGCAAGAAAAAAAATCAATTACAGATCTACGACCGTTGCAATACTGTCTCCTACCTTTCATTCCTCCACATTTCCCCTGTACTTTGAGTAGTTCTCGCAGCGCCATCGCTGCACCATGTCGAACTTCCCAAGCGGCGCTGAACAAATCGACCTCTAGAATTTTGACCACGCCGTCCCATATCCAGGAGCCCGGGACCACCTCCAATGCTTTCGACTGTTGGGCAGCTTTGGGTGATACGGCGCCACCTTTCGACGGGTCAATGACGACTTTGTCAGGGGATGGCCCGGTGGCAGCTCCACTTGGGCTCCCTAGACGCGAAGAAGAGGGTACAGGTTTCTCATCCGCAGCCACAAGGCGTACTCTGATTAAAGAAACAAAAAATTAATCAAAGACAACAACGTGGGATCTCTGAAGAATCTCTTACTTGCTTGACGAACCAGTAGCGGTGGCACTATATTTGGTTCCAGTAGCTTGAGGGGGTGGCGCAGCGACAAACGCCGAATTCCCGGGTTTTCGTTTCCGCTTGAGCCGATTTCGTTCACGAGCAGACATAGCAGCCAGATCAGCAGGAGCGGATGGGTCATTAGGTGTCGTGGGCGAAGGATCGGCGGGCGTGACGGAACGTGTGGGAAGTGATACTTTGATGTCGGGAGGGCATACGTCCATGGGCGAGGGAGGTATTTCCTCTGGTTTCACGTCAACGTCCATGTTACCCTCAGGAACGGCGCCGGTGAGTTCTTTGTCCAAGTCCATGTCGATATTGTCCAGGAAATCGAGTCCGAGACGCTTCATTGCATCGTTTCGGGCTTTCTTGACCTCAGTGGCGTTCGAGAGGATACCCACGGGTTTTGTGAACTCTTTCCCAGAAGACCCGAGGAGGAGTTTACCCTTCAGCATCAATTCCTGGACGGAGAAAGTGGGAAATTCGGGAGTGGGCAGTGGCTCATCAGGGGAACGTTTCATATCTTCGTCATCCTGGGACGGTTCCCAGAGCGGTACCAGAGAAAATATCTGGGACAGAGCGACAGAAGCAGCTGTTCGCGTCTCATATGATTTTGAATGCAGAAATGGAATAATCTAGCAAGGTCAAAAAAAAATCAGGCAACAAGATCAACGAGTCGAGGTACGTTCTATACCCTTGCGACGACTGCCATTAGTTCCCCCCATGCCGAGGGGTCTCCGCGAGAAGAGATGTGTTGTCGGTTCGGGTTTGACTTTATGTCTTCCTCGATTGCAACATCACTAATTACGCTTTTTGCTGCCAACTGAGCAAGCTGTTTAGCGGCTGTATTCCTCACAGAGGCTGAAGAACCAGTGTCTAGAAGAAGGAGGAGCCGGTCCAACCTGAGATAATATATTTTTGTTTTAGACACGAAATGAAGAGGATCGATCGGCCGGCACGAACCTCGAGGTCATTACTTGAAAAGGAAGTTTGATCGGGCCGAGCCAAGGAGGAGCAAGAGGTAAGACTGGGGGATTTTCTCGCGGTGACTGCGTGGCCTTTAAAGCTTTATGCACTGTCCCCGTGTGACCAGTCACAACATTTTACGCTATAAATATTAGCTCCTTGCTAGGACCCCAATCAACATTCTGTGCATATCCTCTTAGTCTGGGCGGGACATCATCGATACCCCCCACGTCCCAAGTGCATGAAGCACCACTAAATGTGGCTTGTCAATGCTGGTCGATTTTCCATCCGTAAAAAAGAGGATCGAGGGAGGAGGTCCATGTGAAACGAACGCGCTTCCGATTGATCTGTGACACACGTTTTGGTCTAGATCTGCCTCTATTTGGACCTACGTTCGGGGTCCTGCGAGCATCATTTTAGTTTTAGTTTTGACGCCACGCCGGTTCTTTTCGTTTCTTTTCACGTTCACACACTCTAACTCGTCCTTGTTCCCTGCAAAGATCCTCATTCTCGACAAAT
Organism: Sarcomyxa edulis; assembly: GCA_009761415.1. Taxonomy (NCBI): domain Eukaryota; kingdom Fungi; phylum Basidiomycota; class Agaricomycetes; order Agaricales; family Mycenaceae; genus Sarcomyxa; species Sarcomyxa edulis. Next base: position 773,009 of record QUOL01000010.1, read on the forward strand.
GTCATGGGCGCTCCGACTTTTGCGCGATTTGGCTGAGCAGCTGAAAGATAATGAGGATCCCTCTACGACATGTGAGTGGAGGAACATCACACGGATTCGTATGTCTGACAGCGCGATACAGCCCTATTCAATTGCGGTGTAAAAACCTTGGAAGACCTTCGTTTAGCTGCTCAGGATCTAGCTATTACTGAAAGGTCGCCGCAGCAATCATGTGAGACGTTAGAAGCGCTCATGCAAATATCCTATGGGAATATGTCGTCAAAAGTTTCTGGCGTTCCCAGCGTATGTTGGAGGAGGCTCTATACTGACGCCTGCTTTCTGCGGTCGTTGGCAGACGTTAGCAATGATATTCCCTCCCAGTCGATCATATTCGAATCTATCGCGAGGCTGGATCGCGCAATCATCATCTCGGGCGCGCCTGGTGAAGGCAGACTTGACCTGATTCTACATGTCATCCGAAAAATACAAACAGACTACCTCGACCCACTTCCCTGCGATCTAGTGCATCGTTTTCTCTCTTCGCCAAGATTACCTACTGATCTCGCGACATCGTCGAAACAAGTTCCCATAATCGCTCCACCGTCTTTCTCAGCCTTTCAGAATCACCTCTGCCAGCGCCCATTTATTCTGCAAGGATTCGCTCATGATTGGCCAGCCATGGCGGAACACCCATGGTCTTCGCTCGACTATCTACGTTCTGTAGCCGGTCCCGGACGACTCGTACCTATCGAAGTGGGAAACGATTATCGAAAAGACGACTGGACCCAGCGATTAATGAATTGGGATGAATTTCTGGACGCGCTCGATTTTTCCGACCGTGCACAATCTCCGATCGAGGCAGGACAGCCAGTACAAGAACGCGAAACCTTCTACCTGGCTCAGCACAATCTCCTGAAACAATTTCCTGCATTGAGATCGGATATTATCGTTCCGGACTACGTCTATGCTTCTTTGTCACCTCCCGGTTATGAGCCGCCAGGTAATGAAGAACAACTTGTCTTGAATGCGTGGTTGGGCCCAAAGGGGACCATCTCTCCTGCTCATACGGTGCGCCGTCTTCAAGTAATCGTTGTTCGAAGTTCTCTCATAAGTTGACTCTCAGGATCCCTATTTCAACTTCTATGGTAAAGTTCTGCCTCAAAAAATGTGATTTGCTCTCTGACACGCTGATCTAGTTCAAGTCGTCGGTCGTAAAACAATCTGGCTGGCTCCTCCCAATGTATCACCATCAATGTATCCGTACCCTCCGTCTTCGGTTGATCCATCTCTTAATCCTGCCGCCAATACAATTAACCCATCTATGAGTAATACCTCCCGAGTGGATGTATTCTCCGAAGAAAGTGCTTCATCTCGCGAAGAATATCCCGCGTTCTGGGAGGACGTCGTTCCGGACGCGTATAGTATCACAATGGAGGCAGGGGATTTGTTATTCTTTCCTCCCGGTTGGTGGCACGCGATGCGAAGTGAAGAGACGAGTTTCTCAGTCTCGATGTGGTTCTAGGACGGTTCCGAGATGGTTCATGTGTATATATAGATGACGTGATGCTCCCTATTGTCCTAGTGTAGCCTAGTGTTCGTACGTGAAAGAATCGCATCAAGTTTCTTTGCATGATCGGGCGTGGCCGAGAACCTCGACGAAGGTGCACTGCCACCCGGGCTGTTACAACTTTCAACAACGGTTGCGTTCAACCTCGAGCTTGAAACGAGAACACCTCTTGGTTTCGACTTGTCTTTATTTCATGCCCGCCCCAAACTGCTAGCCTTCATAGTAGTCTTGCCTCAAGACTGGGCGGAATCACCCCTAGCATGTCTTCGTTCGACGTTGATTACAGCGCGGCCAGCAAAAGAGCTTCCTTCAATTCCACGTCTCTCAGTCATGTTCACATCGCCGAGGCTCTCCTTCGCTCTCCTGACAATGGCGCGACATTGGATTTGACAAAAGGAAAGATCACCGACGTTGGAGAGTCCGGAGCTGAGGAGCTGGCTGCTATAGGAAGAACAGAGCCCGAGGATAAGAGCTCAGTGCTTAGGTACGTCAGACCGTAACAGCTCTCGTATATACATATTCTGATTTGCTATACCCCTTTCACAGAATTGCACTGGGAAACAATCACTTGTCTACTCTTCCAATGGCGTTTGCTCTCTTGTCACGGCTCAGATACCTCAACCTAAAGAATAACAACTTTTCCGTCTTTCCAGATGTGGTGCGTCTAATTTCAGGCTCGAAGCATTTCAGGCTTGACCCTTGGGTGTTTTTTTAGTTGACCGTAATGCCTTCCTTGGATACGCTGGACATTAGCCACAACAAGATCAAGAGACTGCCGTCACAGCCAGGTTCTCTCATCAACCTTCGGGTATGCGTCACTTTATAGAAGCCCTTCCCTTATGAAATTCACTCGGATATTAGGTTTTCTGCTTTTCGAGAAACAAAGTCACGAGGCTCCCGTTGTACTTGACCAAGTTTCGCAACTTGACTATCCTGAAGGTCGACCGTAACCCCATTGACTGGCCACCAAAGTCTGTGATGGAAGCTTCCGTCAGCTTAGACACTCCACAAGGAATGAAAGATTGGATACACAATGTTCAGCGGTGGATTGAGGACGACATTGTTATAGAAGATTCCGGATTCAGCGAGCAGCAAGAAATCGATCATAATATGTCAGTAATATTATTTCTGTCTCGCAGTCTCGACTCCTTCTTATCATTCTGACAGCGAGGAAACCTACAACTCGTGGAGCAATGTCCCCAATAATAGCGATTTTGATGCTGGCGTTACTCCCCATGCACGCTCCTTCTCCGTGGGCTCTAATCTATCCATATCTTCCATTGCCGAATCCCTGCAAGAACCAGAGTCCCCTACTACTTTCGCTCAACCAGAACGGCCGCCTCACCTACATCTGGGGATTCTTCAATCGTATAGCCCTTCGGACTCTCCTTCATGGTCTCCCGAGAGCTATCTACCCAGCCCAGCTGACTCACACTTCTCAATCGACGAGAACACGACCACACTTAATGACACCCTCAGCACATTCCAGCAGCAGCAGCAGCATGGTCGGAATGCTTCTTTTGCTAGCGGACTACGCGAACCTCCGCGTAGTGATGAATTAGCAGGAAAGAAAAGTATGCCAGATCTGAGAACGGCTAAACTGAACTTTATGAAGAAGATACCAGATCTTCCCGAGCGGGCGTTTCCACCCATAGCGAGTGGGAGTAACAAAACACTCGATGACTTTTCTATACCTTCGCCTCTATCTCAACGACAAGACTCTGGCTCGTCTCTCAGCTCGGGTCCACGTACGAACAAGCACTTCGCTACACGGGAAGTCGCTCAAGCATCCCCTACTCGGGCAATACCTTCGATGGATCATGAGCGCAACTCATACTTTCGCCGGCTGTCCACTCTTCCCGTCGCCGTTATCTCTACTACCCTTCCCCCTCCTTTGATTTGCCTGATCGACTCTGCTCGGAGTATCCTCTTCGCTGTCTGTCAGGTATACCAGACTCTCGAACACTACACCAAACACGCTGTAGACGACCGTCTCGCTTCCATTCTCCTAAAAGTACTTGATCCGGCTGCCGTGGATATGTTGCAACTAATAACTTCTCTGGATCGTTTCGACGCAATGAGTAGAAAGATGCTCCCTCCTCCTGCAGTCTGTCGATCTGTGGTCGAGAGCTGCAAGGACACAGTTGCAGTTTTCGGCAAGGCTGTTGGGGTTTTGGCTTTACAGCTGAAAGTCTTGGCCTCTAAGGATGATGTCAGGTATATGAGAACGATGTTGTTGGTACTGTATGGAGCCACTGCGGAGATAGCTTATGCATGGCAAGCAATGGTGCCACACATTGAAGCTATCAGGCCACTACTGCGTGCTAAGCCATACGCGGCTCACTCTCCTACTGGGTTTTTGAATGGGACAGGGAACGCTGAACCAACTCCTGTATCTGCTCCCTCGACAACAACTTTACCATTCCAGCCGGATCCTTCTGTCCCGATTTTGCGCTCGCATTCTGCTACCGCACTCGGTGTTGGAAATGCTTCCGTAACGATAGGAAGAACTCGGACAGCACGGCGGCATGCTGGATCGTTCAGTTCCAAAGACGTTGAATTGGGCAAGTCGTTGCCTTCGTACGATGACGTGCCTAGTTTGTCCGGAGGAGTCATATCTGGCGTTGCAACTCAAACGCCAACACCGCGGGCACCCAAAAGGCAGCATCCGCCACCGGTATCATCACCTTCTCCAACCAAGAGCCCGGTGGTTCCCTCAGCATCGGTAATGCCTTTAGGAGAAGTCTCCAGATCGACACATTCACGGCATGGATCCCAGGCTTCCATTCAAGCTTCGTCATCGTCATCATCACCATCTCTCCCTTCTACCACGGCATTCTTGGAATTGCCTTCAACTTCAAGAACACAAGTTGACAAAGAGGCGCTTCATGCCGTCAAGGAGGCCGTGGATGTTGCTCCGGCTGTCTGGACCATGATGGACGAAATCATAGGCGAGGATGCAAATCTGCATGTCCGAGAAAGTTTGGAACGCGCCAAATCTGTGACCAAGCGTTTGTCAGAGCTTATACGTGCAATGCAAGAAGGCGACCCTACTGCTGATAGGAAGATCCTGCGCGAGGATGCTCACGTGTTCCTCAAGGTCTGGCAGCCCGTGCTTATTCGTTTCCGAATGTTCGTTCACTGACCCACGTTTATAGACTGTCGTTCAGCTATCCAATATAATCAAGACATACGATGGCGCTCATACTGTTTCGTCCGCTCTAAGGAGCAACATAATCAAGCTTACAAATTCTACTGAGGAATTCGCTATTCTTCTACACGTTTCTTCGTTTTCACCTTCCTCAACACCTCGACCCTATTCGCCTATGCTTAGCAGTACCAGTGGATCTGGTTCTGCGGGTCTCCAGTTTCAAGGCGGCTTCCTCGCAGCCCCGGAAGAAATCCGACTTGGCTCTAGTCTATCTCGTAGTCGGAGTGCGCAGCCGTCATCGAGTTTGAAACTCCCAGTGACACCGATACAGGATGGACCACGTAGCGCCTTGCCTACGCAGTCGTTCAAAGTTCCTCCAGTACGACGAGCCCGGACACGAGATGCTCGTCTTGATCCTGAAGGCCCAGGATGACCCCGTAATGATGCGGTACCCATCCGTTCTTTGTATATCTTATTTCTTTTACATTATCTTGGTTCTCGGGTTCTTAGTATATCTTACTCATCACATCTATATATTGCTTTGCTTTCCCATGCATATGCAACGAGTGAACGCCCCCCTTCGACATGTTAGCGACCCGCCCTAACTGCATTCCATTCCTCTATATGAAGCTCGTGGCAGCCCAATTACTCCTCGAGAGCCATTCACTTGGTGATCCCACAATATCCATTGCAATATTGTAGCAGTAGTGAACAGAGAGTCTAAAGGAAGGTAAGTTATCGCAGGTTTGCATTCTTTGTCTATCTCGCTCACATCGTATTGTGCTATAGTGTTGATCATGTTCATTGCTGATACGTTCTTCCTTCACTTGCTCGAGTGGCCATGCATGGTCGCTGGAGGTGCATACAAGTTTGAGCCTTGCCCGTCATGCTACTTTCTTCTAGCTCTTGCGATCGACTTCAAGTTTCTTCCAGTGATATTAGCTGACTGGAAAGCTGTCAGTTTCGAGACAGCTAACACTGAGAGAGAGGGGATCTGACAAAACAGGAACGTTGCGTATATTGAAAATGCGAGTATGGAGGGATACGGTGGTGGTAAAAGGTAAGGTAAGAAAAGGTCACACGCGGAAGTATATGTGATGTCACGGTCACGTAGTAAACTAGGGGACAGAGTTTACACTCCTCCCCACCCAGAAAAATTCAAACGGTCTTCTTTTTCAGCCAGTCATCTAAAGCAGCACAGTCTTCGACCTCGCGTCGAGGTAGCCAGAGATCTTTATCCGGTCCATATCCTGTCCATCGTACCAAATATTGATATCCTCGACCTCGTTTTCGCTCGTCGACAATGCAGTCGATGTCCCAGTAGTCGTCGTCGTCAATGGTCACGACGGCGTCAGGCTCTTCTAGTTCACGAGAAGGGAAGAGTTGACCGTCGTTAGGAATGTGTTTATTGAGGAGGGAGGCGTGGAAGGTAGGAAAAATGTCGGGCGAGTTGGGCATATCAAGGGTGTAGACAGACTTCTCCGGGAACGCTTTTGTAATTGTGTACGGACCATCAAATCTAGGGACAAATTTGGCGACGCGTTTATCGTCTTTCTGCACGTAGTCGCGTCGACGGTGAAAGGTGGAAAGCATCACACGGTCGCCTTCGTTGAAAACGACTTCAGGGCCCCGGTGTTTGTTGGCCTGTGTCGCTTGAGCAATTTTGGCGGCCAGCAAATTATCCTTAGCTTCGAGCAAATCGGTTTCAAGACGACGTAAGACGGCTCGGGCGCTGGAGGTATCCGTGGAGTCATCAGTAGGTGGATTGACGAGGGGTGGCAGAATGCGAGGGGAGGAGCCGGTATGTAACTGAAAACCGGAGAAACCAGTGGAGTCGTTGACGGTGTTCATCATGTCGAAGCGAACCCTGGGCAGTGCCCGAACCCAGCCGCGTTGATTTCGTTCGACGTGATAACGGAGACATTGGTTAATCGTTTTGTTAGAACGTTCGGATGCGCCGTCTGTTTCCGGGTGGTAAGCAGTGGACATCTTCAGCTTGACGCCGGTCATGGCATGTAAAGCTTTCCAGAACTTGGAGACGAAAAGTTTGTCGCGATCACTGACTATATCACGGGGCAAACCATTTTCACAATACCAGTGGTCGAAAAACAGTGTAGCGAACTCTTCGGCGGTGACGTCGGTCCGAGTTGGCACGATGCGAATGTCGGAATTGAGACGGTCGGTCATAGTGACTATACAGTCGAAACCTTGGTCGGGTGGGAGTGGACCGATGAAATCAATTGCAACACTATCGCCACGCGCGTCTGGTATAGGGAGGGGATGTAGGGGACCGTTGGGTTTGGAAGTACGGCCTTTATTCCGTTGACAGTCGGCGCAAGAGGGTACGTAAGATTTTTCCAGATCGCGACGCATGTTGGGCCAGTAGTACGAGTCGCGTAATGAACCATAAGATTTTTCAAAACCAAAATGACCGAGAGAGTCGTGGGCACACCGGTAGAGGTGTTCGCGTATATCGCCGTAACGTGGAATGACAAGTCGTCCGCCGACATACATCAATTGGTCTTTCAGCTCGAAACCAGGGACGCTTGCGTCGTTCTTTAGTAGGTCAACGCACCACGGATCAACACTATATCCGGTGATTATATCGGCAAGGAAGTCGGGGTCAGATTTAATGGTGAAAGTCGAGGCAACGAGTACAGATGGATCGGTGGTATCAAAGGTGTCTTCGGTAACTGGGATTCGGGAAAGCGCATCAGCGACGGTGTTGTCCTCGCCTTTGATGTAGACTATGTCGAAATCGTATTGTGCGAGGAACTCTTGCCATCGGCATTGGCGTCGAGAGAGGTCGCGCTGTGTGTCGAAAGACTCCAAGGTACGATGATCTGTGTAGACCACAAAGTTTGCTCCGAGAAGGTCGACACGCCATTTGGCCAAGGCCCGGACAATCGCGAGAAGTTCTCGTTCATGAACTGGATAGTTCTTTTGTGCGGCGTTGAGTTGCATCGAGTCGTAAGCCACGGGCCGCGCAGTCTCCCATGTTTCTCCAAAACTGAGCACGGCACCGGTGCGTATGTCGCTGGCATCGCAAGTTACAAAGATTTTGTTGTCGCCTGGATGTTCGTGGTCTATGGTGGTGAGACAGTCGACCCCGGTCACAATCTCTTTTATCGCTAAGAAAGCGGTTTCGTGAACGGCAGTCCAAGGCGGGAAGAACGCGTCACAAGCTTTTGTTGTGAGAGGCGTTAAGACAGACGTGAATTCGGCAAGCTTTGGCAGGAAAGCGGCGATGTAGCGGACAAGGCCGAGGAAGGCGCGAACGTCGGAGGACGTGCGTGGAGACTTCCAGTTCAGAATGCGATCGACTTTAGTAGCGTCGGGTTCAATGCCGCGGGCGGATATGTGGTGCCCTAGAAAATCTAACTCAGTAGTGAACAGTTCGGTTTTCTTTGGATTGGCGAGTAGATGGGCATCCCGAAGAGCTTGTAAAACGGTGGCCACGTTTTTCTCGTGTTCCTCAATGGTTTGCGACCAAATAACAATGTCGTCCAGGTATACATGGCAAATTTTACCAACAATCTTTTGTAAGGCGGCATTTACGCGACGTTGATGAGTGGACGGAGAATTCCGAAAACCCATTGGCATAACTAGCCACTCAAATGCGCCGCGGGGTGTAATCACAGCTGTGTACTGGATATCGTCTGGATGCATTCGCGTTTGGAAAAACGAGTTGGTCATATCGATCTTCCCCCAGATTTTCCCTTTGGCGCAGTCGTGCAAAATATCGTCAATGCGCGGGAGTGGGTAAGTGTCAACGACCGTATTGGCGTTAAGCTTCCGGTAGTCGTTGACCCATCGAGGTAGGGCCGTTTTATCCGCTTTGGGGACAATAAAGGCAGGAGACGCGTAAGGAGATGTTGAGGGCCTGATTCGCCCAGCGTCGAGGTGTTGTTGGATGAGAGTGTCCCAAGCGGCTTGATATTTGCGCGGACAGGAATATCCACGACACGCAATAATTTCGTTAGGATTCTTGAGTTTTACGCGGTGGTAGACATCGGTGGGTAGTAAATCGGTGTGTGGAAGGGCATCGAACCTATCCGCAAAGCGTTCCATCATCTTCGTGCCCATCTTCTTGAACTTCTCTTGTAAGGCTAAGCTTTCGATTCGAGTTCGGACCGCTCCCACGAAGTCAGACGGTTTGAGAGAGGAGGTCGCTTCGGTACGAGAAACGTTGGCGCGTACGGGAGGTAGCATGTCGTCTAATTGTTTAATCACGTCACGGTGTAGGTTACGGATGGTCCCCTTTTTCGGTAAGTTCGTCCGCGATGGAAGTGGCTTAGGGGGCCCCGATATTGGTGGAGGGTTCAAGATGTCGAAACCCGTGGACTTATCGACGGCGGTGCGTAATTCGTGGTCCACTACAATTCTATTGGCCTTTAGCCATGACAAGCCTACTATTACAGGTGCGCAAAGACCTGGGGCCACGATAGCGCGTACAGCGAGGGAAGTCCAACGGTGATCTGGAGACGATAGAGAAACCCGTACCCATTCTTTCAATTCTATTTGTTTCTTCTTCCCATCATTCTTCATTGCTAGTTCTACGGTTTCGGGGGAGCTGAGGCGGTGTCGCTTGAGTCCCAAACTCGTTGCGAGGACTTCATCAATCAGAACTGTAGTGCAGCCATTGTCAACCAGGGCGTTAATACGGAAGTCAGGTGAAAGAGGGCCGTCAATGCGACAGTCCCAGAAGAAATGATCCGTGTGTAATGGCGGATACACGTACTTATCAGAATATGAACCATCGTCAAGCACGCAAGAGGGAGTAGCGGTATACATTCCCACCGCGGCGACAACGTTCGAGGCGCGAGTACCTGCCGAAGTTCCTGCTTGGGAGGAGTTCTTGGCGGCGAGGGCGGCGGTCGCGTCGGCGGTAGTTACGGCGCGATAGGTAGCTGCGGCGGGAAAGCCCGTAGGGCAAGTATCAGCGCGATGGCCGGCGTAACACGTTCGACATTTGGTACAGCCTTGATGTTCGTTCAATATGGCGCGTTCTACATCGGTGATCTTAGGGAGGCGTTCAGCAATAGGAATGGTAGTGGCTGGAGTAGTAGCGGAGGCCGGAGTCGAGTTCTTGCGGGAAGTTTGGGTGCGAGTGTTTCTGGCGACCGCGACCGCAGCGCTAGCAGCTGCAGCTTCCTGACGACGATTGATAGCGAACATTTCTTCGGCCCATTTCTTGGAGTTTGCTTCAGCACGAATGCGCTCGCTATCGAGTTTGTTGACTTCCTTGATCCACTTCAAAAAGTCGACAATAGCGCTGGTCTTCTCCTTGATGCATATATGCGCGAGATTGGTGTTCAAATTGGCGTCGAGGTGGCTGCGTAAGGTGTCTTCTGTGCATTGAACAGTCGTACCTGTAAGAAGATTGTTTTTCGCACGAATTTCGTTTGCCCATTCTACAAAAGTCCGGTCTCCCTGCGACGAAGACAATATCTCTTTCCTAAGGACAATTTCCCAATCGTCTTCAAGATAGTTGGTACGAAGTGCGGCCATATATTCTGCAAACGTCCACGCGTCGATGGTATCCTGATCGCCAAGATACCAGTCCATGATGAGCGGATCAAGCGTGCCGAAAGCGATAGATTTGACTTTGTCTGCGTTGGCAATTTTCTTATGCATGAAATACTTCTTACAGCCGATTTCCCATTCACGTAGAGCGGAAGGGGTGATGATCCCAGTTGACAGCACCGGAGGTTTGGTCCCGTCGGGTTGTTCAACACGAGCGATGTTGTTATTCGGAGTTACTGTAGGCATTTCGTGTGATCTGTTGGGCAGTGACGATGAGGAAGATGATGATGATGATGATGATGATGAAGGGGATTGTATGGAAGGGGAATTGGAACGGGAGAGAAGGGAAGGAAGCGGAGACGACGACTGTGACGGTGGCGGTGACGGTGACGGTGACTGTAGGGTAAGGTGCGACTGAAGTAGACGCGTTTGTGAACGCGTTTGGATGCGGATCGAGACGGGGTTTGCGGTAGCTGAGGAAGACAGTATGGCGGAAGCTTTATTCACGTTTGTGGACGAAACGCTCGGAGGAAATATGATATAACGAAGATGTCGTTTTTTGTCCAAAAGCGGGTCCGCGGAAGTATTATCGGCGACGTTCGATGTTTAAAAAAAAGTGGAAAGCTGTCAGTTTCGAGACAGCTAACACTGAGAGAGAGGGGATCTGACAAAACAGGAACGTTGCGTATATTGAAAATGCGAGTATGGAGGGATACGGTGGTGGTAAAAGGTAAGGTAAGAAAAGGTCACACGCGGAAGTATATGTGATGTCACGGTCACGTAGTAAACTAGGGGACAGAGTTTACACTGACTCTTTGTTTGCTATTGCAAATGGTCAGTGCTCTCATCTGTCTAGCTCTGATGTTTGTTTACCCATTTCTTGTCTTCTTTGGGGACAAAACTGACAGACAGGTTGCTGCTCAAGGGGGACGCATCCCAAGAATCCCGCACCGGATGTTGTTTTTCGTGTGTAAGGTCTTGACAGGCCCCCCCTCCCCCCCCCTCCTTCTAAATGCGGTAATACTTACTATATTAGGAAGGACCCTTCTCCACCTATACAAGTGTGAAAGCTCCTCGCAAACACGATATCTTGTCTAATTTGGTAGGATTTTGTCCACTTATCCAATCACCAATTCATGAATCCCGTATTTTGCTCATATTTCCCTGGTTGGAACTTGTAATCTCGTTGTGTGATGATGAGACAGCAACTCCGAGCCTTCATGAGGACGGTAATACACCACCGGAGTTTGCAAACTGTGAATGGCCAGGTAAAACTGCAAGGAGTAATTATAAGGAGAATGTACTGCAGCCTCGGACAATTCCTGGAGGTCTGTGGGTTTCAAGAGAATGCTAATAATTAACTCCAAATGCAAAATGCAATAGCACGCTAGCCGTAATACACCACGGTGGTCGACTTGAGGGTGGCAACCTTTTTGGTGAAGGAATTAAGTGGTAGAGCGATGTCGGCATAATGGTGGATAAAGCGGCGGGTTTTCCATCCAAATGCGAGTACATGTGAGTGTGAAGACCCTTTGATTAGATTAGATCGTATCGCCACGTTCTAGCCACGTGTTGGCCTCGACATCTATTTTGGCCTCTCAGTTGCTTTTCGGGACATTCTTCTGGATACTTGAAGCTCATTGCATATCTTTTGAGTGTTTGGAAGCTACCATCTAGCTAAAATATAAATCCCAAAGGCACATGTAAGTTCGTGTATAAGGCCCTCAGACCCCCCCCCCTCCCCCCCTACCCCCGGTGCCGGCAAATGCCGATGCGTCCCCCTTGTTGCTGCTCAACATATTGTTGGACAGCAAGCTGCGACGGAATTCCGTTTCAGAAAATCAATTAACCCAGGCCATCCTTGTACATGTTAGTATTCTTCCTGACTCAAGTCTTGGAGGAGGAGGAGGAGGTATATTATACTGACGGGGTCCCACTCAGGAACTACGTACATACATACAGTTGTCGATTTCATACTTCCAGTCAATCCTAGGACGTGTGATTCTACTTCTTTCTACTTCTCTATCGGATCGTGGAAAAAATGGAGGTATCATGATCAATTGCCTCGTTTCTTGAACTTAGTACATGGACGAGCTTTGTAAAGAATCCTCTAGCTGATTGTTATTGATCATGAAACATGTTTAATAACCATGTATGTAGGAGCTTGGTAAGAGGCCACCCGAACGAATCTCGGGAAGGGACCAAGCATAAATGGTACATGGTTGTGTATGGCCTGGGTTATTTGATTTGAAGCGGAGACTCTCACGCCGTTGCCGACGTCGGTCGAAGAGCTGCACCTGGAACCAGTTGGGAACCAGGGACAGTTTATCTAGACGACGGAATAATTGTCAGATGGGGTACGAAGGTGAACACGGGGGTGACTACGCACATGGAAAGCCCGTCATAAAAAACGAACAGTCCGTACGATAGTGAACGGTGATTTGGCTGACATCGCCTTTAAGATGATAGGTATATCTTTGTTAATCGAACAAAACAAAGAGAAATCATTTGCACCGTACCGTATTGGATGGCAGCCAAAAGGCAAGGTTACAGAATGTACATCTCCTGAAGAACACGGAAATGGCTGATATGAAGATGTTAGTTAGCGAAATTGGGCAAAATGTTATGAGTATAGATCTACTCACCTCCCGCGACCCATGTACTACCCTCGCACTATCGGGCTCACTGATGTTAGTTCGCAAAGAAGAGTCGATAGGAAGGCTTTGGGTACTTAAGGGGGAGACCATCGGTTTAGGGCAGGTTGCGGAACCACGGCTAGCTCTAATTGTATGATGCGTCAAGTTGCAGATGCTTGACTATCGTGCCACTTGCAATATATTGCAGACACAAACTCACGAACCAGGAGGAGCCGAAGGTCAATACTGTTCGTAAGTAGTTAGTCCATCGATCCAAGATAAAGCTTCTCCCCAAAACACTTCTTGGGCGCAAGACTTCAACAAAACTTTAGCGCCGTCGACACAGTACAGCTGAAACGAGCGGTCAGAAAATACGGGAACTAGCAGTTTACCTGTTTTGCTTCTCAAGTACATGACGGAAGAACATGGACTGTGTATGATACCAATAGCATGACCATTAGAAAGTTCAGCACGCATTCTGCATCAAAGCGACTAGTCTGGGCACTGTGGCTCCTCGACCGGAGGGGACATTGCCAGTGGAGTGATGGATGAGGACGGTGACGGTGACGGCACCATTCCAGAGTGGCGCAATGCGCAGAAACGAAGAGGTAGTCAAACCCGACCTAGAGAGTGTCATAGCTAGCTGACGATCATGCAGATCTTCTGCCTCTGTCAAACAAATTGATTCAGATAGATAAATCGGCATGAACCACCAACGAGTCAATGCGCGCAGATATCCAGAATGTCTCGTGGCCTATCGCCCGACTGCAACTTTCCCTTTCCCCTTACTGTTCCCTTTCCCTATCCTCTCCCCGTGCATGCCACCCTCGGCGTTCGCCAACATCTTCTCTATCTCGGCCTGGATTTCTTTCAAGTTTGTTTTCAATGTTTTGACATCCTCAAATTTTCGTTGCGCTTTGGCTTCCTCGACGAACGATTCTAATAGCGCTTCTTGCTCCAGTAGAGGTTGCAGCGCATGTGCGACCGCAGAGTCAGGATCAATAAGTGGTCCCTCACCATCGTCAGCTATAGCAGGAGAAGCAGTGGAAGCCGAGCCTTTTGTTTTGGGTTTAGGTGTGGGTAAAGACTACGGAGAAACATTAGTTATCAGAACCCCAAAGATGGCACGAGGATTAATGACCTGCAAAGGAAACATGTTTTTCTGGAGGAACAGATTTGCACGAGTCATGACGGCGATTTGAACACGATCTTGGGAGCTTCCAGGACCTCCAGAACAGGGTAGGTGGCGTATTCGTTTGGAAAGAGCATCGTACTGAGCAAAGGCTGAGAGGAGACGTTTCCTAGCGGCAGACGCTTCCTTCGTTGGCTGATCTTCGTGACTGATCCTCGATATTAGCAACGACACGAGTGGATTTCGAAGTGACGTACTTAAGGCTGAGAATAAGTTCTTGGAACTGAGGGAGCGAGTCCTCAATCTCTTTCTCGAGGGCAATAAATACCTGAAGGACTTATAAGAATGACAGATAGACATAGAAGTAAGCTAGGACAAACCTCATAAAGCTTCGCAAACGTAGGCACATGCAGAACTTCCTGCTGATGCTGTTGTCGCCTGAACAGTCAATTATCCCTCAGCACTGTGGACACCTTTCATAGCCAAGAGGGACAAACTCACAAAAGGATGGGCCGACACTCCCTACAAATCCTGACACCTTTCAGGAATTTATCTTCTTCCTCTTCCTCCTTTGGTTTTATCAACTTTCCATCCTTACTTACCACGCCAGCTTGCGACCCAATACTTCCTCCCCTTCTCTTCTTTACCCCATAATCCACGCCCTCCCCGACTTCTTCGATCTTACGCGTCTTCGGATCTACTACAAATAACAAGGAACACGTTACAGGTCTTTGTGGGTGCTTCACTGGAAGCGAACAGATGATTTGCCCACAAAGCCTACAGTGGTGTTTACGGTTCGTCAGAGGGTGAAACGAGGCCCTAGAATGAAGCAGTTTGTAAGTGCGATTCTCGATGAGTATCAGAGGACTATATACTCACGCGCATAAGGGACACTTGCTAACCGACGAATCCTCCTGCCAGGGCGTGATCCTCTGTTCAGAAGCTAATATACGAAGTAAATAGATTAGAGGAATCACAGTAGAACAAAAAGACCAGATAACAAAACGTTACCTCGTGCATCGCTCTTCCCTCCCTGCCCTTGCAGCAACATACCCTTCCACAACCCACCAGCATCCATATTCTTCAGATCCGAGAGATCCAAATCGAAAAACGACGACGCCCGTCTATTCGGTGGCATACCAGGTCTTAACTGATTACTACCTTTAACACCTTCCTTCCCACTCTCCCTCTCCTTACCTTTCCCACCATCCTCACTGAAATGCAGCGCGATCAGCTTCTCCAACCTCCTCTCCAATTTAGTCCTCTCTATCCTCGCCGCAATACCTTGACCACTTCCATCAGCAGTTCCATCCCGTATAGCTCTACGCAGATCTATAAATTCATCCGTACGCGGTCTGTACACGCCTTTAGGTTGGAATCCGGGTCTGTAAGGGGCGATAGACTGCCGGTTGTGAGGGATTGTCGGCCGGTGGGCGAAAGTCGAAGGAGGGGGAGTTGTGGTAGGGGAATTGGTACGAGAGTTGGAGTTGGAGTGGGAGTGTACGCTGGAACTTGAGGAGAGGGTGGTGGTTAGAGGGGGAGGTGTTGGTATCGGTGTGGGTGTGGGCGTTGACTGGGGTGTGCTGTGACTTGAATTTGATGTAGTAGCCTGTGGTCTAAGGGATGAGGATCGTTGTGGTGGAGCGAGTTCTGCTTGTTGTGGGGCAGGTATGAGTGTTGAATGTCTTCGGTCGTGAACTGCTAGTGAGGTCATGGATGCATCAGGAGCAGCAGGCATGGACGATAATCTTCGTCTTTGGTCATTATCCGCACTACTAGTTGCGGATGTTACTGAGGAAAGGGACGTGATGCGACTGCGATCCGGTCGTGACTGTATTGCATTGGATTCGGGAATAGTCAGATAAGATATAGAGGAAGAAGTAGACGTGGTGCGAGAATGTGTTCCGGTGCCTGGGGGACGCAATGGAGAGGGATGAAAGGGAGACGTTGCATTACGGAGAGGGATGTGTCGGAAAGTGGATGTTTTCCGTGTGGGTGGGGGTTTCGGTGCAGCTACGTGTGACGTAGAAGTCGAAGAGGATGCAGACGAGGAAGGAGATCCTGGAATACTGACAGAGGAGACGGTAGAGGTAGGAGAAGACGCGGTCTGATTATGAGCCGGGTCAATAGCACCATTGAGGGGCTTGGTATCAGTATCGATACTAGTCCCGGGGCTTCTGGCTTCTTTCACAGTCTCCGTCGACAGAGGCGAAGCAGGAGGATCAGTAGGATTCGAAAGCTGTATTGATTCTGGTGTTTGGAGGCTAAGACCATTCCCATTCGAGATGACGGGCGACGTAGGAGCAGATATCGGTACCTTGATTTCGCCATTAGAAGGTGGAGAGTTCAAGACGATCGCGAGAGGAAGTGGAGATGATTTAATGGTGCCATTTGAGTCTGGATCGACTTCATAGACCAGAAGCTCCTTTTCCTTGCTCAAAGATGGAGGTGATGGCGATGGACTTGGTGTGCTGCTGACCGGCCGCGATACAGGTGGGGGAGATACATTGGGAGTTAGATGCGTATACGAGGTGCTGCGAGAGTGTCGTTTCGACTGAGTGCATCACTTGAACATCAATCATTGAATATTGGTGCCAGCAGAGTATCTCACCTTGTATGCCTGGTATGGGATATGTGGAGGGGGTGTCTCTGGTGGATCCATGTGCTAAATAGCGTGTGTCTGACGCGTAAGATGTCAGAAAGTGCTCTAGAGAAAGAGACAGTTCAAGCACGTACCACTCTAAGTGATATGCCAGCCTCTGATATATGGCCTCCAATATATAGGAATGTATGCTACACTTTAGTCCGTATCCCTGTTCTTGAATGCTGGTATATTGGAATGAAATTCGCCCGAGTGCTGTCAGTGCTTGACCGATTAGCGCCCACAGCAGCTGCGGTAGAAGGAGAGAGTCTGAACACGGTTCTGGTGGCGTCTCGGGGCTCGCCTCGATCTCAATCACCATCTCTCCTCCGTCTTACTTCTCATTCTCATTCCAAGTATACATCCTACTCGAAATGTCCGCAACTTCAGGAATAGGTGTATCTCCAGACCTCGCAGATAAATTCGCAGCTGCTATCGAGTCTAAAACAACTCGATTCCTCAAAGTCTCCATCATCAACGGTCTCTAACTATCATATATGATTTCTTTCCGAATCCATTAAGATTGAATTATGTGCATACTACAGAACAACTCGTTCATGACCTATCTATCCCAGTCGAAGGTTCTCTAGATGAGGATCTGCTCAAGTTACAGGATGATCAGATACTGGAAGACACGGTCCCGACTAACCTCCTCATCCGACTCGACAACCCCGCAGAATGGCTTGCAGTCTACTACGTCCCCGACTCTGCCAAAATCAGGGACAAGGTACGTCTCAGAAAGTTCAACGCGGTACTCGCACACAGAAACACATACTTTCCTACGTAGATGCTGTACGCCTCCACGCGTACTTCCCTTCTCAAATCCCTCGGATCGACATTCTTCACTGACTCCATATTCGCCACCTCGAAATCCGATTTGACACCAGAGGGCTATGCCGCTCACCTCAAACATATGGCAGCGCCTCAACCACTTAGCGTGCGTGAGCAAGAGATGGCCGATGTGCGTGCTGCGGAACGAGCTGCAGGGAGTGGTGGGTACGTTAGTAGCAGAGCAAGACAAAGCCCTATTGGTGCTGGTGTAGGTTTGAACTGGTCTGAGGAGGTAGAGAGCGCTGTCAAAGATCTAGGCGAAGGGGAGGATTCCAAAGTCGTTATTATTGTAAGCACTTTGGTCAGCCTCCAACAAGAAGTCATCATTGATGGTGGGGTCATAGACTGTAGATCCCGCTACCGAGACACTTGTTCTCGACTCAGTCAAAGAGATCACCGTAGGAGAATTAGCATCTGCCCTGCCACCCTCATCACCCTGCTACGCATTCTTCGCATGGCCGCATACGCACACATCTCCCCCTCGCCGTGAACTTGGTACGTGAAAAATCCTTTAGTCTCGATCAATTTCCTGTGTCTCTAAACACCAAACAGTCTTCATCTACTCCTGTCCCTCAAGCTCACCCATCAAAACACGTATGGTCTACTCTTCCGGGTCTTCCTCCACGTTCGTTACAGCCAAGAATCTCCTCTCTACATCCACCTCCACTCTCGCTACGCGGAAAATTGAAACTTCAGATCCAACAGAATTGGATGAAGGGTATCTGCGATCCGAGCTGGGTTTGGATATTGGGGGCGATGCACCAGTTGAAGAGGAGAAGAAGCCTTTTGCTCGTCCAAAAGGCCCCGGAAGAAGACGTTAATGTATATTACATTTACGACGATAATAAAGGTAGAAATCAAACTCTCAAATCCGCGTTAACGCGTATTTTCCAGACGCGACTTGATCTGCTTCGGTTTGAAATGAAGGTTGCAGTCAAACAACGGCGTTCTAACGAATTGGTTCGTCCTCATAGATGCTTCATCTCTACCAAAACTTTTCTCTCAACTTTTCCAGTAAACAAACAGTAAAACAACCCCTACTGTGACAGTCTAGTATCACAACTACCCTGGATTCAAATGGTCAGGTCGGAAAGCCCGCAGGAATGCGTACATCGGTTAGGACAAAACAAAGATCAGTCAAAAATTCCGATGCCTAGACTGTTATATGAGAAACGACCGTGTAGGTAGATGTCAGCCCCTCCGCAATTCCTTGACACGACGACGACGACACTCAACCTGCGTTCTCTGAGCCACCAAGATATTCCAGATCGAGGAACGGTGAGTATTCTGTTAATCAGACCCAGATTCCATGCAACTCCAGTCTCCTGAATATTGCGGAGGGTTCATAGTATTGCTCTTCGGTTCTAACAGCAACTGTCCTTCGGGCCCAATGGATCCTATAAAGATGTAAATTGATCAATGCCCTGCAGAACGACGAAAGAACACACAAAAAAAACACAATATTTACCGCGAGGATAGAGATTCTTCCATGAAGTTCGGAACAATTCAAGGAGTTCTGTTCTCTCTACTTCACATTCTTTGTTCCAGCTATATCTCAACAGGTCATGGCCTGACAGTGCGCGAATGTGGTCATAGAGTGAAACAAGCAACTTGGCTTGCTCTCTCCGAAGGCTTCCATGGGTGTCGCGAGTATGAGTAGTAATGAGGTTGACCAAACCGGTCGTTAAGGAGAGAAAGGTGTACCCATATGTGTTGGGTGCGGTTCTCAGGCCGTCTAGAACAGAGAATGCTATGTCGAGTTTGCGAGTCCGCCTGTTTTCGAAATGGAGCAATGACATCGACACATCCGTGGAAAGACCATACGGGCCGTACATCCAGCCAGCAAATTTAGTGAGACGGTTGATGTGGTCAGGAATATCACGATCGGGGATTTCCTTCCATAACCAACGAACTATAGCGTCGACAAAAATCTTCCGAGACTTTAATATCTTCGACACTGTGTCCAAGTCGGGCTCGGTTTTACTCCTCCTGAAGATGTTCGTTCCATCCCAACAGGTAAGACACACTGCAACATCGACCGGAGAAAATGAATTTGACGGTGAAGGACCGAGAATACGACGAAGTGCATCGTCCACTCGGAAAGAGTCAACAAGTTGGTCATCGATCAACGGATCGTTGAGCTGCCAAGAGAGCATTTCGAATACAGCAGAGAAGATAAAGGTGAAGATGGTCTTGTTTGGGTAACGAAAGAATCCATCTCCATGACGGACATACGCTTCAAGATGCGGAATCATGCTGTTCAGACCTAGGCCAAGTTCCTGTTCAGGGCCTGGGATAGTGCCAAAATATGGCCAGGCTGGCTGCCTCTCCATGATAAGTGTCAGTCCCTGCAACACATCCACCCACAATGTAATCTTGAAGTTGGTATCTAAAGAGCCGAGTCCATGGCATACACCCCAGGATATAAGCGATAAAACATCTTGGGTGGTTGGGGTACTGCGAGCCCAAATATGTTCAGCAAGAGATGGAGCTGTTTCCTTCCAGTTGATCTGGATGTCAGAGAAGACACTACGACCGGACCACCTGCTAAGACACTTCGTAACAGTCAGAGGTGCAATGGAAGAGTGTGTGCCTAGCCACTTCGTGAGGTGATTGACAAACGTAGTAGAGTCCGGGGTGGTGTCAGAACTACGGCGCTCCTGCAGGCCAGCATCGTATAAGACCGAGAAGGCCATCTCGCTGACCCTCTGTCCGATAACATTTCCATCACCTTCCGTTTCCTCGATGTATTCCGACTTGAGCATATTATTGACTATGCTCGAGAGGTCAGGCTGATTATTTACTTGATTATCAGCCTCAGTCCAAGTCTGTAGGCGAGAAAGGACTGCGAAGGACTGGATGAAGGTTGAGCGCCGAAGACGACCGACCTCCTTGAACCTGCTGTGTTCACGTTGTGCTGCGTCACGTAATGCATCAAGAAGTTCAAGCCTCTGAGAAGTACCGCAAAAGTTAAGGGTGCGGGCTAATGAAACAATTATCTCTCAGCTATACATGCATTCTAAAAGGAAATTACCGACCATATTTTTGACGAAAGCGATGCAGTCTTATGATGGACTCGGAAGCGGTGAGATTGCATCGGTAGCTGGCTTCCGGCGATAACAGGTGAACCAGTGATTTTATCTCTAGACCAGAGAGTATTGTTTCGGCGTCAGGAGGCACTTCCCGATAGAAATACGCTCTTGTCGTGCTATTCTCGCAAATAGAAGGAAACGCGGCTGCAGCCTGGTCAAGAAAATCATCGTCATGGGTTGCCTGAAGAATTGCGTGATATACACGAGCCTCGAGAGGTAGAAATTGATCGTTATCGCTGGACCCCTCCTCCTTGGCTTTCTCATCTCTCACTGGCTTGTCCACCTCCACACTGGTCTCGTTTTTCGACACCGGGTTCTCTAGATCTGGGTTTCTGAGATGGAAGAAAACACGCTTCGAGATCCACAGGATTATAGATCGCATAAGAAGTCGAATAGATTCACTCGATGATTGGATAAACTCAGAAGAGGAGCGAATGTGCGCTGAGATCCACCGAGATAGACGCGGAAATCGATGTTCAATACGTCGACTCAAGCGATAGATATACCGAGAGACAATTGTGCGAAAAGGATAATAAAGTTGAGTCCATATTTGGAGCACCTCGCATCTCTTTGAAGCGTGGGAAATAAAGTTCTGGCACCTCGAATTATTTTTCCCACGATCACCTGTAGGATAGAAAACTCTCGTTTAGTATTTCTCTTTCCTCAGTCGTTGTCTCTACCAACGTCTGAGGTATGTTACACAGTCCTTACTATACTAAGTCCTATACTGACTGTACCTAGCCTCATCCTATTGCATTAGGTACAGTTTAATATTAGTCGTTGTCTCTACCAACGTCTGAGCCTCATCCTATTGCATTAGGATTTCATTAGGTTATGGGCCCTGCGCACCAGCGCCATTTATAGAGACTGGATTCCATAGAATCTCTTATAGAAGCACTCCCACTACTCTCCATCAAATTCCCTCGAGAAACTCATTCCCATCATGGCTCCTTCTAATTCACCCGGCACGTCATCCACGTCGCACAGCTCCTGGGATCTCCCACATGGTGCCGCTACGTACTTTCCAAAGGCCGAGAGTGATCGTCTAGCAGACGAGGAAAACTACTACGTGTGGTCTATCCGTATGAAGGACGCCTTCGATGTCGTCGACTTATGGGAAATCGTCAATGGTGATGAGAAGGTTCCACCGGATTCTAAGGCCGACGAGCTTTTACTCTGGAAGAAAAAGGACAAGGCAGCTAAGTCACTACTTACTCAGTGTATCAAAAGCAATCTCGTCGTCAAGGTCGCTCACGCTACTTCGAGCCACCACGCCTGGTCGATACTCGAGACTGAATACAGTCAAACCGGTCCTGGCTCCATCATGCTCTGGTTCAAGAGATTGACCATGAAGTATGTGCCGGCCGACGGTTCTATCGCGAACCACATTACCGGGTACCAGGCAGCACTCCGAGCTCTTGCCAACGCCGAATTCCTTATCCCAGAATATATCGCCGCTGCCATCCTGATTTCGACCCTTCCATCAGATCCTAACGATCCCGAGTCATGGAGTTCCTACATTTCCACCGTCAAACTCGATAAATCATCGACTACCCTTGCTAGTGCCATCAACGGCATCAACGACGCTAAACGTCGCACAACTCCGGAAAAGACCGAGGAGCAGAAACTAGAGACTGCCCTCGCGACCCTTGAGCAGGTCGCTCGCAGCCACGGTCGACTATTTTGTCAGAACTGCAAGCGCGAAGGTCACGATACCAAGAGTTGTTGGGCCAGGGGCGGGGCGAAGGAAGGACAAGGTCCTAGGAGTAAGAAGAAAAGTGGGAGGAAGAAGGGCAAGGAAAAAGCCCATAATATAGATGAGGAGGGGGATGAAGATTCACATGTCGTATTCGAGAAATGCCTCATGACCACTTTTTCCACTTATTCTCAGCGTGAAGGCTCCCTATCGACTTCTCCGCAACACTCCCTCAACGATGAAGACTTGGCGTATTCTGCAGATACCGACCACTGCTCATCAACCATCATTGATTCTGGAACCTCCAGCCACATTCATTCTATCCGTTCCGACTTCATATCCTGCTCTACCTCTGCCACCGGAAATATCAACGGTTTTGGCGACGGTAAGAAGAAGATCGAAGGACGAGGTGAAGTTCATATGCTCGCTAAACTCCCAAAGTCTGGCAGCGCTCGTCTCAGGCTGAAGGATACGTGCTACGTGCCGAATACCTCGCCATCGCTGATCTCAGTATCGCGACTTGACGAAGCAGATTGCTACACAATTTTTGGGAAGGGTCGTTGCATCAGCTTCGACATCACCGACAACGGGAAACTTATCCGCGACATTCTATCACACGGCAAAGTTATTCTCACCGGTACCAAGGGCAAGGACCGCCTCTACCACCTCGATAAACCCCACAGTCAAAAGTCCACGGATACGTCGTACGCTGCCACCGAACCACCCCGTTCCAAATTGGAAGACCTTCACTTTCGCCTCGGACACCTGAACTACAGGTCAGTCAAGGCTATGGTCCAAAAGGGCATGGTTACCGGCGTCAAGCTTACAAAACGGGATCTCGAAATTGAACCTCCCGTATGCGCATCATGCGTAAAAGGCAAGATGACTAGAGCCTCCTTTCCACCGTCGGAGAGTGGAAAAGCCAGTCAGATTCTTGGCCGAGTTCACTCAGATCTCTGGGGACCAGCTCAAGTCCGAACAAAGGAAGGTCACCGCTATCTGATGACACTCACCGACCACAAAACGCGGTGGGTATGGAAACGATTCCTAAAGCGCAAGAGCGAAGCATTTGCCTCGTTCAAGGAGTGGCTCGTGCAGGTGGAGAGAGAAACTGGGAAGAAACTAAAGGTATTCCATTGCGACGGAGGGGGAGAATTTTTCCCAACGGTTTGGAAGGAATTCATGAAGGAACGTGGTATACGCGTCGAATTCACCTCCGCCGATACTCCAGAGCAAAATGGTGCCTCGGAACGCCTCAATCGTACATTATTCGATCGCGTCCGAACCTGTCTCATTGACTCCAAACTCCCACTATTCCTCTGGGCGCAATGTGTCAACTATATGGTCTACACCAAGAACCGTAACACCACCAGCGCACTCACCAATCAAACTCCCTATGAAGCACGCTATGGAAGAAAGCCAAACGTTTCCAGCTTGCACCGATTTGGATGCAAAGCTTTTCTCTACAATCCTGGCAAGAAGCTCGACCCAAGAGCTGAAGAAGTCATATTTGTAGGGTATGCCGATCAACAAAAGGCATATACGGTATATCGACCGGAGAAGAAGACAACCTACTCTTCCATTCACGTACGTTTCGACGACAATTCTATATCCAACCACAGCTTTCAGGCTGAGGGGGAGAATCTATTCGCCTACGACAGTCTCAAGTCAACATCCGACGATGATGACATCTGGGCCAGCCCTCCTTCTGTTCCTGCGTCGAACCTACCTCCCGTCGAACCCGTTCATCCTGCACCTGCACCAGCAGAAGTGCAACCTCCACCAAAGTCACGCATTCCTCGGACTAAACGTCCATTACCACCACCTCGTGAACCCTCCACTCGGATACGGAGACCGACAGAGAAAGCAATAGCTGGCGGCGCTATTATACCTGCCCCTGTTGCTCCTGCTCCTCCCATTCCAGAATCTAACTCAGGGGGAGATTCCGAAACTGCGTCGACTGATGGTGCAGATCCTGCTCAAGAAGCGGTTGATCTAGCCATGCTCTCATCAGAGTATGTATATATTGCATCTGGAGACATTCCCAGATCCTATCAGGAAGCTCTCACATGTCCTGACTACGCCGAATGGCAAGCTGCCATGGAATACGAGCTTAACGCGATCACCCAATTGGGAACGTTTGAACTCGTCGAATTACCTCCAGACCGCAAAGCCATCGACGGCAAATGGGTGTATGACATCAAGCATGACTCGAACGGTGTTATCACTCGGTATCGAGCGCGCTATGTTGCCAAAGGTTTCACTCAAATCCCCGGAGTCGATTTCTTCAACACTTTTGCTCCTGTCGCCAAGATCGAAAGTATTCGTATTCTCATGGCACTGGCCGCAATCCTAGACTGGGAATTCCAAGTCATCGACGTCGACTCTGCCTTTCTGAACAGCGGAATGCCTAAAGACCAACTGATCTATGTTCGACAACCTCCTGGATTCCAAAGGGTTGGAAAAGAACATTGGGTATGGCTTTTACTCAAGGGACTCTACGGTCTCAAGCAATCAGCCTATCTCTGGTATCAGAAGCTCAAGGCCATGATGATCCGTATGGGTTTCTACGTCTGCCGCTCTGATCCTTGCGTCTTTATCCGCTCATCCCCATCTGCTACCTCTATAGTCGCCGCTCACGTCGATGATCTCGGATTATATTGCAGCTCAGTTGCTGAGGTCGAACTCCTCAAATCCCAATTCCGTGAGCACGTCAACATCAAAGACGGCGGTGATGCAAAGATGATTTTGGGTATGGAAATCATTCGAGATAGGAAAGCCCACACCATTTCTCTGTCCCATCGTTTCTATATTGACACCATCGTCAAACGATTCCGACAAGAAGATGCTCGACCCGTTTACTCTCCAATGAACGCGTCTGGTCCACCTCTCTCAAAAGCAGATTCCCCCAAAACTCAGGATGAACGCGATTACATGCGGAACGTACCCTACCAATCGGCCGTCGGTTCTCTCATGCATGCTGCAGTCATGACTCGTCCCGATATTGCCCATGCAGTTCAGAATGTTGCCCAATTCATGGCAGATCCTGGTGAAGCTCATTGGCGTGCTGTTAAGCGCATCATCCAGTATCTCAAGACGACTCGAGATTATGTTCTCAATTTAGGCGGGAAATCCAACACTCTCGAAATCGTCAGCTATTGCGATTCGGACTGGGGAAACTCTCCTGACGCTCGCTCCATCTCAGGCTACGCTATACTCCTAGGTGACGGTTGTTTTGCTTATTCTTCTAAGAAACAGACAGCCACTGCCCTCTCCTCTGGAGAAGCTGAGCTCTACGCTGGCACTCATGCTGGACGTGAAGTTGTTTGGCTCCGGCAATTCCTCACCGAAATTGGTTTCAAGCCTACTGGACCTACCACTTTCCATATCGACAACACCTCCACCATTCGCATGATTGAGAAACCCGACGAGGTCAGTAATCGGACAAAGCATATCAACATTTCTTATCACTGGATACGCGAAGCTGCTGCCGCTCAAATACTGAAGCCCGAGTACATTCCGACCGAGGAAAACATTGCGGATTTATTCACCAAGCCTCTATATACTCCGCGGCACCAAAAGCTCTGCGCCATGCTGGGAATGGGTCCACGAACTGATGCTCGTTGAGGGGGAGTAATAAAGTTGAGTCCATATTTGGAGCACCTCGCATCTCTTTGAAGCGTGGGAAATAAAGTTCTGGCACCTCGAATTATTTTTCCCACGATCACCTGTAGGATAGAAAACTCTCGTTTAGTATTTCTCTTTCCTCAGTCGTTGTCTCTACCAACGTCTGAGGTATGTTACACAGTCCTTACTATACTAAGTCCTATACTGACTGTACCTAGCCTCATCCTATTGCATTAGGTACAGTTTAATATTAGTCGTTGTCTCTACCAACGTCTGAGCCTCATCCTATTGCATTAGGATTTCATTAAAGGAGAGTTCTCCGGATGCAGATAGGCATGCATCAGGGTATACAACAAAGCTACGCCGACCAAAAGGATAGCGATGGCTGACAAGGATGCAGCTACTATGACGGGAACTGAGGAGTGTGGAGACCCTATCGCAGCAGAGAAGATGTTATCGAGGAGTCCAATGAGGAAGAGGATGACCGGAATGGTGAGGATGATGGGGAGGGTCTCCAGCGCAGGTCCGAGGATGCGCTCAGCCTCCGTCCAACGTTGATGTATGTCGACGAGCATCACGTGGGGCTTGCCAGTTGACTTTGTGAGTACAGCGAGGAACGCACGGCCCGCAACTGCCAGAGCCGCCGCAGATATCTTTGAGAGCGAGGACCTGGTCAGAGGAGTCAATAAAGATTATGTTGAAACTCACACTGATGATAAGTGCAAGAGACCAATAAGCGTTGACTCGAACGTCTGATGCATCTGGCTCAAATGGAGTTGATGGGGTGATATTCAATCGTGCGGCTTGTATACCACTGATTTGTATGACGATTTCCGTGAGATTTGCGAGGAGTTCGTTGGTTCTCGCAGCTTGGTCAGGGCTGAGGTTGTGGACCGAGTCGACGAAAAAGGATGTCACGATAGCCGAAAACAGACCGACCTTCCAAGGACGGATGAGAGATATGGAGAACATGGGAGGTTTGGAAGCTACTCACAAAAACTAATAGAACGTCAAGACTGCCTCGCCAACGGTCTACTATCGCGTCGATGCGCTCCCGAGCCGATTTGAGCAGAGGATTCCATGCGCTACTGCTGTATTGTGGAACAGGCGGTATGGATTGACGAGAAACATCTTGACATGAACTAAGTAAAAAATCACAATCAAAACAAATTCGCTCAACGTACCGGCGGCTGCCTCTCGATTGTCTATGCGAGTGAGCAACTCATCTGTGCGACTGAGGCGCTGTTCTATGAGAACAAGCAGATCTATCTGCTTCTGAAGAAGCTTGTCACCCGATGAGACACTGAGGAATGATGACCGCTCAGGTTACCTATTACCTCGATGAGAAGCATTGAACTCACTGTGTGTCGGCGGGTGTGCACCCCTCAATTACTTGAGAAATAGAGTCTTGAGTCGGAACCGGAAAATCAGCGGTAGGCATCACGAATGTCGCAGAATTATCAGCATCGACCTGGACTGGAACCTCTTTCAAGATTTCCAGGGGATCAGGACCGGGTGTGTCTTCAGGCATGGGGTGATATAGAGTTGAAGTAAGACATGAAATCTGAAAGTGTTCCTTGTGGTTACTAGAGGGATAAGAGCGCTTGCTCGTAGTGTTTGAGGCTATCCGGGATCACCGTCGGGATGTCGCTACTTGCGAGTTCATGAGCATTTTATTGTGATTCCGTACACGTCCCATATCCCGTACTTTCTGAAATTGAGATTTTTTAACGATTTGTGAACGATCATGGAGAATATTAGACCAGTGGTATACTGACATCGAGTCTTTTCAACGATGCTACGACCTGACACGAATTTGAAGGTCGTTAGGCCTTTTCGAGATCCAAGTCAGCTTGTAGATTTCTAGGCCTTCGTGTATACATGTTCCTCCTTGGTTCCTCCGTGTCATTCATCCGAAAGATCATCGATGGGAATGGTGAACACGAGAGTCAGAAGCAAAAATCGTGTCGTCGAGACTCGACGCTAGGGTGCCGGGTAGAACTCGAATGTTATTAACACCTGTTATTAACAGGTGGTTATTCACAGTTATAAACAGTCACGAAGTCGACGACGGATTTTGAGGTGTTAATAACACTTTGCAGGATAGCACGTGACCTCCTGCCACGAAAATCTCACAGTCACTGAGTCAGACATCCAACGTTCAACGTTCAACGCTCCACAGTCCACAGTCCAGACTTCTCATATTTGCAAAAGAAAATTGTCCTCAATGAATATCCGTATGACTGTATTGTGTTTTTTGAGTCTCTCTGTCGTTGTCCACGATCTCGTTATGTCGGCAGACCAGGAATTCCTCACCCTAGAATGGATGAAAACTTCCGAGCCCAAGATATTCGCCAAAGCACCTACTCACGTCCATGCCGTTTTTACAGCCCTCTGCAGGATACCCTTACCCATAACAAGTGTTGGGTTTCCTCATCCATCTCTCTCAATTCCTCGATTCCTCGGATATCAACTTCCCGCAATCTCTACCATACACCCTCAGCCTCCCATTCACAGCTACTTCAGCAAGACGGCACCGGAAAAATACAGAGTTGCCAATGTAGTTTGCATACCGATACCAACCTCCGAAGTTGTCAACGAGTGTGATACGGCCCGTGACGTGACTTCGGTGAGTAGAACGTTAGAAGTCTTGAGGTTGATCCGAAGTGAGCCCGACATCGGGAACGGAGTCGGGGAGGCTGTGACCGGGCTTCCGGGAGCAGTTACGCGTACTCAGGCACCGAGGGCGGGGATCAACCGAGTATCACGCTGACACCGGGCAGTCTTCTTGTATTAAGATAGCATGCTAGGGTGTTTGTGGTGATTGTAATATATTAAGGTTCAAGTAAAATAGTACAAGTATATATACTAGGTACTATACAGCTAACAACAAGGTCCGTGTACCTGAGTCTATGGACATGTCACAGTCACGTGTTACCCATGTTATCACAGTGCCCCCCACATGTCCTAACGCTAGCGTAAACGGACCTGATCCAAAAGAGAACGAAAAAAACCGTGCACTACTTATGATTGCGACCAGCACGCTTGCCCCGCTTGCTACGCCGCGCTTCACCGTCCAGCACAGCCGCCATAGGCGCCGCCATCAAGATAGGCGGTCGCACCCCAATGCGTTCCTCCAGCACGACGCCAAACCGTGGAAACACCGAGGACGGAGCAGAGGTCGAAGCGGAACTCTCACCCCTTCCGGGAGACCGAATACGCTCAGCCAGAGGCAACGGCCGTCTCTCAGATACCGAACGACGCGAGTACGACCGCGAAGAATAAGACGGTGCAGGTGACCGACTACGGCGCCCACGCGCCCGGCCCACAGAGGGATCCCGATATGATCGACGACGAGAAGGACGCCGACTGGACCCCGCAGTACTCCTGGAAACAGTACGAGACCCTCGCCGTCGAGCACGCGGCTCCGAAGTCGAGTAATGAGCCTCCGACCCAGAGTCAGAACGACTCCGAGGACGCCCACCAGCGCTCTCACTACGAGAACGGGAACGCCGTCGGATGAACTGTCGCGCAGGAGGGGGAGGAGACGCCCTGGATGAGCGAGACGCATCGCCCTGAGTCGCAGTCCAGTCCATAGGACTGGCGGCGCCCGTCAAGCCATTCCCGAAGACCTGTCGGCTAATAGTCAAGGCAGTCCCGATCGCCACGTCGTACTCCGATTTCCCCACCATCTGGCAATGGACGCGCTGACCCAGAAGCGTCTGACCAGTCATCAGGCCACACAGGATGGCCGCACTTTCCATGCGATCAAGCTGGACATACCACGCCTGACGATGTTCCATGCGAACCTCAGCCACCTCGGCCACCGTCATAGCCACCGTGCAGGACCTCATGACATCCAGCAACCCCGCGCGCAACGTATCAAAAGATACCCTCGTAAGGTCATCCAGCCGAACAAAGCTCGTGGCTTCAAAACGCGCCATGGGAGACCGGGACGCACGCTTCGTGCCCACCGGAGAACCAGAACGCCTCCCAGAGCCAACCGCCTGACGTGGAAGAGGTGACGAAGAATGCTCCCTATCCCGAGACAAGGAACGCCGAGTCGAATAAGACCGACGCGATGACAGGGAATGGGAACGACGTGCTGAAGAGACACTGCTGGAGCGCCCGCGCCGCGAGCCCGTATTACGCCTCGTATCAAGGGATCGGCTTCGCGACCGCGACAACGCACGCCTCGGGGACATAGCTCTCCTCTTCCCACGAGAGTCAGAAGGCGAACGTGGAGGAAGCGGCGGCGCCACTGCGGTAGACGGATTCTTCCGTCCCCAGCCAGCATCCCGAACTGGAGGCACCCAACCAGGTCGCGTAGAAAACCCTCGAGACGCGTGCGCCACGGGTAAACCACGAATACCGCGAAACGGAACCCGTGGGACAGCACTTGGACCGGCCCTCAAAGCTGGACCTGTCGGCGTAGCACCAGGCGGAGAAACGACACCCGCCGCAGACGCTCGAGGACTGGAAGACGGCAAGGTGACAGCAGCAGCTCGCGGCCGCGCATCGTCAACACCAGACATCTGAACATCCCGCCCTAACGGTGGACTTCCGGGCAAACCGCTTGAAGGCCGACCCCCATCGTCATCGTCGTCGGTGTCAGATATCCCGCCAGAGCCCTGGATCTCCCAACGCTCCTTACCAGTCTTCGACAAGGGAGGTAAGAGATCTACCGAAGGCGGCTTCGCCACCGCGCCGACTGTCCCTTTAGCCGGCATCAACGTCCTGTACATCCATACCGACGGCTTGTAAGGACGCAAAACGGCATGATTGCGCTCACTCCGGCTGAAATACTTCAAACGAGGCGCCGGGCAACCGAACATCTCGCCAGAAAGCTCGCTCGTGCAACGATCAGGGTCCGAAAAAAAATATAACGTTCGCATTCGCGCCCTGTCGTACCGCACCGCGTGACCTTTCGGAGCGTGAGCATGCTTTATCATGCACGAATTATTATCCCCATCTAAATCCTCCCAAAAGATCTCCCATGATTTTCCCTTTTCCACACCCATAACCGGCGGGCATTCCACCCAGGGCATCCGTTGAGGGTCTAGTACGAGCAGAGTAGGTTCCTTGTAGGGAAAGTCCAAAATGACAGGTGGAACGGGGACGGGCGTGACAGGCGCGGCAGCCTCGATAGCTTTGTATCTTTCGTAGTAGCGCCCCCCAGGCCCATTATCCCATACATCATTGACAACGTCTCCTTTCTGAGAACCATGTATTCCGATGTAACCTTGGACTCTGGACCAGCCCTGATACCAAGAAGAAGAACGTTTCCGTTCTAGTTCAGCATAAGTGCGCTGAGGCGCGATCCAATGATTCTCACATCGCGCCAAGCCTATGCCCTGCCTCTTCTCGATATCCTCGAAGGGATTGACCTCCACTGTGAATTGCACCGTGGCTAGAGTTCCATGACAGAAGGTCGACACGCAGGAAGACATCCGATGATCTTCCACCGGAACATCGCTGACGGGGACGGGGTAATCGACGCCTTCGATATACTCGTGGATAAGGTAACATGGCGCGCGTAACGCAAGCAACCATAAACCTTCGACTTCCTGACACCCATTCATCCATACACCTATATACCTATTGTCGGCTTTTGCAATGGGCCTGACGCGTAACTCATGCAGGGTAGGGGATGGACTTCGAGCCCGACGAGCGCTCGCCATAACTATCCAAGCAACACGTATGCGCAACCCACGCTGTACGCGAGCAACTTGATCTACAGCCCAATCAAATTGAACTTCGCCCCCCAAGCTAGGTACATCTTCCATAGTTGGCCAGCGAGGTCGTTCACTCCACCAACCCGGCTCATTGGTAGCGATGTCCGATTCAGCTGCCATTAATCGATCCACATCGTTGCAGCGCAATCGTAAACCCACAGCTAGTTGGCTATCAACACTTCCCATTGTACCACCTCCGGGCTCGCTGCAAGTCCAGTGGTCCGTTAATGGCCAGTGTTCAGCCCATTCGCTCCTTTCCTGCGCTGTAAGGCTCGCAGGTCGGCGTATGAAAGCCAACCAGGGTTCTCTGCCAGAGTAACACTGAGGAGATACGGTACAGTCGAATCGACCTAGATGCCCGTCGTAACGTCGTTGATTCTGAGAAACAGGTAAAGCTCCTGACCACGTCGGATCAGCGACTCCGGGGTAGAAAGGGGTTTCAGAGCTGTTAGGTGACCACAACTCCCATCGTTGCTCATTTAAGAACACATCGCGCCCACTGTACTGTCGAAATGGAGGCAGAGCAAACAGAAATCGATCGTCCACGCTAGGTTTCTCGTTGTATCCTTCTCCGCTCCAAACTCTACAGCATGAATACCAAGCATTTATCGGAAGAGGCTGAGTAGAAGACATTTTCGAGCGAGGAAAACGAGAACGAAGAACGTGGGGTCGGGGAATAAGATACTCGCGCTAACGAGCAGCAAGTAGTAGTAAGAAAAGACTCGCGCTATCGAGCAGCAAGCCGTGTCCAAGATTCCGCGCTAAAAAGCAGCAGTACAAACGGTGAGAGTCCGCGCTAACAGTCGTTATACGCCTTGTAAGGGGAAATAATCCGCGCTGAAAGCAGCAGATCAGAGGAACAGGTGAATAATGGTTTGGCGACGTCGGCAGATTATGGGATGAAGGGGCAAAGTGGGCGCAGAAAACAAGATCTGGCGACCTCCTTTCCCAATTCAATCTTTACGTGGATCACGTGCTCGCGCCACTTCCCGCCGATCGCGATCTGCACTCTCTTGCCCCCTGTTCCTACAGGGGAAACCGCATTTCAACTGAGAGCTCTCGGTCGGAAAAGTATCAGCGCTGTAACATAGGCTAAAGATTATCTTCACTTTCACTTTTTAAAGCAATAATTCTCATTAGGATCGTAGAAGGATCAATCACGAACGCTTCTTGGCACACTTCCATGTACTACGTGCTTAATACGGCGCATAGTATCCCACAACATTGACCACCTATCCTTGCTTCCTTCACGCCACCGGTTTGAGTTTCATCGCGAGATACTCCCTACGCAAAGCAGGCGCGTTGCGCAGATCATACTCCAATACCCAAGAGTCATCTGCAGGATCAAAGTCCTTCCAACGCACCAAGTACATCCGACGATTACCGTTCTTCCGCGAGGCAAGCCTGTGACCCAGGATAGCTTCGACTTCGTATTGCTCGATATCCAAATAATCACGGGTAGGAGGTAGGATGGTACGTTCCCCGAACTCGGAAGAGGATTGATGGTACTTCCGAAGGTGATCCAGGTTGAAGACCGGATGCATAGGGTAGTTCTCGGGCATCCGTAATCGGTACACCATAGGGTTCACCTTCTCCATAACCTCGAAGGGCCCAATAGTGCGTTGAATCAACTTCCTTCCAGTACCCTTGACATCGACGAGTTCGAGAGTGTGAGGATTAACCAGGGCCCAATCTCCCACTTCCAATTCGTCCACTTTCCTTCGATGTTTGTTGTGCGCCCGCGCTTGTCGTTCCTGCGCGAGCACCAAACTATCTCTGGCCGATTTCCGATGTGACTCTAACTCGGCCACGAAACCCTCGCCCTTCTGACTGGGGAGAAAGGGGCGATCCACTCCATCAAGATGAGGGACTAATAACCCCGCCGCAGCTTTGGGTTGATAGCCCATCAACAAGAAGTCAGGCGAGTAGGAAGTCGAGGAGTGAACAGACGAATTGTAGGCTCTTTGTATCTCACTTAGCCAACCCGCCCACGAAGCTCTGTCCGTGGCCACATAGGCTCGCAACATAGTCTCGATAGTGGCGTTCAGAATCTCGGTTTGTCCGTCTGTCTGGGGATGATGGGCTGAGGATAGCGCCATTACGCTCCCGTAGTAGGCAACCACAGATTTCCAAAACGCCGTAGACCACCGCCTATCTCTATCAGCAATTATACGGCTAGGCAATCCGTACACATTAGCGATATTATTCACAAATAACTTCGCAAACCCTTCTTGGGATAATGTCTGATAAGTGGGGATTATCCGAGCATACTTAGTGAACTTGTCCACTATCACCAGTATAGCATCGAACTTCTCGTTCCCAGAGGGAGGCAGTCCCGTTATAAGGTCCAAGGAAACCGTATCGAAGGGACGAGATGGTATATGAGCTGGCCTGAGGCCACCCTGCTTCTTCCTTCGATCCACCTTGATCTTCTGACAAACATCGCAAGTAGTAGTGTATAACTCGGTATCCTTTCGCATCGTGGACCAGAAGAAGGCTTCCTGAAGACGAGCCAAGAACCGACGCGGGCCGGCGTGAGCACTCTCGTAAGGGGACTCGTGGATCCAACGCAGCACGTAGGCTACCATTGATCTAGGTACGCATAGACGAGTATTCCAGTCAGCGTCAATGAAGTACATTAGCCCGTTCTTCCCGACACGAAAATGGGAGGGAGTAAGGAGCTTCTCCGCCTTCGGGTTCTCAACTACATACTTCGGTTTGAAGTAAGAATCCAACTGGTACCCCTCGATGAATCGACTAATCAGTTCCGGTTTGATAGAGAGTAGAAGATGTGGCTGATGAGCCCATTCTTCGTCCAAGTCTCTGTCCTCTGGCTTGCCCTTGACTCCAGCAGGATAAGTCCAGTGATCACCGTCGATGAATGGTAGCGTCTCGTCGTCGCCAGTCACGTTCGTAGCAGGAGGTTCTTCCTCGCGCTTTTCAGCAGCAAGATGATCTTCCTCCTTACGTTTCTGGCCCCGCGTCTGTAATGCGAAAGCGTACTTGTCAATCGTCTCCTCAAACCACCAAACCGAGAACACGGCTCTCTCTGCCGGTGCAAAGAGGGCCTTGTCCTCAGCTCCTTGCGCCGTGTATTGCTTATCCTCATCCGGTATAATCGTTTGAATATCGTCCCTGATAGGCGAATCGTGCGGCGGTACCCGTGGAAGTCGCGACAACGGATCTACGTTGGAGTGTACCTTTCCTGGCCTGTGAATGATCTTCAATCCAGGATAAGCAGCGTAAACCGCCCCCCACGCCGCGAGACGCCTATTGGTATTCTCATAGACACGCGCCCACTGAAGGGCAGCATGATCGGTAACCAGAATAACTGTCTCACCCTCGATGAATGGCTGAAACTTGACAAGCGCCTCCTTCGCGCCCAACGCTTCACGTTCCGTCGCACTGTAATTCCGCTCAGCAGACTTCAAAGTGCGACTCCAGTAGCAAATAACCCGTTCCACGTACACCACCGTCTCATCCAAAGTGTCCGCCCAACTGCCGCCGCCGACTGGCCTCTCCGCGTCGATGATCTCCTTTACAAGGTTGACCACCAAAGATGGTATAGGCAAGCCAGCATCCCAGGCGCGCTGCAGCTTGTCGTACACGGCGGTACCCTTCAGATCTCCCACTGATATGGGCTGCACCTGCTGCAAACTCGCTCCAAGCGCGAAATCAGAAGCATCCGTGTACAGGCGATAGGGTGTTCCCTGAACTGGATGACCCAGCACCGGCGCCGCGGCCAACGCGTCTTTTGCGCGTTGAAAGGCCACTTCATGCTCCGCGCGCCACAAGAACTTCACGCCTTTCTTCAACAACGCAAACAGAGGTGCGGCAATGAAAGCATAGTGAGGAATGTAGGACGCAAAGTACACCACCATGCCCAGAAACTTCTGAAGCTCATTGACGCTAGTTGGGCGAGCTAAATCCTGAATCGCGCTGACCTTCTCCTGGTGGGTAGACAAACCCAAACGAGAAACCTTCTGGCCAAGCAGCAAAATCGAGGAGTAACCGACGAAACATTTGGCTGGCGAGAGGGTGATCCCCGCGCCCGCGATGGCACCGAGCACCCGATCCAAATGCACCAAATGATCTTCCCAAGACTTAGAGTAGATGACAATGTCGTCAATATATACCAAGGTGAAAAGCCAAAGGAAAGGGGACAACACCCCTTGCATTATTCTCTGAAATATGGAAGGCCCATTGCGCAAACCAAAAGGCATGCGCCGGAACTGCCACAATCCAAGATGAGAACGAAATGCAGTCTTCTCCTTTTCACTCTCACCCATCTCCAACTGAGTGAATCCGGCGAGAGCGTCGAAAGAAGACAGAACCTGAGCACCCGACAAGGCCTGAATGATCTCCGTTTGACGAGGTATCGGGAACTCGTCCGGAATAGTCTGCGCATTCAATTTCCTATAATCAATGACGCACCGAGGCTTCCCGTTACGATATACGACCACAATCGGGAAACCCCAGGGACTGGTCGAAGGCTCTATCACCCCTGCCTCAAACCAAATCTTCATCTGCTTATCAATGACCTCTCGCTTCGCGGGAGAAGCGGTGTACATAGGTACCGATATCGGCTGAGTATCAGGGTATAGGTTGACAGGAACTTTGGCTTCGACGTGGCCCAAACGGCCATCGACCCCGAAGGCTAAGACATTCTTACGCAGCACTTCCTCCAGACGAGGACGTATACTCGAAGGAATGTCCGGCCCAAGATTCACCAACTTAGTAACATCAACGCCCATCTCCACGTCGTCAGGGACCGCGGTAGTCTTAGGTCCCCAGTTCTCGTCCCCTTCCAGCATATCATCACCTGTAGGAACAAAATCATGACGAGGTGGAGGGGCGGTACTAAGATCCTGTGCCTGCATCGTACCCTCGACCATTGCCTTCAAAGCATCGGCGGAAGCCGCATACTTAGCCCACTCCTCATCCGTAGCCGGAGCATCCAACTCATCAGCAGGATTGACCAGATAACCCACTATGTCACCCGCCCTGATGTACCAAGGGCGAGTCGTTGGATTAGCAATTGGGAGGTAAGGTGTTTCGGAGTTAATCCAGGTCGTAGGAGCCGCCAAAACAGATCCTTCCTCCATCCCAATGACCACCTTCTCCACGAGCCAATCCGAACGTCCCTCAAAGTAAGAGGACACCCGAACATTATGAACCGAGCCGGCTGCAATGAGGACGTCCTCCTCTGCAATCACAGAAGGAGGACCATCATCGCGCCCCAACTCTCGGTCTTTACGTCGCGCACGTACAGCAGCTTTGGCGCGGACGAAAGATTGACTAGTGTCCGCGTGGCGTATTTCGAAACCCAAATCCACCGCGGAGGCTGAGGAAGCAGGGATAATACGACCTGAATTCCCAACATAAACCTCGCCCCGCCCAGATGCGTAACGCCGTAGACCCAGCTCGTAGGTAACCTGAAAGTCCTCTCCTAACAATAATGGAACGCGCATGTCGCGCACCACATAAGCTTCCAAGTCGAAGGATACCACGGAACCATCCCGAGCAGCAGCAAATAACTGGGTCTTGACATACCCAAGTACTCGCGCGTGCCCAGTAAGATGATACAACTTCATCCTGATACCCGGCTTTGGTTCACCTAAGGCAGATATAGTCTTCCAGTAATCTTCCGACATCAAAGTTATATCCGCCCCAGAATCCAGACGGGCCTGAACAGGGGCAACATCCAAAGCGTGAACATTAGCCTTGATATGCAGAGCCCGCGTTCCCAGAGATGCAT
This sequence comes from Sarcomyxa edulis, assembly GCA_009761415.1. Taxonomy (NCBI): domain Eukaryota; kingdom Fungi; phylum Basidiomycota; class Agaricomycetes; order Agaricales; family Mycenaceae; genus Sarcomyxa; species Sarcomyxa edulis. Next base: position 810,380 of record QUOL01000010.1, read on the forward strand.
AACCCTCTGGAAAAGATCGAGCCTTCCGCGCAGGGAACACAGTACCGAGCACTGGTTCGGCCTCCAACTCGCGATACCCATTCCGCCATCGCCGACGTCGTTCCTTGTGAGTCATACCAGTCCTCTCAGGCAGAGCTCTGTGCTTGCCCTTATCTTCAAATTGCACCCTACGACGAACGTTACGGTTCAAGCCATAGTATGAATGCTTAGCATGAAGCGCAAAGGCACCTGTAGTCTTAGCATCAACCGTGAATACCTCACGAACCCCCACGGGGTGGAACTCAGCGTCGGGATCCACAAGGTCGTCAATGGACTCATTGAACTCAGAATCGGAATCACGAGCCGCATAATCGTCAAAAGATTCATTAGTCTCAACCAACATAGCTAAGTAAAGACGATCTTGTTCCTCCTCCTCCGCCTGATCCATGTCCACATAGATAAGATTGGCGTTGCGCAGAACGTTCCATTTACCGTAATGAGGACAATCCCGCGCAAAATGACGAGGGCTGGTACAGATGAAACATACGCCGTTAGGAGGCTTATTGCTAGACACAGAGTCGTCGCGAGAAAAGCTGTAACCATCTACAGTCTTCCCCTCAGGCCAAGGTTTCTTGATGCCTCCTCCGCGGCCAGCACCACCTCCGCGACCCTGACCGCCAGGCCGACCTCTGGAGCGATCAGCACCTCTAGGCGTCGTGCTTCTATCTGCAGCAAAAGCCCACGTCTTTCCAGCGGGAGCATCGTCTGAATCGGACTCATCGTCGGTCGGAGGGCCAGCACCATCCGCCCCATCAGCTACCTGCGCGTTGCGCCTGAAATTGCTACGACGAAATCCCGTCGACGGAGCACCCATTTGATTCCTCAACTGCTCGCCCGTCACCCATAAAGAAAGCAAGGCCAGCGTAGACTGAGAGCAGCGCTGTTGTAATTGATAAATGAACGGACACGTCTGTTCGTTGAGGATGGCAGCCCATTCGACAGGTTGAGTTCGTAGTATGCGAGCAACTGCCATGCTCCCATCAGGCTCCTCGAACAGGAATGAATGATATTTCGCTCTGCGCTGAAGGAAATCCAAAGGCTCCTCAGTAGAATGACCTTTCTGACGGAATCGCATTTCCTCAAATTCGAAGGTACGCGCTTCTATCCAAGTCTTATCCATGAAATGGTCGCGCAACGCAAGCAGCAACGCATCCCAGGACTGCGAGATGAAATTCTTGTCGGCGTCAGGAAGCATATCCCACCAATGCAAGGCTCGATCCGTCCATTTAATGTAGGCAATCTGCGCCAAACCTTTGGCCATTTCATCGCTCAGTCGTGCCAAGTTGGCCATCTGAGATATGTAAGGTATAATAGTGCTACCTTGACCGTCCCAGGCGGGCAAGGAGTTGGTGCTAATCTTCCGGTTCAACTGCCACGAATTCCAGACCTGCAAAGCTACAGAGTCTGTCACTGGATTGCCGAAAGCGTCAACCGGATGATCTCCAGGGGGATCGCCGCCGTCTCCACTCCCAATAGGAACAGGAAGACCACCTCCACCGCGTTTGACACTTGACGCCGAAGTGGAGGTGGAACTGGAGGGACGTGATGACGGAGGAGATGCTTTCGCTTTGGCGCTCGGGAAAGTCACCTCGCGGTTAGGGATGGTTCCAGGTACGTTCGTCTGGAAGATGTGACTAGTCCAACCCGAAAGGTTGGCGCCAGGACGTATCAACGATGGCCCCCCAGACGAAGCAGATGCAGCAACTGAGTCGCGCTTCTGCAAGTCTCGGACCTTACCAACGCCTGGAAGGGAGCTAACCGCGTGAGGGCCCCCCAAAGTGGACAGGCTCTCCGGTTGAGCAAATCGTAGACTCTTGACTTGAGTCGTGGATAGAGGCAAGGCAGCAGAGTTGCGAGAACTGACGCTGTTCGTAATGCTACGAGCAGGAGGATGGGAGAGGGCTCCCGTAGGCCAGAAAGGAGATCGGTACTGAAATCCTTCCACTTCTTCACCCTTGTAGAAATGCTCGGGTACCGACTCCAGTCCAGCGACTAGACCAGATTTGGCTTCTGAATCAATAGTGTTGGCCATCGCCCCATAATCGGGACGCGCCACTAGCTTAGCTAACTCATGCACAGGATTTCCCGTACCGAAATCCGAGCGCACGGAAGACAAGGTAGAGTTAACAGAAGCAACGAAATTGCTTCCCAAAGCGACATTGTTCAACTTCTTGACTTGCCGAAGGTACTTCAGGACATGCCCACGAGCGGACCATAAACGCATCTGCAGAACTCCGTACGTGGTGAGTATCTGCTTCCGATCCGCATGTAACTCGCATAGCTTCAGAAAGGCGAAGTTAGGATCCAGGAAGAAGACCTGTTTCTCGTCCAAGCCCAAGTATTGCTGGAGAGCTAGCAAAATCTGAGACATGGCGAGGACCTGATGTGCCAACTTCAGTAAGCGGTGAGCGCCTAACGAATAGTACTTCGTTTTCGTAGTGTCGTGAGGGTAACGAAACGCTTCCAACTCATGCTTCCTGGGTCGTATCTCCTGAAGAGCAGTGATAGAGTCGCCTAAGTCGTTCCAAATCATATCCTTGTGTTTGCCCGTCCAGCGAGTAACCGCATCGCGGAGTAGCATGGACTCGGCCACTGAACGACCAGGCATCATGCTGTCGACAGCTCCGTACTCGGTCAAAGGATCGGCATCGGTGAGGGGATCATAGTAAGGGTGGTAACGAGCTACCGAGGCCTCGATAGGTTCGTCCCGGATGTTCAAGTCCTTGCAAACGACACTGAAGATGCGTGGATATTCGCTCATGATCCGAGGGCCTTGCAGCATTTCAGAAATGGAATTACTGTAGAGGACCCCCTGATCGCCCTTGTTAACCGTATGACCCGACTCCTCAGAAGATCCTGATGTACGGAAAAGGTCTTTCAAAGAAGGAGTAGCGGACTGAGCGTAAGACGGATTATCGAGGTCTCCTTCAGGGGAGGTAGTTCGAGAAGGAACAACAACCTCCTCCTGAATTTCCTCTATAGAAACTGCAGGATAACGAGATTTGCCTTTGGTCTTTGATATAGTCTTAGCGCTCGTGGTCGAACTGACTGGCAGGGTACTAGTCGAATGATGATGAGTAGGCAACGCGCTTACAGCAGCATCAGGAGAGGTCGGGAGGGAAACGTAGGCAGATTCGTTCGTAGCGACGGACGCGCTGCGAGCAGCATCGTGATGTCTGGACGAAGTATGACGAGACGCGCTACCAGCGGCATCCGTAACAGATGAAACAGAGGCGGACGCGCGTGAAGCAGCATCATAAGGGTAACCGACAGGAATAGAGGGAGCTAACGTATCCGAGACAGAGGCTAGAATAGACGCGCGAGGGGCAGCATCCTTGGCGGAGGAAGCAATGGAAGACGCGCGAGTAGCAGCATCTTTGGAGCGTTTAGGCAGGGATGATACGAAGGTGGTCGACAACGACGACTTGGCTTTTGTAGTCGGATTCACCGGAATTGAATGGTTACTATCAGGGGGAAGACTCCCTTCTGATTCAACGGGGAGGGCAGGCGACGCGCTAGAAGCGGCATCTTGGGATTTAGAAGACAGTACCTCGCCCTTATTGTTACGAGGACGAAGGTATGAAGATGGTAGGGCGGGTTTGGAGAGTTTGGGTAGGCTAGCCGGTTCTCCCTTAGATCTGGGAGGAACCATGGGGGGAGGAGGATGAAGGAGTTGTCCTCCGATTCCTCCTCTGCCTTTACTTATAATCTCCTAACACAGTACTCCATACCATGTAATTCCCTTTCAACTCGACGATCCTCCTGTCGCCACGTTTTAGCAGACTGAATGTTAGTAGGCAGTGATCAACTCCGCCTTTTGATCACAAAGCGATCCACCCAGGGGCTACTATCGCTCATGAGTGGATATTGAAATCCTCGTCGAGATCGATCGACGGGAAGGCTGAAAAGGATCATCCTTGTCGTAGCTTATGGCCGGCTCGATTGCACTCTGAAGAGAATTGACCTTGCTGGTCCTTCTCGAGGATTCAGGAATTTTCCGCGCATAAGAGCAGCAGAGCAGAAGCATTATCCGCGCTGAAGCAGCAGATAATCAAGGGTATCCTTTTTTGAGTAAGAATTGGACGATATAAATCGTCCGCTGGTAACGACTTGAACTCCATCTCCCGGTATTTGGAATGCGGAATGCAAACGATCGAAGTCAGCGGTCGGCTATTCCACTTAAAGGTACGAGGGAAAAAGGGGGGGGAATAGCATAGCAGCAGCAATACAACCGCGCTGGGAGGGGAGTTTATCGGAAAGACTTCCAACTACTAAGGTTGAAGTCCACGGTTCTGGCACCATTGTGATACGGCCCGTGACGTGACTTCGGTGAGTAGAACGTTAGAAGTCTTGAGGTTGATCCGAAGTGAGCCCGACATCGGGAACGGAGTCGGGGAGGCTGTGACCGGGCTTCCGGGAGCAGTTACGCGTACTCAGGCACCGAGGGCGGGGATCAACCGAGTATCACGCTGACACCGGGCAGTCTTCTTGTATTAAGATAGCATGCTAGGGTGTTTGTGGTGATTGTAATATATTAAGGTTCAAGTAAAATAGTACAAGTATATATACTAGGTACTATACAGCTAACAACAAGGTCCGTGTACCTGAGTCTATGGACATGTCACAGTCACGTGTTACCCATGTTATCACAACGAGCTCTTAAGCCTAGCTGGTCAAGCATGGGTGGATGGAAGCCGCTCTATATTGTACGCGCATACCGAAGAGATCGGGCTCTATCCCTTCTGGATCTTGTCTTTTTGGAACGAGATAATCAAACTCACCCCCGCTATGGCAGCTTGGTCTGCTGCGGATTTGTGGTTATCACAAAAGTCGAAAGATCCAAAGTCCGAAGTTTGTCGTCACACTGCGGACGATTTTCGCACCGCCTTGTTCAGCCTCTGCTGGGGTGGCGTAATTCACGGATTTACAGACTCGATTCCTGTCTGTTTTCTATCGACTTATCTGTCACGAGAATGGCTCACAGACGAACACATCAGCCTGATGCTCGACATCCTTCAGCATCGAATCTCAGCAGACCCAGAGCTTGCTCTCCGCCACTCCATATGTAATGTTTTCACTTCTAGTGTTATACGACGCGTCCACGGGGCTGAACGGCATGAGAACTACGGCTCCGAAAGTCGTCATCGTGATCTATGGAGGATTGGGGAAGATTTGGCGGCTGCGAAACGCGATACTGCAGCCATGATGGTTCATATCAACACGAATCATTGGACTGTTGTTGTTGTTGATGCAGTGAACCACCGCGTTGAATACGGTAATCCAGTGAAGAAGGCCATCTCGCTGACGCCGCCCCCTCCGCCGTCTTGGTTGGTTGATGCTGTGACATGGTGGTTATCGCAGCACTTCCCAGATACATCCTTCGTATGGGGTGACCTTCCGTGTGATCCTCAAGAGGACCAATTTTCTTGTGGGATACGCGGAGGTCACATCTTGGGGCAGTATTACTTCAAAGATTCGGATATGGACCCCCATGTCGATGTTGCTCGGATGAAACTGGGCATGGAGATCATTCGTCGCCATCAGCAAGCTGTAAGTTTCTCTCTATTCTGATCTGTATGATACCGGAATTGACACGGTTGTTGCAGCGTCAGTTGTTTTTGGCTGCTGCTGCCGCGAATGCCATCGTTGTTGCAGCTACATTACCTACACCCTCCGATTTTCTCCTTAGAGATCCATCAGCCATGGAATCTCGCCCATCTACACCTCCGAATCAGTCCTCGAGTGATCTTACGACGTCGTTCTCTGCTATGAAAGTTACGCCAAAGCGTCATCGTTCCATTTCTTCGAGTCCATCAGCCGACTCCCCTCTTTCTGTTACTGAGGGTCTTTTTACTCGAGTAGACTCAAAGCGACGCATTGAAGTCACCTCCCCATCTGGATCACCCAAGAAAAAGAAGAACCGCAAGGACACCTACCCAAAAATCGAACCGTTCGGCATCTTCACTTCGACTGCTGCCGCCGCGACCGCCCAAAAAGTCAAAGGGAACGTGAATGTCGGAGGTTCTGCGGTGGAACCTTCTGGTTCCAAATCTAGTGCTCCACACGGAACAAAGGTCAAAGAGAAAAAGGCCAGGCGAAAAGCAAAACAGAAAGCAAAACATGTATGTGCCCATTCAATGTCGATTTCGATAGGTTGCTGACATCATAATGTACAGAGCGATTCCGAGGAAGAGGACACAGGCCTACATGACCTGTCGGATGACGAGCAAATTGTGAGTCTGACCGGTCGACCGCGCACAGAGCTTCTCGATAGAATCACCATCCCTTGCCATGTCCGGAGCAATCCTATCAAGAAAAGGTATCGTTGTGCTGGTACAACGTGTCTCAAGTCCTGGGCAGCTCCGTTAAGTCTTGCTCGTGTTCTGAAGCATTCCGGCCATTGTTCCCTTCTACCACCCCTTGATCGCGCTGATGCTAACGCGTTGATGGGTGATGGAAGTGTTGGCGAGCGGATTGCAAGACTTGAAGCCATCCTTGCAGAGGCTCCTAGTACGACACAGATGCGGGTAGACTCAGATCTACCAGAGGTTCAGCCAGTCAAAAATACGGCTACGTCAAGCTCTTTCAAATTCGACGTCAACACATATCGCGCGCCTGGTCTCAAACTACTTCAAGCAAGAATGGATCAGGCGGTAGTCCGTCTCTTCTCAGTTGCAGGACTCGCACCAAGTATAGTCGACTCCAAGGAATGGAAGAATCTTCTGGGGGTCGCTAATTCTTCCATTCGTCCAATGTCGAGTTCGACTCTTGCAGATAGCCATATTCCCGGCGAAGCGGCGCGTATTCGAATCCTTTCCATTGAGTATCTCAAGACCGTGTTTGACCTTACAATAACCTTCGATGGTGGAACGACTCAATCCCAGCAGTCGGTCTATACCATCCATTTCACCACTCCCGATGGCCGTAGTTTTCTTATCGAAGGAAATGAAGCTTCGGCCATCAGCCACACCGGCGAACATATTGCGGGTCTCATCCTTAGGGCGATGGATATGATTGGTAGGACCCATTTTTCTGCAATCGCATCCGACAACACCGGCAACACGAGAGTCTGCCGCCGACATGTCTGTAACGTGGTGGCGACACTGATCAACATGCTCGACTGTGTCCATCACATGAGCTTAGTGTGCAAAGACCTATCCAAGCTGCCAATCTTCGCCGATGTAAGTCCCAAATCAGAGTTCTCTCTACTTGTCTAGCCTATATTCACATGTCTACAGATGATAAAGCAGTTGCGGGCTACAATTACATTCTTCAGCAGTTCTACCTTCGCCAAAACACACCTTAACGAGGAACGTAAAAACATGGGTATCGGTCGTGGCCTCGAGAAGATTGGCAAGACCCGATTCGCTACGTTAGCCATCTCCGCAATCGCATTACAACGAAACCTCGTACCCATTCGGAAGCTTGTCACATCCGAGACTATCGAAATTCCCGTACGTTTCCAATCTGCTACTAGAATTTAGTTCGTCCGTGATGACCCTTTCCTTCTTCAGAAAAAGACGGACACTCTTCGTGATGTGAACCATCTTTTCATCTACGGAAGTCATACCGGGATGCAGTTTGAGATGAAATTGGTGCAGTATATAAAAGTACTGACACCTTTCGTAAAATCGATTGCCTGCCTCGAATCCTCTCAAACAAATCCAGCGGATGTTTATCTCTTTTGGCTTGCCTCCATGGCCAGTCTGAAGCGAGTCCTCGATGATCCAGCCAATGGCATCAATGTCGAGGATGCTGGATTAATCCGCGCTATCGCTAACAAACGTTTCCGCGAGATTCTAGAAGATGGACCCGCTGAGGACTGTTATATCTCTGCTTTTTTCCTGGATCCTCGTGAGTTTCTCGTACCGTAGTCTTGCGATGTCGCTGAAATTATATGTTCAGGCTATGTTCATAGCAAAGTCTTGCGCAAACTCAATCCGCTTGAACTGACCATCCGAATCCCTGCTTCGAAACCCACGACTTTGAAATCTTCCGAAAAACATCCCAAACCCAATCAAGCTATCTACGACCGTGTACGAAAATATCTTGGAAAACTTCTCGAAGCAGAATTCAAGAGTCACGCCCATCCTGTTCTGTCGGGAATGTCGTCCAAGCAAGTCAAAGAACATTTCACCCGGCAGTTCGACCATTATTCGCGGCTACAGTACCCCTTTGACAAGCCTCTCGCAGCTGGACAATCCGTTCTGTCATGGTGGCAATCACTTGTGCCGAATGTGGATTCTGCCGTGCTCGCCGTATGTTGCTCTTGATCTCATTTCATCCCGTTTTCTTACCGTCTTCATCAGTCATTAGGGAGGAAGCTGTATTCCATCAAACCAACATCAATGCCAGATGAACGCACCGTCTCCGATTTCACAAGAATCAATACTCGTTTACGTTCTCACCAAGAAGTCCGCACCCTTGTTGATATGACTCAGATCCGACAATGGGAGCGGTACAATCCTGAGGTGTGTCTTCGTCGTAGCCAGCATGGGATGGGATTGTTATACTAATCACATTTTCGCAAGGTACTCGAAAGCTTCGAACGTCCGACCGTCAGGTTTTGTGATTTGGACCAGGATATATTTGGGACCCCGGATGGTGGGAAGACACCCGTCAACAAGAAGACCCGCAAACTGGAGCGCTCAGTTCTTGTGATTGAGGATGACGACGAGGGAATGGGGCGCGAAGAGATCACGAGCGACGAGACTAAAGAGTGGATGGATGAGCCTCTCGACGAGATCAAAGGGACAGCTAAGTTTGAACTGGAAGCTGACTTCGATCTCGATGCTCCGGAGCTGACTGATGTTCTTGCTGATACACCTCGCATCGACAAGGGCAAGGAGAAGGCTGCTGATGTAGCGCCGCTGGTGAATTCGAACACGGCAGATTCTGATGTAGAAGATGACACAGTGGCCTGGGAGTGGTAAAGGCTCTACTACTATTACTGTTGTACTCTACATTCATACTAGTTCCCCCTCCATTGAGAACCTTTTGTGCATTTACGACGCTACTCTTGAGTCTTGAACAGCTTTCCGCACCCTGGAGCCTAGCACGTGATCACGACACTCAGGTGTTAAAAACGGTTAAAAACATGGTGATTTCGAAAATTTTTGCCTGCGGCGCGTTTAAAACCCGCAAATAACTCGCGGCGAGTTAATCCCCGTACCCTACTCGACGCGCTCTGAATCTCTAAGCTCGCACGTGAGTCTGTGACGTCACTGCAATTCGGCCGCGTGACTGGCCGGCTTCATCTCGATTCTCGATCACACTGGCAGGATTGCTCTCCTCCTTCACCTAGATCTACCAAAATGTCGTCCGGTGCAACAGCACAAGTACTTCTAATACACTCCCCATTCTATACAGTGCGACTCTAACGCATATACGCTCAGGATAAGACCTTCAAGTCGAAGGAACAAGCAGAGGAGGCACGATATGTTCACGAGAAGGCAAGTAACAAGTCCATCTACCACTCCTGTACTTAGGAATTGACGACTGGCCCTACCTTTTCATTCCAACTGCCATGACTATTACCACTACCAGGAGCAGGCCCAGCTGGCAGCTATCCGTGACCAGCTGAAGAAAGACGAATCATCAGCTGAACCTGCCAAAGCAGACCGAGACCGTGATTTTGAGGGAGGATTTGGCGGACAGGAAGATCTGGAGGACAGATATGCAACCACCAGCGGGGAACATTAGGACATACGCATAAACTGGATGCGAGATGGAAGAGCAGCTGCTTCATTGACATACAAAGACTATGGCGGTATCATCTTACCCCAGAATTAAATCCCAGAAACCCAGTCATTGTACAATATATATAATGCTATCAGTACTTCGAAACGAATGTGTTGTATGACACCAAATAGTCCATCAGGCCTCAGCAGGGTCCGTGTATGTGATAAGTAGGATACGACCGAGTAAGGTAGCGAACGAGCAGACAGACTTGTGGCCGAAAAAGAAAAAGGAGGCAATGGATGAATGATGGATGGGGGGGGTAAATATATGTATGCGCTGGACTTTTGACAACAGAAGAAAATCCTAGAAAGAATTCATCACCAAACAGTCTCTAGAATCAAGTCAAATGCCAAAAGTCAAAAGTCAAAAAGTCAAAAAAAGTCCAAGTGTCATGCAACAGACGGTGGCGGCGTGATGAGGGGATTTGCGACGACGTCAAATTCGGGCTGTTTCTTGACGATGACGTTCCTCTTCTTCGTCGTCCCGGCGGAGCACAGCGGTGACGGTGGGTCAGATGCAGTGTCCACCCATGGATCGAGATAACTACAAGTCGCGATATCAACCATGAGACCAGCATTGTCCGAAGGGTTCTCCCATCCATTGCCTACGCTAGCTGTAGCAGTGATAGTAGCGCCACTCGTAGCAGTGAAAGAGGGACCAGGAAGAGTAGGTATCGTGCCAGTAGGTGTATAGACGGGGAGTAGACTTGCAGAACCACCGTTGCTGATAACAGGTGGTGGCCATGCGAGAGACGACGATACAGAGGCAGGGATGCTGCCCGCTCCGGCGCCACCAGTCTGCCATGCGCTAAGAGGCGGTTGCCAAGGGTTGGCATTCGAACATTGGCCGTCTGCTTCTCGAGGATCCGTGGGCATCCACCCGTTGTCGAGACCAAGTTTGTAAGACCAGGCAGGAGCTTCGACTTTCCCTGTAACACTTGAATTGCCAACTTTCCACGTCCAGAAGAAGTAGTTCTGTTCAAATCCCAAAGTCAGCGTCTATCATTTCGGAACTTGGTACGATTAATTTCACGCACCTGTAGAGCATCCATACTTGCCAAAGCAAAGTTCTTGATAGCCGTCTTCATGCCACTGTTATAATTCTGCCAATCTGTCCAGGGAGTGCAGCTTCCAAGATCTGGGAACGAACCCGCTACATATGTACCATCGTATCTTACTCCTTGACCAACACCGTTAACCCATAGCCCGCAATCCGTAACAGCGTTGCTGAACTCTCCGGCAGTGGACATACCAAAGGCCGACATGGATTTATTGACGCTGGCGCCCCATGCTGCACAAGGAGTATCGGCGTAGGTCGACATGGCTGCAGTGGATTGAGTGGTGAAGCATAGGTAAGGATGAGTGTCAAGCGAGATTCGGTCAGCTTGAGGGAGGAAGCCTGCCCAGTCATTTCGAGAGAGGAATCCATCGTGATACGAGATGAATGGACCGTTGCCTTTGCCAATACCACTAGCGGTTCGGACGATTTCGTAAGCTTGGAGATAGCTGGTGACATTTCGAAAAGTTAGCACGAAATAGCACATCGGATATGTTTGACAAATAGAACTGACTATCTTGATAACGCGTCTTGACCTACAGTATTTCCTTGAGGTTCGTTTGTTATCCCAAACATAGCGACAACATCGCTGTACTGGGGCTGTGAAATAAATTCTGCGAGAATCCTGATATAATCCAGTGAACGTTGAGCGTTCGCCAAACCCATAGGACCGTTCAATACGTTGATTGTTCCTAGGCGTCCAGAGTGGTTCCAACCGTTCTGACTACCGGGAAGAGCGTGGAAATCGAGGTTGATTCGGATACCATATTTACGGGCCCATTGGATGGCTTTGAGGAAATAGCTAGTCAAAAAAAAAAATCAGAATCGGTGAGATGAAGTCATAGAAGGGCGCGACTTACGTCCATGAGGTTTTCGCAAGGAATGGTTCCCCGGCGCGGGTCTCAATGGCCCAGTACGCGATGGGTATACGCACAAAGTTCAGTCCTGCGCCTGCGATTTGAGCAAAATCTTGTTCTGTCTGTGATAAATATGTCGATCAGCTATCGTAAGCAGAAATGCAACAAGTCAATCAGCATACAATGAAAGTTTTGTAATGGGTCTCTAATTGCGTTAAGCCGCCTCTAGCAGTATCTGCTGCCATATTTTCGCAGAGCGTCCATTCATCGACAGCTGGTGTTGTGTTGTTTACGTAGGGTTCGAAAAGGGATGGGACACTAGACGAGTCGAGATAGTAGATTAGTACGTAGTCTGCCATCTTTGAAGTATGTAGAAGATAAACTCACATGAACTAGAGCGATGAGTAGGAGGTGATTAGATGAGGTTGAGCATATTAAACTATAACGAACTACCTACCGGCTCAGGAACTAGCCAACCACCCAGATTTACTCTAGAATAAAGAGTGGACGGTAAATTCTATTGGAATTTTTTTTTGAAGAACTGGGACTTACCCTCTAATTCTATCCACACCGTAGTTAAATGTTTCATTGAGTGCCGGGGACCAAGATTGAGCTCGTGCGCCGTTGTTAAATGGATCGTTCGCGTCCCAATACCACGTTCCACCGAACGGATTGGAGTACGTGAATGTGGTTCCGTCTTCCATCGTAATGGTGCTTCCATCACCTCCAGTAACAACTGCAACCGTTGGTGTCTTCGCACTAGCCGTAGCGGATGCTTTGGCACTAGCTCCAGAAGACGAAGCTGAGGCGCTGTGGTCGGTGGCTAGATCCGAAGCAGTCTTGCTATTTGGCTTTACCACAGCGAAGTACACTGGAACCACCACGGCGATAATGATGAGAACCAGACCAGCAACCGCGGCGAGAACGAAGATCTTTCGTTTTGACTTGTTGGGAGCTGCGTAGACGGCATTCTTTTCCTCTAAGAATCGAGGTCGTTTCGAGGAGTCTCCAACTTCAGACATGGGTACGCTTCCTTGTTCTTCATAATAACTATCGTGGGGGTCATCACGATAACCACCTACGGGCGTGGCGCCACGGGGATCGTTGAGCGCATAAACGGAGCCGGATCCGTACTCGGAAGCAACAGGAGAGTCATGAGTGTTCTGCGATGAGGCATAGGAGTTTCGGATACTAGGTCCGCCCTCATCGTAAAGGGCTTTACCCAGAAATCGGGGTTGTGCGGCTCCAGCAGGTATTGAAGAATCATCGGGGGTGCTAAAGTCACGGGTATCTGGATCCGGGTCGTATCTTGAGGTATTGAATGAGGTTTGGTGAGCGCCTGGCGAGATGGGCGCGTTATAAAGAACGTCTCCGGTATGATCGTCGTTCGTCAACGGAAGGGGATCATAGGTGATATTTGTAGCTCGAGATGGTTGGGTGGGGTTAGACATCGTCGCGAGACGCAAGAGCTAGAAAGGGGAAAAACAATGAGCGACATTCCTGTAGTATGGAAGAAGTATGCCGAGACCTACGAGTTAGAGCGTGTTCTTGACGCTAAGTGAAGTAACGGAGGAAAGGATCGACGCCTTTCCTTCGGACCCAAGAGAAGAAAATGAGATATATGAAGAGGAACGAAGGATGGAACGAGGGGGAGGAGGAGAGGAGGGAAGGCAACGAAGAGAAACTTGTGTTGAACGGACGGCCAACTTTTCCCTTGTCAGGAGGCTTGCCGAAAAAGGGTCAAACCTCCGGCAGATCCGGCGCTAGTGCCCGCCGAGATGCCAAATATAGCAGTTCTCATACGGCCCCACACCGGTCTCTCGCCGGACACCCTTCCCCACCCTTGGCATTCGTTTTTGAGACATTTTCATCATTTTCCAGCTGTATCATTCTCTCATGTTTTGTTCGCTGCAGTCATCGCTTGTTGTATCTTGACATTGGGCGGATTTACGACGGCAGGCGTTTGCTCGCCGCAGTCCATTACTGGGAAACTGAACTATCTTCGTTTCGAAGCGTGGTTTGTATTCCTCGAGGCCAAGAGTATGTAAGCCTCAAGGAACGGTTGCTTACTTGCATAGTGGGGTAGCAGCCAAGCCTTATGAACTTAGATGAGCGCTCTTTGACCATTTCACGTATATAGACTTGCAAAGGTGTTCCTCTCTGACGTGGCATCGTTTAGGCTTCCCAAAGTCTCTTGTGCAACGACCTGTACACCCTCTGCTCCCTGGGCCTCTCAAGGAATCTGCTTTGTACATGACGACCGACAACCACGACTCGAAACTATACTTATACACTCATTTCAGCGTTGACGACTGATCTATGTATGTCATCGTCATAAATTTAGACTGCTCGTTCTCCATTGCATTCACTTTCGACGCAGAGTTTTCGCTTTCTTTTAGCTTTTCTTCCTATATGGAGCAGCGAACTGAGTTCATTGTGATCCTGTGCTTTCGGGGAATGATCATCTGCGGCCGCTTGGTGCCATCGCGGGTTCGGCAGGCGATTGTGAATTCAGAGGTCATGCAGCGACCGTTGCAATACTGTGGCAGACCTTCAAGACTCACGGCCTCAAGGCCTCACCTTCAATGCCATCTAATTGCCCGCATGATAGGTGAGTCGGCATAATTTTCCTCCCGAGCTTCAGTTCCGGTTTCACGGAAGGAACTTTTCGTCCTACTCATAGATCACAGACACTGTACCATCAGTTATATCCTCGGGTACACATGTACAGCTAGTTTGACTATAATCTTCGCCGTTGACCTGAAACTGGATCAGAGAGCGAATTTTGTTCACTTATGAGAACTATTGGTAGCCCCAGAAACCCGAATATCGTCTACAACTTATCTAGTATGTATCCAAGATTCATTGCCGCTTCTCTCTCTCAACACGTCAAGTTTCAGCGAAGGAGAATGAAGTTCTACTCGTCTACCGATATGCAGGTGTCCTCAAAATGAAGATCTTCTCAATTCTCGAAAAGATGAATAAGAGACCTGAGACTCAGGATGTGGATATTCAAATTTCCCCGAGTGTGTCTATTCATTCTCTGTCTCAGAATTCCTGTGTAGCGGTCTGATCCTCGAATAATTGCGTTCCCAGCCGCACGTATAAATTGTTCATCTTCTCTGGAATCTCCCAGGATATAACGCTGAGTCTTGCTCTCTCCAATGTTCTGGCTAAACCTTCAATCGCCCCTCGTGTATGAACGTCCTGTCGATGAGAGGTCTTACTGTGCCCGTGCATCTTTCCATTCGCCCCGCGAACGTTACGGCTGCTCTGATGAGATTCAAGTTCATGCATGCCTGACCCTGCTGATCCAGATCCATCATCGAGCGGGCTAGGACATAGGTACGTCGCAAGATCATTATTTCGTGCTCTCAGATTACAACCGAGTCTTCAGGCATGCACCGTAGAAATGCTCCCGAGATTGTAAAGTGGCTGACTCAGATATCTCACATAGTCGAATAGTGCCGACGCGTTATTCTTTGCCATGTCGTCTTTCAGATTCTTCTTTGTCGTCCCATTCTAACTCATCACGACAGCACATTAATGTGCAGCGGATGCCACAGCTCAACTTGGACCCCAATTCTCGCTGTTTCTGTTCTGGCGCATCGCAAAATCGCACGCTCAGCGTCCATCCCGAAGAGTTCTTCTTCATTACATCCACATCTGTTTTGGAGGCTATCTTACAGCCATCGAGACCTGGTGGATTTCATTTACACACGATTGCGATATACAATTATGCCACCCACTCCAAGTGGCGGAAATTTGCTTTTGTTACTTCTGCCCGACTCACTCAAAATGAGCAACAGCAATACGCCCTACAGAGTCGCAAGGAGATAAGATAACGATGTATCTGAAACGCAGCAGTAGATTGATAGATAACATATATGTTGTAAGTATCTTCCCGAGTGGCGTGTTTCGAATCTTCTGGTGGATTGGAAAGGAAATCGACATACATCTATGATCAAGCGATTCGAACCTGTATTTGGACAGAGAAACGCAGATTTTGCTAAAGTCTTGCAGTGGAAGCTTAAGCATTGGTGATTGCGCTGAGGCATTCGTGAAGCAATGTCGTAGGTGTAGATATTGACTGAGAACTCGAACGGCGAACACGAATCCCAATGCAAAAACGAACTTCAACATTCTAGGATTCGTAGCCTTTCTATGGATACAGTAGTTTCAGCACTATGCTTGGAACCTAATATCGAGAAGCTGTTGCGTCATGATCTAACGGTGACTATTTCCAACCCGACCATTCTCTGTCACCTGTACAAGGTACAAGCAATAGAAGCTTGTTGAGCAAAAATTGACCAGGACTGGGGACTCACCAGCTGTATAGAGGTTGACTCCACGGCCTGATCCTTACGACTGACAGGAGACAGTATCAGTTCGGCCTCCCCGGGTGTTAGCGCCAGGCTGTACATATGCATGAGATTGGGTACAGCGTGAGCCCTTTGTAGTTTCGGGGATACACAGATGTCACAAGACTTCGAAGATGAATCAACCGAGACGTAGAGGAGTTTGTCATGCTGTGAACCACAGAACCGGGGCGTCAATTATCGTAAGGTCGGACCTGAACTTCACCGAATCCCGGCAGTGTTGGCAGCCATGGTCGGAAACTACACGGCCCACATAGCCACGAATGTGGCAATCCGCGTGGCAGGCCGGAAAGCCATGATCATGTACATGGCTATCGGGCAGCTCGGGCGTGATATTGGGCCTGTGACATGCCTGTGATGTCGTGACTAGGAGGCCCCAAAACGTGAATATGGTCACGCGTGATGGTCGCAAATCAAACGACTCGGACGCGCGTCGCGCAATAAAACTTTGGAAGGACACGGCCGCATTAGCAAGCGGACGACTCGTCTGAACTATCTCCTCACTGATAGATACCCTTGAGAGTCACAAACAGCCATGAGCAGAGAATCGCGGAAAGAAGATCCTGCAACGAGTCCACAGCAAATCTATCCTCCTCCTTGAGGCTTGTTCTTAGTTGTTGAGCAATTGTTGAGTTATCTTTCATCACAAAATCGAGTCCAGGCACCGTCAAGATTTTCGACTACTTTTCTTGAGAGGAAAGACCCAAAAGGTCACTTTCCCTTGGGCAAATTGTCATGTAACTGATTTGGCCTCGATTTGGCTCTTCACTTTGCCTTCACTAGCAGATTCTTCAGGACTTTCTTCATAACTGAAAGGGAAACAAAGGCCTCTGTTCAAAAACAGATAGAATTTGCTAATGTGAATCCCAGAGAAGTGCTCGAAACATCTGGACACTCGATCTCGGCGACGCCGCCTTAATTTTCCCTGATAAGAAGATCAATTTGCCCTCAAACCAAGGGGGTACCGGCAACATAATATTTTACCTGGGGTCGATTTATTTTTTGCAGCCTTGCGAGAGCAACTGACTGACTGACGTAATCAAGGGTCTTCCATATATGGTAATAGTTACCATATGCGGAAGCGGGATCATACCAGAGGGTGCACCAATTCTCGAATCAGTATCGTCGTTGTACTGTAGGTTGATCGACAATGCTACATGAGCTTTCTAGACTATCGACGGGCTCGTTTTCCACCTCGCGAAGGCTCTGAGTATGACCTGCAAGCTGTGCAGATCCAACCATCAGTGACTTCATCACTGTTCGTAAGGCATGCTAGATGATACTTGAACATTGCGCCGTCAACATCAATCGGTCGATAGAGAGAACGATGACATACCAATTCCGTCTCACATCCAGCACGAGCGCATTGTACAATATCATCTGGTGACCGGACATATTCTTCATCTCGGATGACCAACCCACACAGGCATTGGTGGAGATCACCGATATCGATACACTTTCGTTTGCGACGTGGACGGCTGAGCGTTTCTTGGTCATGTTCAGCATGGCTCAGCAGCGGCGGACTCTCGATATCGCGGCGAGTCTCCTGCGGGGTCACGGGGATATGAATCGAGGGGTCAATCTTCGAGAGGCAATTTGATCAGTCACGGTAAAATGAGATGCGAGAGATATCGAGTAAGTACCTGAGAGTTCAACGTTGGTGAGGCATCGGCTGCTGCCAACTTGGAAGGTCCGGGAGAGGCACTAGGTGAAAGTGTCCTGATTTGTGTAGTGTTCTCGAGCGAGACTTGTTCGAGAGTACCAGTATGGCTGGCGAAGCGCAAAAGCGAAGTCGTGAGTGGCGGCGTGCTAGAACTGTCTTCAGAGGTGGGTAGCTGCCAGTCGGTTCGTTCAAGCTCTTTGTCGTTGTTGCAAACTTGAGGAAGAGATTGACCATGATCCTCGCCCAATCCGATGCCTTCACTCTCATCCTTACTCCTGTTTTCGTCGTCGTCTTCATCACTGCCTTCATCGTCATCTCCATCGCCTTCATCACTGCCTTCTTCGCCATCTCCATCGCCATCATCACTGTCCCCATCGCCGTCGTCGTTGTCGTTCTCAAGCTCGTCGTCATTGTTAGCAGAACCGGGACTGGGATCATGAGGCAGGTTAGTCGGAATACACAAAACCCAAGCTGCAGTAAGACATACCAGGATGCTAACCGAGAGCTATGCGCTTCAGAAATCAGAAGGGCAGGCAGGTTCTTTTGTTTTCGCTTTTTTGTAGTCTTACCACGATCGTTCCAGATCTTCAACATCTCGGAGATTTCGAATTCGGATAGGGTCCATAGCTGTTGGTACTTTGGGAGAGGTGCGTGAGGATGTGTTTTCATGAAGTGATACTTCAGGTTGTAGCGCCAGACAGCGGGAGCATCTTTCGGACACAGAGGGCAAGGAAGTGGGACATTGGAGCACGGCGACGTTCGTGTCGATTTGGAGGCTTTAGCGTACGAGAAATTGACTAAATTGGGACACCCTGATGAAGCTGCGCGGTTGACCTGAAGACCAGACCCAGAACCTTTACCTTTTCGAAGAAATATCCTGCAGATTGGAGCTGGGCTAAGACATAGACCGCATGGCTCGGAGGACCGATCCACGTTAGGATCGTTGAGAGTATGACCTCCCACATGGGAGATCGCGTGTTGTCCATTACTATCAAGAGTCCTACCGCAGCTTGGACATATGTGAGTACCTTCCCCGTCTTGCGCGCGTGTATTCTCAGATGTCTCGGATACAAAGCATGCTTTCCCTGAACGTATGTCAGCAAATATAAACTGTTACTGTTGACTGTACATACCGGAAGCTTCACGATAAGGAAAATAAACCGTCTGTTTGACCGTTGGTATGTTCTTGAAGTCGCGAAGGAAAATTCGGTCAACAAGACTTGACGCAAGAGCCATAATGACGCTACTCTCGAAGAGATAGAACGGCTTGTGAGGTACAGCGGTAGAGATCGCTGGATTCACGGGCTGGACCATACGCCCCGATACTGTAGAGCCAATACCATCAAGCATACCACGAGATCGCCAATCGTGTTTGAGGCTGGGGTCATCCAGAGTATTGGCGGGAACAAGGCACAAGACTTGATATGAAACCTTGACGGTATCTTCCCAAAGCATGTCGAGCCCAATACACTCTACGGGGACTGTGTCGATGGTGATGTTGTTCACTTCAGCAAGAGCGAGAAAGAACTGTTTATTACAAGAAACGAGAGTTGCGATTGGCTCGGATAAGAATATGCATGGCGCACCGAACGCTGAACTGTTCTCGAGGATTGTATCTGATTCTTGAAAGCTGGAAGATGTATAGCGCTGTTGTTGTTCAACGCGGCGGAGACGATCCGTGGAGCTGGGCGATGTTTTGTATTTTGATCGAAGGGCTAAAGCTCGAGTTTTGTTAATTTTTTTACCACTGATTTCGATGTGATGGCTGAAAGAATGGACAGAATCGTCCCGAGTGTAGCCTCCAGTAGCATCTTCAAGTTCTAGAGAACATGGATTTGAGTCGGATGGAGGTACCGCGTCGTGCATCGGGGTACTGTCGGGACCGGTCTCCGTGTCGTCAGGATCAAGCGTGATGTGGACCAAAAGAACCCCAAAGGGTGAGAGGATATCCGCTCCAGGATGTGCCTCGAGTTGGTGAAGGATGTCGAATGCAAAGGTGCAGTCTGGGTCTGTTTCGACTAGATACCGTCCTTGTTTCCAAGCCGTGATAAGGACAGCATCGCGAAGTTTCACATTCCCGCGCCAAGATGCAGGCTTAATGTGATCCGATTTGGCTGAGATTTCGGAGGCGTCTCGTGTCATGGGAGGAAGTCTGAGGCGACGAGGACCACGATCCCACTCGGGGTGCTTTGCAAGAATATTCGACACTTCTGTAGTTCCGGTGAGACGATGCGAAAGCTGAAGAGAATCTAAATTTGAGTCATTTCCCACCATAGTGCGAAGAATGCCGAATAGTTCTTCGAGACGGTCTGTTCCAAGAAGAATAATCCAAAATGAGCCGTCTGGATCATCAATTTTCCCTTTCGCAACACAGAAAAAGACATTCTTGATCATTATCATGATGTCGATGTACAGAAGGGTGGGTATGAATGATTTGCGTCCTTCACTATAGAGAGCGAGAGAAAGATGGGCTGCGGCGCTGAGATGAGCAAGTTGTTCGGAGAGTGAAAGGTCGATGCACAGGTAGGGAAACACGATATGGTGGAGGAGCTTGCCCATAACTCGAAGCGCTTTCCGTGCTGCTGAAAATCCGGGTTTGGCGTCTGCTGCAGCAGGTGGCAATGACCAGATATCCCGCAATATATCGAAGGCTAGTTTGACGTCCTGTTTGTCGGCGGGGTTAAAAATAGCATTGAGATGTTCTGCGGAATGGCCAGCATCTCGAAGGTGTGAACGGATTATTGCAGGAGTGATAATGAATCCCATAATGTTGATACCACTGACACGGAGCAATAGGTTACGAAGGCGCTTTATAACGTGCTTGAAATCCTTGTCGGGTGTCAGGTCATCGTCTCCGACCCATAGATTCATGAACCGGAGAGCACTCAGGAGGGAATGAATGGGAGACTCCGGCTTCAGTTCATGCTTGAACGTCAGAATAACAAAAGATGCACCGCGTTTTGATTCGCCGTCTGAAGCGATAGAGATTATCCTGAGGTTTGTGCTGGTTTTTTTGCTATCAACAGCACTGATGGTCGTTCTAATGAGCTTAGCATGTTCCCTGCCATTCCCGCGTTTGCAGGTTCCAGAAATGAGAATAGGCCGAGCGCTGTATATTCGAGTGTCTTGACTAAGTAGCCCGAGAGCGCCAACCGTTGCCTGAGAGGGATTTGAGATAATACACGTGGGAAACAACGATAGAAGACTTACCTCACTAGAGTAGTGGACTTCGTCCTTTTCTAAGCTACGGAAGACCTCTTCCAAGTCGTCCTCACCCTGGAACTCGAGACTCGTCGCATTTCCGTGCTCCCTACAAACACCCAAGAAATTATTGGTCTTGTCATCCCATCTGAGGCGCTTCTCTGTAGCGATCTCATCAAACATGAGAACCTGATGAACAACCTTTGCGGTGCTCAGAACCTCTTTCAAACTATCAAAACACGAGTCGACGTTGGTCTGGATTTCACTGGAGGTTGGAGTAGTATGCGAGGGTATGAGATGAGGAACTCTCGATCGATTTCGGAGGGTGGTCATTCCAGGAAGGCCTAATGCACGGTGCCCAATCTCGGCGAGTCGATTCCCTCCTAATCTCCATAGCAGTATGCCCCGTAGTTCATCTTCTTCAGTATATCCTTTTGGACTGTAAAACCCTCGCACTGCCGCATCATGGAGTTCCAGGATGGTCAAAATCCCCTTATGTTGAGCCAAATTTGCACGGAGAAGGCGATGCACACTCGCAAATTTTCCGCTAGCAAGTGCAACCAAGAGCCTCTTGTGATCCTCTAGTGCAGTCGCCTTTCCGAGAAGTGTTCTCCCAGTATTCAAGTCATGTAATCGCACGACGTCTTTTTGGCGTGTCTTCCGCCGCGCTATCACCACCATTCCTCCGTGGGCCTGGTAAGCAAATTTCGCATTCTCTTGAACACCATTGTGAATCCGATGAATTATACCCTGCAGGGATTTGTTGAGGTTGAGCATCAGACATGGGCCGCAATTTCTGGACTTTCTTGTCGGTTTCCCTGTACAGGTGCGAGCACGTAGAGTGAGCACCCCATTACTGACCGTATAGTCCCAGGGTAAAGCTAGTTCATCGTGCAACGCAAATGGGTAGGACGAGTGTGGAGTTTTACCAGGGGGGAATGTCATTGTGAAGCCTGCGCACGACGGTGTTCTTAATGCAGGCAGTTGGAGCGGCAGTAAAATCTCGATGTCAGGTACCGCGTCAACGTCGATTGGCATGTCTTCTACGAGTAGGCTAACTTGATTTACTTCTAGAATATCGGCCCCGGTGATGGAGGGAAGGGTCGGAGACAGACTTGCCGGCTGTATTGGTTGAGGTGGATGTGCCGCTGTCTTTGTTATTCTAGAGACACGGTAAGTCTTATTCTAATGCTTTGACTCGGAAATTCACGAAAGATTCCTCACATAGAATTGATTGCGTCAATCAACACTCGAAGCTTTCCCTCAAGAAGTCCACCCTGCAGACCTCGTGTACCCACAAAGTAATTCAAGAACTTCCAAAGTCCCTCTAATCCCTTCTCTCCACGACGGATAAGCTTCTCCGCTTCTTCTGTGGTCTTTCTCCATCCAAGCGCGTTCGTCAGCAGAGGATGCAAAGTCTGCTCCCATATTTCATCGGAACCTGCCTCTGCATTGGCGTACGTCTCTGGATCACCCGAAAACACGGCAAGTTCGTCTCCATCGTGTCCTTCAGGTACCCCATCAGGAAGCTGATCGATAGCCATGCGAAGCTCTTGAAGAAGTCGCGTCGCGACAGGACATGCACCAGTGTCATGAACTTCAAGGAGAACTGTAGCTGTGATGGGCTCAGTGCGTGTCTCATCAGATTGACGTGCTACCGGAGTAGACTGTGATGTTGCATGGACGAGTGAGGGTGCGGAGACGGTGGTTGGTACAAGTCGGGGAATTTTTTTCATGAAGCTGAAGATCGACATGTTTTTCTTGGGAGTGTTATCTCGTTTGTCTTTTGCTTTCCTGCATGCTTTGCTGCCCAAGTGGCGCTTCTCGAGATTACTGATGCCTACCGGTCCCAGGTTAACATGCATACCACATTCCGGGCATTTTGCGTAGCCCGGTGGAACGACTTCGGGATCAGGCTATCATAGATTGAATTTTGTCGACATTAGCATAGCTCAGATATATCTTGATGTCTCCATATGACTGACCTCCATTGTGAAGACAGCTCCTCCGAGAAGGCAGGCTTCTTTAATACTGTAAAGAAAATTGACGTTCGAGTTTGCCCTCGAGCTTCGCTCAATTAGTTGTTATTCCACATATTTGGTCTAAATGTATCTTCTTTCGGTCACAAGAGTCTATTCTGAGCTCAAAACAAGACAAAAATATGAGGGGTCAAAGTTTTTTTTTCAGACTTGACGGCCGGACTAACTAACCAAGCCCTGGTGTCGGGTTCGATTCCCGGTACCCCCTTGCCTCAAACTTCAGTATATCTTGAGTTAGAATAACCC
Organism: Sarcomyxa edulis; assembly: GCA_009761415.1. Lineage (NCBI taxonomy): Eukaryota > Fungi > Basidiomycota > Agaricomycetes > Agaricales > Mycenaceae > Sarcomyxa > Sarcomyxa edulis. The sequence continues at coordinate 833,601 of QUOL01000010.1, forward strand.
TGAGGTCAAAAATGCCATAACTCAAGCTGGAAAGGCTGTACGCGGTACTTCTGAGTAGGACTCTGAGGCGGGATCAGGGAGGAGGCCATGGCTATTTCCAAATCGAGTAAAGCCACGCCATGTTGTGGCCATGGAAATCCACGTTTCGCGGCTTTTGCGGATTTCCGCTGGCTTTCCACTGGCCTTGCCAACACTGAATCCCGGAGACGAGACAGTATTACTGTCTCCCTAGTAGGACCCGAACGTGACAGGAAATCGACATGTGCTGACTTTCTGAATAAGCAACTTGGATCGCTGGCATACCTGCGGAGACAGAGCGGCATGTACCTGTTAGTGACGACTTTGTAAGGCGTCGTAATCAGCAACGGGTCCAATGTCGACGCCGCTGATTGACACTAGACTCGAAAATGCTGATCACAAGAGACGAGGCTCCTCCGCTCCGTAGCTGACTAGAAGCTTTCGGTCTTGCACTGTCCTATATACGATCAAATCAACGATATAATCCATTGAGCATCCTGACTGCCTTGTACACCGTTGGGCCCCCGCAAACGTCGTGCGACATCGCCGACAGGTAGCTCGCCAAGTGCTTCTCAGAAAAATATCATCCCGAAAGCTGCATACGGCTGAATATTGCGTTTGAAACAAAACTTGAGAAGGTGGAGCCAAGTCGTCCGTCCAAAGTTCGAGGTTATTGAGAGAAGAACTGAGGCAGAAACGAGTCCATATCGCGCTCCATTATTTTTAGATATCGACAAGCTTCATGCGGTTCCGTCTGCTGCTCCCTTGAACGTTGAACGATGAACACTAGATGGGGTGAATAGCAAGCATGGATCATGGGTCAGTCCAAGGTTGGCCGGAAGAGTTGGACAGGCATTTCGCGCTTCGCTTCCGCGGCTTCGATTTTTCCGCAGGCTGAGGTTGAACTCAAACATTCAGGAAACAAGATCCTCCAGGACTAGGACCCCCATGTAGCTTCTTGTCTTGTCTTGACAAATGGTCCGAATTTGCCTGTTGTGGTCGACTGCCAGATTACTGGGAGTGCCTCCTGAACGGCGACTCACCAGTCACCTGGGATTCCGATACTTATCCAGCATTCCTTTTGCACTTCACTGGATTCCGGCAATACCGCTGACGAGACTCGAGGACACCAAGAATGTGGTATGACTTTACCTGGCTGCTGGCGTTTTCGGGTCAGCTGGTGAAGGTCTTCAAACGAAGTCTCAGTAAGGCTTACAAGCTTCGAAACCGGAAGGCCAAGGGTATGCCCCTCAATGACCCCAGACTATGATCCATCATCCCCAGGTTCTATGAGCTCCGGAAGCCTTCTTCATTTTGTCACGCGGAGTATCCTACCAGGAACTACCATGCGGGGACTACACTTCATCTCATTCCGACAATAGTACGCGTGCAAATTCTCTTTTGGGAACCAAGAGTCCGATTTCTTTTGAAGCGTTTTCAAAAGTATAAAGCCAGTCACTCGTCAGGATACCCCAGAGTCCCATATACCTCGAATCCTATCGAACTTCGGGCTACCATGTTCTCAACTTCTCTCGTGCTCGCACTGAGCATGCTTCTTACCTCGATCGTGCCGGCGGTCTCTGGTCTGGGATCATCCTGTACCTCTCCCCTCGGGGCCGGAACAGCTGCTGCTGGTGATCCGTTTTGGCTTCAGAGTATCAAACATCAAGGCATTTCAGCCTACAATTCAAATCCTGGTGGATATCAAGTTTTTCGTAACGTGAAAGACTTTGGAGCTAAGGGTGACGGCGTAACCGATGATACTGCTGCAATCAAGTAAGATTCGCAGAGCGGGCTGCCCCAATAACAACTTAACATTTCCATCTTACCCGCAGCAACGCTATATCCTCGGGAGGTCGTTGTGGAGGTGGCAATTGCGACTCATCAACGTACACATTCCTTCTACTTTTTTCTCTATTATTCCGTTGCACTGACATGGTCAATATCTCTAGGGTGTCCCCAGCTCTGGTCTTTTTCCCGAAAGGGTGAGATTCCATGTTCTCCGAATCATATGCTTCGTTTGAATTAAGCATTTGATCCAGAACTTATCTTGTCTCGGCTCCCATTATTGCGTATTACTACACGCAACTCATTGGAGATGCTAAAAGTCCTCCCACACTTCTTGCGGCCGCTGGCTTCGGCGGAATGGCTGTCATCGGTGACCATTTCTTGACTGTTCTGTCAACAGACGAAACAGACGTACTGACTGTGTGTAGATGCCGATCCTTATACCCCTGGTGGTGGAGGTAGCCAGTGGTATGTCAACCAGAATAATTTGTACGTTCCTTTTTCCTCCAATTTCTTTCCCGACACGACATTGAGCTGAATTCTCCAATAGCTTCCGTTCAGCCAGGAACTTCATCATCGACGTGACTCGCATGCCGGCAAGTGCATCGGCAACGGGAATCCATTGGCAAGTATCGCAATCGACTTCACTGATCAACATCGTTTTCCACATGTCGACTGCTTCAGGCAATAACCATCAGGGTATTGAAAAATTCTCTAGTTTGATTCAAGGAAGGATATACTAATTTGTGACTGCGTTGATGTCTATAGGTATCTGGATGGAAAACGGAAGGTACCTAGCTGTCCACGTTGATTCCCCATTCTAGCACTGACAATTCGGTAGCGGAGGATATATGGGTGATATGGTTTTCAATGGAGGTGAGCCTTAGTCCTGACATTGCATGGTTGTAGAAATGAACCGGTCTCAGGAAAGTACGGTCTTTGGGTTGGCAATCAACAGTGAGTCAGAGTCCCCCGTGTGTGACAAATCTGCATATACAAACTAAACACTCATTCAGATTTACCGTCCGTAATATCACGATCAACAATGCCAACACTGGTGAGTAGACACGTCTGCGAATATCCGCACATATTCTCACATTTCAAAAGCTGTCTTTGCACTTTGGAATTGGGGTTCGTAATGTTCCATTCCTTTGTCGAAAGCTCCTACTCAACTTTAACATCGACATCAGGTTGGACATTCCAAGGCGTCAACATCAATAATTGCCAGGTTTGTAACCTTCATCTTTGTTCGACTATTATCTCTTCTAAATCCTTGACAGATTGGCTTTGACCTTACTACTGGTGGCACAACTCAGTCAACACAGACTGTAGGCGCGGAGGCAATCGTCGATGCTGTGGTATCGAACACTCCCATCTTCGTTCGCACGTCTACCGCGAGCAACGGAAGACTTGGAGGCTCTATCGTGATCAACAACGCCAAACTCACTAACGTTCCGACCGCCGTCGGTGTCGTGGGTGGGGCCGTTGTTCTTGCGGGCGGAACGACGACCATCGCTTCTTGGGGTCAAGGAAATGTCTACACAGGCACTAATCCTACCGCAAGATTCACCCAGGGAAATATCGCGGCTGCGAATAAACCGGCAAGCCTGCTCGATGGATCTGGAAAGATTTTCGGTAAAGCACATCCTCAGTATGCGAACTATGCTGTCAGTCAGTTCGTCAGTGTGAAGGACAACGGTGCCAAGGGCGATGGAAGGAGCGACGACACGGCTGCGCTCACAGCTATATTCGCCAAGGTCTGTCCACGCGTTTCGCATTGAAACATCAGCATCTCCTAATAAAATGATACTTTGATTCGCAGTTTGCTGGTTGCAAAATCATATTCTTCGACGCTGGAACTTACGTTGTTTCTTCCACTATCACCATTCCTGCGGGTACGCAGATAGTAGGAGAGGCCTGGTCGGTCATCGCCGGTACAGGAAGTGCCTTCCAGGATTATAATAACCCTCAACCTGTGGTTCGAGTGGGAGCGGCAAACTCTCAAGGAGTCATCGAAATCACCGATATTATATTCTCCACTATTGGGCCGAGTACGTTGACTGCTTGAACCTTCAGTCCTACAAAGCTCATCTATGTTCACATAGCCGCCGGTGCTATCGTTGTTGAGTGGAACGTTAAACAGCCAGCTGGGCAAAACGGCGGTGCCGGTATGTGGGATAGTCACATTCGGTTGGGAGGAGGTAATGTCTGGATATCTTCTACTCGATTGGGCCTCGCTAATTCAAGGACCTGGTAACTAGCCGCTGGGACCAATCTCCAAGCCAGCAATTGTCCAGCAGGTGGCCAAAGCAACTCATGTTTTGCCGCTTTCCTGGCGTTGCATCTGACGCCTGCATCTACCGCATACCTCGAGGTAGGCTTCTTCTGATACACGTCTTCTAAGTTGATCTCAATTCCCATTGTAGGGCACCTGGCTTTGGCTGGCTGATCATGATCTGGATGATGGCGGCTCGCCCCAGGTATAGCTACTTCTTCCAATTATAATGACGTGTACTCATAATCCACACATCTCAGATCAGTGTATTCAGCGGACGTGGCCTGCTCTCCGAATCTGCCGGTCCGGTATGGATGGTTGGAACCTGTACGTTTCATTATTGCCATTATTGCATCCATTTTGAGTCATGCTGACACATGGATTCTCTAGCTTGTGAGTTCCAGAAGGCTGGGTCATCCTCGGAACGCTACCTGACGGAATTGATTTCGCAGCCGAGCATCATACCCTTTACCAGTACAGCTTAGTGAATGCACAGGCACACTGGATGGGTTTGATTCAGACCGAGACGGTAAGGAAATCGATCTCATTTCACGTTTTGTTCAATGCTAATACTAGCGTTCAGCCTTACTATCAACCAGCGCCGAGTGCCCCAGCACCCTTCATAATCAACTCGGCTTATCATGATCCAAGCTTTAATGGGATATCCTCCGCGTGGGGTCTTAGAGCCCAAACGTCAACAGACATCATCGTATTCGGTTGGTGATTTGGACTCTTATTATGAACGAGCCCTTATGTATTATTTCTCTCAGGCGCCGGGCTTTACAGCTTTTTCCAGGTAACGATCTACTTCAATGTTCAATCCCATACATGACTGACCTCTTTCCCCGCCAGAATTACCAACAAGGCTGTCTGACGAACAACAACTGTCAGACCCATATTCTAAACATCGATGACAGCTCGGTGATCCATATATACAGCCTATCGACTGTGGCCACGACTTACCAACTAAGCATCGACCAAAATGGTATCATCAACCAGAGCGCCAACCCTGATGGATTTGCTTCGACGGTGACATCTTGGAGTCGGTCGTGATACTTTTCATCAAGTCTCAGCATGGCTTATTACCTTGCACCCCACTTCGCACATTATCTTACGACCTCCTCGTTGGCTGAAATGAAATGACGGCTCTCGATACTCTCGAAATGTACTTATCAAGTTATGTATGGGTTCTTATTTGATGACTATCATGATAATATATATTTTTCATTTACTCGCAGAGCTTCATCGCACGCTGTCCCAGTTCATGCTTCCGAATACTCATCCCAAATTTATTTCCTACGAGTTGAGTCGCCCCCCAGTGAAGGGGAATATTCGGATTCATTTAGGAAACAGACTCGAGGAAAAACGGTGGGATCATACCGGCTCCGAGAGGCACTTGACCCTAGTAGCCATTTGCTACCTCTGCATGGCGATCTTCAATGCGAGGCCATGATAGCCACGGGGCCTCGACGAATTTCTGACCATGTGATTGCATCGTGAGTACGTGCATTAACGGTGAGGTCTTTTCGCTCCACTCCCACTCTCACCAATGCATTCTCAACGTGGAAAGCTTTGCTCTTGGAGGCAAGGAACTATTCTGGTGTTACGGGTCATATTGCAGAAGAGTTGAAGTACGAGATTGTCGGGTTATGAGATGAAGCGAGTGAGAGCAAAAGCGAGTCGTTGTATGGAGCCATTTCGAGACGAACGCTAACCTCCTTCTCTAATGGTCTTTTAGGAACCACCACCAAAGATACGAAGAGTCGAGGCAGGCTCAGGCAGCAGGATTCAAAGCACAGTATAACCGCGTGTTGCCTGGGAAGGAGGCAATGTTGTCTTCATGGATCACTGCCATTGGCTTCAGCATGACCTGCAATTTTCCGGCGCGACGATATGACGCATGGCATTAATGCATGCGATTTGAGATATGGAAGGTGGTCAGAATGGACATGGGGTTTATTTTAAAATTCTGTCCGACTTCGAGTCTGGTTCCTTGAGCAACAGCGGAGGCCAAAAAAAGCGCTGGAGCAGGTCCAGTTCATTCATGACATGCATGGAGAATCGACCTCAGGGAATACGTTATAGCAGGAGGCTGATGAAGGATATCTAGTGATGATAAGGACATAGAGGGAGTCGAGGTCGATATGCCGCTGAGTTCGAAAACGCATCGTGACGCGTCTCGGTGTGACCTTTCTCCATTCTTGGCGCGATCGATGGCACTCTCCGTAAACTCCATCTCCCGGACCCGTTTCGCTTGCTTTTCCTTCGTCCGTAAGTACGACATGTATGGGCAAAATCTTTGATCGTTGCAGTTGAACTCACGATGCTCTACAGTCACGCGTGCTTTCGAAAGAGACACGAGGAACCAGCATACCGATCCCGAAAAAATAGAAGCACATTGACAGTGCGCTACCCATTTGCTACACATAATTCCGAGTCGAAACACGCGACAGAGATTCTCATTGCTATCTACGTGTCTGTCCAAGGCAAGTATAAAACCAATCATGCCTTTCTTCCTGTCACGATCTGCATCCCGGACCCTCTTGGGCTTTTACCCCCACTCAACTGAACGACCATGTTCTCAAGTATTATCCTACTCCTACTGAGCGTGGTACTCGTATCGAATCCACTCAGTATGGTATCAGCCCTTGGGTCTGCCTGTTCCGCACCTCTCACTGTTGGAACCGCCGCTCCTGGTGATCCGTTTTGGCTACAAACAATCAAGCACCAAGGAACTGCGGCATTCAATCCCGCCCCTTCATCCTATCAAGTCTTCCGTAATGTCAAAGACTTTGGAGCTAAAGGAGATGGTATCACGGACGATACAAATGCTATCAAGTAGATCCACGTTTTGATCGTTCCGTCAATAAACCTAACATTGTATATTCCAGCAATGCAATCTCCAGTGGAGGTCGCTGCGGAGGCGGTACATGCCAGTCATCGACGTGAGGATTAATGAACATATCATGTTGTTTTTGGCTTCTGAAAATCTCGATTTGTGCAGTATCACCCCCGCCTTGGTCTACTTCCCAGCAGGGTACGCAATTTGCTTCATAAATATTGATATGAGACTCACATTTCAAAACAGGACATACGTTGTATCTGCGCCTCTCATTGCCTACTACTATACGCAGATCATAGGTGATGCTAAAAACCCCCCTACGCTTCTCGCCACGCCTGGATTCGTTGGAATAGCTGTCATTGGTAATATTTTTTTGTTTTGACCCTTTTCGAATACCCCTCCGACAATTACAACCACGCAGATGCTGATCCGTATATTCCTGGCGGAAACGGCGCTCAATGGTACACTAATCAAAACAACTTGTAAGTGCTCAACCATCTCACATGGAGAACTCGTTCTCATCTTTTGATCGTATTACAGTTTCCGTTCCGTACGAAACATAGTCATCGATCTCCGTCAAACTCCTGCGGGAGCCTCCTCAACCGGGTTTCATTGGCAAGCTGCTCAGGCCACCTCGTTGATAAACGTAGTAGTGGAAATGTCAACAGATCCTTCGACTGCTCATCAAGGTGATAATGATCCATCGGCTGTCGTACCATATGATCTGACAGTAGTTCCTATCCAGGAATATTCATGGAAAACGGAAGGTTAGATTTGATTATTGTCTCTTCTAACTATATATTAAACAAACTTCGAATAGTGGAGGTTTCATGGGGGACCTAGTATTCAATGGGGGGAAATTTGGTATTTGGGTTGGAAATCAACAGTAAGATTTGTTTTCGTGAGCGTGCTGCTAAATCCTCATTGTATCAAACCACAGGTTTACAGTCCGGAACATCACCGTGAACAATGCCAACACTGGTGAGTGGCTTTGATCCTGTATCAAGACCTACTGAGATTGACCTTCAACGTCGCGGACAGCTATCTTCGGCATATGGAACTGGGGTCAGTAACCTCCGCCTTCCTTTCATCTCCACGAATATTGAATGATCTCTTTCACGAAGGATGGACATTCCAAGGCGTGACCATCAACAATTGTCAAGTTGGCTTCGATTTGGTAACTGGAGGACTAACCCAAGACACACAGGTATGCCCCTCAGCTGCACGTACCTTGATTCTCTATTAACCGATTACGCTGCTAGACTGTGGGTGCAGAGGCTATCGTAGATGCTGTCGTCACCAACACCCCCATCTTCGTGCGATCTTCGACGGCAAGTAGTGGTAAACTAGGAGGGTCCCTCGTTCTTAACAATATCCGTTTGAGCAACGTGCCTACTGCCGTTGGTGTAGTAGGAGGTGCGGTGGTTCTTACGGGTGGGACTACAACTATCGCATCCTGGGGACAAGGGAATGTCTTCTCAGGCACGAATCCCACGGGTACCTTTACTCAAGGGAACATTCCAGCTGCGAACAAACCCGCTGCTCTACTCGATAGTGCCGGCAGAGTCTTCGGTCGATCGCATCCGCAGTATGCAAACTACGCTGTTGGCCAGTTCATCAGCGTGAAAGACAACGGCGCCAAAGGTGACGGGGTCACCGACGATACAGCTGCTCTGACTGCTATCTTTGCCAAGGTGTGTATGCCTCGTGTTACTCATACTCCCTGGCGCTGATCCAACTTCCGGTGATAGTTCTCTGGATGTAACATCATCTTCTTCGATGCCGGAACCTATGTCGTCACCTCGACTTTGACGATACCCGCAGGAACGCAGATGGTAGGTGAAGCCTGGTCGGTCATCGCAGGCAAAGGAAGCGCGTTCGCGGATCCGAGTAATCCGCAAGTCGTTGTGAAGGTCGGTGACACCAACTCTCAAGGAATTGTAGAAATCACCGATATCATTTTCTCGACTATCGGACCTGGTATGCATCTGATCCCTGGATTCGCATTGCCTCGTGCTTACAGACCTTTTGATCAGCTGGGGGTGCTATCGTCGTCGAGTGGAATGTGAAAGAAACATCCCAAGGTGGGGCTGGAATGTGGGACTCGCATATCAGGTCAGTTGCGATCTTTTTCTCTCGTAAAGAACATTGTGCTGATTGCTTGTTTCTAGACTTGGAGGAGGTATTTTCTTTTCACCTATTGCAGACCGTCCAACCAGCTAATGCTGGAAAAATAGCTGCTGGAACCAACTTAGAGGCCGCCACATGCCCGTCGGGAAGTGATAATGCTGCTTGCATGGCCGCTTTCCTGGCATTGCATCTTACTCCTGCATCTACTGCATACCTCGAGGTATGTGTGCTTAAAATGCTGCGTTATCCACTATGTCGCTAATAGCGTTCATGGAAGGGCACGTGGGTTTGGCTCGCAGATCATGATTTAGATGGTGATGGGGTATCACAACTTACCATCTTTTCTGGACGCGGAATCTTGTCTGAGTCTGCAGGTCCTGTATGGATGATCGGAACTGGTGGGCTGAAATACCTCTCATTCGTTTAGACTTATCTAACATCTTCATTGGCTTGATAGCTTGTGAGAGCTCTCACGATTGCAAGGTTACGAGACATTGCTGACCCTCACGTCGAATTCCACTAGCGGAACATCACACACTCTATCAATACAGCCTGGTGAATGCCAAGTCACATTGGATGGGACTCATACAGACAGAGACGGTGAGGGACTATATCGGTTACGTATCAATGGTTCTATACTGACTAACGTCTTGGAAATTTAGCCATACTACCAACCTAGTCCCGCTGCACCCACGCCATTCAATACTAACAGCGCTTTCCATGATCCCACGTTCTCCCCTAGTGTGCCATCTGCATGGGGGCTCAGCGTGCAGACTTCCACCGATATCATTATCTTTGGTATGTCACTTGATATATCAAAGTTTCGCTTTCTGACGTTATGTTCTAGGCGCGGGGCTATACAGCTTCTTCCAGAACTTCGGCCAAGCCTGCTTGACCACCAGTTCCTGTCAGAACCAGATAGCAAATATCGATACTGCGTCTACTGTCCACATCTACAGTCTTTCAACGGTCGGGACGACTTTCCAGTTGAGTGTGAATGAGAACACGGTGGTAAACCAGGCGGGTAACGTGAACGGCTTCGCGTCAACACTTACTGCATGGAGTCAATGATAATGACGTAAATGAGGAGTAGAGTTAAATATCGCGTATCTATATGTGCTATGTACATACGAGGATTCACGACACATGTATTACTTATCATCATTTCTGCACCCACGTTCACGTCGGTCACGGGATGGGAAAAAGTCAAACTCCGCCTCAACTCCGCCACATATAAACCTGCCAAACGCAAATTTTGTTTCTTCGGAGATTCCTTCCCCAACGATTCAGAGTCAAAGAGCAATCCAAGTTACAGTATCTGTGGCTTGGTAAGGGCGGCTTTCTCCTCATGTCTTCTATATGGCTAATGTGCTCCTCATCGATTAATAGGTCATTATGCTCACTTGGTCCGGGTTGTAGGAAGAGGCATCCAGATGATTGAACGTGAGTATTAGCCCCTTCAAGTGTCTTATCGGTGCTAATATCTATTGTCTTTAGTCTGAAAAAAACGAGCATCACATTCCCTGGATCCCTCTACCTGCAGCACCCTATTCGTTGTCGAGAGGTTATATGACCTGCTCGAGTATGTCGTGCTCTGTTTTTCTCCATCCATTCTGTCTGATGAGAGTATTCATAGAATCCTCCTGATCATCGCAAGATGACCGGGCACAACCCCCTCTCTAGAGGGAAGTGGTAACACTTGTCGGTTGGCACTATAGTGGGCTTACACCCTCTATTCGCATTGGTCTGAACGAAGACAACTTCGGGCACACTACCGCGCTTCTCAAATCAAATAACCCAGGCCATCCCCAAATTCACTACGTACTCGAGTCTCTGTCTTGCTACACCTTTCCTACTTAGCTACTGGAGTGGGTACATCTGCTACAGGTCTACATAGACTCTACTACATTTTGAATACCGTACTTCCAAATGTCAATCATGGTTGTATCGAATCAAATCGGTGTCTAACACTGAATATCTCAGAAAGATGGGAGTATGAATATCTAAAGCCTCAAGGCCTCAAGGTTCAACGAGATATTAACACAGGAATACGAATTTACAAGAGGAACTGAACGACTAGGTGTATGCAAAGAGGGCCAAGGTGAAGACTGTTGCCATTCATGATTGTGGAGGATACGAACCATTCTGCATCTGACGTTGGGCCTGTATAATCGATATCAGGATTGATGACACAGGCAACTAGCTTTAGGGAGAAAATATACCTCTAGCACCAACAAACTCTGAGCGCGCATCGCCTGGTTTATCTGCTCTTGCGTATAGTTGGGTGGTTGGATCGGCATAGCGGGCATGGCAAAATGATGTCCGCCCAAGTTCCCAAGCTGACGCGGAATAGCGTTTCCGGGTACTTGCATCGCTGCTTGGGCCTGAGCAGATGGTGGACGAGGGGGATTGTTCGATGGAGTAGCCGAATTTCGCGGAGGAGAGCCCTGTGCTTGTGCTGGAGAGGACGTTGCATCGCGAGAGGCATACTGAGGAGAAAGATGGCCACCCATCCCTGTTCCGTTGATACCATTTTGTACTTGCACTTGCTGACCGTGAGCTTGGGCATGAGCCTGAGCCTGAGCCTGTGCGTGCGCGATGACACGCGCTTGCTGGCTTTGATGTTGCAACTGCGCCTGAGGCGACATGTTTTGCGGCATACGAGGGGGTGCGTTGGTGCTGGACATAGGCGTTGCTATGCGTTGCTGCTGAGATATGTTTACCTGTTGGCTACGAATTTGAGGAACTCCTTGAGTCTGTGAGATGACAGTGCCAGGAGGTCGTTGGATTTGAACTCCGTTCACTTGCTGTTGTTGCTGTTGTTGCTGTTGTTGAAGGGCTTGTGCTTGCTGCTGCTGCTGCTGCAAGTAACCATGAATACGATTAGAGGCTATCTGGAGCGTAACAGAAACCTACCATAGGCATCATTCGATGAGCTTGCTGACGACTGATTTCTTGTCTCCTGTGCATTTGTTCTGCATGTTCTCTCATCTCCTTGTCGGCCTTCACCCGGCTCAATTCATGGGGTGTCAGCTTCGGCATGTTAGCATACTGGCCATGCGTTTCATGGATCGCTGAAGGTTTTCGCTGAATGACTGCATCATTTGTGTTATGAACGATGTCATGAAATTATTAATATGATAAATTGACTCACGACTAGCTTTGAGACTCGATTCCCTCTTTTTCGCAGCCTTGCGAATGGTTTCCTGAACGAGACTGTGCTTTAGACGCTTCCTAGATTCCGTGGCAGCACTCGGCGGCCCTGCATTGGCTGCAGACAGACTGGCACTCGCCATCCGCTTTATACCTCGGGTCGTCATCTGGCCCGTAGTCGGAGTCGGAGGCGGAAGGGGCGCATCAGATGAAGCGGGAGAATCCAGACCGTGATTCCCGTCTGGACCTTGCGCCAGCCGTGGATCCAACGGTGCCAACCGACTCTTCCATCGTTCGAAAACGTCCCATGGCGTTCGTTTGTCGGTGGAAACGGTGATTCGAGAAGCGTTGAAACATTCTGCAACGAGAGCCCAATTGCTAGGATACTTGTCAACAAGATTCTTTAAGATAGTGTCATCCTCGATAGTCCATATATGAGTAGATGGTCGCCTTCGAGGATCCTTGGGAGGCAGACCAGGCGTATAGATACTCATGACGGGCATAGGATTGGGTCGATTGGGCTCAAACAGATCTGTAATCAGACGAATTTACTTCATTGATGGAAGAACTATGATGAAAAATGTATAGTCTTACCAGAGAACGCTTCGTCTGGAATCTTACTTGAGTGGTCCCAGTCCGGATAGACAGCAGTTTCGTCTAGATGTACCCACTGATTCCCCGTCCATCGTTTAGACGGCTGCAGGGGACCTAAAAGAGTCGGTTTGCAACGCATGAAGCGTCCCATGGGGGTAAGCTTGGTGAACGTAGTATCCTCAGGTCGTTTCTGAATCTCTTCTCGCTCTTTTTCCAACTTTCTTTCCAATCTAGTTTTACCTTCGAGTGACGACGTAACGACAGGCGCGACATCAAACAAACCGAGAGGCGGAAGATCGGGGAATATAGCCGACAAATCAGGAGGGGGCAAAAGGGCTTCAATCGCGAGGTCAGCACTTGATAATCGCGAGATATCTTCCTCTTTCATAAGTTCAAGATCGTCTAGTTCGAGGAAAAGTTTCTGGTCATCAGAATACGCGATTCGTTCGCGTAGAGGAGCGTAGAAATTCGTCTTTGTGGTGGTTTTCAATAGGGAAGAAGGGAGGGTTTCGCCATCGTCGTTAGTCGATGACGCAGACTGGGATTGGGACTTGAGGCCGAGTATTGGATCATCTGAATTCGATTTCAAACCAATGGGAATATTCCCTACTGGAGATCCTTCTTCTTCTTTATATTTCTTTCTCTCGACATCAACGTCCATGGAACCGCCACCGCTGACACTAGTTCGCAAGGCAGATGCATCATCCACATCCTCAGTCTTGAGCTGGACAGTCGTCATCCCGGCATCGTTCTCGTGACTCTCGATGGCTTCGAGTTCACCTTCAATCAACGCCTGGGTTTCCAGAGCATCAACGACGCTCTGCTGGTCCTTATCCCGCTCTTGGTCTTGATCATCGTCCTCCTCATCGTCCGAACCATAATCCACCATCAACAACGATTTCCTCGCTAACGAGTCCTCACGGTCAGCGTCGTTCTCGTTATCGACATCCATGGTAGCTTCCAGAGTAGACTCTTCCATGCCCATGTCAACACTTTCGTCCATAGCCGAATCGTCCATATGTCGTTCCTTCGGTCTCTTCCAGAGAACACAAATACCCTTGGCTAGCCTTTCCTCCAGGGTGCCAGCTGCATGCCATTCGAGGACGGCAGTCGACAGGTTATAAGCGAGAGCTAGCTTCCATTTACGTTCCTCTCGGAAATCTATGCGCATCCATTTCTAATGCATAGAAAATAGGGGATTAGAAAGAGATCATTACAATATGACGGAAAGAAATGAGACAAACCATTTCATCTAAGAGATGGTCCCAATGTGTCTTGACTAAACCTCCAACACCTCTTTGCTTTTTAGGTTGTCTGAAACTCCACCGACCCTCGTATTTCAACGCTTCTACTCTATCGAGAGTTCGAGACAGTCTCACCTCCGAGTACGCAACCTATTATCAGAAGTAAACGATCTGTCAGCTACAGACATAATGGATGAACAAACATCATACGCACACCCCAGTCTCGCGAACTCAAGCACTTCGGAGCCCGAGCTACCCTTTTCCAGACAGGATTAGCACGAATATTAGCTCCCCATCTATTCAACCCCATCGAAACCCATTCAGTCTTATATTCCTTGTCCTTCTTGATCAAAGGTTCAAGACCACTCTCTACTTCTTGTTTCTCCCTCTCGCGTTCCCTTTCCTTTTCTCGCTCTTTTTCCTTCTCGCGCTTCTTCCCTAGTTTCTTACCTTTACGATGGAATACCACGGGGAGCGCTTTAAGTGGAGGAAGCGTGTAATTGGGATTGAAGTGATGGACAATGCGGGTCTGAGCGGGCGATGGGACTCGTGGAGTTGGGGGAGAGCCTGATGGCGCTAGTTCGAGGTTGTAAAGGGATGTGGTGGGAAGGAGAGGCGGTGGAACAGGAATGGTGAATAGATGCCGATGAGAATTCGCTAGAGTACTGATAGAAAGGACGTCCGGTACTTCTGGAGATGTTGAGACCGTGGATGGGTATGGGGTAGGCTCGACTGCTGTGGATTCGCCTTCCTTCTTGATTTGGGGTCTAGAAGTTGCTGTTCCGTCCAGAGATTGGACAGGAGGGACGACGGGTACTAGTATCTTTCCTTCGGTATGGTGAGGCTCTTCATTGTCCGTTGGCATTGCATCGTCCTCCACCACCCTGGGCTCATCGGCATCTTTTCGAACTTGTGAAGCAGGTTCTTCGTCAATTACCATGCCATCATCCTCCACCGTTTGTGAAACCTCCTGCTCTTGTGCTGGACTGACATGTTCATCTCCAACAACGGCTTGTGGTTCGATATCCTCCGAATGCGTCGCTTCAGCCCCAGGTTCATCTTCCTCGCCTTCCTCGCCTTGTGCCTGACCAGAGTCATCGTCCCAAATTTCCACGTTCTCGACAACATCTTCGGGCCCTTGTATTTCGATATGAGCTTCTACAGTCGACGTAGACTGTTCAACCTCCGTCTCATCCACATCTATAGGTGAATCGATGATATGGATAGTAGCCGAATGAGTTGGCGACCGAGAAACCGACTTGGTCGTCGCTGAATACGGTCCCAGAAAGTCAAGCTCATCGTGATCATCATCACGTTCAGAAGGTAGTGGTGGTAGACGGGATAGGGAAGAAGTGGAATGCGCACGCGAGGCCTGTTTCTGTAGCGGGTCTGCGACAGGAATGCTGAGCTCATCGATTTCGACGTTGTCTGTGCGTTTAGATGTAGAATGGGCAGAGCGCGGCGAAGGGGTATCAAATAGGGTACTGGGATCTGGAGCTTTGGACTTGCTCCGTCGGTCGGTCCTCTTGGTTTCGCGTGGAGGAAGAAGATGTTCACTGCGAGGTATAGGTATGGGCGATTGAACGTCTGGGGTAGCTAGTCTAGACTTTGATGAAGGGCGAGCAGTGTATGGCGCGCTTTGGATTATAAATGGTTGGTCCTCGTTCAGATTAGCTATGGAACCCGTGTCCGGACTAGGGAAATGGTATGTTAGAAGTCAAGAGATAATGGCACACGCTTGTAACACACTTCTTGTCCAAGTCGAATCTGTCCAAAAACATATGCATATTCTCCTCCCCGTCCTCATCCAGAACGAGTACCGAGCCAACATCTTGCCGGATCCGCATCATATGGTACATCTCGCGAAGAAGTTCATTTCTGCGGTCTGATATAGCTCTAAAATGATGGTATTTAGCACAAACTCCATTCATGTAGATGGGTGAAACGGACTTGAGTTGTGCAACACGTTCTTCGACAAGTAGCTGTTTAGACCGCGACGGCATCGCCTCTACCGCAAATACACGTTGTTCGGTGCAGATGATGGCACCAAATAATTATTTTGAGGATTGCGGTAGAGTTGGATGATCAAAGCGAGAGGAAGTCGAGGTGATGGTGAAGTCAAGAGGAAAGGAGTGAGTTGCTATATTGGGAAAACCTCGATCAATGAACTCTGCTCTCAACAACCGAAAACAACCGCCGCGAAATTACCTTGCTTGACAAGGTTTCTCCACACCCATAATTGAAGCCAGATCGCGACTCACCGGCATTTGCCGCCGCGCGTGGGTTATTTGCTAGTCGCACCGCCACTGCACCGCCGCCTTCGCAAAACTCTAAGCAACAGTCTCTCGCTCTCTCTCGTCTCAAGGCGTCTATGAGTCTCGCTCCATCTCGTTCGCGCGTTATTTGCTCTGAGCTGCGATAATCATCTGAAGTAACTTGCCAGGCTACATCTCAAAGGATACCTCTTACAAGTGCTTTGAGTACCGTTCACTTCTGTCACGGAATTATTTAACTTGAAGCCAACTTGCCACTCCGAATCGTTTCGCCCTCGTACCTGTGCTCAGGAACCCTACATAAATAACGCGTTTGATTCCGTGCTGTGAGTACCCTATATGTCATTTTTTTCTGATAGCACCTGAGATTTTGAGATTGAACTCGAAGCCTTTTCGTCAGGGTGTCGATATCTTAATATTCAGCAACTCGCCGAACTGGGCGCTATCGACCCCTCACTGACGTGTCATAATCAGCCATAGGTTAGCTCATACCATCGTTACTTCTCGGGGTGTCCGATGCGTACATAACACTAATGAACTATCCGAACATCGTCTAATGTGAGCATTTCATGTTGTCATTGTCTCACCGTAGAGGGAAGGTATGAGGCGGCAGACGCAGTGCCCTCTAATTGCAGCCACAGGCAGCGGGTGTCAATTGATGTCATACCTGCCATTGGTCAGTGTCCGTATCAACATTTATCGATTGCCCCGGATCTCTCTCGAAGAGGTTCTAACTTTAGCCGTCTTTCAATTAGATCAAGCTCAGCCCTCGGGTTCAGTGTCAACTTGCTTGCCCTCCGTATCCTATAGGCCCCCTGTAGCTTTACCACTTGATGTGTGCCTTTCGAAAACCGAATTGACTCCACGGTACATCGACGCATGCGGACGGGTAGCCGTTCATTTTCGATTTACGCTGGCCTTGGTTTCCCTTCGTCTCTATTGCCATGACCTCAGCTACATACTCTCGTGGTCGCGGGATCCTCTCCCCATCTTGCCACACGCGAGATAAACATGTTTTGTTCAGACTTTGCGTGGCTCGCTGGGGAGTTACGCGACGAAGCAATGACGAAGATGAAACTCTTCAAGACTGTTTGTTCGGAGGGGTGCTTGTATCCATTATACTACCAGCGCCTCAGTACAACGACTCGAGCCATTTCAATATCAGCGCCTAGACTTGTTTCCATCTTGTTTCTACACCTGTGTATAGTAAGCACCAATTTCGACATTGCGGACATCAAGACTGTGACTCCGGGTGATAAGTTGGACTTGATAGTTTCAAGGTCAAACACGACTGAGCTTTTCGATTTTGGGTTCGAGAACGATTCAAAAACCAGAACATTGCAAGCAAGGTTTGCGCCGGCGCAGACGGCACTTCACAAGTTCGAAAGATCTTTGCAATATTCCAAGTTGATTCCAAGAGTCGAGAAATTACTGAAAAATGTGATAACTACTGGGTACAAAATCTATTTTCTGGCCGCACTGATGAGCGCAGACAGCCCACGGAGTCTCGTGCGCCAATCATCAGCATAGAGGAACCGTACTAGACCGCTCGCAAATTCCCTACGAAATAAGTCAGCGCAAGAACAAAGGAAAAGACGCGTTCAGTTGCACTCACCAGCTTTGCAACAGTGATCGGATAGGATAATCCAAGACTTTCGGGATGCTAGTTTGGATCAAGGATGGCCATCGGTCTACCATGATGGCTTTGGGGTTAGTGAGTGCTCGGAGACCTTCCGGGCCACCTGCGAAACCTTGGTCAAACCACGGAGGAAAACGACATATCTAAACGATTATAAATACCGAATCGTCCGTATCCGCTATATTTTGTTCCTCCAAAAGGTAAATCTTGACTGTATCATGCGACATGTCAGGGCGAGTTGGTCATATCACAAAACGAAAGACACCTACTTCAACTGCAGATTCACGGATTAGAACATGAACGGAGGAGAAAAAAGAGGAAAGAATATGAACTTACATAGAACACACCGAAATCGTTCACAGAAACCATGCCACACTCCAATTCTTTGGCAACTTTCACGCATAGGTCTTGGTCCGGACCAAAGACGCTAGCACCAAGACCGTACCTCGTACCATTAGCGATCTCAACCGCTTCTTCCACGGTATCATAAGGCATTAGAAGAGCTACAGGCGCAAACACTGAGAAAACCAAAAAGGAAGAGACAAGGGGACAAAAAGTAAGCGGTCAAAAACGTCAACAGAGCATTGGTGTCACTTACATTCAGATTGCGCAATCTCCATCGTATTATCCGCAGGTCCCACAACAGTAGGCTCAAAATACGACCCATGCTCCATATAAACATGATTCCACTGTTCTCCACCGACAATCTTCGCCCCATTATTTTCCGCTTCCCTAATCAGATGTTCAAGACCACGGAATCGAGCCGACGAGATCATGGATCCACAATCTATGGTGGAGACGTAACCTTCGGGAGAAGGTGTGAGGACAGACCCGAGGCGGAGTTTTTGGACGCGTTCGGTTACTTTTTCGAATAATTCGTCGTATTGGGATCGGTGTACGATTAGTCTTTCGATGCCGATGCAGTTTTGGCCCGAGTTTTGGCTGGGGGGTAGTAATATGGACGTGAATATCGCGCACACGCGCAAGATGAAGATGGAAGGACGTACAAGATACCACGCATCCACAGACTCAGCCATTTATCGAGGTTAGTTTCTGGTAAGATGATAGCTGGATCCTTGCCTCCTAGTTCCAATGTAACAGGTGTTAGATGTTCTGTAGCTGCGATTGCGACCTATAACGATAGAACACCGATCAGATATCATCATATTGTATAATGAGCATCAACAACCTTCCGTCCAACTTCCTCTGAACCAATGAAAGTGATATGCTTGATTAGAGGTGATCTCGTCAACGCATCCGCTTCTTCCGGCCAACAACAAACGACCTAGACGTCATGGTAAGAGCAAGGATCAAGATCGCATTGAGAGCAAGATACAATGGAAAGGAACGCCAACGCACCTGAACGAGCTCTGGATCATGTCCACATACCACCAAACACCTCTTGATGACGTCCACAAACCAAGTAGTCGACCAGATCACATTTTCAGAACATTTCAGTACACATGCGTTTCCTGCGAAGATGCTCGCAAGGATGGGAGACCAGGCGTTATGAAGAGCTAGCATTGGAAACAAACGATGTGAATAACGCGTCTTAGCGAGACGAATAGGCTGGTGACATACGGTAATTCCATGAGACAATTCCAGCTACCACTCCCAGTGGCTCATAATGTACCTGTGATTTCTTGTAACAAAGAACGAGGTTGCTCGATCGAGTTTCAGGTCGCAAAGCCTTCTCCCCATGGGCGATGAGCCATTCCATTTTCGAACATGTCGTTAGAATCTCTCCAAGAGCAGCATCCACGACTATTCACAGGACCAAAAACAGTATCAGCAACCAACTCTATCAAAACCAGAAGATAGAGACACTAACACGTCTTCCCCGAATCACGACACGCGACCCTCGCACAATCATCCTGATTATCCACCAACCACTTATTCAAACTCCTCACCACGCGTCTCCTCTGCCCAAAGCTCGTCTCCCGCCACGTCTTCTGCGCCTCCTGCGCCCGAAGGATCTTACCATGAATATCCGCTTCATTATCCGCTACGAATATACCCAAACTCAACCCTGTCGCCGGATCGAAACTCGTTATGTATTTGTTTCCTGGGATCACCATGGGTGGTAATAAGTCTGAGTCGTCGAGGTGCGAGTCGAGTCGGGCGTTGGGGATGATGTGGCCTTCGTATTTCGGGTTCGATGCCTAGATATAGAGGAGGGGTAGGTCATTCCATTCATGTTATTGCAGTTGTTACTGCTAGAACATACCGCAGGAGGGTCCATAGTGAACGGAACGGCACTATTATTAGCATTCTGATACCGTCTGAAGACTAGCCATATCCCGAGAGCGAAAAACGCGGTCAGTGGGTAGACTACGTCTATCCCCGTGTGGTCGTCGTCGTCGTCGTTCGATGAGAGACTTAGGCTGATGAGTGGATGCAAAGCCCATGAAATAAGAGAGCTCATCGCGTTAGCGTTGGACTGGGAGTCGCTACTAAGACTCGGACGACCAGCTGCAGCCTGAGGACGGAAACAAGGTCGAGACGCGTGGTTGAAATTTCGAGTCGGGCGTGTTCTAAATTTCGCACAATCACACGACCTGGCTTTCTTAGTGCGTTCAACGACCATTCTTCGTTTCTAACTAACTATACTCATATCATATCATAGGTGATTCTCGTCTAACCTGGCAGAAAGTTAATTGGTGAGCAATTTGACAATGTCCGAGGGATATCACTGACATAGATCCATCGAAACTCCGAGTTGGATCGGGCATGCCAATCCCAAGTCTACCCCGTGAAATCTTCGACGCTATCATCGACCACCTACACGATGACCAGAGTGCACTCATGAATTGCAGCCAAGCATCGTCTCTCCTACTTCCCTGCAGTCGATACCACTTATACTCCGAAGTCGTTTCACAACCCAAGGACCTGTTATCATTTCTGTCACTCTTATCCACTCCGTGGAACACCATTTCTCCTGTGCTTCATACCCTCACTATCCAAGGTCGCCGGGGAGGTGTATTCGGTCAGATGGGTGACGTCTATCCGGCCTGGAATCCTCCAAAGCTCCGAAATGGATCCCGCATCATCGCACATCTTCAGAGTGTGAGTTCCGTCAACATAGTACGAATCGACTGGGGGGCTATCCAGGCTCAAGTCCGAAAGGTGCTCTCCAACCTTCGAGGTGTGAAGAGGGTCAATCTGGAAAATAGCACATTCGACCTCGACACCCTGACGGCATACATCTGCTCGATGCCTAAACTGGAAACACTGTCTTTCCAACAACTTCGTCTCCTCCAAGTCGATGTTGCGGAGAGCTCTCTAAATTCTAGCATTGCAACACACCCGAGTCCCCATTCTCCCATCCGCATCATGATATTGACACTCGATCTGAGTTGCATGGAAAAAGTCAGTCTTCTTCTCAAATGGTTCCTTTCTTTCGAGATCCTCCCTACCATCCAAAAACTCTGTCTAGCTGGGTCACCCATCCTCGATCCTGCAGAAGTGGCTATCTTGAACCAATTCATCGCCACTATCGGTCCATCGTTAGAATGCTTGCACATCTTCTTCAATCTCAAACACGAGCGAACTACCCTGACGCAATACTTCTCATCCATCAATTTCAGTCCGTGCACCCATCTTCGAATCTTGCGCATCTGTGGCCCTCATCATATCCTATCGATCGTGGAACATATCATTCCGGCTATCGTCTCTCAACTCTCTTCCTCCGCACAGATCATCGAAGTGTCTTTGGACTTGTATACGGAGATTCTCACTTCGATACCTCTCTCCACGTGGGTAGGATTTTTCGGATTGTTGCAACACCCGTCATTTAGTTCCCTCCAGAAGGTTGATATATGTCTCCCTTCCTTCCTGAAGCAATACGACATTCTTGCGTCTGGAGAAGATGGCAGGGAACATTGTGCCGCTCTCAAATCTCGTGGCGTTATGATAAATGTGGAATTCACCTCGTCTTTTTCGCGGGGTACGAGGTTATTCTTGCGGCAGAGCTTCGAAACACTGGGTTGATTCTAATGAAATGTGGGTAGCAATCGAGGTCCAAAATCTCATAGGGCTTGGTCTTCAACGAATGAAATGGTATGCATTCGTGTGAGGCTTGCGGCGTATTGGTGGGGTGGGATGTCCCCCTCACGAACTCACTCTCACCGTTTTCCACATCAATTCCGACCGGCAGACTTTTCCAAAGACTTGTAGCGCACGGCTACTGGGCAAGATGTTGGTTGGACTATCTAGAAAACAAACGGGAACCTTGTCTCCAAGTTTCACAATATACCCTCTATTTTTGCCGGGTATCGAATACTGATGCGTCGGCGGTCTCTATAGATACTTGGGTTATGAGATCGAGCTCTCTTTCGTTATGGTCGTGAGCCTGGAAGGAACCGGGCTCCGTATAACATCTCTGTGTTGACGCAGTCCACCCAGCACTGTGTTGAGTATCCTTCTGGATGCTTGGACGTGGCATTCGACATTTGCAAAAGACGACGCTGGTGGACGTCATAACATGTGGTGAGTGGACTAGCGCATCGCTGGCATCGTTTACTTGGCTGGCTGGCTGGATGGCTGGAACTAACACCTTTTTGCTCAGTACGCGTCTCATCATGATCTAATCCTAAACAGTGATTTCTCCATCAAGTGCACGTACTGACTGCATCACGAAGTTTCGCCCTTCCTTCAGATATGTACTCTTGGAGTGCGTTCGAGTCCTAGCTAGCCTAGTATACATGAGTAGTATATTAGCTGTCGACTCCCAGTAAATTGATGAACCTCAAAGTGGTCTTGGAACTGAGCGAAATTGGAGCAAGCATGAGATTGAGGGTGCTTACCTAATAGCGCCTCTCAACTACACTCTCCAGCGAAACACCACAGGACTTTGACTGTGATTCCGACTAGTGCTGTCTGCTCTTCGCGATGGGCTGGCTTTCTTCCCTTTTCTCTTCAGATAATAATCCACCTCAAAATATACGGAAAGGTCAAGCCATGTCCTCGACACACGAGGCTTTCTCCCTCCCAACCTCGTCTCCAATTCTCTCTTCCCATTCAGACGTATTCCATCCAGACGGTCTGAATACACCAGATCCTGACTCTGCTGTCAGTCCATCATATACATACCCACCCGCAGGAGGCTCTTATGGCTATGTTGCAGCATCGTAAGTACAATCCATCCACTTTTCTATCCATTTCACATTTAATCCTCGTTTAACATCGATACAGCGCCCAATCTCACTCCCGACCACCGTCTTTACTTCCAACCCACCATGATCCTCTTCATACTCCCCTGACTCCCCCATCAGGTTACCCACCTCTCGCAAGGACATGGTCACGACTACAAACATGGCTCACTCGGGAATACCCCGAACTGGGAGATACCCTCAACTACGGAATCCTACCCCAAGACCTAGCCCAGATAGAAATGCAATTCGGCTTCGCTCTCCCAGCCGTCGTACGCGAATCCTACCTCGTCGTCGACGGTCAAGAAGCAGAGTCTGCAGCTGGATGTTCCGAAGGTCTTTTTTTCGGACTCACCCTCCTACCCCTCGAGGACGTCCTAGAAGAATGGAGGTTCTGGCGAGAAGTCGACGATGATCCAGTAACAGGTGCTAACCCTCGTCTACGAGACCTCATGCAATCTATACCACCCGGTTGGGTTAGAAAAGAATATTCACAACGAGGTTGGTTACCTCTTATTACTGATAAAACCGGTAATTATATCGGTATCGATCTCAATCCCGCGGAAAGTGGTTCGGTGGGGCAGGTCATTGTGTTTGGACGCGACTTCGATACGAAAGTCGTCCTGTGGAACGGAGATGGTGTGGCGGGTTGGGCGAAGTGGTTGGCTAGTTTCGTAGAAGAATTAGAGGGAGGTGAAGGGTTTGAGATTGGTGCTAGTAATGAGGCGAGTGAAGGGAGTGAGGATGATGTCGGTTATGAGAGTTACTTCTATGATGGAAGTGGTCGGGGTCAAGGAGACGGTGGGGGTGACTCGGGATCGGGAGGTGGGCTTCGTTTGACGGGTGAGTATAGAGGGTGGAGCCCGTTAGAGGCATGGGCAGACCGGAGTGTTAGACGATGGTACGAAGCAGGCGTCATTCAAGATGACCCCATGCTGCAGGAAGAAGAGGAGGATCTGAAAGGAAAGGTATAGCTACCTCACTTCTCTCCATCGAATCCTCACCCATCCGTTGATATCAATATCTCAATAGGGACCAGAAAAAGCTGTCGGCCTCGGTGTCCTACACATGCCCGACGCAGCTCAAGTACACATCCCCGTACTCGCAGATATCAGTGAACCCACCAACACCAACACCCATAATCGTACTCACACTCATAATCACACAACATCCCGTCCACGACCAACAGACCTCCCAACCATCTCCATCACCAAACCCCCCGCACCATTACCCGTAGACGTCCCAACCCCCCACGACATCGATGTCGAGTCTCCATCAGATCCAATGGCGGATACTGTTCATTCTCCGTTCACTGATGATTTAGAATCGGGGTTGGAGTCGCGTATGAGGGAGGTGGCTATTACACGTACCACCACGCGCGAGGTATCAGCGGGAGGCGGACTACCGACGAAACCACCACAATCTCATATCCATGAGATTGTCGTTCCGACTGCTACTGTGTCTGTGTCGACGCCTATCATTATTGTCGATCAACAACAACAACAGCAGGAGCCACCGACAAGTCCTCCAGACCTCCTTGCGGATTCTGCACCTTTAGAGATGGTGACGACGCCTATTGAACCATCATCTCCTGCCCGACCTGAAGTACCACTGTCGACTTCTACAGCAACAACACCAATAGCAGCTGTTGCTCCCGCTCCCATCACAGTCCCTGCTCCCGCCTCTGTTCCTATCCCTGCTCCCATTCCTTCCGTCACTGCACCCACCACGTCCCTCCTAGATAACGCGGTCTTATCAGAAGAGCCCGAGCACGAAGACCATGACAACGCAGATGATGCAGAACCCCAAGAACAAGATCCAGACACGACCATCCGCCTCATAGGCGGTGGAGGGACCGCTGGTATCGTCTCCGAAGACTCCAACCCTCCTCATCCTGGCGCTGATGACGGGGAATTAACGGACACAGGATCCATAACATCCGCAACATCCGTCACATCCGCTGGCGGTACCAAAACCAAAACCAGGGGGACACATAAGAAGACGAAGAGTGGGTTGGCTGGGTTGAAGAAGTTGGGACATTTGGGTGGGTTGAGGAAGAAGGATTCGGTTAGTAGTACTGGTGGTGATGGTGCCAAGGACGCGTCGGATTCAAAGTGATATTATCATCGGTACGGTACCACCATTTGTTTCGGTTCTTTCTCTTTGGTTCGGACCAAGGCCTTCTTCTCTCTTTTTTGTTTCGCGTTTTGTTTTTCTGGCCTACCTCCTTACCTTTTCCCTTCCTTTTCCCTTCCTTTACCTCAATCAGCTGGCTAATCTTTCTCCTCGCTCAAGCATTATTACATCGACAGACAGACAGACAGTATCAGTCACGAATCACTTCTTTCTTCTTTCTTTCCTGTGTATTCTTTTTTGCGCATGACATCTACTTACTTACACTTTTAAGCTTTCACATGGCACGAACGACTTTTTTTTCTTTCCTTCTTTTTATACCCATGGTTGCAATCTGGCAATCCATGCTATTTCAACTTATAGGAATCAATTGACAATGACAACTACTGCTAATAATCCTCTTTCTTTGCTGCGAGCTATAACCATAGCACTGGGGTTTGGATAGAATGAGCCAGAGCCAGAGAACCTGACTGCAACGGTAGTAGCTGATCACTGTCTTAGCAGTGTGCATGTACAGAACACGCGTCAAAACGTTTCAGCCCCCTCCAACCAGGCTGCGAAGCATCGTTCGTAAGAGCGAATGCTTTGCATTCTGCTTCAATGGCATCAACATCAGGACAGATTATGTATCCGTGGTTGTGGAGTTGACGAATCGCTTCCTTAAACCAGACACGACAAGTGAAGATTAGCTCGATGTACGTGTCGATGAATGGGTTGGATAATGGAATGCCCTTCAGTAGCGCGATGATGGGGTTGAGGTCTCTGGGATGGTTGATAGTGCCTGTACATGAATATGATGCTGGTGAGCATCCGGCCGGGGCGCTGTCGCAATGCAGAGTAAGTACAGTTTATCGACGTACCTATCTTGATAACGGCTGCGACGATGGGTGACTTTGTCAATGTTTCTGACGGTGGGTCTTCGAAAAACCAGTGGTTTGATACCTGTTTCGCGTGCAGCTTTATGACATTATCTCTGTCGTACGCGATGCAGATCGCCCAATGAAATGTCCCGGGATCTGCACGAGAAAGGAGGACAGCATAGATTTCTTGTCGTTCAAGGGCATCGAAGTCGCGATCGAGCATGATCCGACGGTCAGCTAGATACGAGAAAGCGGCGAGATCACGATGCACAGAGAGACAGAAAGACAGCCAACTCTGGTCGCAGTAGATAGAAGCCTACTAGAGCTAGCGTAGAAAGAGTGGGAGCCGTGACAAGTTCAAGGTCAAGCTTTCAAGTCGCATCGCGTGATCTAGACGCGTCCGTTCTGACACGGTTCTCGACGATCATTATTTCAACGAAAACATATCTTAGGACTACCGTTCTCAAGAGTACGCGTCTATCAATGTATCATTTCAGTCAAGTGTAAGAATTATACAACACAAACCTTCCTCCCGGTACTTCGCTATCTTATCGAGTTCTGACAAATCAAGTGGTCTTCCTATCACCTTTGCATCCACCTTTCGCAATCGCGCGATCGATCGAATCGGAAGGAGAGCGTCTGACCACCAGCGCGATGCCACTATATCCATGATATCTTTTGTTCGAGTGAGAATAGGGTCCTCGGAACCTCTATTTTCCTTGATGATTATTTCTTGGAGACGAGGAAGTAACGGGTCCGACTCGGCGTATGCAAGAGCTTCGAAGATTCCGGCTGAGCATGCACAATCGATCAAGGAAAAATAGACGAGTGATGGGATGGCGCGAAACAGAAATTTGAGATCTGAAGATTGTAATGGGAAAGAAAAACTTGTGATGGTCAACGATGTCAACGCAAAAAGCGAGCAAGCTTGCATGGCTACAAACGCGTTGATTGGAAATTTGCGAGACTTCGCACCCTTGATGGACATGGTACGCAGCGCGGGAAGACTGAAACTGTCGAGGAAATTGTCGATTGCAAAAAAGGTAATACCCTGGTGAACAAGATGGAGATCTTGTAGACGTGGAAGGACGACCCTTGGGAAGTCGACTTCGGAAAATCCGTTGGGCCACAGCAGGCCCAACGTCAGTTGTTCCAGATTGATGCATCGTGAAAATAGAGCTAGGTGCGGGGACTCAAGAATGTAGCTACGAATCTCGAGATGGGTCAGCTGCGACCAAGGGAGATTCAGCTTCCGGAGATTATCGTGCCATAAAACGGACATGGAATCGAGCACTACACTCTTCAGATGGGGTGCATCCTCAAACACCGTCAATACACTCGTCCAAACGTAGCCCTGACTTGGTTCGGGATCTAAGTCCGGGTTCTGAATCAAGTCCGAAGTCAACGTAAGTTGCAGGTGCTCGAGAAAGCGCATCGAGTGGTGGACCGTAGAAAGGCTAGGTATGAATCCGGCGACGAGAACTAGGTAAAGCCGTTTGCATCGAGGGAAATATGGAAGTAATGCGTTCATGATTATAGATAGATGATTCGCGTTACTCTCATCTCTGGTGTTCATGTCCAGAATTAGAGGAATAACTCGAGCTCGTTCCAAACAAATCTTCGCCAGATTCAGCACGCGGTCGCGGTTCCTTTTGTAAAAGCAGATTGAAATGTGTCTCCACAGTTCCGGAAACTCGATGCAGATCTGTCTCCAATCTCCACAGACCTGGCCAAGCGATACAAGAGCTTCACAACGTGCAAGAGAGTTGGAGTCCGGATTGAGATGTAGGACGAGGACTTGACGAAAAATCTCCCGCAAAATCTCGGGGGGTACGCGCTGGATGGGTGAGATACTTTTTTGGATGATGGGTGAGGGGTTTTGTTGGATGGGTTGGATGACTTTCTGAATGGGTGAGATAGTTTTCTGGACGGGTGAAATAGTCTGCTGGATGGGTGAAATAGTCTGTTGTAGGGGTGAAATAGTTGGCTGGATAGTTGACATAGACTGATAGTGAGAATATCGCAGGCACTTGAGGACAATGTACACAACAATGTAGACGAGCGCAACAATGTCGGCATCCACAATGGTGAGAACAACGATGGGATGGCTAGTCGATTGGGAGGCATCCATAGACCCTGATTTGTCAGGAACATTCGACTGCGATTAGGCAAGTCCATGAGTATTAGGATGTTGTGTTAGCTATCTGATGCTCACCGATTGCTCCATTTTCTAAGAGAGAGAGAATCGGTTTGTAGTCTGAAGCCAAGGGTACGTCGCCTGAATGTGTGGCTCGACAAAGTGATGATGGTAGTTTCGGTGCAAGCTCGATGTCACAAAAAGACAATCCTCTTTGTGTCACCGTCACGTGCGGTTACACGTGCGGTCACGCATTCCATGATCGAGACATATCTACAATTTCACTGTTTCGGACAGTTTCGACAAAAATTAGTAGGCGACTATATACTGCCCGGACAAGGCTCGGGATGCTCCCTGGATACTTGCAATGCCAGGTTGAGCGCCAGCGTTGATATCCGTGGTCTATGATTGAAGGTGAGTAGATATCCACTTGCAACAGTGCCAGGTTGAGCGCTGGCAGCGTTGATCTCCGTGGTCTATAATTGAATGTGAGTAGATATCCACCGATGCCATAAGCTGATTTATATCCATCTGCGACCGTTTCTAGCGCTATATGTGGCTTTACCTCCTGCCCTCGATATACCCTTGTAGTTACGAGGCAATGACAGCAATCATATCCTGTGCTCACGACAGACAGTTGCCACACTCTTTTCTTGATACTTAGCCTTTGAAGAGATCCCTTTACCTTCAAACTTCAAGCCCCCTTGGATCGGCATACACAAAAGTCGTGTTCATTATCTCTCCTACGGCCCTCATCTGCATCAAAAACATATATCAAATGAATCAAGATTCAAGGACTCCCAGGAGCTCTGCTTTCCCTCTTTCACCCCGTGCTGCAGCTTTCAAATTTGGGTCTCCTTCTCCCCTTTTCAGTGGAGGATCAGCGCCGGCTTCTGGAGTCCTTCCACCTCATGAAGGTACGCACATTTCCTTGCCGATATTGCTGCGAGTATCGACAACTGCACGCACGTATAGCCGAAGCTCTTGATAGATGGTTCCAAAATTTCGAGAAATATGAAGTCACATTAGTACGAACAATATGTTTGAACGCTCATGATATGTTCTGACCGGTTCCCAACTTCTTCACAGAATGAAATGGCCGAAGCATCTGCCGATGAAAAGTTCGCAGAGGAAGTGGGGACTATCGAAAATTGTGAGTGAATTCATTGTTGTCCGTTGATAATCACTGGCGACGCTGATACTTGATCTTAGGGTTCAAGGTTCTGTCTGACGCAGAGAAAACTGCCACCATTTATAGCCTCCTCCAACATTCTAACCTCACGCAAGTCAGGTTCTTCATCGCCGTTCTTCAGCAAATGGCAATTAGCCTTCCAGGTCGGTCGCTCTTTGACGATCGCAATTCGTCAGAATTTGACTTTCTTCACGGAATCCTTAGATGATACTCAGAAAGATAAGCAGCCTACAAAAGGCCTGAAACCTCCCAGTCTGAATCTACCACTACCGAACTCTCCACCTCCATCTGGTTATCGATTCAATATCCATAACAACTCGAATCCCGACCGTACCGAAGCATCAGATTCAGAACAGACACTCAACGTCCCCGACTCTTCGACCAATGGAAATACGAGTTGGGCTAGCATGGTCAATACGCCGCTGGATACTATGTTCCAGACAAGCAGTCAAACGAACATTGCCATGAAACGAGGCTTCAGTGGTCCTCCCCTCGTCCCTTCCGGAATGCCGATGTTGCCGCTAGATCCTGGTATGATGGGCGCCATGGGCATATCTACTGAGGCTCAGCTGCTCGCGATACAAATGCTTATGGGTGGATACCTGCCTTCGAACGTCTCTCAGCCTCAACAGTCACCATCACAACAACAGCGTCCCAACGGCCACAACTGGCGCTCACCCTCTAGCGCCAAATATCCAGGAAGCGCTCTCAGAAGTGGCGGATATAAAGGCAGTGGCACTCCCAAAAGTAGCGGTCCGAGGACTGCATCGAGTCTCGGGAGTGTAAACTCGCCTCGAGAGGAAGACGTCGATCCGGATTTATTGGAGGACATTCCGGCTTGGTTGAAGAGTATCAGATTACACAAGTATACCCCTTGCTTCAATGGTATGACATGGAAGGATATGGTTCTATTGGACGATTCACAACTTGTGCGTTCTGTCTTTCCTTCTGTCTTCCATTCACTCAGTCTCTTTCCTTGTCCTTAGGAATCTTTGGGCGTAGCAGCGCTAGGAGCTAGACGCCGGCTGCTTAGGACATTCGAGCTTGTCAAAAAGAAGACGGGAATGGAAGATGTATCCTCAAGTCCACCAAGCGCACTTCCTTCCGGTGGACTACCGTCGAGCACCTTGTCCTCGAGCCAACCTCCGGACAGCGCCCAGCCCAGTGTCGAATCTCATAGTGCGACTTGAATGACCATCGATTTACTATAGCATGGATACTGAGTACTCTCCCACCTGTATCATCTATTTAATTATAGACAAGAGCTAGTCTCGGACTTTATGTGTAGCGTTTCCGGGATAGTCATCAGTCGCACCAGAGCTGCGAACGTCAATGATAGAAGTGAATTTGGAGGAATGCTCGCAGTTATGTGAAGAAAAATATATGACCAAGGAGGGTGAAGATTATTGGGACTCGAAGTCGTAGACGATATGATATATCTCCACGCCGTAGGATGAAGTGTCCAATCGCAAGGATCACTTCTGAAATTCGTCAAGGACTCTTTGTGAGTTTGCAAAGGTCGTTCTTGCAACGCTGAAATCTGAGATATGGAAGCTTAGCATGAAACGAGGGTTGAGGTCCAAACAACATAACCTACCATCGGGAATCGCTACCAAACAGAACGAATATCAGTCAATGGTACCGAATGTAAATTTGAGAGCCATCCGTACCCGTGATATTGTCTCGCATCAATTGCAACACATCGGTCGAACCGACAGTATATTGAGGCCATTGAGCTGAGCCTTGATCAACAGTCTGAACCCAGGATACAAAAGTAAGACTTACGACCAGGATTGAGATCCGTCACAAAACTGATGTAGAAATCAGTCATCTGGTTGGCGAACTCGTCTTCGATCGAATTTGGTACAGGCCCGAATAATAGGGAGAGCTCCGAAGCATGATAGACTGCAAAATATATAAGATTCAGCGAAGCAAGAAGGTTGAGAACGAGAACAAATCACCTCCAACGACTTCAGAATTTCCTGGAATATACTCCGTGAAATAATAGGCGAACAAGGGTTGATAAGGTGCCGCATGCTCGAAGAAAAGGCGTCTTGGGGCGAGAAACATGTTGTCAGTATACCATGCCTCGGCTCTGTCGTATAAGGAATCGCCTGTATTGAACGGTGCTCCAAGCGACGTATCATTTTGAGGATATAGAATGTTCAACTGGGCCAGAACATCGTCAGTGATAGTGCTGTTGTCAATCACGAGGTATTCGATGAACGAGTCAAAAGCAGCGTCTTGTGCGAGTCCTGTGAGTCCAAGGCCCAATACTGCGAGACTGAATAAGGTTCCATCGTTGAGCTGGAGCATAAAAACCATTGATAAGATCTAGAACGGAGAGACAGGTTAGTACAAACTCACATTAGTCCCGCCAAGATAAGGTACATGAAGAAAATCGCCACTTTTGATCTTGTCAGAACCGCTGGCTGTGAGGAGACTTCCAGGAGCAGAAGAAACAGCCGGCTCCCAGAGCTGGCCATTGAGGGTTGCGGCAATCATGGTGCTCGTTATATCAAAGAGTGTCTATGAAAAGCAAGTCGAGAGTCAATATATCGTACACGACACCCAAGGAGTTGGACAGACCTCATAAGGTACGTTTTGAAGACATGAAAACGAGCTTGCTCCAGAGGGGCATCCAGTTTCAGATAGGAGCAGAGCATATGGCTTCCCAGGCTTGTCGTATGTCTCGGGAGATGGGGAATTTTTACTGCGAAAGACGTGAGTTGAAGTATGTTGTACTGAAATGGTGGGTTCTATCTTACAATGGTCCCGTAGAAGAGTCCGCAATTACAGCGCGAAACAGGTCTTTCTCTGGTGGGTATAGAACGTGGCTTTGTACGCTTCCTGCGCCAGCGGACTGGAAATATATCCAAACTATTCAGCCATGGTGAAAAATGATGGGTTACATTGTAATGGCATACCTGACCCCATATAGTAACCTAGTACGCCAGATAGGGTATGTTAGATTGAGCGGGAGAGCTGCATAATGAGGGAGTCTATATCTGCTCACCTTAGTTGGATCCCCTCCGAATGCTGCAATGTTGTCCTGTATAAATTCAAGGGCAACAATTTGATCTCGAAGACCAGCGTTTAGGTCCTCAGGAGCGACGTGGGCACTCGCGAGCTAATCAGATAACTTCAGAACTCAAGCGCAGAATTAGCTTTATAGGGCAGCTTACGAAGCCAAATGTGTTGAGTCGATAATTACTGAAGATGATATCAGTCAAGAAGTAGGGGGACACTATATCTCGAAGCTCACATGGAAACGAAAATGAAAGGTTTATTGATCGCCATACTCCTGTCGAGAATACCTTGAGAGACTAATCAGTCATATACCCCTACTGTCATCCATCAGAATGCTCACGAGTTGGATCATAGCTTGGGTCAGACGCGGCACTGGTTTTTTTAAGGGATATTAGTTACATCGAGTAATAGGGATCTGTTCGTCGTACCCCGTCGTATAAGACCCACCCTGAATATCTGGTGATCAGTCATATGAACTTGAAGGTCAGAGAGTAAGAATTTACATAGAACCAAACGAGGACCGGAAGCGCAGAAGTCGCAGTCGTATTGTGCGTCCTCCAGACCTATTCGTTTCAATGTGATCAGTAAGTTCGTAGGTATGATTCACGAGACTAAATTATTCTCACGTTGAGAGTCAGACAGTCCTCGCCTACGGCTGCACCAAGGGTTCCTGTAGTGCTAGGAGGTTGGGGGCACGCATTACCGAATTGTGACGCGTCCTGAACGCCAGTCGACTTCTGAACAAGAGGAACCGGCGCCTTGAAGCGAAGAGATCCGAGAGGAGGTTGAGCAAAAGGTATGCCGAGCCATTTCTCGGTGCCATTCGAGGTGGATACTCCACGGAACGTTCCTGTTCGCAGAGCAATATCGAGCGGCCCCGTAACGGATGCCGCACGAGACTGTCCACAAATAAAGAGGCAAATCAAAGACACGGTAAGCTGCAATAAGAGCGTCATTGAGAGAATGAGAGAATGGAAGAATTGATGAATATGACTTTCAAACTTACTTTTCGGCGCGTATCTTTATGCATAACCAGAATTGCTCCCGCTTGTCGCGTGAGGAGAGCATTGCACCCGATACCGCGCCAGACTCCATTTGAGCACAGCTTCAGAGTTCCGGAATTCCAATCTTAGTAATAATGGAAATTGGTATGAGGGACTCACCTGCATATTTGTTTCGTATCAGTGCATGAATCATCGGCGGTTCAAGGGCTAAGTAGTGGCCATACATTTATGGATGGGGCGCTGAAGAATGAGCAACGCGATAAGCCTTCATCTTAGAGACATTGAACGTACCTTTTAGCGTCCCTTTTGTGGTCTCTCTCGGCCTTTCCAAACACAGTAAATCCTGCCAAGGTATCCTCGTGTTCTGACCCAACTGACGGACCAGGCGACAGACTCGAATCCACGGCTTTGCTAGAAGGCCGACCAATGAGGCATCGACTAAGATGCTCACGAAGTCTTGCCGGTAGGCATCGAATAGAGACAGTAATTCTCTGTGTACGGCTGACAGCAAGGACGTCAATCAGTATATTTCCGGACAGTGCTCTAAGTATATTTTTCCATGCTCGTGGGATGGCTAAGGCAGATGAGATAATATCGAGTGGCCATGACTGTCGGACGTCGGGGTGATTTTGGTAAATAACGCGAGGTAGTTGCTCATCCAAGAAGGAGGTCAATTGACTTGAGGGATTGACTTGAGCTTGCAAAGAGGTCGAGGAGTCCTTGAGCACAAAATGGACATCCGAATCGGGACAAAGGAAAAAAAACGTGATCTGGCGCGTCCAAAACGCGTCCGGTGTTGACAATCACGATAAGCTATCAGTCTACTACTGTTGCAGCTGAAGATTGTGTATTACTTGTAATTCATGATCAAGCAGTTGCTGCAGAGATACCCAGTAGACCAGTCAAATTACTGAAAGCATCGAGCTTTATAGAAGTTACGGTCTAATGTCAACGTCCAGTGTAAGTGTAGATAGTCCAGTGTAATGAATGAGATAAGGGATACAAAGTGGGTGAAGTGATCGTCATGATGATATAAGGTGGTAATATAGAAGATCGAACTGTTACTAGTATTAGAAGCCGATAAGGTAGACGTGAACTTGAACGTGAAGACCATAAAAACATTTCAAGTGTCATAAGTCCTTCCTTCTATAGCAGAGACCCAACAATAGCGGAGACCACAGCTAATACGAGTCCGGCGCCGGCGCCTTTGATCGATGCAGCAGAATTGCTCGTTCCACTCGACGTCGTCGTCGCATTAGTACCGTTCTGAGCAATCGCAGCGGCTTGGAATGCCTCGAATGTATTGGAACCTGATTCGACGGCGTTGACTGAGAAGACCATGCCCTGACCACAGTGGCCCGTCTGACGGCAGTAAGCCCAGATTGGCTTTGTCTATTATCGATCTGTCAGAATGTAGAAAACGAAGAGCCGGGGGGGAACACTTACGTCGTTGATTTGAATAGTGAAAGTTGGGAAGTTGGTGGTAATATTGTCTGCAACGGGCATGCTGTTGAAAGACGAAATAAGTGAAATGAAAGGTCACACTTGGAACTTCGGAACTTACAACCCTGAATCCCAAGCAACACTCCCGTCAGCATTCTTCAGAGCGATACAAGGAGTCGCAAAGGAACTGGCAGTGACAGTATGGTTCTTCTGTTGGAACTCAAAGGTAACGGTATCTCCAGGCTGAGCAGTGATGTTTGCTGGACTATAGAAGAGCTTGCCAGATCCACCAACGACGACGCGGTGGTCCGATGACGTGAGGCTCGAGGGAGATGCAGAACCGGGATACGAAACGTAGGTAGTGGTGGCAGTAGCAGTGGACGAGGCAGAGGTGACTGTAATGGTGGCCGTTACTGTGACGACGTTGGTACCTTGGACCGTCGGAGAGGTCACGGATACAGAGGACGCAGTGGAGGATGCGGATGCGGATGCAGATGCGTTCGAAACAGCAGAGGCCCCGGCAGTAGCAGCCGCCTGGAACGCCGCAAATTTATCACCCGGGTTAACAGCAAAGACCATGCCTTGTTGGCAATGGCCAGTCTGACGACAGTACACCCAAATGGGATTTGTGTCTTGTACTTGAAGCTCGGCGACAGGGAAGCCGGAGGTGACATTAGCTGCCACTGGGATACTACAAAGAAATTCAACTCCATGTTCGATAGTCTATCCATGACACTGGGACTCACAAGCCTGAATCAAACCCTCCTTCTAGAGATGTGCAAGGGCTAGCGAATGAAGATTGTGTAGCGGTGTGATTCTTCTGTTGGAATGTGAAACGGATGACATCTCCTGGATTTGCAGTCTGTGGATGAAAATGAGCTTCGACGCTTTGAAAAAGAATATTCGGAAAGATACTGACCACAAACGAGGGGGTGTACTGAATGATGCCAACACCACCAACAGTGACGTCTATCTCGGCGCTACGAACGACTGGAATGACAAGAAGAGATATGCCTGTTATAGCGGCGAGCATCGATAGTTTAGATGAGAAGAACATTGCAATTGAAGTTGAAGGATGGAATATGTGTGTCAAAGCTTAGCCTGAGCCTGAGACGAAAGAACGGGAGGATTATAGAAGGTGAGAGGTGAGAGAGAGAGAGAGATCTCGTCGCAAAAATGGCGCATTTATAGTGTTCCGAATTGAATGGCGCATTGTATTCCAAGACAATAACGGACGGAAATGATCAAGCAATGA
Source organism: Sarcomyxa edulis (assembly GCA_009761415.1). Classification (NCBI taxonomy): domain Eukaryota; kingdom Fungi; phylum Basidiomycota; class Agaricomycetes; order Agaricales; family Mycenaceae; genus Sarcomyxa; species Sarcomyxa edulis. The sequence continues at coordinate 869,761 of QUOL01000010.1, forward strand.
ACAAGAAACGAAATGAACAAGAACAATGGACACGTGCACAGTGACCGTTGGCGGTAGTCCTATATTTAGCACAACACCGCCACTCACTCAAAAACAATAGATCTCTTTCCCATCATTCCCGATGCATTCACACATAATACAACTTCACGAACTTGTCCAAATTCCTGATAAGAGGTTCCACAAATTTCTTCCATTCTTCTCCATCGACTCGCTGAAATTCGAATATCTCGCGGTGTGTCACGCTGCCTAAAGTACATTGTTGCATCAACTTGGAGTTCAAAGCAGAGACAGATGGAAGACGTACAGCCAGGGCACTTTTGAGGTACGCGATAAGCAAACTTTCCCCTTTGTGTCAATTGCATCTGTCCGAGCGCCCTCATTTCTATGTGCACCAGCCTCTCCAATCGGTGGCACCAGGTCGTTTCGAAAAACAAATATTCTCCCTGAGGTAATCCACATTGACTATACCACTCTTTCATTCTCCTCACTGGGTTGTTAGAACGACCCACTTTCAATTGAATTGTGTCTGGTGAGCCGTTTGGGTCTTCGGTGGAGTCACAAGAATAATCAAGTATCTATATGAAGGTAATTGAAATCTTACCACATATTTCATACACGTAGACGTATCCCGGACGATCCGCCAGGGACAGCTCTTGTCTCATCGATCTTTCTAAATCGCGCTGTGCAGACAAAGGCAGGTCATTGGGAATAAAATCTAACAGATGATAGGTGATCAGGAAGCGTATATGTATTCAATATATGGTCGACACTCACCGGTGAATCGAAAACCTTCGTTGAGCGGATCGTGAACGTCGCGGATAGGTTTCTTACTATCTTGATGAAGATATGATATGTTTCGTTGTTTGTGGTCGTCTTGCACCTTGCTTTGGCTTTCATCACTCTTGAAGGCCTGTCCCCCTTCAGGCTCGCGGCGACGGTCACGGATGGAGGAGCTTGTTGTCTTGGGAGCCCGAGCCTCGGGGAAGGAAGGCGAAGGAAGAGAAACGATGTGCTTATCCTCATGTGTCTCAGCAGTGTCCCGGCCACGATACGGAAGGTGGCTTGGGGATTTGATTGGAGTTGAACCTGAACCTTGTGCAACTGAGGTCTTCTCCTGCGACTTGGGCAAGGGTTGGTGCTCCGGTGAGGGAGTCTTGTTCGATTCGGATTTAACTATAGGAGCTTGCCCTTTCAAAACCTGAACCTCCGGATTGGGGAAGTGTCTGCGATCACTTTCAGACTTGGCCTTGGGGACTCGTACTCGTACTCGTATCTGTTCTTGTTCTTGTTCTTGTTCTTGTCTTCGTCTGTGAGTTTGTTTCGATTCACTGCCATATATGTTGGTGTCATATCTTGCAGTAGCGCAGCGAGAGCGCTCGTCCAATGTCAAGACCAAACAGTCGTTATCATTCAGTGTAACGATTATTATGGTGGGGAGACTCTGCAAAAAAAGGAGCGTAAGAACATGAGTCACTGGAAAGGAATACTGAAGATGCACGTTTTTATGATAACCAAACAGAGTCCCCAAGAGATCCATTGATATCAAGCGTTTCTCGTTCTCTCGAGTTTCTCGGCACTGATGGGGGGAGAGATGAAGAGGTCAAGGCTATCAATCAATGCATTCTGTACCCCATTCTGCGCAACTTTAGAGAACAAAGGGAAAGGCAGCAGTATAGCTTTGTCATCCTTTCAAGGATCCAGAGCCTGTAAAGATCTATATCATGTTCACGGTACCGGTGCGACCTGGTGACTCGTAAACGCGTGCTTCACTTTGAAGTTGGAGATGCTATCCATCCGAAGAAGAGAATATTGAGTATTGTCAAAGTGTCATAACGATTCATAAAAAGAAGAACAAGATCATCTGCGTTTCATACATACTTTTCGACAAAAGTACCCCATTTCTCGATCACTGGCTTCACGACTTTCTCCCATTCCTTTCCTTTGAATCTTCCCCGCTCGACGCGCCTGAATTCGAAGATCTCTTTGTGTACAGCGCCACCTACAATTAAAAACACTGCGTTAGTGAATGAACGCGATGAACCAAAATCGTTAGGCCTACAGTCAGCGCAGGGTTTGTTAGTCCCCAAAGGCTTCTTCGCTGCTGATGCCGATAATGTCCCTCCTGACTTGGGATCAGCAATGTTAGGCCATCCTGACTCCAAGTACACTTCTCCCAGCATCAGATCCGCCAATTCCAGATGTATCAGTCTTTCCAACCGATGACACCACGCACCCTTGTCTCCCGCTACGACCCTCCCCCTCATCAGACTTACACCGCCGCCGTTGTCATCATCATCTTCCACTGTTCCAGGATACCAGCCTCTCAAGACCTGCTCCTTCGATCCACATTGCTTCCCCCATTGGTCCAACCTCTTTACCAGATTGACCGCACGACCTACTTTCAACTTGATCGTCTTAGGAGATTTAGGATCTAGGTAGATATTGTGGAATCAGATAAACAGATCCCATGGGAGAGATTCACGCTTACCTCGAATCTCGAAAGTATATATATACCCTGGAACGTCCGATTGCGATCTCACTTTCTCCATCTCCACCCTCAACGCAAGCTGTGTTTCGAGCTGCAGGTATTCTGGGATGTAGTCTAATAGATCAAAACGCGTGAACAAGCAACTTTGCTGCTGGTGACATATCGAAACTTACCAGCAAAAACGACCCACTCCCCGTTCTTTCTCGCATAATACCCACTAGGCCTACTAGGCCCCATCATCTCTTTACTATGCTGGAAACAAAACCTATCAACCGGGCCTTCAGTATCACTTCCCCGATCTATCTTGTCTCGTTTAGGTCTCCCCTTCGCCTTCGCTTTCCCAGACCGAGCTTTCGTCTTACCGCCATCATCACTATCACTCTCATAAAAATCATCGACATCCACGTCCACATCCACCTCATCACTATCATTCATAAGCTGCACCAACGGAGGCCCAGATTTTACCATACGCGTACATCGTTTCCCCGCTTTCGTGATCCCCGAACATTGGACTCCGAGTCCTTTATTCTTCGCGTTGTTGGTATTTCCGGACGCAGACGCCGCGGAGGTGGGAGTTGGAGGAGTGGAATCTGCACGACGGCGTTTCGGTATTGGCGAAGGTTTGGGTTTGGGTGTGGAAGAGGATGATACCGAGATGGACAGGGGAGGACGAGTGTACTCGGGGTTAGAGTGTGGTCTGGCGTCGACGGAGGGGTTCAGGAAACCAGGGTTCAGAGCATGCTGCATCGTTAGTGATTGAGGAGGACGTGGAAGGGGTCCTGGAGAGCCATTGGGAATTGGGCTTGGAGTTGGGAACTTGGGTGGGGGACGCGACGGGAAGTTTGGATCGAAGCCACCGATGAATCCTTGATTCTGCCCTTGTCCTGGGCGGTCGTTACCAGCATATGGAGCGCTATTGGCGTTGATATCAGGCCCATAACCTGAGGCGTACTTAGGTCCAGAGGATCCAGCAAGCGCAAGCGCGTTGAAGGGTTCGACTAGACTGTCTGTACCATCATTGGATGGTCTGGAAGTATTACCAGGAGACGCATAGTTCGTAGGTGGGGTCTATGAAGGGAATCAGAGCAATTACCACAAGAGAGAATTAGAAACATACATGATTCGACTCCTTATGTCCGAATAATTCTTGAAAGAAAGCCTTTGTTTTCGACTTTGACTTGGAGTGCCCTGTTCCTCTCTCTGGGGATTCGGAAGGCATTACTGCTCGTATATGGTATCGCGATTATAACGAGAAATGTCCTTGAAGTAGCACAAGAGCCTAAGTGAGGCAGTGTGTTGACTCTAAACGACAAAAGTACGGATCCGAGAGGCCTTTATCTTGGATAGGTTGCTATGTACAGCGTGAGCATGGCCTAGTCCTGGTGAGGGTAAGAGAGAAGAGAAGAACAAAGAATCGATGGCAGCAACCGCGAAAGCTATGAATTTGAATTTCGGACTCGGGAGTACATCTGCAAGGCCTGGTCTCATCTTCACACTGCACAAAAGTACATAAACCATGGTAATTTCATTCACGTTCACTGATTTGGAGTACACTACTATCGTTGGACCAGTGTTCGACAATCTGAGCCAAAAAAAATCCTGCCCTTTATCTGACACATATTTTATTCTCGGTTCTTTTGCATCTGGTGCATTAACATGTTCACTATCTACATTAAAATTTTGGCCTCCTTGTCTGTTAACAAAACATTAACACAACGTTCCCGGCGAAGGGATGGGTGCTCGACAATTTCTCCGCGCGACTGTCACTCTATGTCACGCTGCCGAGCAACTGCCGAATTGTAACTCCGAGCGGCATGCGTTGCGGCATCGAGGATACAGCGGGGAGAAATCACCTGCATGCCGGTTCGCCGAATTGCGGAGTTTGACCGAAGTGGCATAATGTAACGCTTTCTCGATGTTCGTACATGTGGGAGGAACCACGCGACCTGGCCTATCGGAAAAAATTGAGAAGGCTTTCAGACCATAAGGAATGCTAAATCCAACTTCACTAAGAGAAACATGAAGTTTTGGTTTCAGACCAGCTTGATCTTGGTGGAAACTGTAGTTTTTGAGCGTTGTTTTGCCTCCTACTTCGTAAAATCCTCCAATTGTACTGGTTTGACTTCTCAGTCATACTTTTATATAGTTATTATGATTTTACAAAAAAGTACTAAGGGAAACGAGCAAACAATGCGCCTGCTAAACTCGATTGTCGAACACTGGTCCCCTGTTGAACTCTGGTCAGGTGATAGTATTCCAAAGGATCAGGATACACTACTGCCTCTCATCTATCCAGTACGCGCCAATCTCTCTTCTGTAATGGCGAAACATTCTGGCATCGTTGTATCGCTCCATGTACCCCCGAGTACCATTTTGCTGAGGCCAGGAGCACACCCGAAGATACGTGCCATTCCTACGCGATGATGTGAGTACAAGCGGCATGCACATCGCGATGGATGAATTACTGACCGTGACCATTGAACCCAGCAATGACAAATTGACCAGGAAGTGTAGGGACAGGACCAACGTATGGTACAGCATCAGTGGTCTTTTCAATGCGCGTGTAAGCCAACTTTGAACTTTGAGCATTATGAACAGACAATAACGCACCATGCCAATGATTCCTGTCCATCCGAATTCGTGTCCCTCACCTTGGACTTCTTGACCCCAGTCCGTAAACACCTCGTGGAAGTTCCGGAGTGCATCCACCTCAATCTCCTTATTATGCACCGTGTCATTAGTAGTCCCATTGATCTCATCCTTCGTCACATCACTCATCCCCGGAATTCCACGACTCGTTCCCAACACCAGCGCACCATCAGCCTTGCGCTGTATGATGCTGTAGAAATGCGTCAACGAGAATCGAAGGGAATAACTATGCGTGAGGATGGAAGGCCCGGTATAAGCGCGTGTAGGAATGACTTTATGCGCTTGCGCTCGCCAGGGAGTGATACGGGGACCTAGTTGAGGTAGGAGAGTTGCAGCGAATGCGTTGGTGGCGTGTATGACAATGGGGGTACGGATGCTGCCTCTGTCTGTGTTGACGAGCCAATCGCTGGTGTCTGCTCCTGCGGACGTGACGGACGTAGCGGGAGTGTGAGTGAAGAGGGAGAGTCCGAGACCTTTGCATAAAGCAAGCACAGCGAGGCAGAGTTTGGCTGGATGGAGGTTTCCTGCACTCCATTCGAAGGCACCCAGAGCAGCTGGTACGCGGGTTTCCTAATGAATCACGAGGTGAATAACAGAGTGATATATACGCAACTTCAGACGCACCTTCTTGGCTTGTTCAGCCTCCATCCATACGATGTCTGTGGTGTCCCCACCGGCTTTCTTGTACTCTTCGAAGCTGCGAGTTACATAGTTGAAGAAGTCTTCACCCATGATAACGTCGAACGTCCGGCAAGAAACAAAATCGCAGTCGATATTGTGGGTTTGAATGAAATTTTTGACAAGCTGAAGGACAAGCTTTTCATGTGCGATGATCTTCATCGCCTGTTCTGCACCGTGAATCTTTGAGAACGCAGTGAAGCCACGGAAAGCATCTATGACGATCTGGTCAATGTTGGTCACGACATGAACGAGTCTCAACGTACCTGGTCTACAATGACCAGCATTCCGACCACTGGCGCCACTACAGGCTTCACGAGCTTCGATCATGACCACATTCTTTGGTCCATTTGGGCTCGAGAGTAGTTCATACGCAGTGACCGCACCGGACAATCCAGATCCAATGATCACCGCATCAGCTGTAGCAGGAAGTGGAGAACTCGCACCCTCGTTGAGAAGTACATTTTGTCGCACGCTGCGTTGCCATATCGAAAGACAAGGACCGGGACGGGGAAGACCTGGTGCTGGGAGGGTCGTAGTTGCGGACATGTTTAGGATGGACTGGCGACACGGGGACAGTTGGGGTTAAGTACGAGATTGTGGGTGATAGGTTAAGATATTGAGGAGCTTCCCCCATCGTATCGTCCCGCATTCGTTCCGGGCAGATGCGTTCTCTGAAATTTCGAGGACGGCGCCGATAACCGAAATTATACTTATCGGTGGCTGTGCCCCTTCGACCGCGATAGAGGCCGGCGTGCACTCATTTTGTGATTTCATGAGACTCTTTGGGAGCTCATGACTTGAAGAAAGCAAAGGAGCCCAAGTTTCTGGGAGAACGATGTGTATGGGAGAGTCCGAGAATTTCCTATGCTACTTTCGACTTGAAATGCATCTCAATTTGAATTTCAACCGTCCAAGAGAAAGATGAAAGAGTGCTCACTAGTTAATTTAAATCAGTCCAGTGACCCTCAGTGGACAGAGTCATAAGCCTATCTCTGTCTTAATAGCGGAAGCGGATGGCAGATATGCCGCAAAGTACCCCCTGGACGTGGAGGGCTATTCGGAAACATAAGTAGTATCGATAAACTAGAGGGTTGGCCGTTGAGAAGCCGGTTAGTCCGAAGTGTATGATGTCTTGCAACGTCAAAGTGTCAGCTAAGGCACATAAGTCGGATTCTATAGGATTCAGTTGAGGTCAAGTTGAGGTACTTGTTCGAACAAGACTTCGGCCAACTGGCCATGGCCACGTGGAGCAAAAACTGAAATATGCATGAGATATCGGGAAAACGAAAGTCTGAGCGAAAGAATCTTCAACCTACAAGCAGCTCGAGCGCTCCAGGAAACAGGTTCATCGTTTGAGATATCGAAGTTGAAAAGCACTTGACGCGTCCGAAAGACGCGTCACGTTATTTGTTTCCTGTTTGACTGGACCCTCTGTCGGTTCTAGCCGAACCCGCCCAAAACATACTCAGGCGAAACCCAGGCTGCTCCAGATATACCATGGCTTTACCAGAAGGACTAACCGCACTTCCACCTGGTGTCACCCCACCTCAAGCAGGTCCGAGCCCAAGCGGTGCAGGTGCAGGAGCAGGGGAAGATGATGGAAAGAGAGCGAAAGAGGAAGAAATGAGACGGGACATGATGGCTACTGTGCTGGACACTGCTGCTCGGGAACGATGTGCGTATCCTACTTGTCCCAACAATCTCTAATTCTGATTGTCATAACTGGTGTTTCTAGTATCCCGAATAGCACTCGTCAGTCCAGAACGATCGCGGCAGATTGAAGGCATTCTGTTGAGGATGGCACAGTCCGGTCAGCTGAGAGGGAGAGTCACAGAGAATCAGTTGATCGATCTCCTGGAACAGGTGGGTCAACTTCAGATATCTGGGGTTTCACTCCAGTAGTACTGACTTCGCATTCGCAGATGGAAGAGGCGCAGGGAAAAACCACTGCCAAGAAATCTACGATAGTTGTGCGTCAATATCCCAGCTCTCATGAACTAACTCTCATATCTTTCTTTCTTACCCACACAGTTCCAACGGAGAAAAGATTTCGACGAAGACGATGATTGGTGATACGACTCCAACCGGCCCAAGTCAAGCTTGTACTCAATACTAACATCGAACATTTGTACCCTTATATTTTCCTCAATTTCATACGTTCTGCGATTGTAAGTTTATGCATTAGAGTCTATTAGAGCGCTCAGGCGTGTATACTGTATCAGGGTAGTATATCGTATTAGGGCAGCAGGATCTTGAAGTGACCACTCTTGACTTTCTTCTCTTCCAACAATGAATTCACATCTCCTCGTCAATAGGTCTGATCGCCTGCATCTTCCCCATGATCTCCCTCACTTCAGTTTCCGCAAAAACAGCTGCTTCCTTCGCGACGAGCAACTTCTTCTCCAATTCATCAGCACTCATAGCCCTCGTAGACCCATCCTCTTCGATAGTCCCGATAGCGTCGAACCGACGCAAAGTGTTCCCCACACGAGGCAAGAACCCATGCCGGTCCCACCCATTATCGTTGAACGAAAGCACAGCTCGCACAGCAGCAGTATTGATATCCCGATGCAACTCCTCCAGTTTCGACAACTGCACCTCCATCCACCGCGCACGACGTTCCAAAGCAAGCGTCAGCGTAGCAACTTCATCTTCTTTACCGGGGTTATCATCGCATCCCTCGTCGAGGAAATCATCCCCCTTGAGCATGTCACGTAACACCCCGTCGAAGGAAGAACTGTCATCCCACGTCGTACGTGGAAGGAGACGGAGGAGATCAGATATGGTTTGAGTCAGGGTTTCCAGGAGTTGCTGGAAGGATGAGACAGCGTTGTCGATGGATCCAACTGGGGTATTGTTGGCGAAAGACCCTCCACCGACTGATAGGGCTGACAAGGCGTGCACCAGAGGACCGTATTCAAGCGGCATTTTGGCAGCAGGGTTGATCCTGGACATGTCGAAGAAAGGATGATTCGTCATGTCCATAGAAGGGTTGAAGACGTGAATATCGTCGAGAAGTTCCTCGACAGTGGAAGGTTCGCATGGTATGTCCACAGAGTGAGCTCGAGAATTAGTCGAGCTGGAGTTGGCCGTGCTCGCTTTGGTGTGTTGGACGTGAATACCGTCCGAGGTCGAGTAGACAGTCGACGCATCCTCTGCGATGCTTTCTCCCTCTTTTGCGAATTTGGTCTGCTTGGGTGCTGACTTGCTCTTCTTGGGTTTCTTGGATAGAAGGGGGACCTGAGAAACAACTTCGACAGATGCAGCTGGGGCCGAGGGCTTCGCAGCGTTCGCTGGCCGATTAGACAATTTGTTACCATCAGAACGTTTGGCGACTTTCTCATCGTTCGATTTGCCTGCGCTGGCCTTCTTCTCTTGGGTCTTCTCCCTCTCGGCCTGTGCGACCTTTTCCAGCTGGAGCGCTTTCTCTTTCTCCTTTTCCGCCTTTTCCGCTTTCAAAGCAATCTCTCGATCCCTTTCTGCCTTCTCCGCCCTCTCTTTCTCCGCCTTGTCCTTTTGAGCTTTCTCTTGTTTCTCCTTCAAAGCCGCAGCCTTTTCCTTCTCAATCGCCTTCTCTTGCGCGACCTTCGCCCTCTCTGCTGCTCTCACCGCTGCTTTCTCCTGGGCAATTTTCTGCCTCTCGGCAGCTTTCTCAGCAGCAGCCAATTTCTTCGCCGCTTTCCTCTCAGCTTTTTCCTGCGCCTTGCTATCCAAAGTGGAAACCGATTCTTCAGCCGCAGATTGCTCCTCGTGACGGGTAACTGGGCTGGGATCCACTGGCGACGTCAAGGCCGGAAATTCCGACGCAGACAGCGTCAGGGTAGGGCCAGGGGACATCGAGGACGAAGCTGGACGGCGGAGGATAGGCAAGAAAGAAAAGGGGGATAGAACATGGTCAGCGTCAAAAGTAGACGGTGGATATCATTACCCAAAGAGGAGGGAGGATATTCATTCATTTGTGTTTCATTGGTCGTAAGTCGATGTCATTCATTATAAAGTCCATGCATAGAGAGAGAGAGTAGTGGAATGAGAGAGGGTTCATTCAGACGGTGTATCAAGGTCGATAATATATTTTCCGCACTGAGAAAGCACGGCTTGGTACGACCTCCCTCCCCTCGAGTTTAAAGTTGAAGAACTCACCATGTGCAGACCCGTTCCCTTCCATATTGAGACCGTTTCCGTGGCCACTACTCGAGACGCCCGGGCTGTGTAAAAGACCTTGGGGATACGAAATCCCAGGTGGAGGTCCGTACGCCATCTGTGCTACATCAGGTGAGGGGCTGTATCCGGCCTCTAATCCCGGTGATGCGAATCTTGCAGCCATGATAGCAGGGTCATTGAACGTCTGCTGAGTAGGAGCAAACTTGAAAGGAGAGATGGGTTGCTCTGCAAAAACAATAAAGGTGAGCGATCAAGAAGCATTTGAAGCGATGTTGAGATTATTTTGTACCTGGGACATTATTAGATGGAGTGGGATTGGAACGATCTCGGCTAGATTGGATGAGATCTCGGAGTTGAGCCTCGCTCACGCCGGTATCGAATGGCTGGAAGCGAGTATTATGCTGGGGGGTATATGCCGTCTGCGCTTGGACCTGGGCCTGAGCCTGAGCCTGAGCATGCCTTACGAGGGGAGATCCCATGGCAGACGGAGGCTGTGAATATACGTATTCTTGACGAGCTGCTGTGGACCACTGGGCTAATGGAGGAGTCGGCGGAGGGATGTCTGAGGAATTATAGAATGATTGAGCATCACTGTTGCTCAGCGGTGTTGAAGCATGGAGTGGCGAAGGTGTGGCGATGGACCCTTGTCGACCTCGAGCAAACCCGAAACGGGATACTTTTCTCTCGTCATCTAAAGATGGCGAATATTGAGAGCGGCGGGTAGGAGAACTTGAAGAGGGTTCGTCGGCCGAGTCAGCGAAGGGATTGAAAGATCCTGTGTATGCTGGGCTTCCCGCGGATTGCTTTTCTGGGGGTACGATAGGTGGTATTCTGACGGCCAAGGGATCATATAATGATCGATTGTGATTATGAGGGTAAGGTAGGCCTGGCGGCGCCATGAAAGTATGTGAGGTGGATGATTTCGGTCCTGTGAAAGTATCCATATATGATCCAGCGTAAGGAATATTGAACTCGGCCTGGAACTCCTGGAGTGGTTCCATGCTCTCTTCTCCTGCGAGTTTCGGGTCAAGATTGAAACTGAAGCCACCGAATTCACCGTCTTGCCCTCCGGCCAGCGTGAGTAACGTGCGATCAAAGTCTGGGAATGGGCTGATACCTGCAGCTGGCAGATCCACATCACGTCTAGCCTTGACATCGTCCAACAATGCACGCGCTGCATTTGACATCTGATATGAAGACTGAGAAGCCAAAAGAGGCGTTTGGGGCGATGCAGTTCCAAGACGCGGTGGTCTGCTTGGCGTAGGAATGCCTGGCGGTGCCGAAAGGCCAGGCGGAATAGCAGAGAGCCCAGGAGGGACAGAAGGTACAGACGAGCGCACAGAATCTGTCGATGACTGAGGACGCGTGGGGGCCTCGGATGGCACATCCTGGGAACCAGATCCCAAATCGGACTCTGTGGTGGCAGATGGAGGTGAGTGGGTCTTGGGAGACGGCTCCTTCTCTTGACGTAGAGCCTTGACTTCAGCTGGCGTAGCCGGTCTTGGTGGTAGACCGGAAACCGCAGGAGTAGAAGGACGAGATGATGATGCTTGCGAGGGCGTCTTGGTGGCATTCGTTGCAGCTCTACGCTCTTGAACGGTCCTACTACTCGAAGAACTAGTATTTGCGTGAGCGGTAATGATCGGGGAACTACGTGGTGCCTGTCGTATTCCACCAGTACCACGCCGGGTGGGACGAGTTGTTGAGGATACCATGGGTATATGATTGGAGGCATTGTGTAGAGTGGTAACCGGCGAATTGGAGCCTTTCTGAGCCCATGCAGCAGCTCGAGGTAAACCATCTGAGTCGTCACCCTTCTTACCACCCAAGACTGTATTCCTTATTCTACTCTCCGTCGCCTTCATTGTATGTTTCCTAAATGTATAATCATTAGGCGTTGTGACGGAGAAGAAAGGCAACGAATTGGACCCACAACGTCGTCAAATCCTCCTTGGTAAAGCAGTCCTTTTCATCGCCCCATTCATGGAGATTCATGCAACTATGGTCGCTGCAACTGACTCCGCGCAGGAAGGCCATACAATACTTGGTCGTTCCATAACTCGCCCTCATGACTTCACTACCTCCACCTGGTGAATCTGTGCCATCTACCGCCGCGATACAGCGCGCTGCATCTTCACGCCGATGATAAGTGATGTAGAGGCCGACCACAGGGGCACCGCCCGAAGGAGTTCTCTTGACCAATAGAATCTTGGTGATCTTTCCATACTGCCCAAAGTACTCATTTGAACGTAACGTAGGAATGAGCTGAGGATCAAATGAGGAGGTTTGCGAAAGAAAAATTTTGGCATAAGCAGGGATCAGGGTGCCAGACTCGGACATAGCGTACCTCTTCCTTTGCAAATCGAGGACCAATACCAACAACGTAAACAACGTTGCGCTGGACTACACGAACGTTTGCAAGTTGACGTCGGCCAAGCGCTTCAAGCTCCTTGCGTTCACGCTCTCTTTGCTTCTTCTGTTGAGTGAGCCGCTTGTGGCTGGATGAAAGTAGTACATGAGAGCTAGGATTAGAACTGAAATGCGGATTGATATGAAACGAGAATCGTACTCTTCTTTGGCTATAGGTTTGAACTCGACCGCATCATCTGTGTAGACTCTTCTACAAGCAGGGCAGCGACCATTCAGATTCTCCTTGATATGGTGCCAACAGAAACGACAGATCTAACAGGACCACCAGTAAGTTGAGATTCGTCTGACGAGGAAAATCCTGGCTCACCTGGTAACCACATATGCAAGGTTTGAAATTGAGATCTGAAATATCCATCTCCTCCAAACACAACGGACATTCCGCGTCCTCCTGTGGATTTTGGAAGAAAAAAATTGTAAGAAAGATAGATGGCAAGTACACATAACGACTGACGGCTTCATCGTCGCTCCAGTACGCGTCTTGAACGCCCGCCAAAACATGCGATTTGGACTGAGGAATTGAAAAGCCAGCATGAATAACAGGCGCTGGAAGAGAATGGTGTGGATGAATTCTGGTAGAAGACATTGTGGTGGATGTTGCTAGTAAATGGTATATCTGAAGATAGCAGCAAATGGAGGATTATATGAGATTGGAGAGAAGACGAGTAACACTGAAGAAACGCGACACAATGAGGTACACCGCCAGCTCTAATTTCACACGCAGCCACTTCGGTATTTGGTGGCACAACATTTTTAGACTACTACCCAGGCCAGGACACTCTATAATAATTACATCCACCTTCGTACTTCGTTACTTCTAGATGATCTACACGCTCTTCGCCTCTCACCGCCGCCATGCATGTCCGTACGGATTCGGCAGTGGCGTCGGCGAAAAGAAATTGGGCGCTGGCGGACCCGGGTTATACCCCATATAAGCAGCAGGTACAGGCAGATTCATGTATGACGCTGAATGTACGGCACTGTTCGGTGTGAAGATTGGAGGAATCGAAGCAGGGGGTGGGGTTGGCGCTGGGGGTATCGGGGGCTTCCAGTTCTACAATGTCATGTCCGCATTAGGGTCCAGCAGGAAAAGAGGAGGAAAGATCACGTACATATTGTCGTCCTTCTCTATAGAGTTCATCTAGTTTCTGGTCAAACTCTCCCTTCTCCTCGAACTCGTGGTACGCTTTGTACAACATGAGGGCTGACCGGGCATCTTCAATGGAATCATGCATATCCGTTTGTATGTCCTCGTGAAGGACAAACCAGGACAAGAATTTCAATGACAGTCGGCGTTGGCGGGCGCGCACAAAGTACAGATCAACCGTATCTATCACTTGGTCGGGAGGTACAAATATATCTGACAAAGAATGTTGATTGTACTGATGCGGCAGGACAATGACGATTACACATACTGATGATTCGGAAATCTTTCGAAAGACCGTGCCCTATAAAAATGCATCCACGGTCCACCAGCAGTCGGAGTTTCTTGTAAACCAACTTCAATGGTGTCAAGGTGTGCCGGGACAAATTAGGATCCAGATCTCCGACTGTCCGATCAAGTCAGACTTCAAAGTCGAAAGAGATGTTTGATCAACGTACATTTTATTCCAGAGTACTCCGTCAGGTAGTCCACAATAGCCTCACTTGTGTGAATATGGTCATCAATAAATGGTACACCTTGCTTCGGTCCATCTCCTCGCAAGACGGACACCCGAGCCAGACTGAGTCTAGCAGGCCGAAGGACCTTGCTAGTCCCGTCTGAGCGATACTCCGTTTCTTCCTAAATCAGATCAGTAATTGAGACTCCTCCACGAACAATGAACACAACATACCTGTTGCATAGAAACGAACTCTGCATCTATGGCCACCAACGTCCCCGGCTTGGGCAGCTCTTCAAATCGTAAACACTCATGTTTAATGAGGTTCTTGTCACGGTTCCTTTGATAGAAGCAATGCCGCATAAGTACGAGAAACAACACAAAAGATGTACCCTTACACCGATATCGATGTATCACGACTTAAAATGGCGGCATCGATTTCGTTAGGCAGACTGTTGAGATCCAGCGTGTCCCGTAAGTCAGCGCGTTCCAGATAAACGATAGCTGGAGTCTAAGTACGACGGTCAATACCTCGGATCCGCACCAAAGAACGATACAATAACGGACCTTCCATTTATTCGGAAAGCTCAGTGCCTCTTCTTCCGAAACGTTGCTCACAACGAAATCGTTGAAGACGAACCATGGGCTGATCAAGTCAGCACGACCCTCCGCTTCTGGGACTGAAATACTTATCAATTTGTACTCTTGAAATGACAGGGAGAGTTGGGAACATACTTTTGATGATGGCAACGAGATGCGAATGTTTTTCTTTCGTCACAATCTGTACAACCAATGCCTAGATAATAACTCAGATGAAAGAGGGTAGTCACGAGATGAAATGTATGCGCTCACCCTCAGCTCGTAAACTACGCTTTCTGGGTCATCCAATCCTTCCACTTGACCGTGCAATTCTATCTGTGGCTTCAAGAACGTCTGGTTCCGTGTATCCAACCAGAACTTCAGATTATCTTCATTGTAGACACAGGCATTGACAGCTAGGATTGAAGGAAGTTCCCGGGATGGTATCGAGCGTTGGGAGGTGAAATTGGAGAAATTTTTGCACGTTTGACACGTCGCTTTATGAATCATTTGACGCAATAACGAGTTGCGCAGTACGCTGGCAAAATCTGTTGGGGGAGGTGGCTCGGTCAACGATATCTAGAGGAACAGATGTTTAGGGATATATAAGCTAGAGAAGAGAATACTAGGACGAGATACCTTCCGAGGGTATGTCAAGTCGACGATATGGGTCATATTCTCCTTCTCCCGGACTGCTTTGCAACTCATGCAAGTAATAATATTCTTGGCGTCGATTCCAAGTAACTGCGTGACGGGAGCAGCTACAGGAGAAAGTATATTTGGTCTGACCGAAGAGTTTTTAAGAATTAGCGGATTGTGAGGGAAGGTATTTCCTTCCGAGCTAAGGTGGTCGACGAGGAACCGATGGAACAATTGAATGGTGTGGGCGTAGTTGACGTTGGTCGACTCCCGGCCATAATCAACGAGTTCGATGGCATTAGAGCCTGAGCAGGCGAGTGGCCGTCAGAGGGTAAAACCTGATGAAATGCGATATATACGTACTTTGTGCGAGAAAACCAACAGTCTTGCAAAAGTTACTGGATTGGCAATTAGTGCCTCGAGCATCTTCGAGCATACGGACTACAAAACCCAGCTCGCAAAGGAGACAGTGTTCTCTTGGGCAGTTTGTTGTGATATGTGACTTCGCCAATTTACGGATAGGCCAACTGTAGTGCATGATCTGCAATATTGGGTTTGTATAAGAGTTGAGGATATGAGTTTCCAGTCCGCTGTATTCAGTTTTGTTGTAGAATCTGTCGAAGGCTTGGTTGGAGGAATTCGAAATAATACAAGAGAGGTCCATACCCAAAGTCAAAGTCTTCGACTCCAAACTTCGAATATTCAATTTCAACGTGCCGGTATGCTCTGGGTATTTCATCACCAGTAAAATCCATAGTTGGCGTATCAGGTTCTGGCTAGAAAAAATTTCAAGTGAGATTTACGGAGGGAATTTCGAGTGCGTTTGATTTACTTCACTTGTGCGAGCTTTCCCACTCCTGAAGCGTCCGTTATGTTTCTGAGCCGTTACAACGACCATATTTCGACGCCCTTTCAGTTCCTTAGGAAGAGCGGCGTATGCCACATTGTCGTTAGTTTTCATCGTGTTGAGGATTTGTGGGGGAATCTTGGCAGGAGGGGGATAATTTGGAGAGGAAGAGATGAAATAAGGGCTCCAGGACGACAGAAGTTGGCTGTTATAGTATGGTAATCCTATGGAGTTCAAGGGCCTACAGCAATGCATATTCTTTTCAAGCAATTACGACAATAAAAATAAGTGCTCACGTAGAGTCTGTCCATTCGATTTCAGCCAGCGGTTCGGGCGTATCGGCCCACTCGATAGGCTGTCCGTCAAACCCATTGAACGGAAGAGATCCTTCTTCGTCGGCAGCTGTGAGCAGATGTATAGTTCCTTCCGCATCTCCAAACGCCATGTATGCACCGGTTGGCGAAACAGCGGCTGAGGTGAGATAAGAAGTGACATCAAGCTGCATTGAAGTTCAGTTTCTGATGCCCCAAAACACGCGATCTTAGTAAAGGTACCTGATAGAATTCGCTTGCAGTGTTGGGATTTGACACATCCACGATATTAATTAGGCCTTGATTCGACGTGACTGCCACGGTAGAGGGGCTCTTCGGAAGAGCATTGATAAAGGCAGGACCGGCCGAGAATGGGACAGGCGGAAGAGGGCGCATTGTGCGTAGGTCGTACACCTTGACCAGCGGGTCCGGGAATGGACGTGATTGTCTACGCAATTCCGTTAGACCAGTGTTCAATGACTTGTAACGATAACGAGTGGCATCCACCTAACGCCTAGACCAATAGTGAAAGCGAAGTTCCCACTACACTGCAGACCTTGTATCCCGCTAACATGAGCTCTCACCAGACTTTCAGCACTTTCTTCACGGCGCATGCCTGTTCGAGGATCAAGTGTGCGCAGATAACCATCAGAGGAACCAGATAGTAGGAAGGAATGAGAGAATTGAAGATGCGTGATGATAGATGAAGTAGGTGTTTGTCGCATAACAGCTCCTGTCATAGAGTTGAGTAGGAGTAGTTCTGGGCTAGCTGTGGAGACTGCAACAACATGAGAAGCCGTAGATGCATTTGAGAAGGTGGTGACAGGGGAAGAAGAGCTGACGTATAGGTAATTAAGCAGCGAGACGGAGTAGGGCGAACCTTCGCTCACCTGTGATACCACTTGTTCACTCCCCCTTTACCCCACGATCCTACTCCTTCACCAGATACACCGAGAGCCCGGACATAGTTTTCTCCAGCTAGAATCTTCTTGACGGCCAGACTTCCACCAACCGGGAATGAGACTCCTCGCATACCCCGGGTACCGTAGAAGGCGACAACATTCCCAGTATTCAAGCCAGCCCAGAGAGTGTCGGATATTGGATCAAATGAGAGGGCAGTCACTGGTCCTGAGAAGATCCCCGATACTTGCTGGTTTATGGGCGCAATTGGACGGTACGTAGACATTATCGAGAATTATGATGTTCCGATGCGACTTCTGCGCGTACAAAGCCCCCTGATAGTTGAGTGCACCAGGACGTCCCGGACAATTCAAAGAGTGTTCAAGATATGGATAGAGAGGATAGAAGCTAGATCAAGTCTGCATGAGAGAAGTGGGATAGATATTAGAAAGGTTGAGCAGCTTGAGCTGCACAAAGTCACGTGGATAGGTATCACTGTCAGGCGTTCGTTCAACGTTCGTTTGACCGTGTACTGTTTATACGTGTAGGTCCAGATGGCCCACATACACTGTACCGGCTGTTCAAATTTGGGAGAGATGCTTATCAAACTAAAACTCTTCTTTATGCCCCAAGCGATAGAATTGATGGCTAGATAGAAAATTATGGGTATGACGCCCATATGTACGCAGAAATATTGCAGTCACTCGGCGTTCAAGGGAGGCATCACTTGTTTCCTCCCTTTAACAGGCCATACTTCTTCCATTCTTCCTGCATCCCAGATTCTGCCACCCCTGGACACATACACCAAGTCCATAGTTGAAAGAATAGGGTCGTCCAACAAATCGACACCAGGTGGATAGACAAGGAAATCGGCTAGTTTTCCGCGTGATAATGAGCCCAGGGAGTCAAATATTCCCAGAGTGATAGCTGCGGACGAGGTTGCAGCTCGAAACACCTATAGAACCACTTGAGCTATACAGCAGAGAACCCGAAGATAGAGATACGAAAGCAGACCTCGTAATTGCTAAGACCTCCGTATTTGGTGAAGAGCATCTCGTAGTGGTAGTTTAAGCCCAATGGCTGTTCTCCGTGCGCACCGATATGTGCTCGAAGACCCTTCTGGACCATTTTGGCGACTGATGTCGATGTATTGAAGAATGCATAGGCTATAACATATCAGTTAAGCGCGAATATTCACTCGTGATAGACAGATAATGCAACTCACAGTGTGCAGGTCTCGAGGTAGATTCAGTCAATCCAAGGAGTCTGTCGTGCTTCGAGAACTTGCGTAGCCTTCACAGAGAGATCATGAGGAGTCAGTAACCCAGAAGGCAGGACAATTACTGGTGGAAAAGATGCAGACTTGGGATTGTTAGGAACGTCCTCGGTCGCCCATACGAGTTGTTCACCCATAACCCCCCCATAGTTCACCAAATGAGTCGGCGTCGAGCCCGTACCACTCAATGCATAAAGAGTGATGACATCGTCATACAGAGCTGGGATGGGCAGTGCATGTTCAACCGTAGTCATACCTTATAACAAAGATTATTCTTCAATCGATATCAGCAACGAAGAGACATTACGAAGCTTCTTACCGTCAACAATATAGGTCAAATCCCAGTCATAGTTCATCCCGCCCTCAGGGAAACAGAGCATACTCATGTTCCGCGCAGCAAGCAAGAGCCTCTGTCTCGATGCACTAGAAGGGCGCAACAAACGAATCAAGACATGTGGTTGAAAGCAAAGACAAAACTCATACCGAGAAGGAAGATTATAATTTTTGTATGAAGTACTGGCTCGACCACCTTCAGCTTTGATCCGAACCAACGCAGAATGCGCTTCCTCGGAGTCTGCAATATCTTGGTGCAGGGATGGTTCAAGGCCTCCGTAGATTACATCTCCAACTGTGAATATACGAGGACCGATGTACTGGCCGCTCTCGACTCGGCTGCGCTCCACGAACCCCTCAACGTTGTCTGCGCTAGGGCTTATGACAGATGTTAGCCCAAGACGGGAACGAACCCACAGGTCATGCTTACTTGTGCATCGTCGTGATACCATAGGCCAAGAAAGTCTCCATCTCCCACGACTTCGTAGGATACCGCGGACTAAACCCTTCCCAGTGAGCGTGAACGTCGATGAAACCAGGTGTGACAAAGCCTAGGGCCTTGTGATGAGACATGAACTTACAAGGAATAGAAATCAGGCTTACCACCCTGTGCATCGATGATAGTGGTCCCTTCAGGAACGCAGTCATCTTCTACGCTACATAGGTCCTCAATAACACCGCCTTTGACGATCATTACTGCGTCGTGGATCAAGTCTGCGACTGAGTCTCCTGTGGCCATTGTAAGGAGAGTGGCGTTGAAGATGGCAAGAACATCTGCATTAGCGCTATCCAGACCAGCTTTAGCAGCGTCTTGTTTGAGGCGAGCAATATCAGTTGAGTGCTCGATTACAATCTCCTGATATTCGAGTAGACCTTTGACGCATGAGATACCAAAGGTCGATGTGTCGTGCGATATGTCTGACGAGCAGCTACTCAGCTTGGAGATCTCCAGCGAATGCAAGAACGGTCCTGGGAGAATATGATTTCCATGAGATAACACATGATGCAGAACAATGAGCATGATACACACCGAGGAGCCAAAACACTTTCTTTCCATCTCTGCTCCAAACCACGTCGTGCCCACCATCAAGACTGAGTCTGACAAGACCTTCCGTTGCATTTCCTGGCTTGCTCCATAGCGCTTCTCCCTCCTTAACTTTTGACCCAGGAGCGAAATACACTTGAAAAAAATCGACGAACGCGATTCCATCGGCGACATACCCCGCAGCTGCATGCTTGGAGGTAGAGGGACGGGGGGAAACAGCTATCTGGGTCGACATTTTACCTGATGCCAATTTCTCGTGTTTGTATTCACCGAGTGGTCCAGGACCAGCGGCTAAATCCAGAATGATTACCTCGTCGTCTTGTTGGACTAGTAACTTTGTGTTGCCATCGACAAATCGCATATTGAAAGCACCACTGTTCGGGTTCACCTGTGAGTGGATGGAACGAATGTTCACGATAGGGATCCATGGTTGGCCGTTACGAGCTGCATTCGACGTCGGCAACGTCAATTCACCGATATACAAGCCAGGTTTAGCAGTAGCAATGATATTGCCCGTCATATAATCCCCTCCGGTCTTGATAAACGCGATCTGTCGGTTTGATCCCGAGCATTCACAGAGAATGGGAGAAAAATACCTCCCGAGGGGTAGACCAGTCAATTCATAAGCGACCTCGTTCTTCAAATCAGCCAATTCGAAGGTGGTGAAGTTCGTATCAGACCATCTCGCGTGTAACACCAAATCATCCGCCCCGTGAACGAACGCAGGAGAATAATACGGCGCATCTGGGTGGAGGACCGGAACTTTCTCGAGGTCCTTTGAGCCTACGTTCTGCACATAGGTCACACTCGCGGCTTGGAATACCACTCGAGACCCTGTATCGTCGACCCTCAGGTCCTTGAATGCGTGTACTCGCTGCGTGTCAGCGGTTTCCAGGCCTATGAAATCGATATCGTGGATCTCCCGGGTCTCAGCTAGTCGTTTCTCGATATGCGCGGTGAATCGGATAGGCGTTGGTGTGCTGGTAGAGGATGCGATTTTTTCACCTCGGGAGTTGGTGGAGAGGGGGACGGAATATATTTGACCGGCTGCCCAGATGATGACTGCATCGTCCGAAGGGCTGAACGCAAAAGATGGGTAGGTGCCCATCGGAGCAGAGATGGTGCTGAGGTCGTAACTCAAGCCATGCCACACATGATGGATGGATCCGGTTTGCAAGTCCCTAAAAGATTATATAGATAAATGTTCGCTGTGGGAGACAAAAGGTTGTAAAAACTAACTTCAAAACCAATGCTTCTTTGTCTCTGACCCGTCGCACGAACGCGAGAGTCTTGCCATCCCTCGAGAGTTCAGGCCGACTAGCTCCGCCAGGGAAAGAACCGACGAGCTCTTCCGTCCGATTTGTAGTGAGGTTTTTGGAGAATATCGCGTAGATGCCTTTGTGTACATCTGTAGACGCGTAAATTGTCAATAGAAGGTAGTCCTTGACGGAAGCCTTGATCGCGTACCCTTGCTATACTGGAAAGTATCCTGGTCGATCACATTCTTTGAGAATATCAGTTCATCCCCAGCACCCGCCCATATGACTTGTTCAGGCCCAATTTGTTGGTCGCCGTATTGTGTAGCTGCATCCCATCCCGGAGGTAATGTTCGTCCTACGAGGCGAGTTCCGCTGCCTAGCTGGACAGCATATCCTGACGCAGAAGTGGACTCAAGCTCTCGAAGCTGCTGCAGGCTCGGGACCGGATATTCCCAGCCTTCACCAGCACCGAGACTTCGCGAGCTGGTATACCACTTCGTTGCAATCACTTTGGACTCGGATGGATGGAATCGCCCGTCCGAAACCCAACGGGATGTCTCGTTTGTTACGCGTTGAGCTGCAAATATCGAAGCAGCATTAATATACAACAAAGGATCAAGTGCAGTAGAAATTTACCTCCAGCACGACCTTCTCTGAGCAACCTCCTTCGCTTCCTCTCTATGCTTTCCTGAACACCGCTAGCTAGAAGATCATCCTCATACTGCTTCACCTCTAGCGATTTCAGCAGCTCCGCGTCCTCAACGCCATCCACCCTAGAACGTCTGACGTCCATCTTCTCGCATCCCTTCCATTCCATCACCCAAATGTTCTCCACCCCAAGCTCTGCATCGCTTCTGAACACAAGTCGGTCTCCCTGCGGAGAGAAATGGGGATCCGAGTCATGTGGGATGCCCAGTAGCACTGGACGCGCCCTCGGTAGATTATCATTTGCTTGATGAAAGTCCAAGCCTATACCTGTATCACCAGCAGGCAAGCACCATAGATCGCCGACCATGTCCCAAACCAGGTCCCCAGTCTTCGGATGTACATCAAGTCTCAACCAAGTACCTTCGTTGACATCGTATTCGAGGGATCGAGGGAACGGGAAGGAGGTGGATATGTCCCAAGGGGTCTGTGGGCGGATAGGGAATATGTCGTCGCGCCATTCATCTGCAGGCTCACTGGTGCGAGTCGATATAGTTTGTACTGACTGGGTGATACGAAGAGATGCGGGAACAAACCGAAAGATAGACGCTAGAACTATGCAAGAAACGAACAGAAGGACTTTGAAGTAACGGAAGAGCGGTGATGCCTTTCGACGACGAGGAGCATATTGCGGAATTGGTACATGTAGATATTGGTCTTGAAGTAATACACCCTTCTTCGAGTCCTTCAGGATGGAATCCTCCATGATGGGTGTAGTTCTGGAGCTATTCGGAAGGCAGGTTCAATCGCAGGTACGGAGTTACAGGGATGGGATCAACTGGACAAATTCAGCAGCGATAACGTTGCACATGTACCCTATGGCCCTATATATGTCGTGACCGGAAACTAGAGCGGGAGAAGAAGAAACTTTGCTTGCAAAGAAGGCTTCATAGTGCGGTGTGCGAATGAAATTTCTAAAGTTCAAGAGAGGTTTTGGGCGCACTGGCAGTCACTTGCACAGAACGATCACCTCGTCGTCGCCCCCGACGAGTATGTATAGCTAACATGGCCACGGCACTCTAAACCATGAAGAGAACTACTAGTCTCTCCTCGGATGCATCTTCAGACTCTGAGCTGTGGAAAGAGAAGAAAATTTCGATGGCTCCTCGACTTGTTCACCACTCGTTCGACACCCTTGACATCTTCTTCACTTGCGTTTTCTTCCCTAGTTCGGAGATGCTCACTCGAGCTAATCTTTGAAGCTGGCGGGTGTATCTCATGGCGACGTGGAAAATCTCCAGAGTCTCGTAATTCTCGGACTACGACGACACAGGACCCTGCAGCTGACTCGGACGAGACTGTACTCGCTTTCTCGGGTACCTCGAACCCACGATTTGGTTCAACGGTCTTCTTCAATGTCATGGTTGTACCAGTCGACTGGACGTCTGCCAGTAGCACTCAACATCGCCACCCTTCCGACTCTATACTTTGAATGAAACACTCCTACCACCCAACACTCCTACCACTCTAGCAGCATTTGGATGTCACCGGCCAGGAAACAAAGTTCTTGCGTATTATTCTCGCGATCTCGTTAACGCACGAGAGGGTTCTGGACTCTGATCTGTATGCAGAAACGGCGCTGCGTGTCGTACTTTCGTGGATTCTTGATTCAGGACCGTTACTTTCAAAATATTCAATCCCTACTAATCAGATAGACCCTACCGGCGAAGTGTGATTCCTCTGAATGTAAATCACTGGTCCATCTTCCTAGGCGTATACTGTTCAAATCAATGTATGCATAATTGTGGCTGAGACTGTCTTAAAGCGCATATACGGCCCCTCCTCTCTGTGATTCGTACCACCGATAGGTGCCGTTCATGGTATACGGTGCGCTTAATGGCATTTGCAGTCATTGGGCTTGCAGGAGCAGCTGGAATTTCAGGTAAGCCTCTTCTATATTTTGTCACAGCAATCGTTGATGAGAGACGACGTACGTAGCAGTGCAGCTGCATCCACTTCCACCGCAGGCTTGGTTAACAGGGGTTGAGACGCTCTATCGACACGATGAAGGAGAGATCAGAAAAACGACCAAGAGCTCGATGCGAAATCACTGACGGTGAACATGATAAACTTGACTGAGGTTGGTGAGTTGGTTGGTTGATTGAGGGTGTTCGTCTTGTGAAGGTAAGTCTAACGAGCTCTCATGCTCATCCTTTATACCCTCGATTTTAGGTTTCTCCGGCGACTGATATCGTTCGAGATCCGCCCGTCTCTGACCTTGAAGCCCACCCCTACCCCAGGATAGCTCTCCCAGAGTATCGGTTCGTGATTCTTTGGATCGTTCCATAACTGCGTGCGAGTATGAGCTTATCCCAGATTTATCTCATCTAGCGCTATGGCAGATGAACCCTCGTTAAGCACGAGGTCAATCCTGTAAGAGAGTCAACTGTCCTTCGCGTTAATGCCTCTCCCGGCGTTCAAACTCTGGGAGAAGCCCTTCTCGAAGAGACAATGTCCTTTCGTCCGTGTAATGTTCCTGGAAATTATTATTTGGTTACAGCTGCTGATTCAAACAGTACAGTAACCGTAGGCCTGAGGTCGAGGGACCGCTTTTCTACAATTACAAGGTCGAATTTCCTGCACCGTAATCGCAAGGTCGACGGTGACATCTATCATCAATCATCACTGCCTCGTCTTATCTTCTGCCGTCACCCATCCTCATGTATACGTATGTACATAAATGCATCTCATTGAATCCCAAAATTCTTGGCAAGTCCCCGTTAATCTGGGCTGTCGTATCTCCTCAGCTGACCAGACCTTTAAGCTCTGTTATCTTCTTCTATTGTCATGTCTTGAGGTTGATGATCAAGGAACCCGACAGTTGCATGGTTGTGGCGTGGCTTCGAGTACCAGGGAGCATTAAAAAGGGAATCGTCGACGAAGGGGGGCAAGGTGCTGCGTGATATATGTAGACTGACAGGGGCCCCATGTAAGGGTACTAGAGCTATATGTACATTGACAATGACTTAGACAGTGTACCTAGGTATCTGGAGTGGTCCAGAGAATATACCAAATCCATCCTCAGAAGATCTTGGTTCGTACCTATCAATGTCAGAACGGCGATGCATTACATCTCACTCTCTTACTCTCGCATGTCGATAAGCATGTCTCCCATTAGATGTTGAACTACCAGCACCGGCTCGAGCCAAAACGAGTAGTATAATCCAAACATTACCCGTCCCTTTTCACCTCGTCCTCTTCGAGTTCCTCGTTCTCGCAGTCTGAGTCGACAACAATCACGTCTTCATCCTCATCAGGCCCTCGAGAAGAGTGCTGTCGCAAAGCTGCTGTCTCACGTTTTGTACGTTTACGAGTTGGCGTGGAGTCAGAAGGATGATGGCCACCGTGTACAGAAGAGCTGGCCTTGGGAGAGTCGAGATCAGGTGCAGTCAGGTCACTATTTAGATTCCCAATGCTCGGAGACGGAGACGGCGACGGCGACTTGACCTCGACCTTAACCTTGACTTTTGCTCTAGCTGTTTTGACTAGTTCCGCGAATTCTTTCCTATACGTTTTCTGCGAGGTTACGTGGAGTCAATAAGTATGGTTATAGTCGTGTGCACTTCCATTGACATACCTGGTGATTAGCGATATCCCCGACATGCTGTTTTTTTGCCTTTGGCTCGTCTTCCCACTTCTTCAGGTCAGCTCTCAACTGTTGTTTGGTACTCCGAAGGCTTGGGGATTTATCTAGGTTCGCGTTATAAATCATCACCCATCTGTGCGGGTCTCAATTCAATATCGTTATGAGCGATGGGTGAATCTGTGTATGAGCTTACCGGGAATGTCTAGCAATCAAAGTAGCGCGATCCCCATTGACGGGCAATTTGTGCTCCAAAAGGAACCCCTTCAACTGTTTGTCTTTTAGAGACGCATAGGTCAATTTTGGTAGGGGGTGGTCGGTGGTGTCAGGACTTTGAAGGGCCTCTGGTTTAGTCCTTGCGCGGACGCAAAAATGCTCATCAAAGGACGAACCTTTCTTTTCCTTTTCCTTTTCCCTTCCCCTCGTTATGTCGGCTCAGGCTCTTAGGTCCCATAATTTTGGACCATTCTTCCTTCTTAGATCGCGATGAGTCGGGATTCGAGCATCCTTGATCAAGGTGAGTGTTTATAATGTCCAGCTTGATTGATCTGTTGCACATTGGACAGATCACGAGATCTATACCTGAGCAAGAACGATGAGTACAAGAATCCAAGAGATAAAGACGAACTACGCACTCTTTGATCTATGAGCCTCTACATCCTCTTCTATCGGATCCGAGCTGGGTACAACAGTCATGTCCACATCATCCTCGTCGTCCAAATTCTCAGTCCGAGGTGCGGGCGTGGTAGAACTCGTATGTCGTTTTTGGGATGGCCCCGCAACCAACTCAACGCTTTGACTACTACGGCGACTCTCCTGAGCTCCCTGACCCCGTTTGCGTTTTTTCGAGGATCCGCTTTTCGTAGGAGTCGTTTGCACTTCTCGTGTCAAATTTTCCAATCGCTTCTGTTCCTGCCTCGACAACTCCAAGATATACGGCCTATTATGTATATTTAGAGACGACGCCAAACGAATATAAGTAAAACCACGCACCTAGCCAAGCTCCACGCTGATATAGCACTCTCCACCACTGGATTAACGCGCAATTGAATTTCCGTCACCTCTCGACGACACTGCGGACACTGCTGTTTCTCGGAGATGACGGGTCTCACACACTAGATAAAAATGGACCCAGTTCATAACAATTCACTAGATAGAGCTTACCAGTGAGCAAAAACAGTGTCCACACGGCAGTGTCACTGGTCCTTGAAAAAGCTCTCCGCAAATACTGCATCGCAAAGCAGCGTCAAGCTGGCGTAGGCCTGGTGCTTTTGAAGGCGATGGAAAGTCAGTTGGATCGGGTATATCTGTGGAGAGAAGAGTGTCCACATTGTTGTGGATATTATGCATCTTATTGAGAGTGAATTTTGGATGATCGTGGTGCGAACCAAAGCCGCGATCTTGTAACGACACATGACTATCGTCACATGTCACAGTCGCGCTAATGAGTTCCCATGGTGGGAAAATTGGATGGCTACTCATGTTTTCTTTATTATCGACATATGTACAAGGATTGCTCAAGTCATCCTGTTTCCAAACGATCATTTTGGTGCCACTTCGTTCGAGGCGTCTAGGATGGCAACCGCGTAAATTACAATAAGGGTGTCCTTGTTGTGTTCTTGCGTCCTTTAAGGCTCGGATGCTTCTCGTATCGTCTTGTACAGCCTTATGAGCACCTATAAAATGCCAAATTTATCAGAGAAAGAAAATTCCATCAGAGACCCATTTCACTACCCATCCACATCTCGGCACCATGCTTATCGAAGGATATGAAGTCACAGCGAGTCTGCAATTCGTATATAATCCTTTTAGTCTTGACGCCTTCATTTCTAGGTTTTAGAGGACCACAACAACGGAAAAATTAGAGGGAGAGGCAAGAAAGCATCCCGAGGAAACAAACGGGTCAGACATTCTGTACGTGTAGATGTAACAGAATATCCCAGCTAATCCGCCCGTCTTCTCTTATCAAGGCAAGATCATGTCAAAAGGAGCCAATAATTGAACAGCTCTTACCCGATATACATGACGCTTCTTGCAGCCAGACGAGATACAGGACCGGAACAGTATCAAGAGAGACCTGGGCTGGGGACCTAGACGTTTTGTTGGTGTTAGAGCCCCACGAAACCGAGTTCGCAAGGAGGGATATGCCGTTGGAGCAGTCAATAGCGCGCTTCTCCAGCCGTAATGGAGATGTAAACGTCGAGATAGTGAGTTGATCGCGTGCATACCGCCTGTTAGAAGAATCGATTGACCAGTTGGAATTTACAGTGGCGTATCACCGGAGCCGAGGACCATTCCGTTCAGACGCACCTGACCTCTTTTGCAGGAAATGTCAGCGTCCTCCTGCCGCGAGATTTTAGAGGGGCGATATACATCGGAGGGCCAAAAACACTCCAAGGCCGAATAAAATGCGGTCCAGAGTTCTACAGACGGATGACGAAGGGGTTTATTACTTTGGATCCATTGCGAGCTCGGGAAGAAGAAGATGAAATACACATCGACGCCCTAGGAGAAATTGAACTGCGATTAGACACATGGGAGCCGACAAGTTCGCCTTGGATGACGGTGGCGGACCCGGGCATCTGGGATTTTCCATCTGGAGAGTGGATTCTGGAAGAGGGTTACTCGTCACCGACTCGGCGCGGCACGGGGAGGGGATTCAAACGCCTTGCCCGGGCGTTGATGTTCAAATGAGGCGGTGAGATCGTTCTTACAAGCCAATAGACTGTTATGTGATCTCTGTCCGACTCGGAGTGGCCGAGTTGATTCAGAGTCTGCCCAATTCTGAATCAAAAACAAGGCGAGGACCGGCTACAGGACAATGCTGAGCGCTCACCCTCGCTCACGGCGAGTCACCAGTGTCGTATACTTACCCGGTCCTCGCCTTGGTTTTGTTTCCGTTTGTTCTGGTCCTGGTATTGTCTAAATTCCGGACCTGAGTAAGAATAGACCTTCGGCACGAAAGCGCTGTTAGTAACATGCAGAGAACAGCCGAATTCGAAGGACATATGCTGAGAACATGCTGAACATTGTTCTTGTCACGGTCACGCTGTTGTTCTTGTATGTAAATTCGTGGCTAAAACAGGAAGTGCTTGTATTTTTCTGCTCTTGTTCGACAACTGGCTAGCAGTTTATCCTGCAAGTCCCTTCCAGGCTATAAGCATCCCTGTCTTCTGATGCCACCTCATAATCTCCCCTCTTTTCCGATATCATATCTTCATTAATATTCGACTTGAAACTAGTCTAGTAATGTCTTCAGCAGGCTGTTCGGTGCGTCTCACTCGTTCGTTCGTTGCCATCTCAGACGTCTTACTCTTTTTTTCTGCAATCTAGTATTCATCTTATGAGAAAGAGAGCCCTTTACTTGAGCAGCTCAGTGCTGCTGGATCCCATAGAGTCTCGTATCAACCAGACGACGATTGGGACTTCCAACTAGAGTCTACACACCACCCAATAGACATTTCATTGACCCTACCCCATTACCGGGCTCACAATCAGCCTAGCGACCACCGTCTGACGATGTTCGTTGGGAATGATACTCAACCTATCAAACTGAAAGTCGTGCGTGTCCACCATACCATTCAAGTAGCTGGTCTAGTTAATTGACCACGTCTCCCTCTTCATAGTGTCGACATATACCTCGATCCAAATTCTACCTCGAAGTACAAGCAGATACGTCCGACGTGACCAT
This sequence comes from Sarcomyxa edulis, assembly GCA_009761415.1. NCBI lineage: Eukaryota > Fungi > Basidiomycota > Agaricomycetes > Agaricales > Mycenaceae > Sarcomyxa > Sarcomyxa edulis. The sequence continues at coordinate 898,936 of QUOL01000010.1, forward strand.
CTGGCTACCGTCCGATTTCAAAGGCCGTATCCATCATTCCGGCCGTGCAACATACTCTGCTGGGTTCATCAACCGCATCCTGAAGAACGTCCTGCTCAACCGCGATCAAGACGAAGACGTGATAGACGACCATGTAGTGGTGTACACTCGCGGTACGATCAGCTTCCGTATGTGGGACGCCGTTACCTGCAAACCGGAGAATCTGCAGAAGGAAACGATCAAACGGATCTTTGGGTGCGGTAGGAAAAACCCCGAGACGACTATGGATTGGGATTTCCTTCTGGAGGATTGAGGTTTCATGCCCCCAGATTCGATAACGGACAGTCGATTCGAGGCCATTATCTATTCACGGTTCCAATTTCTTACATGCACGCACACGTTATTTTATTCCCATCACGCAACACCACCACCACCACCACGCATTCCTCGTATTCCCTTCGTTCTGCATATCATTTCCGCTCATCATTAGCTCACTAGCTGTAGCTTTATATTATCGCATTATCACTGTATATGTAGCACCATATTGCATATGATCAATCCCTTACAAGCAAACACAGAACAGGGAACGAAAGTATATTCGCTAGGAAGAATGTAGAATGGGTTACTTCCGTCCTCTGTTCAATTTCTTCTTCGCCGCTTTCATCTCGCCCTCGAATCTGGTCCTCTTCTTCCCTCGTGGAGCTTCATCATCTTGACCAAAGGCATCGTCCCTAGACCTGACTGGGGGTCCATCTCGCATCCTCCCCCTACTTCGTTCCAGAACATCTTCCTTCTTGCCCTTCTTCCTCAGCTCTTCGTATCCATCTCCGACCACACTCATCTTCGTCCTACCCACACTCCTCAATACATCTCCAAACTCGTCCTCCAAACCTCCACCTCTTCTCCTCGTCTTCCCACCTCCACCTCCAGCAGCTCCACTGCCTCCAAGCGCAATGTCCTCCTCATCCCGAAGTCTCCTCTTAGCATCCTTCTTCTTCATGATCACCCGCGTGAAATTCTCCTCCTCAAACTCATTAATCCGCTGTATCTCCCTCGCACGATTCGACTGTAAAGCCGGCATAGAGCCCAGACCAGACGTCGACTCCATATGAGGTCGAGAAGGGTCTTGCAAGGTCGAAAGAGCGCTGGGGACAGGTAAACGTCGGGCTTTCTTGTCTTTCCGCGCTTCGGTGTAGGGAACGGGGGCGAGACGCGGAGGGTGGTAGATCCCGTCTTTCGAATAGCCGTTGTCTTCCCAATTGTTGTTGGTAGATTCCGTGTTACGATCGCGGCCGCGACCACCGTGGTGTATAGTATCTTGCTCCTCGTTGTCGGAAACTTCGTCGCCACCCATTAGATTTTGAGGGTTGGGACGGAATGCTAAGGGATCTGTGATACGAGTGGGATTAGTAATCAAAGAGGATTTTAAAAACCTGGAAGAAAGGTACTGACCATCGACAACGGCATTAGCATTCGCATCGGAGGTATCTTCAGCAACTCGAACGAGTTTCTCGATTTGGTATCTCATACGACTTTCCAAAGCCTTGATTTTCTCGAGTACGACTCGGCCTTCTATCATAGAATCGACGAGATCGCCGGCACCTGAGCCTCGTTCACGATCGGCCGAAGCAAACGGCTGAGTAGGACGAGATCGCTCTGCTAGGGAGTGACCAAGCGCCCGACGAGAAGATACAAGCAGGAGAGATTGCATGTAAGACAGAAGCACGTGGTGCTTCAGGGAGAGTAATGATATCCCATCTTTGGTGTCCAGGTCTGTCGACGAGGCTTGCCTAATAATCATAAAGATGGTCAGTTTGCAACCCGAGGGAGAATAGAGTGAAGAAACTTCAAACTTACTTACTTTTGCCGGAGTGACTTGATCACTTCTCGAGTGGAAGCCATACTTCGTGCCATATCATCGACGACATTGCAAAACTCGGTCGTCTGCGACGTTGAAAGGGTTTCGGTCTCCATTGAGATCGAAAAGCTGAACAAGCCAAGAAAACAATGGACCCGTCAGCACATATTTCATGATGTGAAAAGAAAAGGAGAAAAAAAAGGTATCAGTTAACGGTTTTCTAGGCCGCCGCTCATTGAGCGTAGTGCATCTCATCGAGGTAGTACCTCAGAGCCCAGTGCGCTTCATCATTTGAAAAGCTATCGAGAATTGTGACTTACAGTTGAGGAGGGAGGAGGAGGGAGTCGTTGAGTTCGTGAGAGCGACGCGGAAGAGAAAAAAAAAGTTGTTCAGGTAGGTTGTTCCCACGGTCCAAACAACGCGTCAACAGTCCACGCCTTTCCTCTTGAATCTCTCCGTCACGCGTGTCACGTCTACTCCGAGTCAATGCCCAAGGATACCTCCCAAGAAGATATGCAGACTATTTCTGTACATACTGCCACTCGCATGAGCACCAGGGCTTCACGGTCCACTATACCAGCGGCTAAACGGTGAGTAAAGATCGGTGGCAAATTCGACGATTATTGATTTGATGATCAGTGGCGGGACTCTTGCTGCAGCCAAGCCTCTTACAACAAAGTCTTCCCAGAAACTGACACCACAAGCTGATCTGCCAGCATTTGCATCCTCGTCACTCGTCGAAGCTACACTGTCGTCCCTGGAGACAGATACTATGGGTGACTCGTGGTACGATGTACTGAAACCCGAGTTTGAAAAGCCCTACTTTCAAAAAGTGAGCTCAGTAGCTACTTGACCATACATGCTGCGCTCCGTATCTTACACAAAACCTCAGTTGAAGGAATTCTTAGTGACCGAACACAAATCATCTACAATATATCCTGCTAGTGAGCATTATTTGTTTCGCATGAGGACGGCTGACTGATGTTGGACATTAGTCAACAACATATACTCATGGTCAAGACTAACACCACTAGAATCAGTCAAGGTGGTGATCCTCGGTCAGGTATGCAATCGTGACAATATAGTATCCTTTCTATTGACTCATAACTCTCCTCGTCGACAGGATCCGTACCACAATGTGGGACAAGCACACGGTAGGCAAAGACCATATCATATACCTTGCTCAAAAGGTGTCCTAACATCTTCTGATAGGCCTTTCGTTCTCTGTCCTCCCACCGACTAAACTCCCCGGCTCCCTCAGGAACATCTACAAACAGATATCAGCGGACTTACCTTCCTTCGTGGCGCCACTCACAGGGTAAAATCATCTCTCTCTTAACGTCCTCAATATCATTTCACAGATCATCTTTCTAGCGATCTCACTCCTCTCGCAAAGCAAGGCGTCCTATGGCTCAATACCTGCCTCACAGTTCGCGCCCACAAACCCATGTCGCACGCCAACAAAGGATGGGAAACGTTTACCGAACAAGTCATCCGGGCGGTCTTGGCGAATGAACGCGGTGTCGTTTTCTTAGCCTGGGGACTCCCGGCTCAGAAAACGTGTACTCGTATCGGGATTGACGAGGTGAGTAGTTACTTGAACATACGAAAACCCTGCTGTATCGTACGTAGCTCACACCGCATTATAGACAAAGCATCTGGTACTGCGGCATGTCGTTTTCTCATCAGAACATAGCACTACTACTAGTCCTAACTGTCTGGGCATCTATATAGCTCACCCCACCCATCCCCTCTATCCGCACACCGCGGGTTCATCGGAAACGGGCACTTCCGTAAATCCAACGAATGGCTTCGGGAGAAGTATGGAGCTGCTGGTGAGATTGACTGGACTGCATTGGGAACATAGTAAAGCGCTCTCAAGACGAAGACTCGATGGGCGTAGGTGCAGTATTATTTTGTTTGTATGATATGTTCGTTCGTTTTGACAACAATACAGTTGTAATTCTCTAATCTAGATGGCACATACCTACATGATGATGTCCGATTCGAATTCCTCTCCTTGCCCGGACTAAGCTTTCTTTTTGTCGGGAAGATCAGGATAGAGCTGGATGCAAAATCGTTATCGACATGTTTGACAATCTATACTTCAAGAGCAACATTACCTTTCCCGGGTTGAACAGATTGTGCGGATCGATAGCTCTCTTGACCGTCCTCATGAGCTCTACAGTTCCCTCACCCAACTCGCTAACAAGATATTCTTTCTTCCCAAGTCCAACGCCATGTTCTCCCGTACCTGCGAGATAAGTATGAGTAGATTGATCGTGCGGTGACAATGAGCGTTACTCACATGTGCCATCCAACGCGATAGCACGATGAACAAGCCGATGAACAGCCGCGCTTACCGCCTCCAATTCCTTGTCATCATGGAAGAGTATCAAAGCATGGAAATTTCCATCCCCCACATGTCCCACAATCGTGCTCAGAAGACCAGAATCCGCTAAATCTTTCTTAGTTTCCAAAACTAGTTGCGGTAGGCGGGATACCGGGACACTATAATCTCAGAACGTTATCGCGAAATGTAATTTATCGAAGAAAGAATAGCGAGAGAGCACACACCAAACGTCTGTAGTCCAACACTTCGTCCCGGGTTCAGCAGCCATCGTAGATGTCAATGCATACTTTCTGTTCTGCCACAGGAGGTCTGCCTCAGCATCAGTAGCGGCAAACTCAAACCGACTGCTTCCATGCTTGTCGACGATAGCGTTGACCATCTTTGATGCAAGCTGGACAGCGTCCTTGTCACCTTGGATCTTGAAAAACAGGGTATCTTTGACTGGGTAAGGGTGGTCTACGATGCCTGCTTTATTGATCGCGTTCATCACTGGGGTGTAAAATAGACAGTCAATACGTGCGCTCGATAGGCGGTTGCAGGAGACTCACTACGATCGTCGAGTAATTCCACACATTCTACAAACAGGGGAAAGTATATCAACATACAGAATCCTCTTCGGTTTTGAGCGAGACCCACGGATATGAGGCCCATAAGGAGAAGACAGTATTTCTTGCACTGCGCTAACAGCATGTTCGACGTCGGGGAACTGGGCCATGGCAACTTTTGTAGGGAGTACAGGTGCTAGCCGGAGCGTAGCTGTTTTGAGTACATCAGTACGTCTCGATCAATCCTAAGTATGAATGCGAGAGCTTGCCTTCCGTGACGATACCGAGGGTTCCCTCAGCCCCGATGAACAGTTTGGTTGTGTCGAATCCAGCAGAAGATTTCCGGGCTCTACTACGCGTTTTGATGACCTCTCCGTTGGGAAGTACTACGGTCTAAGAAGAAAGGAGACGAACTCGGTTAACAAAACAGGAGAGGATCACGACAGAAGAAGAACTGACAACATTGAGGAACCATTCCCCTTTGGCAGTTCCATATCTGACTGCGTTAGCTGTAATACAACGGCATTAGATGTATACATGTATCGTGACTCGAGTGGGACACTGACTTCCTGAACAGCCAGTCCCAATCATGCCCCCGATAGTCTACAATGTCATTGGGAAAAACGGGTTTAGAACGAGCGATAAAGATGCGTACGGCTCCTGGACCAGGATCAAGCTACGAAAGTCAGAGGTCAAAGTCAAAGTCTGGGTGGTATGCGAAATCTGTGATTCTTACAGGGAAGAACCATGGTATTCCTTTATCTTTGAGTGTCTGGTTGATGAGTTCCCAACCGACTCCCGTTTGGCAGATCAGATCACCGTCAGATTCTAGAGATCCAATATCAGCTAACGAAATGAGCAAATGCAGGGAACTGACCGTTAATAGTTAGAATTTTATCCATGTTAGCCATATCTATGCATATACTGCCAGAAGGATACTAAAAATGCTAGCTCAGTATCGTTGCGTTTCCTTTGTAGACTACACTTGTAGAAATGTCACCCCAGAGAAATGCCCTTCGAGACTTGTAGCACCAGAGTACGCGGTCACGGGTACCCTGAATTTGTTAGCAATTTTCACGATACGCACAACATCTTCCGTGGACTGTGGACGGACAATAACGGAATGCGGGGATGCGGGGTGGTACGAATTCGCAGAAGACCCGTAAGAGCGCAAATCACCAGGCTCGGTGTCGATGGAGTCCTTGTCCGGGAAAGCTTCGCGCAAAGCTGCGATAGCTTCCTTCAATTCCGACGGGGAGGCATATGGTAATAGTGGATATGGACTTTCTTTCAGAGGATCCTCCGAGCCGTGGGCGAATTTGTGCTAGGTGCGAGAAACTGAATGTTAATATAGACTCTTGCACGCAAGAAGTCGACACACCCATAAAGGAAGAGCACCAAACTCAATCAAGCCAACGGCACCGAGAATCATCACAGTATTGAGTGCATACTGTCCCCATGGGGTAGAACGGGGAGGGTCTTTATTGGAACCTGTTCCTGGATTCGGAGGATTGACAGTAGCAAGACCACGACTCGGCGTGTTCCCCTTTGAAACGGAACGACAACGAGGGATGTTTCTGAGAGTCTTGATGCGTAACATTCTGTTCGCAAAGGATCCGGACGTGCTCGTACAAGACAAGGAGTGAAATCTCCCAATTGACCCCGAGGGTGCCCGAGCGAGATACCCGATTTGGGATGATTTTGGTCACGATCCCAAAAACGCGTCGACGCGCCTCGACCATTCCAGCTCCGAGTCATGATCATGTCTGTCCGCCGACTTGCACACTCTACATTTCGACTGTCTATCGTCCTCGCCTTGGCTCTTTTTCTCATAATTGTGCATCATCGTCTCTCTCGTCCCGGCGGGACAATTTCAACTCCTCAACTCGGACCCAAACTAGAAGTCTCCGTCGAAGGACGATGGAAAGCAATCAGGGACTCCTTTGGCCTTCCACCGCTATCCGATAAAATACCCATTACTTCCAATTCAACAAATATATACGTCTCACCTCCAACTCATCGACTCACAACTGGATCCGCATCCCGCTTCGATCTCAAACGCAAACGATCCGAGTTCCTTGCTCAACAGCAGAAGCCTCCAGAGCTGTACTTTGCCGCCGACATAGACACTCTGGGAGAGGACAGTAGCAGCCTTCTTGCTTCGCTGCACGCCATCGTTCTTTTGGAGAAGGAGAAGGAGAGTTTGGACAGGCCAGGGCGAGGCGCAAGGCCGCAAGGACTTCGAAACCGACCACCACAGCGCCCAAATTCGAGCTGGATGTCGCGAGGAAAGAATGCGAAAGCTTTAGGGGGACTGCTTGTCATGAAGGACGGAACATAATTTTCGCGAAACACTAGACACTGTACCTATTTTTATTCGTGTATCAGGGAGTAGGGTATGTCAATTAGGCCAAACGCCATATAGATGGTAGCATTCAGCAGTATTATTGTCAATCATATTGTGAGCATGGATAGATGGAATGTGTATGCAAAATAGAAAGGTTGTGATCATCCATCACGAAATGAACCGGTCATTTCGTTTCATTCCTCGGCGGCCGTCCCATCCTTCCCCTTAGATCCATTCTCCGTCTTTGCTTTCTTCCACGAAACAAATTCATCCAGCAAAGTCGGCCAGGCCTGAGTACAATTTTACAAAGGGGATGTTGAGAATTTACGAAAGAACATTTGAAGAGATGACGCACCCCATCAGATTCGTAATCCTGCAGACTGGGTTTCACAGTCTGACAGAACTCAAGCATCTAGATGATGATATAAGTTAAGGATACAACACCTCAAGTCGAAAGGTACTCACCATACTCCATAGATCCTTATTGACTCCTTTATACGTCCCCTTCTCCTGCAAAATCAAAAGTTTAACTTCGCAAGCGTCGATATTGAACAACAGAGATACGAACAGTAATGAACTCGAGGATCTCTCCCATGAGCGGATATTGTGGAGCAAGGAGGACAGACCAAAATGCGGTCGCTGTCTGGATGAGAATGAAATTGTAAGCTAGATACAAAGTCCACGATGACTGGCAGACCCACCTCCATATCAATGTTCCTCGCTTGTCTGGCAAAGACAGTCAAGATATTGAGGGACCTGTCGCAATGATGCACGGAACCAAAACCACTCACTCTTGTTTAGCCAAAACAAAACAAAATGTGTATAACTTCTGGAAGGCGGCCTTCGTATCCGCAGCATAACCCCAGTAGGCGGTCCTGTCGTACGGCTCGTCCACCGCCCGTTGTTTCTTCTTAGCGTCGACGACAGGTTTCTGTAGAGCGGGGTTTCCGAAAATCAAGAGACTCTCCAAGTCTCGGACGGCAATGGCCAGTTGAGGCAACGAGGATATCCTGGAATTAAACGAAAAAGGCGCGTCAGGGCGCGATCCAGGGATAGCATATCACCCCCGAAGGAATATGGTGCAAGGGGGGAAAGCAAGGGGGATGATGTAAATGAAATAGTAATGAAGAAGAAACTCACTGCAATGACGCAGTCCCTTTGACCCATTCCTCCTGTGTAAATTTCCCCATATCCTTCGCACCAAGCTGCCATGCCAAAATAAGAGGCAACGCGCCCTCGAGTGGGATCTGCGCGTCCATGCATAATTGTGTAAATCCTTCCGTGTCAATGACGGTTGGCTCGTCGGCGTCGGCGTAGGTCGTAAAGAGCGCGAGAGCGTTCTCGGGGGTATAAGGTGCCATTTTTATCTGAGGCGGAGTTGGCTGTGATTGTTTTTTAGAAGGTGCTGCAGTTGAGGTTGGTGTTGGCTGTGCTTTAGGCTGTGCTGTGGTTGTGGATTTGGATGGTTTCTGAACAGTGAATTTGCATTATGGTGATGATGAATAATGGATGGAAACTTCGTGACGTACGGCGACTTGAACATCTTTAGTAGTTGAGCCTGCTTCTTCGTCGCTGTCGTTATGATTGCTATGGTCGTTATTAGTGTGGGAAGAGCGGCAGCAAAACAAAGAAGATAAGGGCATGTGTGTGCATCCACGGAACACCGCAAATACAGAGGCAAGAGAAGAACAAGAGAGCCTCAACCTGAGAGGCGGTATATGTAGGATGCGAGGGCAGTGAAACTCACGGCTTCGATGTCAGATCCTAAACAGAAAGTGAGCACGTGTTCGGATTCAGGCGATGGGAAATACTTACGTCAGCATGGCTGGCCGAATCCAACGTGCGGTATTCAAGGCGGTCGAAATGAAGGATTTTGAGATGGAAGATTGACAGAAAAATCAAGGAATGAGAATGGCAAACGGCAATGAGGAATTAAAGGGGCCTACGGAGCTACGGTTCTCGTTCCCTTGAATTTTGTAGCCACAGCCTTGGTTTTTGATGAGCCGACCCCAGTGGCATCTTTCGTTGCAGCAGTAGTCTTTGCTTTTTTGGCTGGTGGCGGAACCTGACAATGTAGAATGCCGGCATGAGCAGGATGCTGGAATCAAGAAGAGCACGCGATGCCCTCACCTGAGCAGCACTTTCCGTAGCAGTTTGCTTGGAACTAGAAAGATGCAAAGTCAAATGAGATGCATGATCTGATGGAACATTCACCAGCACGCACGCCTACCTGCTTGCTTTCTTTGTGGCCTTGGTCGTTGCGGGTTTTTTTGCTGGTGCCGGCTTGGTAGATGCTGCAGTAGCATTGGTCGCAATTCGTGTCGAGCTGCGCGTAGTCCGTGTCGACGATGAAGATGCTGCTGCAGTAAGTGTATCTTCTGCAACGTTTTTACGCTGCCAAAAGAGGAACAAAATAAATATCGATCAACGCAAGTCCGGAAATTGACTTCTGGATAGTATTTTCGCCAGAGACACACTTTCGGAGGCATTTGAGGCAGCAAAATAAGGTGAGATCAGGAGTAAAGCAAGATGTCGAGAGGAGGATGTAGTCGGAAAGACAGCGCGTTAAACGCCGTCACACAGTTTTGCGTGTACCGCGAACAAGCATGGCCTCGGTCACGTCACGCTCTGCCCAGCGCTGAGTCAAACACCATCATGGCTCAGGAGATTTTCAACCCAAATCCTGTAGTTTTCTCCGGTCCAAAGACGTCTAGCAGGTCTAAAGATTTATCAAGCGGGAAGGCTCTATGGGTAGAAGAAGTAGATGCAGAAGACAAGGATTTGGATGAGGTTGAGCTCATAGACCAAGATGAAATATTTGGTACGCATTCGATCCTCCTGAAATAGGTCTAGACTTAGACCTAATCACCGTCTTTCAGACCTGATTCGCCATATATACGATCCGGAGCATCCTAATACTCTTGAAGACCTTCGTGTTGTCTCTGCAGAGCAGATAAATGTCACGAACAACTGTGTCAAGGTCGAGTTCACTCCGACTGTTCCGCACTGTGGGATGTCTACGTTGATCGGTGAGTGTCGTTTCTATTCCTTATGTGACTCCCATACTGATCCTATGTGGGTTGCTTAGGTCTTTCAATTCGGGTCCGTCTTCTTCGAAGTCTACCGAATCGATTCAAAGTAGATATATGTGTCAAACCGGGCTCGCATCAAAGTGAACTTGCCGGTGCGTTGCATTGCCCACTTTCTGACCTGATCTGATACTACCCAGTGAACAAGCAATTGAACGATAAAGAACGTGTTGCGGCAGCGTTGGAAAACCCAGCTCTTGTGGAAACATTGGAGCAGACTCTGATCCACGTAGGATCAGGACGTCCCGACACTGAATAAGGTTTTTTTATTCATCGCTGTGTCGTGGCTTATTCGGAGAATGTAATTATGTATTCATCCAGGAAATGTATGTGTATCTATAGCTTGTACTATCAGAGATCTTGCATTTTGCGCCTCACTAGTTGATTCTCAGGGACATAAGCATCATATCCGATCGGTGCTAACTTGGTAGCCAACCTTTTTTAAGTTCATGCATCGTCATTCGAACTACCTGCCTTGTTGTGCGTCGATTGAACCCTCTCCCCGCGCTAACAGTCCCACAGCGCATCTCCCGAGTCGTTAAAAGGAGACTGTCCATCAAGTTCTGGTTAGCCTCGCTCGACCGCCATGTCTACTCGTACAGTCGAATATTTCAAGGCTGGCAATGACTCTTCTGCGGCTATTACCATTAGTACAAGAGTATTGAGCGGACTTGACTTTGCTGTAACAGGTTTCCAAGACCTCGTTTCCCAATCTACATGGGGACCTCTGAGCTCATTTGGTGAGCTATTACAATGCACTCATCCGTCGTGTTAGATCTGATCTGATCTTTGTTCTGTTAGCCAAGAACACAATAATTTCTTGTCTCAAGAAAATTCAACGCGGCCAGTTGATCATTCGTTCCCTTGGGGAAGTGTATAGATTTGGCGAAGCAAGTGCAGAAGCTTCACTACGTGCAGATATCCAAGTACTCGACGAAGGGTTTTGGTTACGGTTGTTTCTCAATAGCGAGTTTGGCTTCGCAGGTCAGTCGCAAAAGATTGGTTGTCGCAAAAGTACGCTCATGCTCTTTGCATTATACAGATGCATTCATGTTGCAATATATCGAAATCGACAGTGCTGATTTGGTCACGGTTTTCAAAGTAAGAACAGTGTCATTCTCTTGAAGTTTGAGACGTCGTACCAATCAAGATCCATTACCTAGATATTCTTGCTGAACAGGAAAGAGCTCTCTGAGCTGCAAACATTTGCTAGCCCAGTCATACGTGGTCTCAGCTACGTGTAAGTGGGAGACCGTCGTTACCACAAGTAGCATGCATTTGATGTATACGTCCACAGGGCCAATTCTCGTCTTGCCAATGGTATATTCAACAGCTCCAACAACATATCGTAAGCTTTATGTTCATCGACACTCTTTGCCTCGTTCCTTTTCTAATGATCGCACACAGAACACATTATGATATGTCAAATGAAGCCTTTGCAGGTTTTCTCTCTCGGGACATGACGTTTGTAATCAATTTCGTTTCTTGAATGGCTACACTGACATCTACCTAGTTATACCTGCGCGGTATTCGACGAGACCTTGAAAGGGTGCGATGGTGACCTCAAATAGTCACGGCCAATTGCACCACCGCGTAGTTGTGTCCACCATTCAAGTGATAATCCTCCAGATGATCTCGAAAAGGGACAATTAAGAAAATTGCACATGATCGCACAAAGGGCACGACTCAAGAAAGGCTCTCGAGTGCTGGAGATAGGGTATGTCTCGACTGCTCAAAATTTCTCGTCATCATATCTTCTTCGGCTGACAGACAACTGCCTGACCTTCAGTTGTGGATGGGGGAGCTTTGCTATCCTGGTACATCATCGATTTCATCACTCTTGTCGATGGTCAACTTACAACCTTAGGCTGCTGGGACGTACGGGGCGTCTGTCGAAGCAATTACACTTTCTGCGGAACAGATAGCATTAGCAGAGGACGACGTTCACGCTGCCGGTCTTTCGGAGTTAGTTACTTTCCATCTAATGGACTATCGAGACTTGCCTGCATCTTTCTGTCATGCGTTCGACGCGGTCGTAGCTGTAGGAGTCATGGAACACGGTCAGTCAACCCAACAGATTTCTGCGTTCGTCTCACCCTCCTCCATATTGATACTATGTCTATCCAGTTGGATCCCAGTATATAGCCGGATGGTTTGAAAAGGTTTCTTGGGCCTTGAAAGAGCAGAATGCTACGATGGTATTCACTGGGACGACTGTGCCAGATACTCGGTGGATTGATTATAAACGGTAACACCGATAACCTCTTCTAGACTACATCGTCACTCATACCTCATCTTCTAGAAATGTTGATTTTATACAGAGATATATTTTCCCGTAAGTCTGAGATCTTTCCGTGAGCTTCTCGTCCTCAAGCTCGACAAATCCACAGAGGAGGAGAATTATCGACCGTCAAAAATCTGGTGAACGCCATCATCCCTGCCAAACTAAACGTGAACTCCATCGAAAACCTCGCGCCTCGTTCGTTCTTGTTTTTATCTTATCATATATTCTCTATGAAACTGCACAATATCTAGACTATGCACGAACTCTCCGCGAGTGGAGTCATAGGTTCCAACACAACTTCGCGTCACATATCGCTCCTGCCCTCAAGTCCAAGTACGCTTCGCTCAGCTCAGATGATCTCGAAATATTTAGGCGAAAATGGATCTGTGCGTGCCCGTTATTACTCATCTTTGCTGAGGAGGACCCTTATAGTTGGACATCTTCAATAGACTACTTTGCCTACTGCGAAGCGGGGTTCAGTATGGGATATCTTGCAGAACATCTCTTTGTGTTGACTCGGGAGGTAAGGCATTATCATTGATCGTTCCTGAATGTTCAATAGGTCCAACTATCTTTGCTGCAGGACATGACTATGTTGCCGTAAAAAAATCGCACACGGCTGATGCACGTTATAGAACGCCTCTCCGAGGTACTACCTCGGTACCTAGAGTTGCATAGTTGTCCAGGCGGCAACGAATCGGGCGGTTCAGATGCCAATACGATAAGTTATCATTACTGTGTGTGGCGTCTCCGATGAGAGATAGCACCAAAGTAATTTGGTATCGGTTGGACCTCATAAACGATGTGTATAGTGAGATAGAAGGAACGTTGACTAAGACTTTCATGACATTTACGTTCATTCAACAGGTTTATAATCAACGCGGCGCCGAGGGCGCCCAGCAGTGGCCTTAGAACGAGGTGGGGTAGGAATGAAGTGAACTTCTAGGATGCCGCGGTCATCGAAGACGGAAAAAGGGCCTCGCACTAGCCTCGTCATCAATTCGGAGTCCCAGTTGTGATGATGCCGGAAACCAGAAAGAGTGATGGAAATCTTTTGTATATCCGTGAACGGCGGCTGAAGTAGGAGTTGTGGGACTCCGGACCAGCCATAGTTCTCCAGTAAGTAATGCCCCTTCCAGGGGATCGAATTGAGATGGAGTCCCAATGACAATTCAGTGAGACGAGTCGAAGAGATCTGAGAGACGATGACTTTGATCAAGTCTCGGGCTTCAGGTTCCGTATCCGCACGAAGACCGGAGATGCGTAATATGCGTAGATTCCTGAGAGGACTAAAATCGATGAAACCCTCAGGGATACCATCGATATCAAAGGTGACGTCCAGTCGTTGAACGGAAGATCCTGCTTTTCGGACAAACTGCGATAACAGGGGAATCTGCGACTTCTTATCGATGGACAGTCTGTGAACTGGTGGTACTGCATCTAGGGAAAGGAGGAAGTCAAGTATACCACGATGGTTCAGACTGTACTGGAGATCAAGATGAGAAACTTGAATCATCATGCGACCACAGTCCATCTCTGACGCTGGACTTTCTGGAATATCGAGTCGATAACTCGATAACACTTGTAGTGCGGGATAAGAGCAGATATACCGCTTGAAGTCATCGACGGATAGGAAGGTTCCCGAGTAAAATCGGAGCTCTGTGAAGCCTTTGAGGCTGCACAGCATGGTGGCAACTTCGGAGGTGGGTTCATCCCATAGAATTCTCTGCAGACGGACGCATTGTACGTTCTGAAGGTTGGCTATGATGCGCTGCATCCCCAAGGCGAGCTTTGATCCGATTGTTCGATAGGCAGCATCGACCGTAAATGCAGATATGGGTCCTCTACCGGCTACAACAAGGTCCCGAATAGCAGGAGCAATGCTGGTCCAAGGCGCGTCTAAAATATTGAGAAGTATGTCCATACTGTAGACGCGCAGGACTACTTCGGAGAATAGATGATGGCGAGTTGATGGCAGTAGAACTCGTGACGCTAAACTGCAAGATGCGAGAGCAGTCGTATCGCTGTAGAGGTGATCCATGATTTCCTCAAGGGTCTCGAGAGGCAGAACGGGCACGCTAAGCGCTCGAGTCAGCATAACGTTAACGTCTAAGGTTTGACTATACAAGTGGTGTACGTTAGTTTAAAATATTGGTTCTCTTGATGATCTACGTGCTCACCGCGCGTTCTACAAGTGCGATATGTGGACACGAACGAACAAGAAAATTATAGCCTATAACCTATGCGTCTGTGGCGGTAGCAAGAGGTAAACGGAGGGTATGACTATGAGTCGACTGCCATGCGTAGGTCGCGGTGTGAAGAACGTTTTTACCTTTTGTTTCCTGATCATGCCACTGCGAAATGACTCGAGACTCCCGGACATCTCTTTACCTCAAACTTGACTCACACAACGGCCAGCTCATAGACCGACATAGAAGACCCTTTTTTTGGACGTTATAACCTCCAAAGATTCCCAGAAAAGAGCACCCTTCACCTTCCCTAGAAATCGAGAGGACTAACTTCACTATCAACATGGGCTCTATCGATGAATTTGCTGAACTGAACGCCATCGCAGTATACTGTGCTTCATCGCCCGGGAAACGTCCTGAATATCATCAGGCAGCCATGTGTGAGTATGGTTCTCTACGTGCTAGGCCGATCTCAGAATGACCTGTTTCTCCTGGTAGCCCTGGGCCGTGCTATGGCGGCGAACAACCGACCCCTGATATACGGGGGTGGATCTAAAGGTATAATGGGGACGATATCTGGATCTGTACTAGAAAATGGGGGCAAAGTTACGGGCATAACACCATATGCCATGGTCGCAGACAAAGTTTCCCCTAAAAATGTCGGCACGAACGAGAAAGGTCGCGAGAAGGTAGCTAGATTTCTCTATTCGTATGTGCTTGATCTGACCGTATACCTTATTCAGGTCGAAACCGTCAGTTCAGGCTTTGAATCATTATATTGCCAGGTCAGCGTGATTGACCATGATGTTCTCGACCGATAGATTTTAGTCAATTCCATGCATGATCGCAAGGTGGAGATGGCGAGACGCTCAGGAGCATTCATAGGTCTTCCCGGAGGGTTTGGGACGTTCGAGGAAGTATGTGCCTATTGAGAGACATCCTCAAGCGAACCTCCGAGCTAATGACTCATTCTGTCAGGTCCTGGAAGTCAGTACCTGGACGCAACTTGGCATCCACAATAAACGTTCGTTCGCCTATATTTATTGACGGTTCAACCATCCTTACTCGTCATCTCTTGTCAAGCTGTGATTCTGATCAATGTCCTCTCATTTTGGGAGCCTCTCCGCCAATTAATCCAGAACGGCGTGGAAGAAGGATTGATTCAGCCACATAACGCATCTCTCGTTGTTTTTATTGACGGACCTTCCGAGCACGAGCTCCACGCAGAGTTCGATTGGGGTAAAGCGGCGTTGGAGGCTATCGACGAGTGGCGTAAGGAGTGGGCTCGTACCCCTGTGAAGCCAATGTTTGATTGGACTAAGCGTATGGAGTCGAACGGTAACGTCCCAGACATGAGTACCCTCGGTGCCTCATGATCCTCCTCAGGAGCCTATTGTATACTATAGAGCTATACACTTGTGTACAGCTGATAAAATCACGTCTAAATGTGCTTACAAAACCATGAAGACAAACGTATGTATAACCAATCGCTTCATTCATATTGCACATTAAGAAACAGATCATACAAAGTCAGAGAGTGTCGCTAGGAAGCCTATATTACAACAGAGATAGTCCGGGGGCGTTAAGGTCGTAAAGAGGAAGACGATGGATTATAAAGAACGGTTGAAGAGAAAAATAAATAGGTAGAAGCTTCCAGCCGTGTCCATACAACTCACCAACCTTCCTGTCCCGGAATTCTGCCCCTGAAGTTGCATTCTACCAACAAGGGCACGATAGCATCATCCGGTTCCTCGTAGAAATCCATGAACACCCATCCTCGGATACGTTGTTCCTTGTATTCCGCTCCCGAGTCAGCTTCGTTTTTCTCCAGATCACGCTCACGTTCGTCGAAGGCTAAGTGAGTGCTACCACTGAGGATATCCAACAACCATTTCCCAATCCGGCTGTTGACACCTTCGACACCTAATCCCCATTTAGGCCATCCGAAACCTTGGGCCATTGTAGGAGGAACCGCGAGTGGAAACGATGCAGCGGAGAAGAATGTAATCCCCAAGGAGGGCATTGGTGGGTTGTTTGCGGGTGGGAGGAGGATTTCGGTGGCGAGAGAGACTTTCTCTGGAATAGAAAGAAAGGACGGTACGTCATACCTATATGTTGGTTTGGACAGATGAGGATAAGTATATATGTCAGCGCAGCAGGCGGACTCACCAATCGTGGGTGCGAACAAGGGTGTTTTTGCAATCCCATGAGAATCCGTATTTCTCACTGTCAGGCCAGATCGTAGGGTGGATTCCAAGACCCTCAAGACCATCTTCCCAACCGCTTCCGTCGCCTCCAAACCGACTGAACATGAT
This sequence comes from Sarcomyxa edulis, assembly GCA_009761415.1. Classification (NCBI taxonomy): domain Eukaryota; kingdom Fungi; phylum Basidiomycota; class Agaricomycetes; order Agaricales; family Mycenaceae; genus Sarcomyxa; species Sarcomyxa edulis. The sequence goes on from QUOL01000010.1 coordinate 915,895, forward strand.
AACTTTGCCCCTCACCTCACCTAGCGTCGGTATTCTGTTCTTCAAGAACCACATATCTACACCGCCGGGACCAGAGAATATTTCCTCGTGGACTAATTTAGAGAAACTTTGAGCGGAAGTGGTGGTGAAATCCTCTTGTTTGATAGACATGACTATTGTCTCTCGGCAGGTGTCCGGGGCGTTGAGGAATGCATGAAGAGTAGCTAAGATATGTTGGAAAGGGGTTCGTTGCGGATAACTGCCGTGATACACTATCAACCGTGATTTGATGACAGCAAGGCGAACGTCTAGAACTCTGATTCCTGTCTGAAGTTGAATGGCGAGTGGCCTCGATAGGGATTGGCATTGAGATATGGGCCATCCGTAAAATGCAAGACTGTTGGGATATTTAGCATTCCACTGGATTGATAGAACGACCAGGCTTACGAATCGTGTGTTCCTTTTGAGAGTACAAATGTCAGAAGGTAGTAATTCAGAAGACACTGACAACGACGTTACCTGGAAGTAGAACCGAAGACAAAGGAACGGAGTCAGGTATGTCCGAGAGAAAGTTTGCCATATGACGGCGAGGAAATATCAGTACAGTGTGATGATTTCTGGACACCTTCGGGTCCTGTCAGTATGAGCGACGTCGTAGCTTCGGTAGCACTCACCCTGTTGCAGTATATTCTCCAAGGACAATCCGGGGGTGCGGCGATTGCCCTCCAGGACGCACTCAAAGCCATGGTAAATTGGATAGCGAGGCTATTCGGATGTATTGTCCATGCCTCCTGCTTCGTCTCCTGCTTCGTCTCTGAATGAGAAGCAATGGACAAAGTCAAGTTGGAGTAGTGTTCAGGCAGGTCGGTCGTTGTGGTCGACGACGACAAGACCGTCAAATGACCATCGAGGACGTTAGCGGTGTCCCCATGGCGGCATAATATATCTGTCGAAGTCAAGTTCTGGAGGGTAAGACGCATGATTGTGTGAGAGGAAAGGAGGGAGGATGTGGTCGGAAAGAAAGCGGTGGACTCGGAGAGAATTCCATTTCTGAAGAACGTTCGTTTTGAGAAATTCAACACTCCATCTTGCTCTCCAATGCTACCATATTTTTGCGATTTCTAGCTTCCCTCATTGCGCGATTGCAAGCGCAGTCTCGAATCTAGGCGTATAAACGAGGTATGCACGATAGCTCATCGCTCGACTTGTAGGGTTCAACCGAATTAGCACAATCGTCGAAACTGGGACGACGACGTGAAGCTTGCTGCCCGAGATCTATCTTGCGTCGTGCAGAAGACCAAAGAACTATTCTCGAGGACGACCGTTCTTTAAACGTCGTGCAGTCATGTTCAAACAGACACCCATCTCTCCATACTTCCCAGAGGCGACCCTCGAAAATGGGGCACGCTGGAATCTCGCTGGATTGTATCGTGAACACCATCGCTGGACTTCGCACTGACAGTCTGGATCGTCTCCAGAACAGCGTTGTGGAGATTTTGACACACTTCTGCTCGGATATATTTTGAATGGGTGGACTCTCTGGAGTACGGCTCTTCACCCAGGCTCACATTCTCGACACCACGGTCAATATCTTGGATCAGTGCGTAGGCAAGGAAAATTCTCCCCTGTGAAATGCCGTCCCTGTTGGGTTCCCGCTGCTCTGTCAACTTTGGCCTCTTTCAAGTCGGAGCTCAATCTTCACGGTACAACATTTCCATCACGACCTATATACCGCAATATCGCGGACGAACCACTAGACTGTTCCTGTCACTTCGTGGACTGGACGGGAGCGACATCAGAACATATCGAGAAAATCGCGGCAATGGACCTCGAAGAGAATCGTGTCGAAACGCACGATGAAATCCCCATCTAGCTATGTTTCGTGTCACGCTACCTCTTAGCAATTCGTCGGTGTGCACGTTCTTCATTGTTTCTCCTGTTATACATGATGTATATCGCGGCGATCCGTGTAGAATATTGGTGCGTCCTGAAATTTGAAGGCTGAACAGAATATACAGCCGAGGACTCTCTTGATTGTAACGTGGTCTACTTATCTTCCGCTCACACTCATAAAGGATATATACCAACTCTTTATCTCCATCTGCTTTTGTACATTCCTGATGTACGGTCCAAAAAGGAAAATGGTCTCGAGTTCCCGCTTCTTGAGCCGTTTCTACTGTCGAGTGCAATTTTAGCACCCTCCCGAGCCATATATCGACAGGACCGAGGATATATGCATGCAAAATATTCTTTGGACGTTCTGTAATATGGAATGAATTCAGAATCGCAGGCATATATCTGGGATAAATTCTATACCTACTCGTTGGCTTCAAATTCTTGTTCGTTTGCGGGGTCGCTCGCTCGGGACATGAACACCAACTTTGCATTCTTCGGCGGTCCCGATATCCTCGCAGCAAGTCCAGACAAAAATCTCCGGATAATTCTTCAGGTTCTCCTCCGTAGCCATTGGTCCGTCGCAGTGTGCATTCCAAAAAGCGGCATATATATCATCTTCGTCCGCTTCCATCTCACCTATGATACACGAACATCAGATGTATATGCGGACAGCAGAGACGTTACCTACCAGAATGATAGCGGCATTCGAGTTGCTTTCGTTTAGAATTGACATCGAAATCCTTCTTGCAATTTTTACACGTCTCCCATCGTTGTATAACTCCTGGATCTTCCTTGCGACCCGTAGGTAGTAGCTCCTCGCAAAGTTCCTTCTCTATTTCTGGATGTTTGTTTGCGAGTTTGATCACGAGTTTTCGCAGTTTGTCGGGTGAAATGGTGTCAATCGCAGCGTGCAATTTGTTCCGCGATTCGGTGTCAATATCAACAACTGACACATGCTCCTCAGCAGCATCGTCATGCTCGCTGGTACTGGTGTTATCCTCCGTAAGCGTCCGATCAATGACTTGACATGGTTTGTTGATCTGAAGAGACTGCAGAATACGATGTTCAGTCAGGAAAGAAGACAACACAATCAAGCTTCGTACCAGAATTTATTGTGCTCACGAGAAAGCCTTTGCGAGGAACTCTGATGATGATGCCTTGTGAGACGTTGTCAACGACTTGGGACGAGTTGCTCAGCTGAAATGGTTTCGATTCCGCGGCGGCTTCAATCAACGCGTCTCGTCACACCAACGTGTCGCCGTGACGCTGCCTCACTTGTAAGTATGTAGACTTAGAAGACACCCATGTTCGTGTATGAAGGGCATTGCAAAAGATGAGAAACTCTCGAGTCTCCGAAGTCAATTGATGATAGTAAAGAAACTTTTCTGGTATATTACAGTTCTGAAGGGTATATGGAGATGCATATTCGAAGACAATCCTGTAAGTGAGACTCGGACGCACCACGGTGCAAGTTCAAACCCGTGGTCGTTTTCGGGAATGGACCGGAGCGTGAGATCCTTCTACACATCCGTCATTTTCACCGTTCTCTTCGCAGCAGCTCCATCTAAAGTTATCTGGATAATCTCGGCGTGTTTCAGCGGAGTCTTTAAATCTTCGACCGTCCTCGTCAAAGTCATCAAAAGCAGCCCAATCAACATGCAGGGGACCTGGTTTACAGTTAAGATACTACAGACGCAGATAATAGAATGGTAAAAGAGACAAACCTGGATGATACAAGCACTCACCAAGCTGTCGCTCTACATTGGCATCAAATTCCCCCTTGCAATGCTTACATTTCTCCCAACGAGGCCCTAACGTTCGATTCCGCTTGCGCGTAACCACGAGTTCTTTAAGGAGGTTTTTCTCCAGCGTCGTGCTCTCTTTAGCTAGCTTGGTGATGACTTCACGTAGTTTCTGATTCGAGACAGAGGCGATGGCTGAATAGAGCCGTACTCGAGACTCCGCATCAATAGCTGGGTTGACATTGGTCTCATCGTCTGTGAGGGTGAGGTCTATCGTTCCGAGGTTAGGCATGATGAGTTTCTATGTTGAATCATTGTGAGTCAGTAAGCAATAGACCGCACCATGGTCGCACTCGTACCTAGAGGGAAGACGCGCACTTGATAGTATTCGAGGAATATGACTGGCGCAACAAAGTGAAGGAAATTATCTTAGGCTGGGTATCCTTGCATCCTTGAAGGATTCAAATTGTCGAGCTTGTGGTCCGTGAGAATGAGGCCTGAGGGTCCCGGTCGCGTTACTGCGGTCACTGTGACATTACGCGTACTCGAAGTACTCGGCATGCGCCGAAACTTTGACAACTTGCCAGACTCCTCGAGGTCGTTCGTAGTTTGCTGCTTCGACCACCACATTAACTGTCCTGCATGTTCTGACAGTGGTTGAATTTGTCTAAAAGATCATACCTGTCGATCTTCCAGTCCCCACTGCTCTGTCCCACGTTTTCAGGATTGTCGCTTATAAGAATCTCCATGATGTGAAATTTTCCGGCGCAATTTTGGCGGAGACTCCGACCCCGAAACTTCCAACTTGCATCCTACCGCGACGAGGGGGTGCAAGATGGCTGATTCTACAACGTACGATGAGAATTCTGAGACCACCATGGACCCACAGGAGCAGGAAATTTCTGGGCAACCAACTCCCCTTCCCAAATTCCAGCTACTCCTCTTGATGCTGGTACAATTCGCTGAGCCAGTCACCTCGACGGTGATCTTTCCGTTCATCCCCCAACTCGTCAGAGAATCTGGGATAACCCACGGCGACGAGAAAAGCATCGGATATTATGCTGGAATGATTGTATGTCTTCATCTGTTTCTGTATCTCGAGGATGGATTTGACAGTACATTTTCCGCATAGGAATCCATTTTCTATTTGGGAGAGTTCGCGTCGGTGTTGCAATGGGGTCACGCCGCGGATCGTATGGGTCGGAGACCTGTGCTGTTGATAGGTATGTTTGGACTTACATGCGCTATGGTTGGGTTTGGAGTAGCCAAGACGTTTTGGGCAATCGGTGAGTACTCGTGTCAAACCTGCTCGAACTGTGATATCATATCCATTCCATCCAGTTATCTGCCGCATGGCCCAAGGTGTATTCAACGGTAACATTGGCACGTAAAACCTCTCCGAATAATCTCTCGTCTGTCTGTTAACATAAAATTTGGTCTGGCCTGCAGGAGTTACGAAGACAGTCATGGCAGAGGTATGGATATAACACTCCTCCGCAAAAGTCTATAACGCTCATTCTCATATCTAAAGATTACGGACTCTACAAACATAGCTGAGGCTTTCAGTCTTATACCCTTCATGTGGACTTGCGGTTGTGTGCTTGGGTACGAGTCAGTCTTTTGATAGTCAAGTTTGACGTCTGATGTCTTCCGCGCGTCAATAGACCAGTCATCGGCGGGGTTTTCTCTCGACCTGCAGATCGTTGGCCTGATACACTAGGCAAAATCGCCTTCCTCCGTGAATACCCCTTCTTTTTATCATGCGCCTTAGCTGGTGTGGCCCCTCTACTGGCGTATCTTCTGGCTTTCATTGGACTCAAAGAGGTAAGCATCTGTTCTTCATCTGGCGCACCAAGACTCCTCGACTGAGCTTCTCTTCAATAGACGCTACCGTCGGCTTTACAGCGAGAACGAAACCGACGAAAACGTCGAGCATCAGTCGATAGCTCTATCAATCAATCTAGTTCGACGTCATCACTCATCGAAAACACCGATTCCCTCGATTATGGCACAGAAGCGTCAGAGCCCTCTCCCGAAATTGAATCCGAAGCCCCCATCCCAATTCGTCAATTACTGTCTGGCCCCCTTGTCATCATTTATCTCAACCAAGCTTTTCTCGCATTCTTCGATATGTGCTACCAAGTACTTCTGCCTCTCATGTACTCCACATCCATCCCGTTCGGCGGGCTAGGTCTCACGACATTCGATATCGGAATGATCATGGGCACTTGGGGTGTTTTCAACGGGATTTTCCAGCTCATTGCTCTCCCTCCCTTGTCGAAAAGATTTGGCTGGCGGAATCTGTACATCGTATCGTTTGCGATGCTAGCCGTTTGCATTGGAACATACCCCGTCCTCAGTATTTTTGCTAGAAAGGCGGGGGCAGTTGACTGGCGAGTAAAGTCAGTCATGGTTCTCCAACTTCTCTCGTATTCTATAGCAGAAATCGGCTGGTGTAAGTGGCTCATCTCAATTGTTTGCCGATTGCACTACTAACCCTTCGTACCAGCGTGTACTGCCATTTTCACGATCGAGGCTACTCCGAGATCATCACTTAGTTCGGCAAATGCGTTGCTGCAGATGACGAACACCTTCACCAGAGCGTTGGCGCCATGCATAGCGTCTTCGTTGTTTTCCTTATCCCTGGAACGGAACCTCATGGGTGGAAACCTGGTATACCTGATCCTTTTGCTCATCCATGTCATAGGATTACGGACATCCTTCAAGCTCGCTAAAGCATGACACTACTACGGTGAAAAATGGCTTGCTTAAGATGGGATATCAAATATTCCATGCGCCTTTGGGACAACCTCTACGAAGGCTCCGACCGGCCGCTCAGGATGGTAGCTGTTTCTCCAGAAAAGTGACACTTACATACGCTGATCAAAGTCTCGCAGATACTTACCGTAAATTGTGTAGCTCAGGGTGGCATCGTTGCACTCGACATTTCTGTCACAGATCATGCGACTCAACGCAAGGTCTCAGATAGCTTCGATATATTTAATTTTGTACCACATCTTCTTCTGCACTTGCAAGACGACGCGTATTTGCAGTGACACCAGCCTTGCACATCCGGCGAGTATGAACCGTCTTGTCTATCCAAGGACTCCGAGAAGCTGAGTATTACCCGACTTGACGGTCTCGGTGATCACAACGATAACGGATTTACCTTGTATGTTAGGAATCCATCTTCAATCTGAAAGAACTGCTCGTTGTATCGCAATGGCCGCGCTGGTGATCGTGTCAGCCGGGACTCTTCCTTTAATGGGTATATTTGGCCTTGCGTGCGCTCTACTTGGGTTTGTGACATCAAGAACACTTCGGGCAATCGACGATTCTTCGTGCTGGAATTGATGAGACGGCCATTCCCACCTTGTATCCAGTCATTTGTCTCATGGTCCAAGGAGTATTCTACGGCAACATATAAATCGACGTGGACGAGGAGGACGACGCCGACAGGAGAAAGAAACTGTTCCCGGTTCCGACTTGATATTTGTTTTCCCCATAGTTCTTCATCTGTATCGTCTTGTCCACGTCCGAATCCTCCCCATGAGGTTGCGTTGGTCCTTCCTCTGCTGGAAATCCGTCGGCCAGGGTACTCAGCAATGGGTCGTATCGAGAATGTAAGGCAACAAGCGAAACGCCGCTACTCCTAACGAGCTAATTTCGCCGCTGAGTTCTTCTAGGACATAAGGTCTCCCTTGTTCTCCGGACCGCAGCATGAGGTCCCAGTCATGTTGGCTGGGCTGTGTGGCTAGATTTCTTATCGGTTCGGGGGATTCCATACTAAGACGAGCGTCCCTGGCCGACTTCTCGCGTTCGTCGAGAAGAATCGTGGAACCTTCAAGGACTCATACTCCCATGGACGATGTTAGACCGTTGAAAACACGTATGGACTGAAGTCTAAAACCATCTTGATAATTCTAGAAAAAGCCGATCGAGTCATGGGACTGCTCAAAGCAAATTGAACGCCGGGATTTATGAAGGGTTCCAATCGTCCTATCGATCTCGGGGCCCCTGTGTTTTGACGAAGAAAGGCACGTCACGGATTGTCCACGATCTACAGCCACTAAGCCGAGTAACAATCCGAGACGCAGGACTTCCTCCTTCAGTGGTTGATGACTTCCTCAGCTTCTCATCCAACCCGCAAAATCAGGTGCCTCACGGGGATTCCTGATATCAGACGCTACCGTCGGCCTTGTAGAGGGGCCAAAGCTTCAGCCCCGAGGTTGGTATCGATATCATATCATCCGACTCGATGTGAATGATATCGATGGCGAGGATGACGCCGCGGTATACTAGCCTCACTCTTAGAGTCCGAAGACACTGTCAAAGCCCCCTTTACCAATGTCTGGTCGCCTTGCCATTTTTTCCTATCTGACCAGGCTTACTCGCGTTCTGAGACTTGTGCCATCAGGTAATGCTGCCTCTGATGTATCCCACACGCAATCGGTTCCATAATTTCCCCTACCATGAGACTAATTGTTAGGAATAGGAAGGATGTAAATTTATGGGCTGTGCATGCCATTGCAAAAGAAATTGCGTATCGATGCTCTCGGTCCGACTTGCCTTCAACTTCGCATGAATCGAAAGACCCTATCCCAACAACTCAGACTCAGAGCATGTGTCGATGACTCTGCTAGACGTGTGAGACGCATAATTTACAGTCCAGAAGCCAGTAACATGGTTCGTTCTCAGTTTGGAAGATAGCGAAGATCCGAAACCTGTTTTCTTGTTCACACCAGGCCCTACAAACTGCGGTTAAGAGAATAGACAAATGAATTCTACAAGACGGGCAGTCCACCTTCGCACACAGATTCTTCGATTTGATGCATCCAGAATACCCTTGTTTCAAACCTGAGAGCCTTTTGGGGTTATTAGTGTACGCCATGGTTGAGCCCTTGCTCTAAGAGGATCATCAGCACCCTGTTCAATGGGAGGAAATGGAACAATTTACTCTTGTAGGGTGTATCGCTTCGTAACCAATCTGTTGGAATTCACAAGGTCTGGCCGGTCTAAAGCTGTTGTACAGTGGGTAGATCAGAAACGACCCCAGAATTCCAGATGAAGAGCAACATACGTGTAGGCAGGGCGAGAATTTCGGGTGATAGATTCGCTATGATTTGTCGCATGGTATGCGTTGCACTTTCAGCAGTTGGCCTGGACATCGGGTCGCGCACAGTCATTGCATCTAAAAGGTCCAAATATTCTGGGACGTGTGAGCAGATAGCAAGGGCAGTACGTCCATGGTCCTGTCAAATATAGTCAGTCCTACGGATGGGGTCTTGAGCTGATGATAAACATGACATACAAATGGGAAGTCGGGGTCATTCTGCACTAAAGCTATTGGGTAATTGGTGATGTCAAGCAGGAGACCTTCCTTCAGCACCTTCGCCAAAGCGTAGACCTAGAGTATACGATTAGCTATATAGATTGAAAATATTTGCAGATGAACCGAACATCGGCAGGAAATGGATCATAGGGCACTTGGGTCGTGTCGTAGTGTTTGACTTCAGGAGCCATACACAATGCTGTACCAATGCATCCAGTAACGGTCTGTCCCGTCCCGGGTCCTCCAGGCAACCACTCAGAATTCTCAAAATCTATGTACCCATACGCAGGTTTGAACATAGTGAGATCAAGGGCTTGATAGAGGAAGATCGGCCTGTCATGGTTGAAACGGACGTTGGAAAGCGAGATGTCCTGGGAAGCTGAGAGTCAGTTTATTGTGACAAGATGAGATGTGAAGACAAGCGCGTACACGATGAACAATTCCTTGCTCGTGCATGAACCACAGACCCTAGATGTATAGCAGGAAAATGGAATCGACCTTGATCTTAGAGAGCGAATTAGGGAAACCTGATTACCTCCATCAGTTGAGCACCCATGTCTAACAATTCACCTAAATGTGCACGATGCGTATCTGCTGCACAGGCACCCCAAGCAGGAGTGACGAGTAAGGTCCAATTGCCTGCTTGAATCGAATCCAAGAGCGGCACTGTATGGTTCCGGGAGTCCTTGCGTTGTTCCTTCGAGTTGAGATGTTGCCAGATCCGGAGTTCTTGCGAATTGGGGTGGTACGGCGGGTAGAGTTTGAACCACACGTCTCTCTCATCCAAGTCCATCCCGCGATGAACAGAATTTGACTGGTGAAGATCAACGTGAAACTCTTCAGATAACAAGAGAGAATGAACTGTAGTCACCAAATAGCACCACATCGAGTTTGAATGCGGCGTGGATATCACTGAATATCCGACGAACGATTCCTTGGGTTGGGGGTCAAATGGATTGGCAGCGGGAGGCCAAATAGCGGATCGTCTAGCTCCAATAATGCCTTTGCGATCACTTAGCAGGAAACCATGTTTCTTCAGCAAGGGAGCGAAGTATGACCATGCTAGATCCAATTTGATCTCCTCAGCATCGATGATGGCCCACCTGGCTCTCATCGGGTCGGCCGCGTCTGCGGGAACCTCAGGCTCTGGATCATCTATGAAGTTGTGTAGATTTTCGGGGAGAGGGCACTTGTGAACACCGTCAGCCATCAAAAGCGATCAGAGACTCAGAGTAGCGGGGATGGACGTTTGCAACACGAACTTTTGGTTCAAGTACTCAGTCGGCGTGACCGTGCCACTTTTGCTATCCCCTCTCGAATTGATGATCTAGGGCTATCTATATCACAGCGGGAACCAGAGAAGCCGTATGATCCTCGTCCTGGGAGAAACTGTTTGAGATAGGCAATTTGAGTTGGAATCAGCAGATAGAAACTCAGACTGTAGCGCCCGCCGCCCATTCTTTCGAAATAGAAACATGATCTCCCAGAAGACTTGGAAATATAGGACATACCCAACAAGTACACTCAAGATGTGATTCGCAAGACCCAGTCAATGGCAATCATCGTTTGCCTGAGTCCGAGTCCTGACGCGTCTCGATCGTCGATCGCAAGTCGGTTTCCGTGACCGAATGTGACCGGTGTTGCAAGTGTGTCACAGTTGCATAGATTCGTCGCTTTCGCGGCTTTTCCTGGCTTTTCACTGCGGGCTTTCTGAATACCGCTCTATCCTTCAAGCTTCAAAAGCTGTTGACGAGGTCAAGACGAGAAGAAATCTGGGTGGCGGAATCTGAACATCGTATCGTTTGCGATGTTACTATTAGCCGTTTGCATTGGAACATACCCCGTCCTGAGTATCTTCGCTAGGAGGGCGGGGGCAGTTGACTGGCGAGTAAAGTCAGTCATAGTGCTCCAACTCCTCTCGTATTCTATAGCAGCAGAAATTGGCTGGTGTGAGTCTCATCTCAATTATTTACCGATTGTACTACTGAAACCTCCGTGTCAGCGTACTGCCATTTTTACGATCGAGGCCACTCCGAGATCTTCACTTAGTTCGGCAAATGCGTTGCTGCAGATGACGAAAACATTCACCAAAGCGTTGGCGCGTCTTCGTTGTTTTCCTTATCCCTGGAACGGAACCTCATGGGTGGAAACCCGGTATACCTGATTCTTTTGCTCATCCATGTCATAGAATTGCGGACATCCTTCAAGCTTTCTAAAGCATAACACTACTACGGCGGGAAAATGGCTCGTTGAGATGAACCGTCGAATATTTCCTGAGACTTTGGGACAACCTGTACGGAGGCTACGACCGGCCGCTCAGAGTAGTATCCTCAGAAAAACAACTCTTACATACATGCGCTCATCAAATTTCCGCAGATACTTTCGTAGATCGTGTTTCATGTGGATCAGGGCGGCATCGTTGCTCTCGACATCTTTGTCGCAGACTGGCGCGGAAGTGTCAGTCCTAGAGCCCGAAGACTCCGTTGAGGCCCCCATACCACTGCGCGAATTACTGTCTAGTCCCCTTGCCATTATTTAGCGTTATCGACAGTCATAATTGGGATGATCATGGCCGCCACCAGTGGACCTATCAATTTATTGTGCTTTCGCCTTTCCAAGAAAATCCGCTTGGATTTAGTTTATGCTATGACTATCGGAGAATACGCTGTCATGAATTTCTGCCAAGAGGGAGAGTTGACTGGAGAGGCAGTCTTTCGCGCTGTTCATAGCGTCTTTATTTCTGGAACGACATCTTCTGGGCGGAAACCTGGTATATCTTGGGTATGTTACCTAGTTCTGAGTGAGGTCGGCTTCGGTCCGAGGCCCGATGATGACTCGGAACATTTGATTTTTTTTTTGGCTCACCCAAGGCTCACCCAATGTTCAGTGGCACGCTCCTCTACATAAGACTTGGGACTTGCCGTGACTCCCCTCTAACGCAGTACATTCAGTCTTTGCTGCACTCTGGTCTACACCTGTTCATTTTGCCCAGCCAACTATTATAAATCGCTTATGATATTCGATAAGAATCACCGGACATTCAAATACCCTTCCTTGATCTCGAACCAAAACTACCTTACCACGACTTGACGATGGCCGAGTCTGCTGTGTATGATGAGGAAACCGAGTCCAGCGAGCCCTATCAGGAGGTACAAGAGTCCACTCCGACACCTCTTCCAAAGCTTCAGCTATTTCTGGTCATACTGGTGCAATTTGCCGAGCCCGTTACATCTACTGTGATCTTCCCATTCATCCCCCAACTTATCAGAATATCTGGGATAACCCACGGTGACGAGAAGAGCATAGGATACTATGCAGGAATGATCGTACGCTGTGCCCTTTTTCTTTATTATGAGATGACTCTGACGACTCATCGTCTTCGTAGGAGTCTATCTTTTATTTTGGAGAATTTTCGACTGTGTTGCAGTGGGGCCGTGCCGCTGATCGTGTCGGTCGGAGACCCATCTTGTTGCTAGGTATGCTTGGGCTTACATGCGCTATGATTGGATTCGGTGTCTCTACGACATTCTGGGCAATTGGTGAGTTTTCTTATGAGCTCGGTTTATCAGTCATCTCTGAATAGATATATCCAGTTGTTTGTCGCATGGCACAAGGCGTATTTAACGGCAATATCGGTGAGTGGTCTGAGTTTCGTCCTTGCTTCGTACCAATGAACTTTCTGCTCTGCAGGAGTCACGAAGACGGTGATGGCTGAGGTACGGATCAAACGCCTCTTTGGGTCAATCTGCATAGCCTCAATGTCTGTTCAAAGATTACCGATTCGTCAAATATCGCCAGAGCTTATAGTTTCGTACCAGCCATGTTTGTTTCCGGGTCTGTGCTTGGGTATGATACATCTCCTGAATTCTACAGGTCAAGCTCTGATAGATATGATACCTCACACTGATAGACCTTTCATTGGCGGTATCTTTTCTCGACCTGCAGATCGATGGCCCGATACCCTGGGGAAATTTGCTTTCCTCCGTGAATACCCTTTCTTCTTACCATGCGCAATCGCTGGTATAGTTCCTCTACTCGCATATGTTATGGCCTTCCTGGGTCTCAAGGAAGTGGGTGTATCTGTCCTGTTTAACCCCACGCGTAGGAACCAAAAATTGATATATCTGGGATAGACACTGCCGTCAGCCTTACAGCGAGAACGAGAGCGACAAAAGCGTCAGGCGTCAGTCACTGACCCTGACATCGCATCCGATTCGACGTCGTTGCTCGTCGGAAACAACGACTCCCTCGATTACGGCACGGAAACATCAGATTCCGAACCCTCTGTGGAAGTCCCTGCAACACTGCGCCAATTACTGACCGGACCCCTCATGATCGTTTATCTCAACCAGGGGTTTCTTGCTTTCTACGACCTTTGCTACCAGGTATTATTGCCTCTAATATACTCCACGTCCATTCCGTTCGGCGGTCTAGGACTCACCACATTCGAGATCGGGATGATAATGGGCACCTGTGGTATCTTCAATGGGCTTTTTCAGCTCTTCGCTCTGCCAATTCTGTCTAAAAGGTTTGGCTGGCGAAATCTATACATCGTGGCATATGCAGCGTTGGCCATAACCGTCGGAGCATATCCCACCATGAGCTTCTTTGCCAAGAGTGCGGGGAGGGTTGACTGGCGTGTCAAGGCAGTCATAGTTGTCCAGCTCTTTTCTTACTGCGTAGCATGCATCGGATGGAGTAAGTTATACAATCAGCTATATTGTCTGGTGAACGCCCCTTGCTTATTTTCCACGTAGCATGTACTTCCATCTTTACGATTCAAGCAACTCCGAGATCCTCACTCAGCGCGGCAAATGCATTGCTCCAAATGACGAACACATTCACCAGGTCATTCGCACCGACTATAACATCTTCTTTGTTTTCTTTATCCCTAGAACGGAACCTTTTGGGTGGAAATCTGGTATATATAATTCTGCTATTTTTCCATGCCATCGGAGTCCACACTTCCTTCATGCTACCTAAAGCTTCTCCGCCCCGGCTAGCGTGACGAGGGGGCGCAGGGCTTGCTAGGAGATAGTTTGCAACCTAGGTCTATACTCACCGATATACAACCCTCCTGTAGATCCTTCGCCGCAATTATCATCGCTGCCATCTTGTCGTCAAACATCCTGTTTTGCTCACCACCGAATTTCTTCGTATCTAGAAGGAAGACATGTTTCAAATTACTTTCCGTATCAGGTATAGATAATAAACTAATGGTAAATTCTTGGACGTTACTTTCGCAGTAAGCCCTCAGATCCAATATCTGCTCTCAATATACGTGCAATCTGACCGTGCTGCACGAAGACTGCTGGCATCTCCAACTCCATATCACGGTCCAGAAGATCTCGAGACTCCCAGCGCCGGTGGAGGTATGCCACCCGTGGTCAAAAGCTCTCTTTCGTGAGTCCCAAATTCATCTGTTGTGATCTTCACTGTCTCTTCGTGGTGAAACCTCGGTAGATGTTTCGCTACGTTCGAGGTCATAGGAGGATGGACCGAGATACGAATGACATACTGAGATCGTCGGTGAGTTAGTATACTTGAAGAACAGAACGTGTCTAACACGAACCTTTACTTCAACTATCCCATCTAGTTGCCACGAGCCTTCACGTCCTGGGCGTCCTGCCTGAACGGTGCCTTTCACCATCACGACACCTTCCCTACCTTCATCAATATACTGCACTTCACCGTGCTGGACTAGAACGTCCCGCACGCTGATCTCACCTTCTACTCCTAAGCTCCATATTCGCGTCCTTTTGATCAGAGACAACCGCATATGAGGAGCGAATAACTTCACCAAGGCTGGCGACTCTGGGCATGTGATGTTTACGGCAAAGGGTATCAAGTCTCCGGAGGCAAACGCTTCAGAAGCAGGAATCGATAACTGAGGGACAGCTAAGTTTTCTCTCAATCGAAATCAGTATTGGTGCTCACATATACCGTGCTTGATTGGTCCAGTTGCTCTGGGGTCGATCTATATTTCTGGCATATGTGGGCCCAAGATGACGACAGCTGTATCGTTTTCACGGTTCCGTCAGTAGGTACGGGAGTTCTCGACGAGCCCGGGATGCTTCTCATAGGGGGCCCCAGTGGCCTCGTTTTGGGTAGATACGAGATGATGATATCTTTTCTGTCAACGATCTGTGGGTTAATATTTGTGCTAGAGGAATCTGTGACCGTGAATATAACTCACGACTCGCGTCTACGGAATCCTTTGCGGGTCATGGTTACTCTGACCTTGTATGTCACGTCGCATGAAATTCTCGGAAGACAGGCTGCGAACGAAGGAGGCAAGAGGGTTTCTGATCTGCCTTTGATTTTGCAGTGAGTCGGAATAGCAAGAGAAAAGCTATGGGGGCCATCCCATCTAAAGCTGGTGGAGTCTGTAGACTTTTTGGAATAAATTGTAACCGACCGCAAGAGGATAGGAATGGCGGCATGCCCCACAGGCAATCCTCGTTGTGACATGGTGGTCGTGATAAATCCTTCTAGCTGTCGAAAAAAAATTATATGACGTGAGTGGATCAATGCAAGGAGCTGATAGGCAAACGGAGAACTCTAAAGAAGTTGAACTGACCGTCACTTTTACTTCTTCAATATTATTTTGTGAGCCTAGAAAGGTGATTGAACCCTCTACACTTCCTTTGAAGCCGTAAGCTAGACCCCAGACATGTTCATTGAGGCCAATTCTCATATGGGGGGTCTCAAAGTCTCGAGTAGACTCGGGAGCATCGAGGAAGACGCGTTCGCACTGTCGTGCTTCAGGAGAGTAGGGTGGTACGGCCAAGTAGTCGGTTGGATTGAAATAGGCTGGAGCAGGGCCAGACGTGCTCTCTCCTTCCATGATAATGCGTTTATTGAGAGGAAGACAATTATCAGCAGTGATAAGGGTGTTGTTCTGCTCCTGACTCTATGTGTCTTTCTTCAAGATACTCACTTCTTGAGTCCGAGTCATCTGAAGTCAGGGTGGCGAATCTCAGCAAGTTTGATTTTGCCACGCAGAGCTCGTACGCGTATCTGACAAAGCTATTTGATGGTTTTTTAACACGGTCTGTGGCGTGCCTAACGCTCATCAGTACTGGAAATCAGCTCTTCCTCAATTGAGTTTCAAAACATGCCGGTCATCCCGGTGTCTCATCTTCTCCATTGATGCTATCTTGCAGTGGATTTGGACGGTGCAGAATGGTCCCATCTTCGTCTCGAAGCACGCAATCTCTCGAAGGACTTAATCAACTGTGGGAGCCAATGATCAGCAGTTATGATCTGGACAAATCCAACCGCCGGCGCGTGTGATCGAGAGTCATGCGGACCGAGGACCTCAACAGTCTAAGTTCTTGCTAAGCAAGATAAGACTCGTACGTGAGCACGAGTCTTGAACGGTCCTGCAGAGCGCTCGTTTGTGGTGATCTTATGAGAAGAGAAATGCAGAAAAACGTTCTTGACAAAGACTATGAGATGTTAGAGTCATTCGAGATCACCTAGAATAGACGTTTCCAAAGCGAGAGTGACTCGGGACCTCTCCAATTCGGTCTGGTGTCAAAGCACGGCGGCAATGCGGATGCAACACGGAGGCATTTCTACTAGTTTCTACTCTATACCCAAATAGTATCGCAGGGCAAGTTCAAGGTGCTGACATAGTGTGTCTTTAAATGTTCTGGGTTAGTTTTAAGGCATGAAAGAGTGAAGAAACACTCACCTCAAAGAGACTCCATGACTCGTTCAGATTGAGTCACATCACGTGGTCACGCGTTTTTGTTCTTTGTTGAAATCGAAGTGGAAGACGCGTAAATTAGGATTGGGATTTATAAACATACGATATGCGTAGGACGCCCGACACTGGTATTCCGATCGATAGAACTCAAGTTGAGCTGAAACCAAGCTCACTTGCAAGCCCCAATGCCGGAGTAGGAATCCCTCCAGTGGAAGCTAATTCCCTGTCTAACGTGCCCCAAAAATCAGTGGTGATTTGTATAGGCTCCTCGTGTCGGAAACTAGGCAGATGATTCGCCATGTGATATGGAGGAGAAATATGAACACGAAGGAGATACTGAAGACATTATATGTTAGTACGCTCCCTTTGCGCAGAACTCAGACTGAGTGAGACTGACATCGATTTCAGCTACTCCGTCCACTTTCCACGAGCTTTCACGTCCTGCCAGACCCGCTTCGACAGATCCTCTAAGCAGCGTGACACCCTCCATGTACTCACTCGCGTGTGTCAAATGAGCGGTGCAAAGCCTAACATCCCGAACGATAGGTTCTCCTTTCCCGTTCCCGTTCTTCCAGAGTCGTATCCGTTTAATAAGTACGATCCGGATATTTTTTGTGTATAGCTTCGTCAGGAACGGCTCATCCGGGAATATGAGGCTCAGCGTGAACGGAATTGATTCCCCTGAGGTAAAACATTGAGGGGAGGGGACTGATAGCTAGGAGTAGAAGATATTAGACAATGCATTCATCGTTCAGGAAGAAACACTCACATAAATGGATTGAGTGGCATCAGATTGAGTCAAGCCAGAAAAAGAGGCTTTAGATGACGTTGGGACGTCCTCGTTCGGCCAAGATGCCATCAGCTTCAATGATTTCACGCGATCGTTGATACAAGGTGTGTCTAGCAGCTCTCTGGAAGGTCTGGGAATGGTGGCTATTGGGGGCGCTGGAGGTCTGGTTTTCGGTAGATACAAGACGTGTATCGTCTTACTGAAAGTACGCCCAAGTTGAGCAAAATTTTGGCACTGAAGATCATGAAGGATAACTTACGATTGGTGTTTCCACATGCCTGTACGGATCATTTCGAACTTGAGCGTATAAGATACTTTACAGCAGGTATCCTGCCGCCGACTCGTAAAGGACGGAGGTAACGATGCTATTCCTCGTTCTGTATTGACTTTGGAAGGTATGCTGATTGAGAATGGAATGTTGTCCGCCTTTTGCGATGACGCTGAATTGCCCAATCTCGAATCGTAGAGTCTTACTGTTTGTGAAAGAAGGGGGAATACTAATTGATTGGACAGTGCGCCACTTCGGGAGACATCAATGGTGATATTGCCTTCTAGCTAATGAGAGCCCCATGCATCAGATATAGCTTTCAGTCAAAAGATACTTGACTCACCGTGGCAGTCATGCGTTGTACCCGAGCGCATTTGCGGGCAACGACAAACCCATCTATGTTCCCATTCAGACCATAGCTGGGCGCATGTAGTCCCCAAACGCGTGATCCCATATTAATTTTCATATGTCGCGTCTCAAAAATCCAATCACAGTCTGGACATCCGGTGACCCGATGTGGTTCATACTCCAGAACGCGCTCGGAGCTTCCTGCGTTTAACGAGTAGGTCGGCGAAGAGCAAAAGTCGTCCAAATCATAAGCCGGGGGTTCTCCAGTAAAATCAGACATCGCAGGAGAGGGATCAATAGGGTCAACAAGTTCCGCGTCTTGAGTTCGGACTCCTCGTATATAGGGCCATTCTGATCCACCTTTCCGCGGACCTCGATGACTGTTGGCGAACGTCGTTAGAGCGCAACCCTGACGGAGAGGGGTGGAGGGTTTGTGACGGCACAAGACAGTCTCCTTCGTCAATGTATGGGAAGTGGCTATGAGTCTACAGTTCAAAAATGAGAAAAGAGATGAAAGCGGATCATTTTCGAGCAGTCTTGGTCAGATTTTTTGTCGGAATTCCAGTGGAGTCCGAGTTCTAGTGAGCATCCCACACGGGGGCCGATGAAGAGAGTCCAAAAATCTATACTTATATCCAGGAGAATCAAGGTGGGGACCCCCAGGTCAGTTTCAAGCGTCGTGTTCGTGCTCTAGGAGAGAAAAATGAAGATGACCATCGTGGTAAGAGACAGAGACGCGTATG
Source organism: Sarcomyxa edulis (assembly GCA_009761415.1). Classification (NCBI taxonomy): domain Eukaryota; kingdom Fungi; phylum Basidiomycota; class Agaricomycetes; order Agaricales; family Mycenaceae; genus Sarcomyxa; species Sarcomyxa edulis. Next base: position 934,707 of record QUOL01000010.1, read on the forward strand.
CCCGCTGCAGCCGGATCCTGGGACGGCGCGTGCCAGTTATTCGCTCACGTTGATTTCGAAGGTCGACCACCGACCACCATGAGGGCGACGATTCGTTGCCTCCAACCGCTGGAGCGAATCCTATCTCGTCCCAAATCTTACTCTTTCATTGGTCTTGGCAGAATGGGCTCCGAAATGGCATACAACTTGTTCTCAAAAAAGTTCAAGGAAACATCAGAATCACACTTCGTAGTCTGCGATGCGATTCCCGAAAGTGCTCGTTCCTTTTGTACCGAATTCCTGTCTCAGTTCTCCGGTGCAAAGATGGGAATAGCTACCACACCAGAAGAGTGAGTTCCAATACCTTCTCCATCCATCTTATACAGTGGGCTTGATTGATCTCATCCAGATTCCCAGGGCAGTTCTGGTTTCTCAAACAATAATCACCATGCTACCATCGTCTCCTCATGTTCAGACCGTGTATAATGGGACCGGTGGTATCATACCCACACTCAGATCGCTCCCCGAAGAAGCGGCTAGGAACACATTGTGCATCGATTCGACAACATTAGATGTAGCAGTAGCAAGAGCTGTCGGCTCTGATGTGATACAAACAGGAGCGCAGATGGTAGATGCGCCGGTGTCTGGTGGTGCGTAACTCAGACGCGTCGTTGTATCGGATTTTGACCTTCTGGTAAACTCAGGTGTTACTGGAGCCAAAGCGGGCACACTCTCGTTCCTCGTCGGTGGAAGTGACACTGCGTTTCAACTCTCATCTCCGATCCTTGCGTATATGGGACAGAAGATTATTCACTGTGGCCCTTCTGGGGCAGGTCTTGCTGCAAAGGTACGTCCTGTGCTGACAATCGTTGATCATCTCGAATCCAATACAATCTCGCCAAGATTTGCAACAACCTAGTCTTGGGAGTAGAACAAATCGTTGTTGCGGAAGCGATGCTACTAGGTATGAAACTGGGTTTGGATCCAGCGGTTCTAGCCGGAGTGATCAATAGCTCTACGGGGAGCTGCTGGTCCTCCTCAGTCAACAACCCCGTCCCGTCCGCACTCCCAGACAAATCTCCGCCGTGCGAACGAGGCTATGAAGGTGGCTTCGCGACTTCCTTGATGCTCAAGGTATGTGCCTCTATAGTTATCTATCCCGAATGATGGAAAGATATGCTTTGTCAGGATATGGGTCTGGCTACGGACATCGCGAGCCAGTTTGAGAGCCCTCTGCCACTTGGAGAGGCGGCGGAGAGCATCTACGCTCAAGTGATCGAACAGCATCCGGATCTTGCCAGAAAGGATTTTTCTTCCGTGTACGAATACCTCCACACGGCAGCAAAAGAAGGTAAAAAGATACATCTTGGAGAGGTTGTTTCGACATGAATATATCAGTTATGATGAATGCAAGCATGTTACTCTGAGTTGGTCTAGTTGGCCGTAAGCTGAGTGCTGTAGCGTTACTGTGACGTAACAAACAGCTCTAGCAGAAGTGGTAACTGGTTGCGAGGCTTTTTGAACATCGAATCCGGACTCAAATCCTTCTCTCCGTCTTTCTTCCACATTCTCAAAATCCCCCTCCTCTCAATCAGGCATCCATCGCAGAATTATTCTCGATGGCCACCTCCCAAAAGCCCAATGTTTTAATATTCGGTTCGTATCTTTTAGATGGCTCTTTGTCTCTCGATTTGAATGAATGTTCCAACGTGCATAGGCGGTGTCAACACTTGTTCTCGCGCACTCGCTAGCCTGCTCGCACCGGTGGAAGGGGACCACCTTGTATCTGTGAGCACCGTCTAATCGCGATGGGGCGATTTGTTCATCGATGGTCTCATATCTCGCTACGCCCCATTTCAATAACAGCATCTCCGAGTTGTCGATAAATTTTCCGTTCACCCCCCAACGACGTGCGTCCGTCTTCACCTCTATTCTTATATCAATAAGACCTCATCTATCTGAGGATTACAGTTATATCGGTGCAGAATTCCCGAAGATCCTCGCACAATCTAATGTAGAATACAGGCAAGCCAATCTAACGATCCCGGGTGAGTCTCTCGCTAGATGTTCGCGATATGAATGATATCCTGAAACCTATCTCCAGCTACCATCAAATCCATCTTCGATCCTCCCGAAGGACAAGCACCTTACGATTTTGTTTTCGATTTCACCGGTGAAGTCCGGTATGACCGAACTGAAGTGGTATGGAGGTTTCTATTTTTCATGTTATGGTTCTAGCTTTCTGATCGCCTCATTTGTTTCGCAATTTTTACACAGATCCAGATAAATACGACCTGTAATGTAGCACGACAGATCGCGCTTGAAGCTGCTAGTCGGAATGTGAAGGCGTATGTTCGCCTTCAACATCCCTTCTACGAGACACCGGCCAAGGGAGATCATGACGAGAAGGAGGATATAAAACCAACGGGTACTATCGGGATTTGGTGGCACGAAACGCTGCGGATGCTGGCCGCCATAGAAAAGTACGTTCTTGTATCCGTTATCTCTGCATTATCGCGAGTCTGAATACAACGCCGTGTAGCCTGAATCTTGTCATTCTGAGGATCGGTTTCGCGTATGGACCTTATACTGACTATGGCCCTAGTATGTCGTCCTCAGCCGTATTCCGTAACTTTGACTAAGACCAGAGTTACAGTAACGACCTTAATCACCGTCGGCTCCGTCTATGGATACATGAAGAAGCCTATGAAGTCCATGTAAGCTTTCGTCTTCCAGATCGATGTAACCTTAGTAGTCTAACTTCATTTTTTAAAGTTGGTCTCCAGGCAAAAACCCAACCCACACCATACATGTTGACGACGTGGCTGGCGGTCTTTGGGCATGTGCGCAATGGATGGCTCCTCTAGGCCGAGCGCAGGCGAACACTATTGCCGGCGAGGAAATCCACTTCCACAATGAGAAAAGCAAAGCCAAAGAGATCGAGTTCGTCCCTGCCCCCGATGCAAAACTCATTGCACCTCTTTTCAACTTGGTGAGTCTCGGGTACCTGCGTATGTGCAATGTCATACATAATTGACATTGTCAAATAGGTCGATGACTCTGAAAGCACGCTCCTCAGTGTGGGTCAGGCCATCACGTCTTATTTCGGGACAACGTTCGAGTTCTTCAACATGTTCCAGAGCACGATGCTTAAAGTACGTCGCTGCCTGACAACGATTTACTCCATCGCCTACTAACAATTGTATCCTCAGGTCCTAGATGATGTGGTTGAAGATATCAACGAACATCACGTCGGAGGGTGGACAGAAATGATCCAAAACTCGACCCCACCGGTTCCGAATACGCCACTAACGGCGTATATGGACAAATTCGCTCTGGAGAAACACGTCGTCGCCCTCAACGCCGCAAAAATTAAAAAGATCATCGGCTACAAACTTGTTCACCCCGAATTCAACCACGAGGTCATCAAGGACATCGTGGACAAGTGGAAGGCCGAGGGCGTGTGGCCGAACAATCCCTAAGTCGACGAACGTGATGTGTGGTTGTAGTTCTTTTTTTTATTCTCTCTCACCTTACGCATTTTCTTTCCGTTCTCATCTTTCATTATGCTTCCATAGGGCTAGTACAAAGCTGAGTGCAATACCATTATCAACTAATGCTCGTGTCGATCATCAAGTTTCCCCATCCCATCCCCATCCCATCCCATCCAATTTCTCCACCTCTCCCTCTCCCAAGTGCACAATACGTACCGTCTCTTTTGTTCCGTATATAATAATTTTGTGCTTTTTTCCTAATGTACTTCGAAACGGAATTCAATATATCCCCCTCATGATCATGACAGTGACACGTCTCCTCTCCTCCACCATGTACACCCTTGGGAAATGACTTGTCCACCGTGGCATTCGAAATGTCGTGACTCTCGTGATCGCACGGAATATTTGCGCGCTGATTGGGTGGACATCGATCTGTCCCTTCGAAACACTGCAATTGCACTACGTCCATGGGAGAATCACCCATCTTAAAGCCTCTTTGCCGTTCCGGTTGATGTGGACCACGAAACACCGCCTGTGAACCGTGAACACCTTTCACTTGCTTACCCGTAGCCTCAAAAGATAGACATGACCGTTCCCGACCGCGACGAACAAAGCGCAGACTACGAACTTTTACTACCCTCTGAAGATCCCGGAAGCGCTCGACTTAAATTACCCACTGACCGTGATATGGGACAAGAAGAACAGGTATTGAAACCGGAGGGACGGAGGGGGGATACGATAGCGAGGTATTCGGCTTTGGTGAGAGACATCTCATCCCTCCGAATATAACACTGTCAGCTCATTGGTACTGGTGGTCGATAGACTGCAGCTTGCGTACGTATGCTTGCTTGGAGGTGCATTGCGTGACAGGACTGACAATGAAGACTCTAGGTTCTGGTACTTGTAACTTGGATAATCGTCTTGAAGAACAACCCATCCGCGCTAGGATGGTTCGTCCTACACCCCCTACTGCAGACTCTCGCCATGTCGTTCTTTACATTCGGTGCGTCCTATCATAATCCTGTGTTCTCGCATCCCCGTGAAGCCTAACGATTGATCTTGTGGCAGGCATCTTGACTCTACAACCAACATCCCAACCCCGAACGAAAGCTACGGGTCTCGTACGGCATCAGCTCGCGATATTCATGCTCGGGTTCCCTGCTATCCTAGTAGGCACCCTCAGTGTCATGTATAACAAGTATGTACATGAAGCTAAGCATTTCGTTTCTTGGCATGGGGTGAGTAACAACGTTAACGCTATCTATTCTATCACTCACAAAACTTGAATTTGGATGACGGACAGACATTCGGAATCATATGCATGTCCTGGATATTGATTCAGGTAGCGGTGGGAGGCGGTAGTGTATGGTTTGGAGGCGCCGCATTCGGTGGCGGCGCTAAAGCCAAAGCTATTTGGAAATATCATCGGTATGTAGCGTTCTCGTATCCAATCACAATCTACCATTTACAATGCTACAATCATCAATCTAGGCTATCTGGATACATTCTATTCCCGATGCTCTTACTGACGACACACCTCGGAGGAGCGTGGTCACACTGGGGAGCAAAGAACGCACCGTACGGGACGAGGTTGGTAACTTATACGATTGCTCCTGCGGTCATTCTTGCTTCGATATATGCTCGTGTTAGGTGAGTGTTTAGGAGACGGAGAAGATATCATAATGATGTTGAGAAAGCTGACGTCCGTTCGCTCGTTCTTCTAGGCTTTCGAAAATGAAGTTCTTCTAGGAAGACTCAGCGACAACTGTACCTGTATATCTATTTGGCAGACTGATGTTGTTGGAATTAGATTGACCTCGATGTTGAACTCTCTTGAACCTGCTAACGCACAGAGAGACGAACCTTGCATTTGCTCCTACTTAGGGATACAGAGGAATCCACGAGGCTGAAAAACGTCGAAGACTCCAGCACGGCAAGTCAAGTCGGGAAGACAAATCATCTTTCTTTCTTCGCAAAAAACAACAAAAGGACAAACGTAGTGGTAGCAGGAATTATCATTCTATTGCGACGGCTCTCCAGCTCCAGAATCTGCAGCCCGTGATGACATGGCGGCTTGCCCAGCTGCTGTTGCTGCGATTCTTGAGCGTTTCCTTTCTGCTTCTGTATTGGAGGGAATATTTGTCAGTTGTATTACGAAGGAGGGAGGCGATGTAGGAAAGTGGATAGGGAAGGGAAGAGGACTAACCAGCTTCCTTCTCCCGTTCGATTTCTGCTACAATGGCTTCGATTTGGGGTAGGTCGAGGTTCTGTGGTTTTGAGTTAGATCAGATCAGGTTTGAGTTTTCAAGTTGAGTCAAAACATTCATAATTAGAAAATGAAAGGAAGAGGGAAACTCACAGTGACCTTCCCATAACTCTCCATGACACTAATCTCGATATTCTTAGCACCCGTCTGTACAACCTCCAGGAGACTCTTGACGGTGAGTTTGATGCTCTCCTCGCGTGTTAGGTCGTCTTTGTGGTTCTTTTCGAGGAATTCGCGGACTGTTTTCGAGGAGCGGCCTATGGCGTTTGCCTTCCATGCACTATAAATCCCACTTGGTTCAGTCTGGTACAACCTCGGTCTGCTGTCGTGTGGGTCGAATCCGACGATGAGGGTAGAGATACCAAAGGGCCGGACACCACCAGATTGGGTATAACGCTACACATGCAAGTGAGCACGCACGTACGCGAAGTATTGATTGTAATTTGTTTGCCGTCGCACTCACCTGTTGGATGCCAGCAATATGTCTGGTAATGTATTCGATGGTGACGGGATCTTCGACGGTTAGTCGATGGCTCTGGCATTCTATGCGGGCTTTGTCGGTTAGCACTCGGCCATCAGCAGTGAGGCCTGTAACAAATGACGAATGAGTGTGAGGACATGTAGGGCGGATGGTCGTCATACCGGCAAAAGCAAGACAAACATGGTCGTCCAACATGACGACCTTGCGAACTGTACGAGGATCTTGAAGTTGAAGTATTGATTTCTTCTCTACGCCCAGGACTACTACGTCTTTACCGCGTACTGCAACCTGTATACTAGGTTCAAGGATTGGTGGGATGTGTTTGGAGGGTAGTACTCACGGCGCAGGTACCTCTTCGGACTGCTTCTGATGCATATTCGACCTAGAGATGGGTGTGAGTGACGCGAACGAGTGTGATATTGAGATATCGACCTGGAAGAGATGACCATCGGGAGAGAAGACGGTAAGAGCTGGTTTGATATTTGATGAGATCAAGATACGAGTAGAAGAGAAAGTACTCACCGCGATCGTAAGACCTGGACATGCTGGCAAGTAGTACGTTGAGTACGCTGAGTACTTTGAGTGAATTTCGTTCAAGAGTGAGTGAACGCGCGTCGATGAAAGGGAGTGATTGTGTCACGGTTCTGCTTGTCACTCAAAGTCACGGTTCTACTTTTAGATTTGGACTGCCATGTCCTCACTGAGTTGCCAATTCTGCAACAAAGTCCTCGATGCATTCACCGTCGATCAGAGACAGAAACACTACGATGACCATCTAGATTCCAAACGTAGGTGCTACTATCATACTGCCAGCTAACGCTTATATCATCACTAGCACAATCTACGAACTCGAAATCACCCCTCAACGCGTCTGGGTTCAAGTTCACGTACAAGGCAGACATGCCTATGCCTGCAAAGTTCACTAGAAAATTTGAGCCTGATATATTCTGGTACCCCGCAAAGACCACCCCGCCCCCTCGAAATCACACCCCCGGTAAGCACCACTATCGAACAACTCGCGTGTCGACTAAATAGCATGCAGGTCTGATCCCTGTCCTCAAGAAACTTCTTGTCAAATCTCACGAGAAAGGTGTCACTCGGAGAGCAGTCCTATGCGTAGACAACGCAGTTCATATCAGCCGTGAATCATCGGATTCAGGATGGGGATGCGGGTATGTGATCCGTGCGTAACATGATGCTCAGCATTGACGCGGACGTGTCTCTCCCTTTCTAGATATCGGAATTTTATGATGGCGTGTGCCGTCTTGATGACTCAACAACTCCAACCCATGTACTTCCCACTCCTCGATGATCCAATATCTCCCGGCGTTCGGAATTTGCAGCGATGGATCGAAGACGCTTGGAAAGCAGGTGAGTTGGCGTCATGTCTCCCTTCTACCCCCACTCAACCTTTCTTAGGCTTCGATCCAGACGGCGCCAGAGAACTGAAGAGACTAGTAGGAACGAGTAAATGGATAGGAACTGCAGGTCTGCTACTCGCACTTGATTCCTTTCTCAAGGGTTCTGACTGTTTGAATTTTAGATCTATATGTGGCGTTTACATTCCGCGGTATACCGTGAGTAGGCGTTCTCATTCACTGCCGACCACTCACAAACCTCTCATACAGTGCGGCCTTAGTAGATTTTGATCTTCGACGGAGTAGCAAAGGTAACCGTCTTTTCTTTCTACTCTTAAAGGCTAACCTTGTATAATCATAACTAGACGCATCAGTGGTAGTGGACTGGATCGTGAAATACTTCACTCCACCCACCACCAACCCTACCACTCAACGCAATCCCACAACCACGACCACGATCAACATCAACGACGCCCTCCGCGGTGCATCTCCAGTAACCTGTACAGACCGAATGCCCCTCATCCTCCAAAACTCTGGTCATTCCCGCACTATCGTTGGCTACGAAGTGTCCAAAAAGGGAACAATAAATTTGATCGTTTTTGATCCGTCATAGTATGTTTTTCTAGTTCCATCGTCTATGTCATGTATGTGTGTCGCTGACTCCCTTTTGGGTTTCTAGTATACTAAATAAACAGGTTCGGAACGTGGCTGTGGCCAGCTATGCGGCTTCGTCTTCTTCGGCTTGTACACCTCAAACTAGTGGCATACAAAACCACGACCGGAACGATGCTGAAGACGATGAAGTGATCATCGTCAGCGATTCTAGGGACCGGATCTCTGGCACCGGTACCAGTGCCAAAGACAGTGTTAGTAAGGAAGACATCAATCACCTAGACTCTATCGACATGCTCAAAACGTTTCGGCTGGATCTTGGGAAATTGAAGTAAGTGTTCCGCCTAGTTCCAGTATCATTGCTCTATTTCGATTTTTCTACCGTCCTGGGTTTTGGTCGGCTTCTGGTTTTGTTCATCTTCGTGAGCTCGATTTCGATCGATCATGATGCGTACATGTGTCTACCGCCTTGGTACTCTGATCTTGATTTTTTGACGGTTGATTATGATGCTGATGTTGACGATGCATGCATGTCTGCTTCTTTCTTTCTGAATCTGGGTTTACGTCGACGTTGACTTTGACCTTGACGGGTACGAATCAATGCTAAGGCGTGCCATGCCATGCCACTCATCCTTCCAGAATATCAATGCTAACACCACTCTCTCTTCTCCCCCTCTACTTCCTACTTCCTACAGACGCAAAGACCAATATCAAATCCTCTACTTCCCCATGTCCGCACCGATGACGGACCGAGAACGGTTAGCGAGGAAGGTTGTGTTTAGTACGAAGGCTCCGATGTGAGGTGTTAGGGGGAGGAGGAGGGAGGAGTGTTTCTTGCCATTTCCTCTTTTGATATCTTGAGGGTGGCTGTTATCGACATTATCATTACAATATAGGTCCATTATTTCGTTCGGGGGGGTTTTTTTTTTGCATATTGTATCTTCTCACCAACTACTCAGACACCATCTAACATCTAGTACTGCACTCTGTTCATATGTATACATCATCTATCTTTGGTGATCTCAGGTCTCGGCGCTGTGCATGATTATGATTGCGATGAATGGGAGTTCGAGCCCTCGAATCGGTTGATGACATGTTCTGGGAAAGACCAGTACCGAGAGATTAGCAAGTACCCAGTCTGTACTCGGAGCGGGCATGCAACGACCATGAAGTCTCATGAGTCCAAATGTATATCGCCTTGATCCGAAACTAATCCACCGCAAGAAACAGTCAATTCCAGTCAATAAAGCACCCAAACAGCATGAAATACGAACGAACGGACTAACCTATCCCAGTCCCTCGCAAACAACAGATCCCACCATCCTCCCTCCACCTCCCATCCCAACGCATTCCCACTTCACCCCCGCGTTCGCTTACTTGACGTGCTTCCAAAAGAACGCCTTGCGCAGTTTTTTCACAACATATTTCAGATTCGGATTCGGCCCAGTAGGGTCCTAAGAGCGTATGCGCACTCCCGCATACTTGGTCCTCGAGGTTAGTAATTGCTGGGAAGAATACGCGGGAGCAGAAGGCGTAAGAGTGTGAGTCGCTGCTCGAGGTTGGCTCCCAGGGGGAGGTGAAGTAGAAGCCCCGATATGGGAGGGTTCCCTGATTGGTGGTAGTTCGAACGATGGAGTGAGAGTCAATGTTGATGAGTGGTCATAAGTGAGATTTGACTTACGAGTATATCTGCGTTGATGGAGAGTTTGGATAGGTCGGTGGAGGGGTGCAGACGGATGAGAATGTTGGTTTTCGATGGGTCGTTCTACGTAGTGAGTATGGCAAGATAAGCACTAATGTCCAGAGACTGATAATGCCAGAGGTTGAAGAGAAGAGACGTACAGAAGTGGCCGCGCCCAGATATACCACTTCCCTTTCCTCAATACCTGCTGATCTACTTATGGTCAAGACCGCTCGCGCAAAGGCTACATCATCTAATGGTACAAGCCTCGCAGAAGCAGGCAAGTCGATCTCAGCACGTCCATCTGTAAGTCTCCGCGCGGCCAAAATGCCGCGGGGAAATCGATAGCTCACGTCGTTGAGGGTGGGGAACATTGATAGTAGGAGCATCGTGGTGGCCATGGTGGCGTGACCACATAGAGGGAGGGGTTCGCCTCTGGCGGAATACCACCGAATTTCTGGGACAGTGGGCTCAGATGTGTGATTGTGGATTTGTGAGAGGGGGAAGATGGGCGAGTGGATGGAGGGGTGGGCGAGGAAGGCTAGGGCTGGTTGTGCGAGATGTCTGGGGTATATGGAGTGTTAGTTCCAGGAATGTATTAGGAAAAGAAGGAGGGGAGAGGAGGTACTTTGCTAGAGCCTCCATGTGACCTTCTGATGGTAGGGTTTCCACTAGGATGACTGCTGCGGGATTGCCTTGTAAGCCTTCCCCTGTGAAGGCGTCTACTATATAATAGTGATAGGAAACCATCGGACGATGTATTGTCGCGAAGATGTAGATGTGGTATACGAAGAATTGTCTCGTATCGTCGGTGCCTGTCTACGTGCTTCTCAATAAGACGTGGGTTGGCCGCTATAGTCGCTGTACAATGTAAGACACGTCAATACATCTGAGCTTCCTCTGAGTGAATCTGATTAATGCGAGGCAATCGTACGCGTGCACGTATTTCGAGTCCGAGGTACAGTCCGCAACACTTACAAGAAATGCACGTACCGTATGTAGAAAGCAAGGGCCCGCGTTTGGCACCGACAAACTACGCTTCAGAGGGGCGGGAAGAAAGAATCTGGGGACGAACGATATCGATGACACCGATGTTTAAGTGAATTCGTGATTCGTGTATATTGCGAATAAGGGAATTCGGAATGATAACGACTTGCACGGAAGCAATTTGAAATACCCCAAAATTGGATCGAGAACATAGGAGCTGTAATGATCTCTTTTTTTTTTTTTTTTTTTTGGTGGAGCGTTTAAGTAGCCTGTCGACGCCAACAAGGTCGTCATCTAGGGCCCGCTAGTTTGGTCCGAGGAATACACCTCGTTATAATACCGTCACCCCGGGGAAATGCTTTTACGCACTGAGTGTGGGACTCTACATTGGCACGGCGCGGGCTCTCTCATACTTACCTACCCGCAGCCGGTCCTATCTTTTCTTGTTGCAATACCCACTAAAACCCCGGAAGTCTTAAGCCAGCCACTGACTGGAAGACTTTTCTCGTTCCACAGAACTCCGCACCATGTGTGAAGAACAGTGTCGGAAGCAAGTGCCTTAGCCTCATACTTCGGGTTCGTCATTAGACGATCCATATCCAGGCGGCGGTTCATCGCGTTAACCCACCTGTTGTGTACCTCCTTTTCGGTGTACGAGCAGTTCTCGTGTTGAATGATCCGCTCACATCGCAGTTTCCAAATGAGATGCGCTGACTCTGATATCACTATCCTCGCCAGCCGTTCATCACCCGTCCTGCGGGTAGGGTGCTCTCCTGCCGTCTTGTATTCCACTAGAGCACACGCCAATATAAGTCCAAGTCCTATCTCAGGCCACTCACTTGCCGGATTACGGAGGCACCAAAGCGCCTTCGCCTGTTCCCACACCTGCGCCTGGCCTGGCGATTCGCACTGGGTCAGTATATGTTCCATCGACTCTGGCTCCCCCCCACACCAGGTGCAGAAACTACGCTCCTGCATCTCAGGAGTGAAGCCCGGGCGTTGCCAGTTTGAGCCCACCATGTACGCGTCGTGGGCAGTCATCCAGAGGAAGTACCGGGCTTGCCTACTGAAGTCCTTATGTCTGATAGCCTTCCACACCCGGGCCTCTGTCGGAACCCGTCCAGACGCGGTATGTATCTCTTCTTTCGCCCTGTTTATGTTTATCTCCGTCCGCAAGCGTTTCCTGAATTCTCTTTCCAGTTTCTGCTCCCGAATCGCTTTGTACGCCCTCGACTGTGTCATAACCGACAGCTTTGCTCCTGTCAGTCGAAATTCGTCGGGTACCTCCAGCCCAACCTCATCACACGCAACCTTCGCTACTCCGTCTTCCGCTAGTTTACTGGCTTTCTCTGCCCTCGCACCCCTTTCCTTCTGGATGAACTGCGTTGCAGTCTTCCTCACCCTCAGCGCTGCTATCGTTGCTCTGATGACGGCCTTATCTTCGACCTCAATATAGCCTCGATCCTCGTTGTTTTGCACGTCTGTTGTTAACAGACCCACCGTACCCTTCGAAACACACTCGATCCGAAGTTCCCTATCCTGCGGTGCGTTCACAATTGCTTCTTTGATGGCAATCAATTCGCCCGTCCTCCTAGACTGCCGCACAACTTCTGGGAGTCGAATCGCTACGTTCTCATCTTGCTCGTCGTTGACATAGATCCCCGCCCCGGCTCGGGCATCATCATCCCCTCCATTAAGGCATGACCCGCTTACCGACAGTACTGTCGCCTGCCCAATATTTCCCGCTGGACGGAGGTCAGGTCGAATCCCAGACGGTACTCCAGCCGTAAAGACCCGGAAGACATCCGTCAACGTCCCGGTGACCGTTACTGCTCGGTCGAAAACCGACCAGTCTTCCCCGTCGGGCACAGGCAGTGCTATTCGGTCGTGTTCATAGTCTTCAGGGGATTCACCCCTAGGGTCCCACTTCTTCGGCAGCGTGTCTAGTAGTTCCCCTGCTCTCACTTTACATGCGTGCGGGTTGACACATCCCACCTCTGCTCTCATCAGACTGCACTGGACACAATCGCAATCCGCCTCCGCTACATGATCAGGGTCACTCAACATCTGTGTCATTGCCTCTGCATGACCTACCAACCTGACTCGATGGTTCTTCCGAAGGCATTGGCTAGCCGTCGAGTTATTTATGCGACGAAGTCTCGCGGAGGCTTCCCTATGGTACCATATTGGCATTTGTCTTAGAACTGACCGGGCAATCACTAGGCCCTCTGGGCGCACACCGTACCGCACTGCCGTCTCCCACAAGTCACGCAGGTCACGCGATATCTTCACCCCATTCCCCAGACTGGTTTTCCAGGACTGTAGGAAGGGGTTGATACGTACGGTAACGTCTACATTTCTCTCAGATTGGGGAGTTCGTAAAGCAAACAGCGCGTCTGCAACTAGCGCCCACAGTGGGCGCTTAGGCCCAAAACTGAGATACGACTTCAGCCACATCACGGATATGGCTTCGTTCCTCGCACCCACATCTAGCAGCTTCCTGCCCCCCACTAAAATCGGGGCGTACAGGGTCTCCTTATTCACAGGGCTCCCGCCCTTGTCGTCCCACATGAATCTCCGAAGCCGTTTCGATATCAACTTCAGTATCGGTTTCGGCATCCCCTGGACTTGTGTGAGGTATTGTGTCAGCCCTCCCACTACCATTTGGATGATGAGGCGGCGGCCCTCCATCGTGGGCCTACCCTTCTCCCATTGTACCAGTCTCGCGTCAATTTTCTCGAGGACTGGAGCCCACGGCTCCTCTACCGTTATCCCGTTTCCAAACCATGCACCTAGCATACGGACTGCGTCCCCTTCGGGTACGACATACATTCCATCAGGAATGCTTTCATGCGCTGGTGCTACTCTCCTCGTTGCCACCACTCGTTCCCTAAAGCCTTTCTCCCCGATTGGTATGATGACGGTCTTTGCCATGTTGAATTTCGCCTTTGACGCGATGCACCAGTCACCAAGGATGGCCTCTAGTTCCTCCACTTCATCGTTCTCTGACAGGAAAGTGGTTGTATCGTCCGCGAAAAGCGTCGCTATAAGCTTTTCCTTACAGCCTGGTATTCGAAGCCCTTCCAGGGCAGACGATCGGAGCGCCTCAGCCAGTGGCTCTATCGCTAGGTCGAAGAGGATGCACGACATGGGATCTCCTTGCCGGACTCCCCTAATCACTCGGAATGGTGAGCTCTTTTGGCCATTTAGCATTACATTTGTCTCTGCATGACTATACAGTGACCGCACGGTGGCTATGAATTCTTCTGGTATACCGAACGCCTCGAGCGTTCTCCACAGGTAATCATGTGCGATTTTGTCGTACGCCTTCTCCTGGTCCAGACCCACAATCAGTCCATTGGTCTCCGTCGCCTCCGCGTAGTCAATGATCATTCCCGTCAGTCTGGTCTGATCCGATATCCTTCGCCCCGGAACAAAGCCAGCTTGGTTTTCGTGCAGTAGTGCCGGCGCCACCTCCGCAAGCTTTAGTGCCAGGATCTTCGTGAAGATCTTGTAATCCGTGTTCAAGATCGTAATAGGGCGGTAGTTCGCAATGTCATTCCTATCATTCTTCTTGTACAAGGGGCACATCCACCCCTCGGCGAAACCTGTGCCTTCTATTACTCCAAAGGTCTCAATGTCCCTAAACATCTCGGTGAGTAGTTTTACTACGTCAAACGATGGTTCGTCCTCAGAAGCGCTTGCCAGGTGCCTTGCATCGATTGACTTCCACAGCTCGTATGTTACCCCGTCAAGTCCTGCCGCTTTATCATTCTTCCCCAACCTTAAGGCTCGTCGCACATCCTCCTCCGCAGTGCGAGCTCTAAGCTTTTCTTTCTGATCTTCCGTTGTTTCTACTTTCAGCAGTCCCAGCATCGTCACTGTCTTCGCGTCCCGTCCTTCCACATCCGGATCGTCGTTCTCTTTCTGCAGCTCTTCGTGGTAGTCACGCGCAAGCTCAGCCATCTTCTGCGAGTCTTTCTCGTATTGGGCGCCATGTAACTCACCCCCTCCACCCGGTGCGGGCTGTACGTCTCCGTCCGCTCCGGGTTTCCTCAGTGCGTATATCATGTCACGCGGCGCTCTGGCCTTATTGATACTGGTCCAATACTTACTGATCGTCTCTCCTTCGAGTAGGTTCCGCACCGTGACATTCTTTCGTGCTTTCGCGTGCCGGTTCTGCTCCATCTCAGTAATCCTCTTCGCCAGCTCAGAGGACTGGCCCAGTCTATGTTCCTCGTCAAGCATCGGATCGTTATTTACGCCAGACAGGGCCTTCTCCAGCTCCCGAATCTTCTGTGTTATCTTGGGTACAATTTGCTTTTCTCTATTCCTCGCCATTTCCATGATATCCTTCTTAAAGGAGGTATAGATAGTTTGGGCATTCTTCCCCACGTTCCTTTCTTGCCCTAGGTGTTCTAGCTTCAGCAGAGCCTCCTTCCCGCGCTCATCTGTAAACTTCATAAAGGGTTTGTCTTTCAGGAGGTGCATGGGAATAGCCCATCGTCCCTTCCCGACGTCAGGAGCACTTTCGCTCGTAACCATCACCGAGACCATCCAGTGGTCCGCGTGAGGGATACCAACCGACTCTATCTTCCATTCGCGGGAGGTCAGTAGCGCATCCCCTCGAACATAGATCCTATCAATCCTCGACTGCGCCTCTCCGCCATCCTGGTGGAACGTAAAGGCGCGTGTTGCAGGGAACGTTGTTCGCCAGCCATCCCTCAGATGTAACAGAAGCTTAAGGTCATCCAAGGCATCTACGGACGCCGCTCTATCGTTGTGCATTGGCATCCTATCTATTGCGTCTTCCACCATATTGAAATCCCCTAGGAGCACTTCAGGCCGTGGCAGGTTTGGACGCGTCTCGAAAACTGACACAATCTCTTTCCAGAATCGTTCGTTCTCCCCGGGTTCGTTGGGTGCATAGACACCTAGGATGGTTTTCTTCCCCCCCCATGCCAGTCGATCTGCAACAATATTGCTCGGCCTGGTACTATCTCCGTCACTCGGGCAGTCTCAGCTTTCACCAGCTGGCGATTCAAGACGACTGCTATTCCCCCTTTTCCCGTTGGGTTCTCGAGATTCTCCGAGTTGTGAATCCTCAGCCGTTTCACAAACAGCTTCTCTACGACACCACGACGCTCCTCAGTCATATGTGTCTCTTGGACCATCAGTATGCCGATTCGTTTCTCTCTCATGACCTGGTTTACATGGTTCCACTTGTTATCCGGGTGGTATGCGTTCGCATTTCCATAGCCCTTTATGTTCAGCGAGGCGACTTTAACTGCCGCTCTCGCCGTCTTTGTCTGGGCTCGACGGGTTCGTCTGTTCGGCCTCATATCTGGGTGTGGGGCTTGATCGCCCTCTTCCCTTTGTTGTTCACTCCTCTCTGGAGGATGTCCAGGCCCACCCTGGGTGCCCATCCCTTGAGTAAGGGGATCGTTCCCGGGCAGAATTTGCCCAGGATCCACATTTCGTGGATGTAGCGGTACACGGCCTCGATCGGCGTTTCCGCTCGGATCAGCATCATTGTGTTCCTCATGCATACGCATGTTATCATCCGACTGGATGTCCGACTGGTTCGTTGAACCAGTCTCACGATGTCCCGACACAGGTCGTTCCTCCATCGCGTTTCCGCCTCCAAAACCACCACCTCCGTCATCAGGGGCTGGGTCGACGGCCGAACCACCACCCCCTCTTGAGGAGAATGACCCCGCACCGTTTGTTCCTAAAGACCCTGTAAATTGTGTTGTTAGTGTTGTTGATAATGTGTTAGAAGCTGAATTGTGGCTCTCCCCAAGGCTTGCAGGGCCTTCGGGAGCTGCTTTCGCTGCCGTAGGGTGTAGGTAGTTCGTCCGTCTATACGTTGCATTTGGGTGCAGCGCTTCAACATCAGAATACTGCTTACTTAGCAGCTCAGTCCTACCCACAGACCGAATGTTATTTTTTACAACCTCCGTAGCTTTCCTGAGCAATAAATTACCAGTATATTTGGGCCACGGCACGTTGCAGGCTCTGGACACTTGTGTACTCAATGCCCGATTCTCGTCTGACCCCAAAGCCAGGGAAACTCTCTCGCCACTTTTACAGAATGGGTGGGCGCTCGCCCAACTTCAGGAGATCATCGTGTTGTATATTTTACAGGACAGTAGGGTTAGATACTAGACAGACTAGAGTAGCCGCTACCCGTCCTACAACGACTGAACGATAATAAAGGAAACGTCCCTCAGAATTCTCCGCCGCGACGACGAGGAGGACCTCCCCTTCCCCTTCCCCGCCCTCTACGATTATCTTCGTTCCGACCGTCCTGGACGGGTTGACTCTGTTGGCTGTTTGCCCTGTGGAGTGCCGCCCTAAACGCAACGTCCGCTCGCTGGGTCATCGGGATCTTTCGGCCAAACCAGCCCTCAACTCGAGGGTACGGGCAGTCCCAGGAAGGGTGATCATCCGCCTTGCACCAGCGGCAGTTATCGTCTCTTCGAAAGACCTTGAGCTGCTGGATTCCCACAAAATACGTGACTCCGCGAAAGAGCGCGAGCCACTGCTTGTGGATGTGCGGTTGCTCCGTGATGGGCTGGCCCGTCAGGCGAAAGTACGGGGACCTTCGGCCTTCGAGAGTCACGGCGTCGACGAAGGTGACCTCGAGGGATTGGGTCGCAAGATATTTACACTCAGCCGGCGACTTCGTTGTATTCGGGTGCGCCTCTGCCCAGGCTCGTGCCACGAGACGACCCCAGGGAGGCTCTCCCCAGTTCTTTGACTTGACCGCCGAGAGCACTCGTAGCTTTGAGGCGTCGGTATCGTGAATAAGATCCGTCTCACACGAGATGTTCATGATGAACCAGGATGGGGGAACATCGAAGGGGAGCGCGTGAAAAGACAGGGTAGGGCTGATCGCGAACGTCTGAATATACAGGAGGAGCGAACGCAGCTCGAGGCTGGCGCCCGTGAGGATGAGGATGTACGGAGGGCCAAAGTCGTCCCTTTGTTTCACTGCCGCACTCGGGGTGACTACCTCCACTTCGGTCCATCCGACACCTAGGGTGGAGAGAAACTCCATAAACTCCCGCGTTACATTAGGATTCTCGCGAAAAAAGAGTGCACCCGACCCGGTCGGAAGGATAGCGACGAAGTCGTTGGGATTTGCGAGAATTGCGTTGGACTGTACCCTGTTCAGGTTCGCGAGCAGCGTCTCCTTCGATACTACAGGACGTGGGAACTGCGCCATGGTGAACGACAGGGCGTTAAAGTCCGGCATAGGGTTTGGGCGGTATACATCGTCGTGTGACATTTGCAGGTGCGGGTTAAGCTCCCTGTTCTTTGGGACCACCACCTCGCTGGGGCTAGGCATCACGAATTTGTCGACCTCCATTCTCTGCGCAAGGGTGAGTGGAACAGGGATTTTTTCGCGAGCTGCGGGATCGTCCGTTATCGCTTCGATAGCGTCTGGGTCTGATTCCTCGTGTTCGCGATACCCTTCCGCGGTCGTCTGCGTGGTTTGTGGGGTCGAAGACTTATCTGTCTTCCGACTTTTTCTCCTCGATTTCGACGGGGATCCTGGGGGACTGCCCGGTGGAGGAGGGAACGGACCGTTGTTGGTCGTTTGTTCGGACGACAGGATGGCTAACGGAGTCGAGGCTCGACGTCCTGTAGCTACATCAGCTTTGTACATTTGGAGATCCACTCCTACTCACTGAGTTTTTTTGCTGTTCGTCTGTAAAGATCGTATAGCGTTCGGGGGTTTCTGCCCCAGTAAAAAATCAGTCCTCGGGGCACTTCGGAAGGATTGGGTAAAGCGTCTGACATCGATGATCATTTCAAGGTCCGCTCACCGCCACATCAAGTGACCACGTCACTTCTGTCACAACGCCGCTTCTTCGAACGTAGTCGACTTAAGGAGAGTGTGTATGTCAATCCCTACTACTGACACTCGTGAAATGAATGTTTCTGGTCCGCTTCACTCTCCCCTTCCGCTCCTTGATCCTTAGGCTAAGTCCAGAACCACATCATGCAACTCACTAGCAAATTGAGCCCTCGCCAGCTCTTCTCTCGTCGAGCGCTCATACGTCCCAGGCATCATTCCCTTGCAGAGATCGGAAGGGAGTGGCAATGTGTCCTGAAGGAATGGGGCACCCAGCATATACGATAGCGTTGTTATTGCACCCACTTGTCCCCATTGACGTGGGACCGCAATTCGCATCCCATGCCCTGTCTCCTCCGGCGTTAGCCTCAGCTGATACACCAACCATTTCTTTTCCAGGGCCAACAGTTTTCCCATCGTCCCTTCAACCCACAGTTTTCCGTCGGATATACGGACATTTGATCCGTGACCGATGGTACGGGGGAAACCCTCCTTGTACGGCCTGCGAGCCACGAGCCACAGGAGCTGATTGTCATGGAGGTCTTTGTGAAGAACTACCCGTAGTTCAATCACACTTGGTGGGAGTGGGAGGACGGAGTGTACCTCATGCAGAGGGGATAGTGATGGTGCCGACGATTTACGTTCCAGCTTCACGGTTGAGCGGATGGGGGCTAGGGAGTGGTACGATCTGATTGGGATAGGCCTCACAGGCAGCTCGTGGTGCTGTATAGTGTCAGGCGCTACCACATAGCATAGCGGCGCCAGCGTCGTCGTCCCTTCGTCCTGGTGGACGAATGAGGTGTTTTCCTCAGTCGCTTGCATTTTAGCAGCGGGAGAGAGTGAAGGAGGCGGAAAAGAGTGTGTTATGGCTGCTGTTCTGGAGAGCACCAGACACCCACATTCATTTATATGTCCAGTCTTTGAGATCAAACTCTGATAGTAGAAGAAAGCTTCTTTCAAGCGCGGCTAGCGTAAGTCAGGGTCAGCCCAGACTACGATTCTCGCACGTGGCGTCGTGAAGCCATGTCCGTACATGGCCCAGGGCATCTCTGTTCCATGGCGCATTGTCCTATTTTTCTGGAGGGAAGGGGGGGGGCGAAACTGGTCGTTCCCAGATCGCGACGCGTCTCACGTCTGTGGTGGTCACGTGTGACTTCCTCTCGCGTCTACCGCGGGTCGGGATCGGCGTTCGCCGTTTTTTCTCCCGAGTCGTCCCGGGCCTCTCACACTGGGCGGACAACGACAGTGTCCCCTCATCAGGTGGGTGGGTGTATCACCTCCTCACTCCTAACACAAGTGGGGGGGTGTAGAGTATGTCTAGCATATCACTATTTGGTGAAGATTTCTCAATCACAAGACATTTTCTGCCTTAGGGCCCATTAAGCCACCTTCCGACTAGTCGTTGGGAAAGGTTGGGGGACCTAAGTAGGTCCCCAGCAACGTAGTACGTGCTTTTCTCCTCCAGGCCATTGCTGGTAGGAGCGTCTATTAGTTTCCCCTGAGGTACTTGTCCCTTGGGCCCCGTAGAGGCTAGACGCCGGAACCATGGTGGTGGTCCTTGTCCAAGGGGAGCTGTAATGATCTCATCTCACTTTGGCAGGAACGTTGAATTATTCAGAGATTGTGGATTGCAAGAAGGATAGGACGTACAGGCGAGAAGATCATACAGGGGCCACTGCTAGAGCATCCCCATTACTATCAGGAACGACAGGAACAGGATAGTCAAGTCCAACGAGAGGTGGGATGTCCAAAGCAGCCACAGCAGATCTCAAAGCTCTCTCCCAAGCTTCCTCGATCCGATACCCACCTCCTCTCATGATGCCTTCCCGATCCTTCCTCACAGCCTCACTGAACGGATCGTCGTAGTTGTCCCTCATAACGAACATATCCTCGTACGCATACCAATCATCTTGCAATGGCACATGAGGCACATCCGGGACGACTGTACTCTGTGCTGCCCGAGATCTCAGCAACTTTGCATGACTCTGCATGATGTTGGTAGCTGTAGACCGTGCCGAGGAGCGTTTATGTGCATCTGCGCGGGATCGAGCTATGAGTTTCGTGGCATCCTTGTCACTCGTTTCGAGGCGGTCGATGATTTCTCTACGGCCTTTCTCTCGTTCTTCGCGCTCTTCTTCTTCTTCTCGTCTGAGCTCCATGGCTCGGTATTCTCGTTCTCGTCGTTCGGCGTCTTCTTGTTCTCGTAGAGCCTGTGCGTATTGCTGTTCGCGTTGGATGTTGAGTTGGATCAGGGCGGCATTTTCGGCGCGGTAGGCTTGTATACGAGCTTCAGTTTTCGGGACGTCGATTTCGTGGATTAGGTTGAATGCTATTAACGACAACATTAGATATGGCGTAGGATGGAGAATATGGAACTCACTGAGATCTTCCACCTCTTCCAGATAATCGTTATATGAGCGCAAGTCAGGGAAATCATCCCTTCGTTTATTGAATCTGCATTCAGAATGGTCAGGGAGTATCAAACAGCTCGAAGAGAATACGACGCAACTCTTTCGCTATTCGTCTTCGAACAGCAACCTCCTTCTCTACACCAAGATCTTCGAAGGTCTGTGGCGTGAAAGCGAGCTTTCTCAAAACTTTGTTACAGATCGGACAAGGAGCGGGCCCAAGGGTGAATAAGCGATCTATGCACGATTCGCACCTATTCTACAATGAGCATACAGGCGTGAAAGAGTTTAATATGCACGTACATCTTATGATAGCACGAGCTGACCAGTAAACGGAGTTTGGGGTTCAGGTATCTGTCACTTTTGCATACTGGACATTGGTCGTCCATCGACTGTATTCATTCATTTCAACAAGGAGGACTAGTCGTTGATACATGCACGTACGAAGTATTCTGAAGTCCGTCCAGAGGCATCTTTGACACCTCCACCAAAGACGGTCGTGGATGTACTTTGTACTTGAGGAGTGTTGGATCGAGCATGAGTGCTCGTGGATGCAATGCCTCCTTTTCGAACAGTCTTTCCTTTCAGCCAACCTCCCACATTTGTTCTGTTTGACATTCTGGATTTGTGAGTGATTTGAATGATTTGAGTGGGTCGGTGGTGAGCGTCAGCAAGAAAGCGTAAATTTGGCCAAGTGCTGAATAAAACGTGACCAACGCCACTCACATCATCCTATCTGCTTTTCCTACAAAAGCTACTATCTCTCATGGCTTTTTCTGGATGTATCCATCTAGAACCCTTCTCGGCGCATCAACCTTAGTCTTAGCTATAAGCTTCGCTGTTTACTTCCAGCAGTTCACCATTCTTCGCAATCTCTTCCCCACTTCAATTCGCTCTGCCATGTCTACTCAGGCATCTCTGCCAAAGACTCAAGCAGAATGGCGTAAAGCACTAGAATCTCTTCCAGCGACTCCAGAAAAGATGCCCTCTTTCTTCTATGCTCACGGATCGCCCATGCTCGCATTCCCCGCAGGCTCGTCTTCGAGTTTTGGTGGTGATGTGACGAGCTATCAAGGTCCCAAAGGTCCCCTAGCGAACTTCCTGCGTGATTTTGGACCTGTACTATTGAAGAAGTACAAGCCGAAAGGCATCGTCGTATTCAGCGCCCACTGGGAGACTAGCGGAGAACGACTCGGTATGCATGCTACACACCCTCTCTCTATCTTTATTTCCTGCTTACCTGCACTCAAAGTTACTGACTACGGGGACGAGAACCCTCTTCTTATGGACTATTATGGTTTCCAGCCTGAACTGTACCAGCTAAAGTTCAAATCACGCGGTGATTCAGCTTTGTCTCGTCGTGTCGTCGAATTGTACAAAGAGGTATGACTTCTCTAGTTTTATATCAGGACTGTGGCCTGAATGACTCTCCGCCCTAAGGCAGGACTGCCTGCTCGTACTTCCCCGAAAGTCGAAAATCGTGGAGAAGACGGACGAGGCTTCTCGGGCCCTGGACTTGATCACGGCGTCTTCGTTCCATTCCGACTCATGTTCGGTGATGAATTCACTGAAATTCCAATTGTGGAGGTCTCAATAGACCAAAGTCTCAGTCCCGAGAAAAACTGGCAGCTTGGAAAGGCCGTTTCTAAACTCAGGTATCAACATTTCTTCTATATATGGTTGGCACCGTCGCTAACTGCCGCAGAGAGGAAGGTATATTAGTCCTTTCTGGTGGTCTAACGGCCCACAACCTTCGAGACTTTGCTTCTTTCGCTCCGGACACAGCTAAACCTCTACACAAGGCATTCGATTCTGCCATACTCGAGGCAGTCTCTATCTCTGATGTACGTCGTCCCTGGTATTTCTCTATCGTAGACACTTACATATCTCTTGCTACCAGGCTGTTAAGCGCAAGGAAGCGCTCGAGAACCTCACCAAGCATCCAGGCTTCCGCGCGTCTCAGCCTCGTGAGGACCACTTTGTTCCATTATATGTCGCGGCTGGTGCAGGAGAAGACGGAGATGTAAAAATATTGCATGGTAACTACGGGATATCGACAATAGCATTCGGTCTCTGAGGAGGGATTCTATGCCATGGCTATCTCGGAGTTGACCTGCGCAGCATGTACTGGTATCGTCTATAGAAATAATTGGAAAGCGATTGTTCGGCCTGTCAGACGGAGTGCATCACCGAACTGTCCAAATTTCATCAATGTTCTGGATATGATACTTACTGTCAAGAGTCTCCGAGGAGGCGCACTCCAAAGATATAGATCCTGATTGAGATGAGAGTTGACGTGCGCAGAGGGTGGATGTCGTGGCTGTGCCGGTTTCTACCCTTTGCGAAATCGATAAAAAGTGGTTGGCCCGGTTGCATGTTGGCCTCCTCCAACTGCACATTCTCCTCCTACTTCTACTGGCAACAAGCTTCTGCGCAGTGCGCTTTGCTAGCTCCTTACTCGCACCGGTTTTCCCCCCTTTAATCAGACACTAATTCAGTAGGTCAATCGGCTAACATTAGCTCGCGAGACATTGTCTCAAACTTCGGAACGCATTTTTTCTAGGGACCACCCTAGTGCTTCTACAGCTTTTAGATTCATTTATATTTCGTGGTAACAGGAGTTGAATTCGATCCTACAGCACCTGGTATACAACCCCCACCTTGCTTTGCCTTTTTTAACCTTTGACTCATCATCATCGCATCGTTACAACCCTCAGATTCATCACACCTTATTTGTGATCCGCTTTAATTGTCTGGTCCAGCAATGACCCCCTCATCGCTGGGTTTGCCTCGTTCTGCGTCCTTTACTGCGTCCCCAGATGACCCTGCTCTGCCAGCAACCGCACTTCGACGTCGTGGATCAGAAGTGCCCATTACTCCCCCGTTGTCCCCGGCCCCAAGCGAGAAAGGCGTAGAGGATTCCATTATCATAGATGCCGAACCCTCTTTGCATGTTCTCGACGTATCGGTCAGCGACACGGGTACCGAATCCGAAGCAGGAGACTGTATATCGATGGAAGTTGACGATGCCGAGGCTCTGCCAACCAAGCACCAGGCAGAAAGGTGTTTGGAGGACGAGCAGGTGCATATAGAGAAATCGGGGCCTAAGTTGACTGATTTCGAGGTCAAGGGAACGTTAGGTGAGTTGTCTCTGGTTATATGTTTCCTCTGGTTCGCCGCATCCAATTATTAACATCCAAGCAAGGCACTGGAACATTTGGTCGTGTCCTGCTCGTTCGACTCCGTACGGCAAATGATTCCCCTGGTTCACAAACATACTTTGCAATGAAAGTTCTACGCAAATCCGAGATTGTGCGTCTGCGCCAGGTCGAACATGTTAACGCCGAACGGTATATTCTATCACGCGTCCGTCATCCTTTCGTTGTCAACCTCTTCGCCACATTCCAAGATAGCCTCAACATCTACATGCTGCTTTCCTACGTCCCTGGTGGGGAGTTGTTCACTCATCTCCGTCGTGCTAAACGCTTCACTCCTGACGTGACCCGTTTCTATCTGGCTACCATCATTCTTGCTTTGAAATACCTACACTCGTTCAACATTATATACCGTGACCTCAAACCCGAAAACCTCCTCTTAGACTCACGCGGGTACCTCCGCCTCATCGATTTTGGCTTTGCTAAAATCGTCGACGATCGTACATGGACGCTCTGCGGGACTCCAGAATACCTCGCTCCGGAGATTATCCAATCGGACGGCCACGGCAAGGCTGCAGATTGGTGGGCGTGCGGAATCCTGTGCTACGAGATGCTCGTTGGGTACCCTCCGTTCTTCGACTCTGAGTCGGCGTATGGTATCTACGAGAAAATCCTGAGCGGTCATATTCATTGGCCCAGGACAATGGACCGTCTATCAAGAGAACTCATCAAGGCATTTCTGCATCCTGATCGTACGAAACGGTTGGGAAACCTCATTAGAGGTCCTCAGGATGTTCTCGATCACCCATGGTTTAGAGGAGTCGATTGGGATGCCTTAGAACGCCGAGAAATTACTGTGAGTTACTTTGTTCTCATCATAAAGGCGACCTGGCTTACCGTTGTTTACTTCGTACAGGCACCCATCATTCCCCATACAACCTCGGTGGATGACACCCGTCACTTCCTCCGTCTACCGTTTCCACCCGCGGAGGAAGTGCCCGGTCTCATCAACGAAGAACCCTCACCGCCC
The DNA here is from genome assembly GCA_009761415.1 of Sarcomyxa edulis. Taxonomy (NCBI): domain Eukaryota; kingdom Fungi; phylum Basidiomycota; class Agaricomycetes; order Agaricales; family Mycenaceae; genus Sarcomyxa; species Sarcomyxa edulis. The sequence goes on from QUOL01000010.1 coordinate 960,022, forward strand.
CCACATCAAGCTTTTGATTCTACTGCCTATCAATTCCTTGAATTCTGACCATCGCTCCTCACCGATACCAGCCACCTTCCTTGAACTTACACGTGTCTCAAATCTTGTGTGTGTGTCATCAGAGGCCACAGTGACCATCTTTTATACCCCATCGTCGACACTCGTTGAATCGCTCCGTATTTTTTTCTATTTCGGAATACCCCGCACCGACAAAGTTATCTTGCAATTGTCACTCACTCGGAATTGTGTATCAGATTATCTTTTCGCCTCCTCGTCTCTCTCCTCGCCCCAGTTCATACTGTATGACCCACCATATCACTGTATGATTTTCCCCCGAGCCCCCGAACCTCGAACCTCGAACCTCGAACCTCTAAAACCAGGACTTCGGCCCGTCTGTTTTTGTTTCCTGTTTACACTGACTGTCTCTCTGCCTCGTCTATACTCTATCTTGCTCGAGTTCAAATTTCTTGCTTTCTGTATATTTTACCCCCACCCATGCTATATATCCCATCAACCTTCCAACCTCTGATTTGACCGTGTTCTCATTCTACTTTTTTTGTATTTAGTACCACCCAACCGTCCTTACTTGCCTACTGATTATACAAGTATCACTCCTTGAATCGATTCAACGAAGCCCCTTGATGGTTCTGGGCAAGGGTGAGATACACATGTACACATGCCACACGCGAAAGACATGGAGTTATTCCGCGAAGTCGGCACGGACAGCGTCCCGCCCTCGGTCCATATCTTCTTTCACCAACGATTTATACGTTTCGTTTATTCGCCTTACTATAGGACCAGGTTTGCCGTTCGCAATTATCCGTCCGTCCACATTAATAACAGATAATTGGGCGGGAAAAGTCCCTGTGACGAAGACCTGATAGTCATAGCAAGGTCATAACATCATTTATAAAGCGCTAGAAAGACGAGAGAAAGAGGGCTTACTTCGTCGGCACCATAGACACTGGTCAGAGTGAAATCTTTTTCCAAGATCGGAATTCCAAGCCTGTGGCAAACATCGATGGTTTTCTGTCGGGTAATTCCTTGCATCTGGTTCTGGGGTGTAGGCGACCAGACGACTCCACCCGGACGGACAATGAAGAAATTGACTGAGTTGCAGGTCTTGACGAAGCCGTTTTGGTCTGTATATTTATATGTCAATGTCACGACGATGGGAAACAGAATGTACATGACTTACCTAGCATGAGAGCCTCATCAGCTCCGGCAAAATTAGCCTGAATACACGCTTGAATGTCAGTGGCCTTGCTCATATGGTTCTGTTGTAGCGTCGACTCAGTACTAGACGGTCTTGAGAAAGAATGTACATACCCACATCTCATCTTTCACGTCCGCATTACCGCGTCGGACATGCACGGTGAAAAGTCGCAGTCCACGTTCCGCCGTTGATGGATCAGGAATTTTGCTTTCGGGAATAATGACAATCAATGGCTTTCCTATGCCACAAATGAATAGACGTGACGGAGGAGAGGGTGACGCGAAACCAACCAAGAGTAATGAGGGGGTTTTGGTGGGGTGTGGGTTTCAGACCACGAGAGATCATCAAGCGTATATGGATTCCAATGTCATTCTGGAAACCGTTCGCATCTATAGTTTGGTGCAGTAGATCCAAGAGGCCAAGTTTCGTGCTATATGAAGATTCTAGGTCAGCTTCAATTGACGTCCTGTAGATTCCATTCCGAGCCTCACATTCCTAAGTCTTTGAATGACAGTCAGTTCCATTTGTGGCTCCCAGCAGATCGTTTTGCGCAGGCTCACCCATAGCCATAGCTTTGCTTGCCTCGAACAGTCGGTCTAGATGATCCTTCCATCAAACGCCCATGAATTCCTTGGCCATGACTGTTACATAGGGGCGTCAATGAAGCGCGAGCTCACCTTGGCAAACTGGATTACACCATTATTGCTCCGTATTCCTTCCCAAAGCCCGTCGCCCAACATGAAGGCGGAGTCGAAGACCGAGACTTTAGCCTCGTTTCTGGGTACAAGCTCGAACTTCAAGGACACGCCATGTCGCATACCAATCTCAAATAGGTGTCAGTCACGGTGTCAGGCCAAAATGAGACATGGAACCAAACGTACGAGGATGTTGTCGTTCTTCGGATTTGGGATAATGGCATGGCTAGCACTCATTTCGACGGTGGGTTAGTAAAAGGCTCAAGCAGGTTGCTTGCTCGAGAGATCATCGTTCGTTATCCGTCACGGTACCCCGGACTATTAGTTGAAATAGTTTATCCGGATGTTCCTGTACCCGTCATCTCATAAGTCATGAGCACGCCTTCTGCGATAAGAGTTAGCATTGAATTGGACAGGTTTTCAGACCTCCAACTGGGTGTATATACGAGGTTGAGACGAGATTGAGATGGAAGGAAGGAAACGTGGGGCAATTTGAGGAACGACTGCCCGATCGGGCAATCGAATTCGTGATGGAGCAGCCGAATCACGAATTCACTTCCAGACATGAACTAACGCGTCGAAAAACTTATCTATCCCTATTCATGATATTCATTTCAGCTTATCGTCTTGGATCCTATCTAGACTCCAGAAATGTAAACGGGACCTGAGGAGTATATTTTCTCCCGGCTTAAAAGATGGAGTGCTCGCGTCACCGTGAAGACGCCTTCACTGCGACAGAGTAACGTCTTCGCCGCGCGACTTCAACTCAAAGCTCAGAGTCCCGTGTTTTGGCTCTCCTCCTTGTTCCTCTATCCTATCCCATCATGAACGGAGTCACTCAAGACGAAAAGAGCGAGAAAGCCACCTCTATCAGTGGTGTCAGCGTTCATGCTGCCAACACCCTGGAGCACGGAGAGTATCCAGCTGTACACCTTCTAACAGAACAAGAGAATCGACGTATCAGATGGAAGATCGGTAAGAAGCTTCAATAATTTTTCTTCGAGTCGGGCCGTTGATCCTCGTGTTTTTAGATCTTGTTGTACTGCCTTGCATCGTGATTAGTATGACTCTCGCATTCCTGGACAAGGTAGGACGCATTATCATTATTTACCTATAAACGTCTCACCCGTCCGATCAGAACGCCCTGTCTTATGCCGCTGTCTGGGGAATACGGTATACTCTACTAATGTTGGCATGCAAAGCATCTATTTACCTGATCTCCACAGTGCCGATACCCATCTTGTTGGCCAGGAGTAAGTATCCTGTCATCAAATGATCCATTTTCACCGCTGATTTTTTTTGCTAGATACTCGTGAGCCGAGATAGTATCCAGTCCAATCAAGAACGTACTGACCTGATGAATACTAGCTGGGTCGCTTCCGTGTTTTACTTCGGTGAGTCTCACATCGTAGGGTCAGTCGATATATTCGTACTCACCGGTGTCTGTTATAGGCTACCTCGCAATGGAATTCCCGACATTATATATTCTACGAAAAGTACCAATAGGAAAATACATCGGATGCTTGGTATGATCGTCTTTCTTTGTGACCCTCCAAAATGCTAATTACTATCCCAGGTCGCAGTATGGGGCGCTGTCATTCTCTGCATGGCCGCTACCAAGAACTACGCGGGATTGGTTGCAGTTCGAGTGGTAATGGGGATCCTCGAAGCCGGTTTGCTGCCTGCCTTCATGATCCTCAATTCGATGTGAGATCATCCCTCTGTCAATTTTCATGCTCTTGGCTCATCATTGCATCTTGCTCCTCTCTTTTTAAGGTGGTGGCGCAAAGAAGAACAACCACTGCGTACCGCGCTGTGGTTCAATACCTTCGCAGGTTAGCGGTGTCCTCTTCATCTGGGAAACTATCATGCTGACCTCTATTTACCAGGCGTTTTCGGGGGTATTCGTAAGTTTGGGTTCTCGTTTCGGATGGGATGCCATTGTTGACATTGTCGCTAGTGTCCTACGCCATTGGCACCACGGTCCACGGAAGCCTTGCGATCTGGAAATACATTTTCCTGATCTATGGGTGAGTTTGCGTCCGGCAACCCACCATGTCCTGTTACTAATCACCATCAAACAGAGCAATCACGATATTCGTAAGTTTGACGGTCTCTCATATGCAACCCCAATCAATTAAACCATATATTGCAGGTCGGGATTGTCATCTTCTTCGTTCTCCCAGATACCCCGTCGCAAGCATGGTTCCTGAGTCCCCATGAACGTAATATTGTCCACCTACGCACGGTCGAAAATCAAACTGGAGCGGACACGAAGTCGAAAGACATCGATTGGTATCAAATCCTCGAAGGTTAGTCTGTAAACAATCATCTCTCTGGTTCCTTACTCATCTCAAATGACAGCTGTGAAAAGTCCGATGTATTGGACGCTGATGGTATTGGCCATAGCACAACCCATTACAAACGCTGGAGTGTCCAACGTATGTCAAACCGTATGTTAATCCTTCGCATTTTGATGGCTCAATACTCGATATAGTTCAATCCCTTGATCTTGAGTCAATTTGGATATTCAACCGCCAAAACTACGTTGATGGCCACGCCTCAAGCGGTATGCCTTGTCTTCGTTGCTCTGCTCTCAACATGTCCTGATTGTATAATCAGGCCGTAGCCATGGGTGGCCAGCTCTCACTAACATTCCTGGCCCTCAAGATCAAAAACATCCGATCGTGAGTGCAATGATCTGTTTCTGAAGGGTTTTCTCGAGTGCTGAGCCTTGATTCAGTATTCTCTGGGTGTTTTCAACCTTACCCGCCCTTATTGGAGCTATCCTTCTACACGGTAAGCTCCTTTAGAGTATTGATAGCGTCGATATTGACGATCTCCTCATAGTCCTAGATCCTGTAACCCAACGAAGTGGATGTTTAGCCGGAATATATCTGATGGGGTACGTGTGATTAGTATGTTTTTCATGCATCCAAAATCTGACTTCGTCCTGTAGATTCTACAACTGTGGATGGGTCTTCGCAGTATCTCTTGCCAGTGAGTCTACTGTCATATATCCGATTCTTTGACACATTGACGTATACCTCTTTACAGCGAGTAACACTGCAGGTACAAGTAAGAAGGCCTTCGTTACCATTTCCTTTGGCATTGCTGTGCGTACCCGTGTTTTGTTGTCAATGCAGAGACGTTAATTGATTTTGACGTGATCTCTAGTATGCTGGTGGGTATATTCCTTGTACCTTGTGTGACTAGACCCATACTGATTTCGATTCGTTGCAGTTGGAAATCTCGTTGGCCCACAATTCTTCCTGAACAGTCAATCACCCGTTTATGAGACTGGTGTAAGTTTCTGTCAAAATTCTCTCCCATTTCTTTTCGCTTAATTCATCATACAGATCCTTGCCATGCTGATATGCTTCGCGATCATGGGAGGAAGCGGTATTGTCTACGGATCACTCTGTGTGGCAGAGAACCGACGGAGAGTGAGTGTTTCCCTCGAGAATATCATTTCGAGAGACTGACGGCCTATTTTATCTCCAGGACCGGAAAGGCACTGCTACTGTCGAGCGTGTGTTGGCCACTGGCGAGAAAATAGACAACAATTCGGCTGATCTGACAGACGGGCAAAACGAACTTTGTAAGTTGTTCCGTGTATCGTCTCGAATCCTGCTAACTCTTCGACGTTCCCAGTCCGATATTCGTACTAGGACGTACATTCGGAGTCTTTACATGTACTTTTACTTAAATAAATTATACTTTATAATCTCGGAAGAAGCAACTTTGTAGGCGCTGTTTGGCAAGGACGTGTGGAATAAATGTGTTCGATCAGTAACACGTCAACAACTTTCGAAACTGATTTACTGTAAAGACCCGACTTGGACTCGACCGTGATCGTAATCACTTCCTCCATGTATCCGCCGAACCATGTCTCACAGACACGCAGGACGGTCTCTCATAAACATGTCTTGTATTCGGAAATATTGTCTGTCACTTCAATTATGCGCAAAAACTCTCGATGGGCTTCCGCGACATATTTCATGAATACAAGAGATTCCGCTCTCGGTGGTAATCTCGGTCTCAGAATATCGAGTCCATCACATCAATCCCAACTATCTGGGAGAGGAAGCAGAGAGGCGGATCTGATGTCTGGGTTCCAGGAGCTCAAAAGAATCGTCAGAGATGTGGAAAGTACGTGTCGCGAACGTGTTAACGGCCGGTGCTTTCTAAACTGATCGCGTCTATACTATACCAGATATCCAGGACATCCCGTTGCCTACCCTTCTCTCGCCTTTCTTTGCAATGATTCGATCACCGCTCTCTACGGGCCCCATCACGTCCGCCGCACTGTCATCGTTGCACAGTTTCTTCGTCTGTGGTCTTATTTCAGAAAACTCTCTATCTCTCGACAATGCGCTATTCGAGCTCAGCAGCACGGTATCAAATTGTAAATTTGAAGCGAGTGACTCTTCGGGAGACGAAGTCGTCCTTCTCAAAATCATGACCGTGATTCAAGATTGTTTGTGTGGAAGTGTGGGAAGTATCCTGGGAGATATAGAAGTATGCGAAATGCTCGAAACAGTGTTAACCACTTGTTGCCAAATGCGCCTCAGCGGTAAGCTCTCGTCTCGAACAGGCTGCAAGTTAGCACTGACAAAGTGGAACAGAGATCTTGCGGCGCTTTGCCGAGAATACCATGCACGCACTAGTAAGGACGGTCTTCTCGCGTTTACATACCCTGGACCCTGCCGTTGAAGAGGCTAAACTCCAAGCTTCCGAAGAAGACACTCCAGACAGTGCCATCACAATGACAGTATCTACGCAAAATGTTCCAACAGAGGATGAACCCTCTGAATTGCACGTTGACGTTGACTCCGAGATACAAGACCCTACTACACCAATCCCATCTGACGAACCCCCGTCACCAGTCAACACGCAAAGATCTGAATGTAAGTCACTTGGTTCCTGGGTGAAAGATGATATTGACTACGTATTCTATCGTAGTCGGTCTTCCTTCTATCTTGGAACTCCTTCGTGTCCTCATCAACGTTTTGGACCCAAACGATCAGCAACACACCGATTCTACCAGACTGATAGCGCTCGGTATCCTCAATGCGGCATTCGAAGAAGCTGGTCCTCGGATTGCCGACTTTCCTTCACTGGAAGCCCTAGTCCTGGACCCCGGCTGCAAATTCCTATTCCAACTGGCCCGATCGGAGAATAGTCAAGTCCTACATTCGGCCCTCCGGACGATATCGACAGTATTCGAAACGATGCGCAAACATTTGAAACTGCAACAAGAGCTGTTTTTGGCCTTCACTATAGACCGTCTCGCACCTCCCATGCCACCCAAAGGTTCTATTAAGAAAGGATACTCTGGATCACCTCGGCCGGGCACTCCATTAACTCCGAGTTTGGGTTCAAGTCCAGGCGACCATGACGGCAATTCGGAAAAGGGAACTTCGACTCCTCCTCGCGTTCTGGTGGCCCCGGCGCGTGGAGAAACTCGCGATTTGATACTCGAGACTTTGAGCCAGATTTCTCGACATCCTAGCTTCATGGTCGATTTATACATAAATTACGACTGTGATATCAACTGCGAGAATTTGTTCGAGCGACTTATAGATTTCCTGACAAAGGTAGAATCCGCCTCCTCCTTGAAGAGTGTTTCTCACACACATTGCAGGCGGTCTATTCTTCACATTATTCTGGAGGACTGGACGCTCAGCAGCAGAACGCTCAATATCTGTGTCTCGATCTTCTATTAGCATTTGTGAACGATATGGCAACACGAGCTGAGGGTGTTTGTAATCCTAATATTGCTACAATACCGGTCATATCTAATTCATCGTTTACTCTTAGACATCCCAGCCTTGGCCCTCAGTGAGTCGGTTTCATGCACCATATATATCGACATTGCTGATAACTCCCTGTCAAGGATTTCCCTGTGCCTGATTCTCTCATGCATACAAAATCTCGGAAGAAACTGATTCTGACAGCAGCCGCGCGATTCAATGCAAAACCGAAAACCGGTGTGGTCTTTTTGGAAGAGTCCAAACTAATATATTCCGACTTACCGCCAGGAATGTCTCGGGCGGAGAGTCTTGCGTCGTTTTTGAAAGGATGTACGCGGCTTGATAAACGTCTACTGGGTGACTTTATCTCAAAACCGGAGAACTTGGACGTCTTGACGGCCTTCATCGGTTTGTTCGATTTTAAGGACGTAAGCGTCATCTTCGATTTATTGCTCTTTCGACTCGATTTTTTATTGTATAATCCCTAGAAACCGATGGCAGATGCGATGCGAGAACTTTTGGAGACATTCAGACTTCCCGGAGAATCGCAACAAATAGCTCGGATTACGGAGACCTTTGCCAAAATCTACTTTGCATCTGAACCTGGTGAGTCAGAATCTGAACCATGCGTGTTCTCTTCTTATGCATCCTTTTTAGCCGAGATAAAGAGTGAAGATGCGGTCTATGTATTGGCGTATTCTATTATTATGCTGAATACTGACCTGCATAATCCTATGGTTCGAGTAAGCAGGCCACTTTTTGCCCGAAACCTGAACACGATTCTGACCTACTGATAGAAAAGGATGTCGATTGAAGATTATCAAAAGAATTTGAGAGGTGTCAATAATGGGTCGGACTTCTCTACTGAATATTTGGTACGTTCGAGTCTTTCTTGCTATCAAATTCCTTGCTCAAACCGGATCAGCAAAATGTATATGACTCTATTCGCAAACGAGAAATCATCATGCCTGAAGAGCACACGGGTCAATTGGGTTTCGAATACGCTTGGAAGGAACTACTTGCTCGGTCGCGGCAAGCTGGTATGCAGCTTCAGCATTCCCACTATGACTCAGCTAATAGTCTTCCAGGAGATCTCATGATCTGCAATTCGGCACTATTCGATGTCGACATGTTCAAATCTGTCTGGAGACCTGTCATCTCCGCCATAGCCTATGCGTTCATCAGCTTTGATGACGATTACATCATTCAACGAGCTATCGCTGGGTTCCGGCAGTGCGCCACACTAGCAGGCCACTTCAACTTACCCGATGTCTTCGATTTCGTGGTCATTTCCCTCTCGCAGGCCACAAGTCTGATATCCGACTCTCTTCCAACTCAAGTCCCTAATTTCCCCGTTGTCGATGTAGAGGGCCAGTCGGTCACAGTGTCCAATCTTTCCGTCAAGTTTGGTACCAATTTCAAAGGGCAACTGGCTGCCGTGGTATTGTTCAATATTGTCAACGGTAACGGGAATGCTTTGCGTGAGGGCTGGACACAGGTCAGTCACTTGATGTCATTGTACAATTATTCGTACTCACTTCGTGTATGTAGATTTTCGAGATGTTCCAGAACCTATTCTTTCATTCACTTCTCCCAACGCGGATGTTGCAAATGGAGGACTTCCTTGGGGGCGTGTCGATGATTCCTCTACGAGGAAGTCAGTCTTCTCGCCCTAGCGCCAGAAGCGATGGTGGCTTACTATCGGCACTGTCATCGTATCTGATGACGCCTTATGCAAATTCCGATACATTCATTCCTGATGCCACCGACGTCGACGTTGAAAACACTCTCTGCACCATCGACTGTATAACCTCATGCCGTCTGGATGAGCTGTACACACAGATTATGTGAGTTGGGAGCATTTGTCAATTCTCACTGCATATGCTTAAAGACGTGAACTCAGGCAACTTGATCTCGAGGCTCTTGTCGCAGCTGTTCGTGCTCTTGAGGCACTTGCGCACGAACGGACGGTTGCGAGATTGAAGCAAGGATCAGACGACGGTAGTTCTGTGGATGTGGATACGTATTCCCTCCCGTACGATCCAGCATCCGTCTTCCTTCTCGAAACCATGGTCAGCATCGCGTGTCAGACACCTCAATATATCGAAGAACTCTGGTATGTCTTTCGACGTTGTGTGCATGGGTCTCAATCTTACCAGAGAGACAGGCCTATCGTATTTGAACATCTCTCGGCACTGCTTTCCACATCTACACAATATAGTGTTCTTCTCATCGAGCGCGCTGTTGTTGGACTGTTACGGCTATGTTTGATAGTCGCACAGAAGGTAAACACACCCTATTTCATCATTTCTACCTGGCTAATGTGTACTACTGTCATTGTAGCCATCCCTGAGAGATCAGATATACGTTTCCTTCGATCTTCTTTCGGGTTTGCCGTCTTCGGTCACAAACTCGGTTGCCGAACAAGTCGTAGCCGGTCTCATCATGATCGTCCATAAACATCGAGATATCATCAGGTGAATAGACCGGTCGCTGCACATCAAACCAGACTGACTTGACCGCATCAGGTCTCAAACGGAATGGAACCTAGTATTCGCCCTCATACGGTCAACAATATCACATCCAGAGGCCGCCCGTTTATCCTTTGATCTAGTCACATCGTTGGCGTCCGAAGGTCCCGAAGAACTCGTTACGGTAGATAACTTCTCAGGTCTTACCACGTTGTTGGAAGACTTCGCCACAGTGGCAGGGAACGTGACAGAACGTCAACAGCACCAGGGGCGTCGCAGCCAGCCTCTGACTTCGTCAACGTATGTTTGTCACGATCTTCAATAATTCTGACGTTACTGACTTGCTCTTCATGCTAGTTCCCCGTCAGTAGACAGAGGTCGAAAAGCTATTGACTTGCTGTTCAATCTGAGAAGATTCATTTCCCCTTTGATGGAGTCGTCCCATATGCAACGAGACCATGGTATGCATATCATATGACTCAATTCCTCCAGGATACTAATGATAGCGGTTTAGCCTGGCGTCAACTTTGTATGCCACTATTGATGTCTCTCAGCAGACAGTCTACCAATGCGGCTCGTGAGATTCGTCACACTTCTATCACCCAGCTGCAACGAATGCTCCTTGGGCCACATACCCTATTTGATGAGGCGAACCATCACCAGATTGAAGAGATCTTCAATCGCGTCGTGTTCCCACTGCTAGATGAATTACTGAAACCACAAGTGCTTCACCGGGATCCTCAAGGCATACCCGAGACACGGTTACGAGCATCTGCTCTCCTGTGTAGAGCGTTCATGCAATTCGAAGTACGCGAAAGCCAGGCGAAAATCGATATCAGAGTACTGTGGATACAAATTCTGGACCTACTTGATCGTCTAATGAACATAGACAAAGCTGATCAGCTGGTGCGTCCATTCCCCTATCCCTGTTTTGATCCAGTGCATTGAGTTTCTGCATCATCCAGTACGAGGCCGTTCCAGAATCACTCAAAAACGTGGTCCTAGTCATGAACGCTGCAGGAATTCTAGTTCCGCCCTCTTCGGATGATAAACGAGACGAACAGCAGCAAACATTATGGACAGCAACACAGGAACGGATGGAGCGCTTCCTGCCCGGGTTCCTTGCCGACGTTATACCACCACCGATTGAAGAATCATGATACTTGCTAGCTTTCGATTTGTACAATATTAAATAATACGCCGACAGAACATATATCTATTCAGATTGATACAAACCCTCGCTAGACAGTCTAGAACCTCATTGACTCAAGCAGAGGATGAAAATTGTCTTGTGGGCGTCTGTAGGTCCCTTCGAGGAGGCCGTCACGGTCACAGTTCTCCAAGTTCCTCTTCAAGTCGTCGTGTGCTCCGAGTCGGTGTTCACTGTTTACCATCGCGCCACTATCCATAGTGTTATCCATGTCTGCATCCGCCAACGACGCCTCTAATTTTCTCATAGCTGAAGCGCAACTTATCCTCGACGAAGTGTGTTCTCAACCTTCGAGTCGTCCAGTACTTGGCTAAACGGCACGCGTTGGTAAGGCACGAAAACAAAAATCAGAACGAATCAAACACCTTGGATCGCCAATTCAACTCTCTGGAAAGGCGTTGTCGATACAGATCCGAGATGGGAACGCGTGGATTGCAGAGAATACGGCTGTGGCTAGGAAGATTGACTTAGAGGTAAGCGCCATCGTCCTCCCCTTCGCCGCTCCAGTGTGAACAATCATGTTTATAGAGTGGGAAGACTCTTCAGCTATACCGGGGACACACCGGACCAGTGACCACGCTCGCATTTTGCGACAAGGTAACTGGGTCGGGAGATAGCAAGATTTTGATCACAGGTTCTTGGGACCAGGTGGGCAAGGCTTCTCTCATAGTGTTTCCTTCCTCATAACGCCATATAAACAAGACAATCAAACTCTGGGATACGGATGTACGTGAATTTGTGCTCCAAAGACTTACGACCAACTAAGAATCATTCTCAGACGAAAGAAGTCATCTCTTCAACCGAAGCTCATTCAGACTTTGTGAAGAGTCTCTTTGTAATCCCATCTCTTAATCTCTTAGTTTCCGGAGGATCCGACAAAATTGTCAGATTCTGGCAAGTTTGTATTTCCACCCATGACTGTTCATGATCTGACAGATACTTCGCAGGGATCTGTCTACGGCGACCGAACGGAAGCCCCTTGTATCGATAGGCTCTATATCATCACATACACGACCGGTTGAGTGTCTTGATGGACGAGCTACCTCCTCTACTAGCGCTGTTCTATATACTGCAGATACAATGGGCATAATCAAGGTCTGGGACCTCCTCAAAGATGCAACTGGTCGTTGGAGGAGTACGCTCAAGGAAGAACTCACGCACCACCGCACGCGTATCAATGAGATGTTATGCGGTAACGGTCAGCTCTGGACAGGTACGCGCACATCCTTCATCGTTTTCACGCGCGCGGTCTCATCGTGCCCCGAATTATCTTTCAGCCTCTTCTGACGACACAGTCCAAGTACTTCCAGATCCATCCTCTTCCACACCCTCTGAATCACAACTTCTCAAGCCTGCTCCTCCTATCACCCATCCAGTAGCTGTCCGATCTGTGCTTCCCCTCCTGCTAACTGACCTCGCTGAACCTTATATTATCACTGGTGCTGGAGACATCATCCGTATATATGATGTTTCATCTCCAGAAGACCCCGAGCTTGTAGGCGAGGTTGACGCACATTGGCACGACGTGACTGCGATCCGATTATGGATTCGAAAGTCTGTTGGTGTTGATGGGAAGACGAGGATCGAGCCCTGGATCATCAGTACGAGTTTAGACAGTACAATTCGGAAGTGGCGGCTTAGTGGTGAGTGCTTCTTGAATTAGGAGAGCCTAGTAATCAAAGTTGATGTCGGTCGTTCACCAATTCCAGATCTTCTGAATCCGTCGCCTGTGGTTCCACCAGTCAAGGTCGAAGAAATAGCTCCGATTCCAATAGTCAAGAAGTCCACAGAATTCGAGATGACTGAGGAAGAAGAACGCGAACTTGCAGAACTATTGGACTCTGACTAGAGTCCCAAGATACGATTGTAATATGACCATTCTTGTTCTTAGCTGAATACACATTTTACCCAGACGACATCTCTCTATTTAGAGTTCCAGCCCGGAAAATATGGATCCTCATCAAGCGACCTTACCTTCCACCCTTTCGGCACCCACCCCTTCTCCTCTTGTTCCCGTGCCCACACATCTAATGCGGGAAGCGCTATATGTTCGATATGATATGTCCCTTTATATTTCAACAACGACTCTTTACCCTCCCTCAATATCTTCGCCACGAGTTTCGGAATATAGGGCTCGTTCCTAAACTCTGTGATCGGCGTGAACAGGGCTTTGAAATTGAACACAATCGCTCGGGATCGTGGTAAGCGCCTGAGGGTCTGCCAATCTACCCTCAGGTAGATATCGTCGATGCTGATGTCGGCTCGTTGCATTTCTCGTAGGTTCCATTCTGGGTCTTCGCTTTGTAGGAAGAGTGGTTGACCGACTTCTAACCCCCACGAGCCTCGCTGGATCGGTTTATCGCTAGGCATCTTGGAGAAATATCTAATCGCGACGTAAGTCCTTCAACATCTCTACTGTCATGGACGATGCAGACTTACCTGTCCATGGAAAATTGCATCTTCTCCTTGTAGTCTGGAACAGGCTCGTGAATCTCATGCAAGGGCTTTCCGATCTTCGTTGCCACGTTCCAACCCACTGCAGAACAAGAAACGCCTGCTCGCATCACATAGAACCCCATCTTCTCGTCCTTTAGTGTGATGAGGAAATCCTCCGGTACGTTCTTCAAAAGGAACACAAGCGGGTGGATGGTTGCAAGATCGAACCGAGTGCCGAGGATATAGTTCTTGAAGACCTTCGCTCTGGGGTCGAAGTGGAATTGATTAGGATACCGTGCACAGAGGAACTGGATAACCATCTCCATCAACTCTGTGCATGCTAGCTCGCTTCCCGGAAGATAGTCGATGACTTTCTTTCCGTGCTTGGCATAAAGCTGCACTCTTTGCGCGATGCGTTCACGGTACGTCGACTCGAGTTCAAGCCACCAGTCCGGTTCCATCTTCTTCAAGGCTGGGCAGATAACAATCAGTTACACTCGATAAATCGACCTCGAGAGAAGGACGTACACATATTCTGGTGATACTCCCAGCGGAATGGACGGTAAGGCCTTGCTTTGGCTCTGTCTATATCGAAGTCTGGTAGTGGTTTGGGTGCAGGGACGCCGGACAACTCGAAATAATCGTATTGCCATCCAGGACGAAAGTGTCTGAAGATGGTCTTCGCGTTTCCGAGCAAAAAATAGGCTGTAAGTGCACAAAGGGCTCCTAAGAAGACGTATACGTCGATCCTGTCACCGTTCATGCTGAGGTTAGGCGTAAAGTTACGATCTTGGAGGGATATCGATTGCAAGATTGAAGTAGGTTCTCGTCTTCTTTATTATGTAGGTGAGCCTTATCATTCTTATGAATTTCATACTTATCCCATGTACCGAGAAGAATCTCATGACCTTGACTTCTCAAGATTCCTGTCTGCCCCTGTGGTCTATGCAGACTTGCACATGTATTCGGAATGTGTACTCGCGAAACAGTGAGCATGCATACACAACGAAAGGCGTCGGCACGAACTTGAAGGTCTGCCCTCTACTGCTGGTCTTTCACAAGGAATAGATAGTGCACAGACCATTCAAGTCGACAGTGAGAGAACCCGTGTTTGAAAATGCTAATCTCTTCACGCTCATTGGGCCTAGATTAGCCAGAAGCCCAAGTGCATCATAAATTCGAGGCAGAAGCAAGGACATAAAGATATCAATCCAGCAACAAGTATAATACATCCACAAAGACTCACAAAACCGACTAAGCACGGCGGCCTCTCCGAGCCTGTTCGACGTCTCCCGCCCGTAGGTCTTAGAGCGGAGGATTCGGCATCCAATCGGAGTCCTTAAGGGCATTCCGCTCGTGCCCTCGGGAGAACATCTATGAAGGGTGTTCTGAGAAGACACTCCATAGTCAGAGGGCCGAGGCCCGCTTCTGACAATGCGTATCTTGCTGTGATGAGATTGTTCATTCAGTATATCAGAAACGCATGCAGCGTCGAAGCAGCTTACAGAGAAATCCAAGGACAAGCGAGATAACAAGTAGAACGCGAGTTTGATAACGGATATCACATATCTTCTGCACTCCACTGGTAACTCTCCAGGCCTCTCCGTTTCTTGTCGTTTTTGCTCTGAAAGAGTTTCTTTTCGAATCCGTTGCCGCGATCTATAATCAGGGAGTTCAATGACCGGCCAATAAATGTATATACATATACGTCAACGCACCGACACCGTCCCATCTATAACCAGGCTTGATACCGAACCGATTTGGCGGTGGTGGAGGTCCATTATACTCTGGCTTGCGGGGACCTTTCGATTTCTTTTTCTGTTAGATAGATCATAGATCAGTCTCTTCCACTGCATTAGAGGTTTTACGACGCGTACCGATAAGAAAGCAGCAGCAGGATCATTCCACAACTCTTTCGCCTTCAACTCTTCATTCAGATCCGCATCATCGGCATACCGCGTGAATGCCTTCCCTTTCTGCTTCTCTAACTCAGCTTTCCGTTTCTCCCGATCCTCTCGTTGAACTAATCCTTTCCCCCATTCCATCTTCTGTGCCTCCTTCTCTTCACGCTCCCTTTTCAGCCGTGCGGCCTCTGCACGCGCAGCCTTAGTATCAATCTTCTTCCCTGTAGAGTCTCGATACACCGTTTCCTGCGCTGCCGCAATCTCCTCTTTCGTTGCCTCGGTTGCTTTCGCTTTCGGTAAAGCCTTCTTCAGTTGTTTTGCAGTAACAAGACCACCACTAAACGGCCGAGACTCCTCCTCCACAACCATGGGTTGTTCATCCGCCTCAGGCGGTGGTGATTCCGCCTTGATGCCCTCCTGCAACGTAGCCCAACCCGAGTCCTCATCTGCTGCCGCAGCCACAGTCTTCCGCTTCTTGAATCCTCTGTCCGTCGCAATGACGGCCTCCATTATATCATCACCACCATCGTCTTTACCTTCATCACCCCACCCTCCATCTTCATCTCGTAGAATCGCGCCCGATGGTACAGTAGTAGATGATGAAGCGTTCGCTTTTCGTTTCTTCTTTTTTGGTGCCCCGACGCGTGAAAGTATTGCATCGGCCTTTGGACCTGACATGTATTTTTCTGCTAGGTATGCTTTCATGTTAGACATAGTGTTCTCGACTATAGCGGCTTCGCAGGCGGTGATGGATAGATAGTAGAAAGTGTGGGAGCCTGTGAGCACAAGACACTCTCCGGAATTAGAGCAGAATAGCCTAGTTGTTGGAACTCTTATGTACGAGTCGAACGTCGAATGAAATGAAACTGCAACAACGTGTGACGTCGAGTCGATGTGACACGATGTGACAATGATCCTTCGTCCCAGACTCTGAGCCTCTAAGTTTTATAATATGACTGAAAGAACGCGCGACTTATATGTATAGGGTATATAATCCTAGAGTGAGTAGATACATAGATGCAGTCGAAGTGATTCTGCCGAGAATGTGACGATTATTGCTACACCCGCTCGAGTCCGCCGAAGTTTCGAACGGAATCAACCTGAAGTATCGTTGATGATGGCGAACAATCAAAGTCTTGCCTTCGCAGGAACAAAACTTGCAGCTGTCTTCAAGCTACTGGCAGCTGTGTCGACAAGTTCGTCCACACTACGAATATTATTTTATTAGTGAGTGGCACAACAAAATTTCCGGAATACGAGAACATACATTTCTTTCGCGGGCTTGATATCCTACAGGAGAAGTTATGGTCAGCATCAGGGTCTACATAAAGCATAATCCCCAAAGTATCACACACCTTGATGGATCCAGCGACCTTTCCCATCAACCCTGGTTTCAAATAATCAGATTACGAGATTGTCTGACGGACAAAGGAGAACTCTTACATGAATATCCCTTTACAGACAGTTCAGGATGTTTCCCCAACTCGACCTCGTGAGGGACTTTCCCTTGTGCGAGAAGCTCCTCCATCTCCCGCCGTCTAGGACCCTCCCTTGAAACAATTGAAGTTAAGTTAACGGTCAAAGAAAAGGTAGTAAACAAGCATGCATACCATTCAGCAATATATGGCGTCTTTCGTACACTCATCGGTCGACCAGAGTAAATCAACGTGCGGATGACTTCGTCATAACCCGCGGTGAGAACCATCTCCTTGTGCTTCGGCGGAGCGCCCGCTTCCACACTCGCAACAAATCGCGTGCCGACCCAAACACCCGACGCTCCGTACCTGTATTAACAATAGTAAGAGAGAAAAGAAAGGTATACAAATCAGAATGGGTATCAGAAAGATAGTGTATAAACCGATTATAATGACTAACGCAAGAGCTGCTGCTAGACCGCGTCCGTCGGCTATGCCACCTGCTGCGACGACTATGACCGGTTCGCCCGTCAGAGGGCTCTTGGCGTCTTTGCAGAGGTCAACTACGGCCGGGATAAGTATGGAGAAAGGTGTTTCCCCTGTATGACCGCCCCCTTCACCTCCTTGGGCGCAGATAATGTCAACACCTGGATGAGATCCATGAAAACGGGTAAATACTTGAGAATTGAACGATAGGGAGACAACCAACCTTGCGCAAGAGCTTTGGCAACGTGCTAGGTAGATGCGAGAATTTAGAAGAAGTTCAAGATGAATGAAAGCTTAACCGAATGGTGTGTATGAAGTGCACCTTTGGATGTCCGATCATGCTGTTACGAGAAGGGGACAAAAAGTAAGTATTGAGTGTAGGTGAACAACTGATGGAAAGGCGGCGGCGGCATACATACTTCATCACAGGAATTCCAGCTTCGTGAAGTTTGTCCACGGCCCATTTGGGTGGCACACCAACCGCAGAAACGAAGAGAGCCGCCTTGCTCTTGATGATAACATCGATAAGCTCGGGCAATTGTCCACCGGTATAATCGTACTTTTGGATTTGGATTTGGATTTACGTTCGAAGAAAGGATAAGGTCCATCAATACCAATAACATACTTTCTTTTGAATAGTAAGATGAAATCACTAACGTTAGTCTTTCTTGCGTTACCGCCAATTTGAGGTATCAAGAGATCTACGCCGAATGGCGCGTTCTTGTTCTCCAAATTTTTCTTGAGCTCGTCTATAGTTCCTTGGAGAAACTTTGGGCTTTGACGAACGCCTCCAATTACGCCGATTCCACCTGGTACGACTCGGATATGAGGCACTGCGTGTTACCTAGAGAGAACACATATCACCTGCGTTTGTTACTATGAAATCTTTCAGTATATATACTCTCGAAAAACCGGTATGCACATACCTGCAGCCGCTAAACGGCTTCCAGCAGCGACGTTCATGCCAGCCAGCATGACTGGATGGTTTATTCTGAACAGTCTCGTAAGAGGTGTTGAAAAGACGGGATCCGAGGCAGGCATTGTGGGGGGGAATGAGGAGGTGTGTGTCAGGTCAGACAGACCAGGGTCCAGTATTTATATCGAGGAGGAAGTTGGTCCCCATGATACATTCACGGGCATCACCTCTTGGGACTAGTGGCGATATGCGAGCGTAACAGTGAGAATGAATCCGGGGAAGGGTCCCAAGGCTTGCCGAACCGGCACCTCCGCGGAGATAAAATAATCAAATATTTTCGCGAATTTCTACTCGAATTTCCTTGAATTTCTACCATGTCAACCTCGGGATGTCCAGTCGACCACACATCCCCTCCTCCCCAACCTGAAAAATGTCCAGTTGACCATACATCCCAAGCTTCTACTTCATATACTTCGATATGGTCTCGTTTCTCCAATATCTCTTCCTCGTCTACCCCGCCGACCCTATCCAAAGACCGCGAAATATCATCGATACCTAAACCCGCAGACGGGAACTGGGTATATCCCTCCGAAGCACAGTTCTTTGCGGCAATGGCTCGCAAGAACCATAACCCACATTCCGCGGATATGAAGACGATTGTACCTATACATAATGCAGTCAATGAACGCGCTTGGGCAGAGGTCATGAAGTGGGAGGCAGGGAGAGGCGGAGACAAATGCGGAGGCGTCAAATTGGTCAACTTCAAAGGAAAACCAGGTGAAAGAAGTCCCAGAGCCAGATGTAAAACTTTCTTTGGGTGAGTAACCTCCATTTTTTTGGGGGGGTGGGTGGTGCAGGAGGAAGAATACTGATTTGTTTTGCCTTTTTAGCTATACGCCCCCGTTTGACCGACACGATTGGGTGGTAGACCGATGCGGAACCCAGATGCGGTATATAATTGACTTTTACACTGGTCGCAGCGATGGAGCGCCGGGGTCAGCAACTAATAACCTATCTTTCTTCCTCGATGTTCGGCCTGCGTTTGATAATTGGGAAGCAGTCAAGATGAGGACAGAGGTCTTCTGGCAGAAATGGGTAGGCAAGTTACTGGGTACATCAAATCCCTCGTCGCGGACGTCGTGACTTGAATATATAACATGTTTTCTCAAATCAAATGTGGTTATAATCCTTTGAGTTTGAGAGGACAGAGTATAACGCCAACAGGTATAAAAATCACCGTTTACTTCGCGTTTTAACTTTTTTAGTCGGTCGTTTCACCTCCGGCTCGTCCTCGCTGCTCTCTGCTGCACTCTCCTCGTCGGCTTCGCTTTCTTCACCTTCACTGATCTCTTCCTCTTCATCCCATGCACCCTCATCATCCCCATCTTCCTCTTCCTCTTCGTCCTCATCCACATCCATGTCACCGTCAGCATCTTCCTCTGCGTCTTCATCTTCGTCGTCGTCCTCCCCACCGTTCTTCTTTGCTAGCGCTTTCTTCCGCTTCACATTTCGTTCTTGCTCCTCCCTTCTCTCTTTTCTCAGCTTCGCCTTTGCAGCATGAGCAGCCTTCATTTCAGCAATCTCCTTCTTCGATTTTTTGACTATTCATACAATGCATTAGTCCCCATTTTGAGAGAAATGAAAAATAAAATACGCACCAAATTCATGGTATATCACACTCCCTTCCTTCCCAGGAACACCTTCTGTGATTTTGACTAACCTCAGCTCCATCCGCGGCCCGATCTCATCCAATCTCACAGCCCTCCTCTGACCCTTCTTATTATTCCTTCCAACATAATCATCAGCTAACGAAACAGCATCACCTTCATCTCCCGCAGCAGACGACGCCGACGAAGCAGCCGACTCATATCCATCCGGACCGGGTGCTGCCTCACCTCTACGCCGAAGCAAAAAGTCCGCTACATCCTTCTCGTTTCCTAGATCCAAGAACCCAGCAGACGCAGAAGACGACGATTTCTTGGCAGTGGCGCCTTCGAGTACCCGACGTACGCGTTTAGATACGCCGTATGGTTTTACGGTGATAACGTAGTGTCTGAAATCGACTGTCCCGTGTTCGGCGTTGTAGGCGACGAGGACGACTCGTCGGGCGGATGAGAGGGTTAGTGTTTTTGGGGCGAGGGGTGGGAATAGGGTTTGGAATGATTTCATGAGTAGGGATAGGTGTGGAGGGGTCGTGGGTGATGGTGGGGGGAAGGATGCTAGGACGAGCTGTGTAGAGGATAATTTAGCGTATAATTTATTTTCTAGGAGCAGAGTTGGTAACGTACTAATGGAGGACTGAGGTATTCCATTCCGATACTTCGTGCTCTACGTGAGGTGTTGAGTATGTCTTTCATGAGACTGTACCTTTCGACGCGAAAGCTGAGTGTAGGACCCGCAGATAGACGTATGATTCGCAGGGACGGTGCGATCGGTGTGAGAGTAAATGCCAGTAGATGCGTTACTTGCAAAGCAGGAGCAAGGGTTAGGTAGTCTTTTAGTTTGTTTCTATTCCGTTCCTTGGGTGTATATATAAGAGTGGTGTTCAGATGGTAAGAAAACTAGACACACCTTGAGACGACTGGCAGTATTGGGTTCCATGACTTTACGGATATCTCTGACAAGTTGAGAGACGGATGAACCGACCTGGCCATGTTTGATAATGAATGATTTTGGGGTGCCATCTGGAGTAGCAGCTTCGACTGGTGCTGCACCTTTGAGATGAGTTCTGTTCTTTCGTTTGCGAGCCATGACTGCAAGTTGCAACAATTTTATTTTTATTTTTAGCAAAGTAACGCCGTGTGACTTCGCGTGACTCCCCTGTAGTTCACGTCCCGCCGCCATGAGCCGTTTAGCGTCCTTTCGTGGGCCATCCACTCCGTCTTCGTCTCCTGTTCAACAGAGACAGCAAAACTCTCCAGCATCTCCATCTAGGCTCGCGGAATCCACCTACCATCGTAAAATTAGGACTCTGCTCCAAGAGCTTCGCACAATAACCGAAACCTGGGATGACCTCGTTCTCTTGGATGGTCTCAAGGCTGCTAGAAGCTTGATAGACACCCGGACAGATCTGGAGTAAGACAAGTTGTTTTTGGACACATGTTTACTCTAGATGACACGTCTTCCCTAGGAATTCTTTGGCACTACTCCCCGATAGGAAACCTCACTCGCATCTGGTAGGTCCAAAGATTGCTCTCATGGAGAAACGCATCTCGGAATTGGATACTGTTGTCACCAAACTAGTGAGACTCGAGCAATTCCATCTCTTGATATGCTGATGACACCGTTCTGCTAGCAAAAACAATTCCGCAGGATGAACACCGTCATTGAAAACATGGAAGCGGTCCTTTTCGAAGCCCATAAAGTCAAAGGCTGGCAATGGGTACACACAGAGCCCTTGTGGGTGACTTGGCCTCTGGAGAAATTCGGTACGCGATCATTCGCTATATATCTATGTTCCCGACACTCATCCGAAAAACGCCGCTAGTGTCCTGTATACCTAGTATCCTCACACCATACCACAGATCCTTAGATACCCACATTGAACTAGTAAATATCCTCAGAAATCACTCGGTATCATTCGAAGATTCACGGGATGCTATCATCAAATGGGCAGAACAGTCATGGCTGGAGGACGAAGGATGGGATGCAAAATGGGAAGACCTCTGCGAAGTCGAAGTCGAACGATGGGATGGACCTCGCTAGCCGCCTCGCATTATCGACACCAATAACATATCACAAAAAAAACCTACACAACAGACGTTTTACACCACGAACACTTCACAGATCATCCTCGTCATCCGATATATGTATCTCATCCGCATTCGCTGCCACCGGTGCCGCTTCTGTTTGTGTCGCGTCGGCCTCACCACCCTCCTTGGCAAACGCGTTTTTCTTCGCAGCAACGAACGCCGGTCCTTTCACCCCACCCCCTGCCTGCTTCTCAGCAGCAGCCATCGCATCCTGAGCTGCCTCCTCCGCCTCCTCAACCAACCTCGTCCCCTGCCTCGCAGCCATAGTCTGCGCTGCCAGATAACTCGCCTCAGTATTAAACTGCGCCTGCACACTCCTCTTAATCCTCAACATCTCCCTAAACGTATCCTCCGATCCAGTCTCAATCTCAAAGCTATTCCATTCACTCCAGAAATTGGGATTCACACGAGGATCGCAGAATTGCGACGCGTGTGCGTATATCGCACGTGCACGGTCGATTTCGCCTAGCTTGCGTTCGAGACCTGCGAAGCGGAGACACATCTCGGCGGTCTGTCGGTCTGGGAGAACTTCGAGGGCGCGTTCGTAGATGGGGCGGGTGGCGGGGAGTCCGTAGTTCTCGGTGGCTTTGGCGATGTAGATTGTGAACATCTGTATTTGATGGTTAGTAGGGATGAATGAATGAATGAATGGGAGGTTTGCAAATAAGAATGTGGATGCTTACCTCGAATTTGTCCTCATCAGCGACCACTGTGACTGCCCGATCGAATATGGACATGGAGCGTTTCGCTAACCCATAATCTTCTTCCAGCTTGGCGTACATGAGGAATAGAGGTTTGCATGATTTCGGTGGACATTTCTCCAATGCTTGTTCAAAGAGATCGCGCGCTCGCTCTAGTTTGGTACCGCCCTGAAAAGTGAAGTTGATGTTCAGAATCCAAGGTTCTGTATCCTATCCTAGAAAAGGAAAGAAGAATACGCACGTATCGTTTGACGAATTTTGCAAGATAGATGTTCCATATTTCAAAAGACACCGGGAATGTGAATAGTTCGACACCACGCTCGTAGACCTAATTCATTGAAGGTTAATAAAGCAACTCTATCATCTGGAATAGAGGAGAGAGGGGGAACTCACTTTGAAACTGTCCTCGTAGTACTTATTTTCTTCCAGGAATGCAGCATAGTTGATGATGATCTGAGCGTTGGCGATACGCAGTTCTAGGATCTTGTCGTAGACGACCTTTGTTGATTCCACCGTACCAATAGATTCTTCGAGATCTACGTAGAAGGACCACAGTTTGATGGATTTGAAGAGTCGTGTTTGGGCAGATAGAGACTGTAAACAAGGAGGTGTGAGTCATCTATGAGCGCCGGATGGTAAGAAGTAATAGTATGCATACATGATCGTGGTAGTTGATCTTGACGTTTTTGGGAATGGCGGCAGCGCGTTGCATAACTCTGATAGCTTCGTCGTAATTCCTGAAAATGGATCCAGCCAGTGTTAGCAAAAGTAAGTCCGAAATGATTAGATTCGGAGAAAAACATACTCTTGACGAATCTCCATTTCAGCCCATTCGCACCACACCTCCGCGAGATCTTCAACTGCCTTGAAGTTCACTTTGGTTCCTTTCTCCAATATCTTACGTGCACTATCAAGGTCAGCTTCGGCCTGACCAGTGGTGCCACCTATTTCATAGAATTTTGCAAAGTTGACGTAGAGCCTGTGCAAATTAGCTGTTGCCTTTCGAGGAATGATCGTTTCCAGTGCTTTGGTGTAAGTCTCGGCCACCTGAGATAGAACAACTGTGTTGGTCTGAGTGAATGAGGGAAGGAAAATACAAGGCATACCTTATCATCGTCTTCACCCCATAGCGCGACCCTCTTCTCCCACTCCTGTACATCATTCGGATTCCGTCGAATAAGCACATCATTGACCAGGAAAGGTCTTCGATCCATCAAGTCTTCAAACTCTTTCATCTTCTGATCGAGCTCCTTCTCGGTTTCCGCCGCATCTTCTTCTTCATCCTCGTCCGCCAGACTTTCCATCATAGCACTGATCAAGGACTCGCTAAACTCGGCATACGCATCGAATATCTGGGTGAAATCCCTGATAGTCAGTACAGATGCGAGACCCTTCTCGAATGTCTCCTTGGCACGGTCGAATTCGCCCCGCTTGATCCAATATGTCGCGAGACCTGTCCATAACCTACCGGCTTGGTCTTTATATACGCTTAGACCGTCTTTCTGGATGATCTGTTCAATGTTTAGTCTACGAGGACTCGATGGGTCCTCGTCTTCGTCGTATGGTCTCGTCGTTTTACCGTCAGAAGAAACTGGTACGGATGGGCCGGCGAAACGGATGAGCGTTCCATCGACTGAGACGGGTTCTGGTGGGACGTCGCTTGCAGCTTCGGAATCAGCCTGGGCAGTAGCAGCGGAGGCAGCAGCAGCAGCATGCGATTCGATGGTCTCGTCCACGTCCAATCCAACATCATCCGAGAATTTCTCGACGACGTCAAGCCAGTCACCGAGAAGTTGGTATGGACTTTTGCCTTCGGGACTGGTGTATTCGCCACGTGAAGCTTTCCTGGCCAATGATAGTAGCAATTTGGCTGCTTCCAGAGGACGGGGCGCGGAGTTCGTGGGTGTAAGCAAGAGGGTTGTGTAATGTTCTGTGACGCTAGGGTCAACAGCAAGGTATCGTCGATAGACGGCAACGGTAGTCAAACCGCCTTTGCTTTCTGCCCATAGAAGATATCGAGTCCAGATACGGAAGTGCAAGGATGGTGGGAGGGTGCGTAGGGCTCGATCGAAAGTGTGTCGTGCGTGTGTGTGTGACAGTAGAGGTGGACAGAGAGGATGGAAGAAGATGGAGATATACATGAGCCATAATCTTGGTAGCTGCAAAAAGAGTTAAGGATTGAAACGAACGGTCTTCGGGGCTTATTTGAGACGTACCTTGGGCAACCACATCAACGCTCGCTCGAAAGTCGATACTAACGACTTCCACTCCTCCCAACCAACTACACCATTCAGTCCATTCTCCCACTGCTCTATATCCTCCTTTTCCTCTTCCAAAGCATCCTTCATTGCTGGAAATTTCTTTTTTCCACCAGCCCTCTTCTTTACCACAAGTTTACCCAACACGAACGACATGCGCATCTGCAGATAGGATTTCCATAGCTTGAAAGATCCAGGGAACTGCACCAGAGCGGCTTCGTACAAATAAGTGAGACGTTGAAGAGATATTCGAGCAAGAGGTGTCGCCAAAGGCCCGAGCAGAGCTGTAACCTCTTCTGGCAAGTCTGATGAACGTTCAGTTTTCTGAAGCGCAACAAAGGCTTCGCGTGTTGTATTTATTGCAGTCCACCATGACCGAAAAGAGCCCTGGTTTCTTAGTAGGTCTTCCTCGCGATGAAGGTCTTTAGTTGAAACGAGATCTGGATGAGTTGTTGGGTTCGGGATTGGAAATGTTAGTGGAAAGTATGAGCTAAGAGAGTCCAAAGAGGTGGATTTTTGTGCCACGGAGGGCATTTTCGAGGATAGAGATAGGAATTCGAGTCAATCCAGCGTTGAGGGTAGAAAAGCCAGAAGATTGGGATATGTCGATGAGGGTCAGTGGATGAACGCGAGTCGCCGATCTTTCGACAACACCGCGATGGTCAGTCGACATCTCTCCCAGTCACCTATCTCATTTTCTCATTCATCGCGTACAGCATAACGTCAAGAGAGTATCACAATCTAACGAGGCTATTGCTGCAAAGAAGAAGCGCGAACAATCCAAGCTGAATGAATTTCTCGCATTAACAGACGATGTACTGTCCAGAGTATGTTCCTCATGAGCATCTCTTCATCCTACGAACTAATTCATCGAAATCGCAGAAGAAGAATCGAGACTGGTCCAAGGAGGCCTTCGATCTCACTACTCGCCTCCTCCATATCAATCCCGAATTCTACACTATATGGAATTATCGTCGAAATATAATGCTCAACGGCATATTCCCAGACAGGTACGAATCACTTCGTATAGACCATCGCTCGTCTGTAAATTCACCACGTACTCAAAGTTCACCCCAGGAAGTGAATGATCTGCTTTCCGACGAACTGTCAATGACGATGGCCGTACTCAAAGCTCACCCCAAAGTCTACTGGATATGGAACCACCGTCGTTGGTGCCTCGAGAATGTCCCAGATGGGCCTGGATCTGCAGACGAAGGAGACAAAGACGGCTGGAGGAAGACCAACTGGGACAGAGAACTCTTTGTTGTCGAGAAGATGCTTGACGCTGACGCCAGGAACTGTTAAGTCCTTTTCGGTCTAAACACCCGAGCTTTCAGCTAACGAAATTCTAATCATGTAGTCCTTGCTTGGGACTACAGGCGATATGTGTTGGCTAGTATGCCCGTCCCAAGACCAGAAACTTCCGAACTCGCGTATACAACTCGCAAGATAGAAGCCAATTTCTCCAATTTCAGCGCATGGCACCAACGCTCGAAAGTATTTTCGTCATTGTGGGCTAGCGGCAAACTAGACCCAGGTACTTCGAAGGAGCAAGGCAAGTCACGGAGCTACCTATCCCCACTGATACTAAATCCCTCTTACCAACCCCTTTTGCTGTCTCAAGAATTCGAGCTTGTCAGGAACGCCATGTATACAGACCCTAATGACCAAAGTGTATGGATATATCACCGTTGGCTCGTGGGATCAGGTAGGAGCTGTATTGAATTGAAATGTGTTCCAGCTAATCGCACCTAAAATAAAGGTCAGGATAGAAGTATTCTCGAGCGCGAGATCGCCGTGATCCAAGAACTTCTGGATGAGCAGCCGGATAGCAAATGTGAGTAAAGATACTCTGGGTGTCCTGATGTCCGGCTTATGCCGCATTATCTAGGGTGTATGGAATCTCTGGTTCACTACAAGCGACTTCTGCTCCCGCATTACACCAGCGACGAAGCTGATACCAAATCGGCGCAGGTTGAGGACTGTTTCCGCCTGCTGCGAGAGCTTGAGGCGATAGATCCGGCCAGGAAGAGGCGGTATCAAGAGATTGGTGAGCAATTGAAAGATTTACCTGTGATAGTGAAAGCTGAAGATATTTCGTATACAGGTGAAGAAGTATTGATTTGATATATGTAACGTTAGTATGTATTTGCGTGCATTTGACGTGATGATATACAGAATGGTTTCGCGGGTTCAAAGTCAAATTCAATCTCGAGAAGCATATAGATTCAGAGTACAACGACCATTACAGTTCTTTCATTCGACGATGGGAAGGGGGTGGAGAAAGGAAAAGGATATTGGGGAAGTGATATCGTGGTGATGATTGCGGAGGTAAGGCAAGCCGTTCAGCACTTGCACTCGCCGGGCTTGCAAGCGCAGCTGTGCGTAGAATAAGCGGTAAGCGAGCATCCTCATGGGCATCTAAAGGCTGAACACACCTGGTGCCGCAGTTGCACTTGCTCTCTCCGCAGTGTTGAGAGACGGGTGCTTCAGTGGCCTACAGTCTCATAACATCAGCATCGAAGAAGAAGGTGAGCAAGGTGAGTACGCACAGTGTACATTTCGTTGATAGGAGATGGGTTGGAGTAGAGTGCTTGTAGGTGGGTGAAAGATATTCGACTCTGGTTCCGCAATCATCCTAGAATTGGTCTTATATCCTTCACAGATATTTATCTTTGTTTGCGAGAAATTCCTTTTCTCTTCACAGAACTCCGATTACACGGGATAGAACCAACGTGGTTAAGATGTACTGCCTCACTATCGACCTTGTGTGGGATGTGAAGAATTCGATTTCTTGTCATGTGGCTCGTGGTTCCGCCACCATCATGATCACCCAGCCCTCCGGTCGTTTTTTGACACTGGACTATAGTACAGGTGTTGTAACGATCAGGTCGGTGGTGTCGGATTATTTTTGAAAGGATGCCGTATATTTACTTCTTCTCTACTAGCTTCATGATATACGTCCATGGTTGACCTTCAGCTGATAGATATTCTCAGGCCGCGGAGCTCCATTCCCTGGGCGGCTCCAAGAGAGACCCACCCAGGACTGTACACATGCAGCTTTTATCTTTGCCGCGCGTTAGACGCTTCGATAAATGGGCCGAAACGCCGTCAGATTCGATTATCTCATCTCTGGTCGAAGTCGTACCCTGGACTCCTCCTACTCCCACACCATAGCATCTTAGAAGGCCGTTTCTCAAATTCGGAGGTCATTGCCGGCAGTCGTGGCTTATCCTCATACTCTTCCGAACATCGTTCACTCTCTCCAACTAGCAGAAAATTCACGGTAAGATGTATTCCTGTGACTCTCGAATGATATCTATTATCCAGCTCTCTTCTTCAAAGATAATCATCGGGTCGTCGATTCGTTGGGAAGCTAGGTATGAGAGTTTGAATATATGTTTAGCACTTGCACTCCCCGGGCTTGCAGGCACAGCTGTTTTTGGGCCGTCAGGTAAGTTGATATGATCTCATGGCAGGCCTTTTCTTGGACTCACGAAGCGCCACAGGTACAGCTGGTACTGCTATAAGGTGGAGTTAGCTATGTCAATCCTGAGATGGAGAAGTGATGGTGTGCACTCACCCGCAAGCTTGGTCGCGGATAGGTTTCTCGATCTAAGAGCATGCGTTCGCCGTTAGAGCATGAAGCGACGGTCAACGATGAAGATACGCACAGTGAACATGTTAGAGGTTGGATGCGTATATGAGACTTGAGATTTAAGAATTCGAGGACGTTGTCTCAAAAAGTTCCTGAGATTTCCTTTCCTTTTATACAGCTTGAGGCATTTGTGCCCCTTTTCGAGGGATCGATGTCATTGGCAGGCGTTCGACTGAGAGGTATTTGTGCTGCAATTGATATTCAAATCAAAATTCCAATTCGGTCACGCGCTTGTCTCTCCAAAAAATGGCGCAAATAGGATTCGCTCAGTTATTCTTGTCAGACACTCAGGTAAGGCAAGGATGACCTTAGGAGACGGCGATATTCCGACAGCGCTTGACTCCCATTACAATGCGTACAATCTGAGGAAAGGGACCCAGGTCGTACACGTTGACTGCCAGTGACTCAACTTTGTTCTACCCCCTCCCCCTTTTCGCCCCCTCACAATTATGCGCCTCCCGCCCACAAGTGCTTCGGAAGCATAAAAGAGGCCCGAAGTCCAGAGAGGCTGATGAGCATGAGAATCATGTATACCATATTCCCGCCCAATAGGTTGCGTTCCAGAGATATAGCGAACAACGAGGAAGCAACGGACGGTGCTAAAGATCGCATTATGGTGCTTGCCATCTGAGCGAGGGCGTTAGTTGCCCCAAGAGCAGACTTGCTCGGTGCAGCATCGATGACGAACATGCTAGTGCACGCTGTACATGGAATGACCCAATACGTCAGCTCACAAGCGCCTTTGATGATATATAGAACAGTCTTCACTCACCCCATCCGATCATGCCGAATGTACGAAAGATAAATTGGATCACCACCAATGTGATGACTCGCCAGTCCACTCTTCCAGCTCTTTTGGCGAAGAAACTGAGCAAGGGATATGCCCCGACACAGAGAAAGTTAGATGCGAACGCCATGTTATACAAGTTCCGCGGTCCGAAAGCTTTCATGAGTCTTGAGAGTGAAAGGACCTGGAATGTCGCATTGAGGATACCCCATATCCCCATAGTCATGCCTATTGTGAAAGGGGATAGACCAAGGCCACCGATTGGTATTGAGGCAGCGTACATGAGTGGCAAGAGGACTTGGAAACATAGATCGACGAAGGCGAAGATGGCGTGGTTGGAGAGAACGATGATGAGACGAGGGGATAGTAGTTCGCGTAGTGAGATGCGAGACATGTCGGAAGAGGACTTGGTGGCAGGGTTAGAAGAAGGAGGGGTCGATGTCTCGGTGCCATAATCTAGAGAACTGGAATGGTCAATTAATGCCGTCGTTGCATCGGGCTCGATGGAGGGGGCATTGTCAGCCGTGTTGATACGCTCTAGCGTTTTGATTTTTTCTTCTTCCAAAGCAGAATGAAGCGTCTATTGACAGGGGTTAACACCACGACCAGTCACCCAAACATCAAAGACTTACCTCTTTCAAGCCTATGAAGGTCAAAATATACGAGACGAGCGGAACCATTCCTGCTATGAAGCATGGCAAGAAAAATGGATAGGTGTGGAGAAATTTAAAGCGGCCCATAGTGTCAGGCCATCGATTCGCGGGGTCCGCGAAGATGCCACCTATAATAGGTCTATCAAGAAACGCAAGGAACTTAGAGGTTAAGTACAATGGGAGCAAAAATCCCGAAGTCATACCCCAAAGTTGAGCCACTGCTCCACATGAAGGGGAGGTAACTGAAAGCATCTGCGATATTCGAAGGATCTGTGATCTTGGACCGCGTCAACAAGGTATAGTCTTGACTGGATACAGACCAGGACTCACTTCGGCCATAACTGTCTTGGTAACTCCTGAAAGGTGACGATGAGCGAGAACCCAAGACATGCGCCACATATATTTTACTCACCGATATTACCGTTGAAGACGCCTTGGGCCATGCGACTGACAACTAAGGTACCTATTAACGAAAAGTACGCATCGGAGAACATTTGACTCACCAATTGCCCAGAATTTCTTCGACACACCAAAGCTAACGGTGGCGATTGTCAGGCCAAGCATGCCCATCAACAGGACAGGCTTTCGTCCAACACGGTCGGCTGCACGACCCCATTGGAGAACGGTCAAAAATTCTGCCAAATAAAAAATGGATTCCTGACCATACGGATGGGTTCGAAAGATGCTCTTGGTCAGGGAGAGAGAAAATCGGCACGACATACAACTATTCCAGCAAAGTACCCAATCTGTTTCTCGTCACCACCAGTCACTCCTGTATCCCAGACAAGCTTGGCAATGAAGGGGTATATGACGCTGGAGGTGACTGGCTCAGCGAATTGGATCAATATGACAAGGAATAATTGTAGTTTTGGGAGGGGCGTCGGTTTCGCTTGAAGACTCGAAGTTGACGACGGCTCTTCCGATTCTTCGGATTCTTGATCAAGATGGTCAGGCATAGCGAGTCACAAGGTTCAAGAGCCAAGTGAACAGTGGTATAGCAGTCATCTGTGAATCAGAAGAGTTTTCTGAGTCAAGACTCAAGAATAGATCTGATCATGATGACTCGAAGCCAGGCTTGCGACATCCAACGTATATATCGATGTTGCTGACCACGCATTTTACACAAACCTAGGAGGTCCAGGAAAAGAGTGTCAATTCGAATGTTCCCTAGATGGGATGTCGAACAGATCTTGACCATGTCGCGAAGCGAAGCAGATGCATGAATTCAAGATACATCGCCTGGCACAGTGGCACATTATCTTCAGTCTGAGAGTAGACAATGGTGTCCTGTAGAGGGTAATGTCATTTCTAGCATGGCAAAATGCCGAAGAGGATCGCACGCTATCCTGAACCCGGGTTGGTCGCCACAAAGCTTGGCGACGCCTACCTAGGGTGAAAGGTTCGAAGCCCTATATGGGCGGAGTCTTTTTGATCATTTTTGTACCATCTTCAGGATATCCTTGAGAGCATAATTAGTGACTATTGCTTACTTTGAGCTCCAGGGATCGTGTATCCTTTTCATGAGGAGAGTCTTCAGCAGACATATTGGTCGACGCGACGCTTTCGATCTCTTGGGCTTACTCCCGACAACTTGAAGCTCTTTAGGATCGCTATACCACTTGAACACTCCTTGGACGAACGGACGGTAGAAATCTAGGATAACGACACGACTTAGCTCAGGACACCATCATGCTCGCAGCGGCCACTTCTTTCTTTGCTCGGACGGCTATTTCTCAGTCATATAACATCGGCACACCACCCACAGGCAGCAGATCATCGACTCCAGGACCTAACGGCTCCTCATCTGCTACTACATCACCCGTTCCTGCCCCATTTACCCCCTCTTTCATTGTCGGATTATGGAGAGTCCAGTCTGCCTCCCACAAGGTCACAAATAAACGTGTTTCGGTATGGAGTTTCGACAAAAGGGGACCCGATATGGATAGGCTTGGTCCACTTGCGAAGGAGAGAACGTTGGAAGTGATGAAGGCGGAGGTATGTGCATGACCCCAAGTCTTCGTGCGTTTGCTCATGTACATCGTGCTTGTGCCAGGGATCTGCACTTGGGAGGCTCCGGCATCCTTCTATACTGGGTGTGTTTATTACCTATCTATCGCGTTGGATATGTAACCCATTCATAGCCGTGTAGAAATGGTTGAACCATTGGAAGAGACGAGGAATGAGCTGATATTCGCCACCGAACCTTTATTATCCTCACTCGATTCCTCTATACCTGGCTCTTCACGGCATTCACCGCTTGTTGAGCTCGATGAAGTAGAAGTACGTGACCAAATGTTCCCTACATATACCTACTCAACGCGCTACGCGACAGATCCAGAAGGGTATTCTTCAAATATGCAAAGGATTATCATTCCTTCACTCGTCTGCGCAATTGATACATTCGAACATATGTCCCGAAAGTATCGTCATCAACAGTTCTGTCAGTCCCTGAACCTATGCTGGGAAGACGCTCTCCCTGAACTGACTTCACAGGGAGACTGGAAAATAGCAGGGCTTGGATTAACCATACCCTTATTAGGCCCGAACGGATCTCCCACTCGTTGGGAGTTTCCTACATTCGACGGGCGTGTACCACCATACATCCAACGTTCCTTCGATTATATGGGTCTGTCTTCAGCCCTAATTCTCATGCAAGCATATACTTACTACTATTCCTATCAAAGCTCCGGAATACGCACTAGATGAAATCCTAGCTACAGCTTCAGACATGTATTCCCTCGGTTGCCTGATCTACGCCGTCCACTCGAAAGGCAGCCCCCCATTCAAAACGCACGGAAGTCTCGGTGGTCTCCGCGAAAATGCTGGTAAAACTCCTCCCATGGAACAACTCGACCCAGATCTACAAGGTATTCCCGAATTCCTCTCCTACATACAGTTCATCTGCCTTACATAGATACCCACTTTCTTATAGCTCTACTCAGAATCCTGATAACACGACATCCATCTAACCGACCAACGCCCACCACACTCGAATCCCAACGATTTTTCTCCTCGCTTCCCATCTCTACTCTCAACTTCCTGGATAGGTCTAATTTCACGTCCAAGACAAGAGAAGAAAAGATCTCCTTCATGAAAGGGCTAAGCAACGTCCTGGACAAGTTTTCTCAAGGTCTACGTACCCGGAAGATCCTACCCTCATTACTGGAAGAAGTAAGTGTCATGTGTGGCTTTGTATCATCGTGGAATTACTTACATGGTTGGATGATACAGATGAAAGACTCCCATCTACTTCCTTATATATTACCCAACGTCTTCGCTATCGCCAGCGCCCTAAGCCCAGCTCAGTTTGCTGCCATGGTACTTCCGAGTTTGAAGCCATTGTTTATCGTCAAGGAACCACCACAGAATATGTTGACGCTTTTGGATAATCTGACGTTACTTCAGACCAAGACGGAGAAGATTGTGTTTCGCGAACGTATGTTTCGGAGTTGCTCCAGGATTTAATTGCTTGTTTACGAGCTCTGTTTATACTAGAGGTCCTCCCCCTTGTTTATAACGCGCTGGAATCAGAACATGCGATGGTGAGTCGTCGCTTCTGAAACCCTGTGATTGTTGTGGTTCTAATGTGTCGAAGGTTCAAGAACGAGCTCTTCAAGCCGTTCCAGATCTATGCGAGACAGTTGATTACGCAGAAGTTCAGGGTGTCCTGTTCCCTCGGGTCGCGGTATGTATCCACAACCACGCATCAAATGTTCAGCACTGACTCTCGGATCTTAGCTCGTATTCACCAAAACAAGGATACTGACAGTCAAGGTCGCCACTCTCACTACATTCTTGGCGATGGTCAAGACACTCGATCAGGTATGTTGCATCCACTCTATATCCTAATTCAATCCAGTTTGCTAAATATTTTGATGCAGATGAGTCTTACGCAAAAGCTCGTACCTCTGCTGTCTAAAATCCGAACCAAGGAACCTGCTGTGACTGTAAGGCCTATCTCAAACCACACTCCTCTGCCATCGTTCTGAAGAGATTTGTAGATGGCCACATTATCAGTCCAAGAAGCCATGGGATTCAAAGTGGATCGTGAAGCAGTAGCCACCCATGTCCTTCCTCAATTGTGGGCTATGGCTATGTCTCCTCGTATGTCCTCTCTTCATTCCCCAAACAACACGTAGTTTTTTGATCTGACCTCCATAAAATTTAGTACTGAATGTCGATCAGTTCCAACGGTTCATGCTCGTCATACGCAAGCTAGGTGAACGGGTGGAAAAGGAGCACAATCAATTCTTGCGAGATTCGCAACGCTTTGAGGATAGGTCTGCTGCTACGGTGAATGGAGCATCGGGAACCCAAAGCTTTGCGGGAGCCGTCGATTTCGAGAGTCTGGTAGGAGGAAGAACAAACGGTGCCGCTTCTGTCAAAGCGGATACGGAGATTGATAATAATAAGGCATGGGACGACGATGTGTGGGGTAGTATCTTCAGTAATGGAAATGTAGGTGCCTCGTTCTCTCCGACTTGCAATACATGCTCATCATTCTTGGGTTCATAGGCTCCAAGTCCATCGTTGGCTCCGACGCCCGCTTCACCGCCTCCAATGCAACCGTTACCTTCTCCGAGACACCCCTCTGGAGACTATTCGTCTCCTCGTCCACCTAGATTGGGTGCTAGGTCCATCGCGCCTCCTCCATCATTCCGCTCGAACAGCTTTTCCTCTCCCCAGCCTCAGAAGCAATATCAGCCACAGAGTCATTCATCCCAACTTCAGTCTCAGTCACGTCCTTCGTATAGTTTTGCAAGTCCTTCTCAACCCTTACAGCCGAACTTGACCGGAGGAGCCTCTTCGCAAAACAACTCGCAACCAGCGAAACCAAATTATAACATTTCTCTACCACCAGCGAACACCCAAATGATGCCTATGACACCTACATCTCCAGCTCAACCCAGTTACGCTTCTCATGCGCTCCCACCACCTATGGCGTTCTCGAGTCCTCTAGTGGCCACTCCTCCAGCCATGGGGAGCCTGCTTGCGCCATCCAAACCCTCCCAGCCATCGTGGTCGACTACGAGGGCGCCGACAAAGGATGACTGGGGTGATTTCGATCCGCTGAGCTGATTGGATACCCCCGGAGTTGTATATACCATATATAATATATTTGACATGCCATGGAATATATGTCGGTTCTTTGTTGTCATATGGGGTCCACCTCAACCTGCACCCCTTCAGCGATGCGCACAGGAGCTGCGTTGATGATCGTATCCACAGGCGGGGCCCTTGTGCCCTCGATTGGGATGCTGTCGACATCGATAGCCAAGTCAAGAATTCCACGTAAGATCACTATCGCTCCCATCTTGGAACAGACCGCATTTTTTTCCGTACAAGAAGGACTTTGACAACAATTGGCACAACCTTCTGTGCAATCGCATGCTTCTAGGACGTCGCATGCCTTAGACATTATTGCAGAGACTTTCCAAGTTATCGATAAGCAAACACGTAATGAACAGTTGAGATATCACAGCGTACCGTGATCAAACGCGTTGGCAGCGACGCCACCGCTCTTGCCAACGGAGTCGTAGAAGATAAGCCTATAAAAAGGGCATCAGCAACTTCTGAAAACAATTTGATTACGGCTCAATAAATGAGGACCTTGCGGGTCTCTTTCTTTTCGACTCCGTGACCTTATTTTCCTTTTCTGGAGCCTTACATTCCGTCCCCAAATCAGCTCCCATCGCGAAACGATTGAGGAACGCGTGTTGTGCTGGGTAGAGAACAATCAGATTTTGGAGCCTGGAGAATGTGAAACGATACATCACCAGCATGAATGGCCGCAGATGGAGCTATCCCTTTGTTGCGCATTATCGCTAGAATCGGACCTGGGATGTCTAACCATAAACCGGTGGTTTCGTGCTCCCAAGGCTGTACATCGATGTCGACTGCATCCAAGATCATTTTGTCCCTGTGCAACGGATCAACAAGTCTCGTATGCGTGGAGGATCGATATCCGTACCTGATCTTGAAGAAACCTAGGGCAAACTTAGTACCGCGATACATACCTGACTGCCGTCAAATTACGCACCAAATACTCTTGTCTGTACTTCAACCCCTAGCAAAAACGGTCAATATGACTATATACCTCAAACTTTGAAATTTCGTACGGCCATAGAATGCACGATGAGGTGACTTCTTGATTTCTCGGATCCGCAACGTCTGGGACGCATCCACATCGCTGGCAGAACATAAGCTAGACAGAGACGAAGGAAGAAGAAAAAGCTCACGTGTAGTCCCTGCAAGACGCTCGTTAGTGCAACACGAAAACCTAGTCAGCATAACTCACCGAGGAGATGTAATCCAGTTGACGTCCGCCCTGATGACCTTTGCGATCTTTGTATCGTGGCTAAGTTCTTTGACCTATACAAAATATGAGCTAGTGCAGAACATATCTGCTCTTGACATCTTACAATATAGGTCAATCCTTGATGAATGAACTTGGACAGATTCAGAACCACGCAATCTGACACCGATGTAAGTACATACCACAGCGCCTTCATAGACTTCGTATTGAGCTCTGGATATTTCGACCTCTTCGAGAATGCTGGGTAATCCTCCTTCGCCCGCCTTGGAAATATCGATCAAGGCGTACTTCTCCTCCTGTGTTCCACCTGTGTGTACATTTGTAAATGAGAGACGATAATCTTCAATGGAATGTACGGACGAATTGATATATATTTCGCCGGGAAAGGCATAAATTTTGGATGTGTATGATACCTGTGAAGACATATGATGAAGAAATGGCGGAGGGAACGTGTTGCAATTATAGAGTTGACTTACCATCCTTCTTTGTCTTTTGAGAGCCTGGTGTTTAACAACTCTCGCATCATAGGGCCAAAGTATTGGTCGTCCTCTAAAGACAACGGCATTTCCAAAGCAGCACACTGGAGATGAGCCTCAAGAATGACCTTGTTTTCGAGGTCCACAACAAGTTCATCAACAGATTTGTCAAAGAGTTCGTCCGGATTCTGAACATAGTGTTGATCAACCGGCAAACCCTCTGCAACAAAGACTGCCAATGAATCGCGTGCTCTACGACCAGCTCTTCCAGCTTGCTGCCGCTAAAATGGATCGAATTGGATTAGTAATAGGTATAGAACAGCGACAAAACCGACATACAAAACTCGCAAGGCCGATAGGAAATCCAAGCATAATGACAGCATCAAGGACACCGATGTCTACACCCAGCTCAAGAGCGTTCGTAGCGATGATACCAAGCAGATTACCGGAGAACGCTTCGTGCTCGATACGTCGCCGGTCCTAAGAGAACATATAAACGGTCAATTCTTGTCCAGCCCAAGCACACACACACACCTCTTGTGAGTAACCTTCAAGCGACAGGGATTGAGTGGCTCATCAAAGCAAGTAGATGTTTTAGGACGCACTGACCTCCTCGATAGGACATTGTGCGTTCTAATATGTCGAGTCGGCCATCTTGTGCCAAGTCATTCCGTAGTGTTTTCATGGCCTACAATCCAGGAGTTCAAGGAGACGGAGTCATAGGTGTGGGCTATCACACACCAATTCACATGCTTTGCGATACTGAAGATTGATGCATGCTCGTGAGTTGAAGGATAATGATCAAGATATAACGGCCGACCTTGCAAAACAGAATGACACGAATACCGCGTTTCATCAAGAACCTCATCAGTCCAGTCGCTTCGGACATTGAACTATGTTTGCCAAGACTTGGCACTCTGGAGTCAATATACGGTGGATCCCATACAACATAGTCTTTGCGTCCACTCGGGGCGCCGTCCTCGGTCACCTCTACGATATTCTGTAGGGGCGTCAATGACATTGTCCAGTTATCAAGAATCAGACGGCGGAAATTGATAACAGGGACATACGTCGACGCCGAACATGTTCTTCATGTGCTGTCTTGGATTCGAGATGGTTGCACTGCAGGATACAAACTGAGAGTGCCTATCTGCATGTATCGAACGATTAGCTTTCACGGGAATGCGAGTATACTTAAGACGTACTGCCGACTGCTGCACAAACTCTGCGTAGTCGCCTCATGATCTGCGCTACATGGCTAGTACGATGAATCAATAAAACTTGTCAAGTATAAAGGGAGCAGAAAATCATTTCATACCTTCCAAATGAGCCCGAGTAATAATGCAGTTCGTCAACAGCAACGAGCTTGAGATTCTTTAAGAACCTATTCGAAGAACAAAATGAGCAGGTAATCAATGTGTAGATAAGATGAAAGAAGCCAACCTCCTCCAAAGCTCCTCGTGGGGTAAAATAGAAGCGTGTATCATATCCTGAAGCGGACAGGAATGAGCGGAGGAAACGAGAATCAGGTCTAGCAGGATACACTCACAAAATTGGTGAAGATAACCGAGGCAGTTTCGCGAATTCCTGAATGCCGTTAATAACGTACTTGTGAATGGGACGAGAATGTGAGCTACCATGACGCTGATCAGCAGGTGTGTCCCCATCGTACGTTGCAACCTATGTCCAGCGAGACGTTGAAGGTGGAGTCTACGTAGAGTACAGACCGAGTCTTACCCTAATATGTTCAAGGCCTGGACAAGAGAACAGCAATTGTTCCAATGCTGCTCTTTGGTCCTGAGCTAGAGCCTTATTGAGGATGAGGATGAGCTCAGGAATCCTCATGAAACAGGAGGAACTTCCACCTTCGTTGGGTAGATAAATATAGCTGTCGAGTCTCTGTCCTGTTCCAAGAACCTCAGCATAGGAACCTGTTGTTCGTGTGCAGGTTGATACATCGGTGGAAAGGGAAGAGAAGAGAGGTACAACACACTTGATAAATGACGCTCTTGCCAGAAGCCGTACTAGTAGAGACTATGACGTTCTTTCCTTCATCGAGGGCCGTGATGGCTGCGACTTGGTGCGAATAGAGAGATGCTATCTTGCGCGAGTCTTTCAAAGCTTGCGTGATCGAGTCCGAAAGAGGTGGATCTAACTCAGCTATAAAAGAGAACGCGTCAACGAAGAGATGTACGTATATTCGGAAAGGCAAGGGAAACCGACCAAGTTGTCCCGGCTTTTCTTCCACGGTTCGTCTATGTGCGATCTGGCACTTGTACCACAATTGCTCTTCAATCTCAGTCAGTACCGCATCCACTGATGGCCGGTCTTTTGAGTCGGGAATGATTGTGTCTCCCTTTTCTTTGACTTCGGAAAACGCTTTGGAAGATGTTTTAGCGGACGGATTAACGGGTAAATGATCGTGTCCAGCCGATTGGAGGAGAAGGACAGGATCTTCCGATGCGGGCGTTGCTCGTATGAGTCTAAGTACGAAGTCCGTCAGGCCAGATCGGTCAAGGAAAGAGGCAATAGAAAATCACGAACTCGTTGATCGCCTCGGAGAACCGTTCATTTCGTTTCTCGACGAGCTTTTTGAGAGCTGCGGGGGTCAAGGATGGAGGCGTAGTAAATGAGAACCTGGGTTCGTGAGATTAACCTGTTGATCAGGCCAATAATTATGAATAGAGCCCACCCAGGATTGGCATTCTTCTTGCCCTTGGAGTTCTCCGCAAATTCAAGGACGAGGACCTCATCTTCATCCTCAGTACCAATACCTTTGAGTCCGGAGGAAACACCGGAAGCAAACGCCGAGAAGTCGGGAGACCTGTCTCGTCGCTTTTTGCTGACCGAATCATGGACTGTCGATGAGTCTCCGTGAATGCGAAGTTGATTCTGAGGGATATAGGCGAATTTGACCAAGTCGGGGAGAAGTGCTCTGCCGATGTATGTCAGCACCAAGGAAGTATTTGATTGAGAGCTGATACCCACTTCAGTTCTGCAACTTTGGACATCTCAAGGGGTCTGTACGTGGAGTGAGCATCTGATGTACAACTCAAAGGTAGCACATACTGTTTTAGAAGAGCCTCGACAGAGGTGCGTACCACAGGGAATGTAGTAGCGAGGTGTTTACGTGACGAAACAAATGCAAGGACAGTGTTTAGAGCCTATTGTCAAGATGTTGTATAGGTCATTAGCGTAGATAGGAGGGTGCTAACTCAGATACCTTGAACACCTAAGAAAAGGGACTTGTTAGTCGCTGAACGTCGAGGTGAGGACGGGAATCACTTTGAATAGCTATACAAGCCGTTTTCAGTGCTAAAAAGATGTTAGAGAGCATAGACTACGCGTACAGAGTTGAAGTATTCTGGCCAGACTTCTTGTGAGGCGTCCTTCTGCTCAGGCTTTCCTTTCCATTTACCAGCGCGGGGTCTCTTGAATGGGCCAGCAGAGTCAGTTTCGTTTGTTTTGCGTTTATTTGCGTGTTTTTCGTCAGAAGACGTTCCTGCTCCAGACGCGGGGCTGTCCATGGTGGTTCGTTACAAGTTCGTTAATGATGAACGCGACCAAAGAGCTCGTGACAGCTCGTGACACAAACTGGTTGTCACGGTCACGATGTTGCGGCCTATTTTTATCAGAGACCTCTGGACTCGGAATCTCCTCCTCTGTGCAGCCGGTGCTGCATCGTAGGTTTGTGCAAACTTTCCATCCTCCATATGCACAACTTGACCTTCTTTTCATTGCTCATAGTACCGACATAATGAGACCCACCACGCCCTGTCTCGTCCGTCTAATTCGCCGCGCAGACATACCAATTCAACCCACCGTCAAAGCCCACGTTCTCCCAGTACTCACTCCATATCAAAGAGAGAAGAGAAAAACACTATACGATGTCCTCGTCGAGAAGAAGGAAGCCGCAGGGAATGCGTGGCCCACGAATCTACGTATAGAACCTGTCGTTTCGAGGGCGGTGCTTGCGAAGGTTCCTGCCAATCTGAGAACAAATTTCAAAGATTTGCTCAAGGAGAAATGATACACAGTCTGCTTATTGGTGCGTCTCGTCTCATCTTCTCTCAACCATTGCACCTTTTGAACTCATACCAGGTTCATATATCGTATGCGCCGAAAAACTGTACATTTATTCCGTCCATCTAATATCTAAACATCGTTACTATCATGATCTTACATTTCATTCATCGACTTCTCTCTCCCTTCCTTGAACACTCTCTCCAACAAACTGTTGAACCATTCTGCTCTTTGTGTGTGGATCCCATGTCCAGTGCCTTTCCACTCCACCAACTCTGCTTCAGGCATACAAGCTTTCATATACCGACTATTCCTCGGATCCACAAGGTGGTCCTGATCGCCCGTGACGATGAGCACCTTGGGGATCGATGCTGATATGGTGCGTAGCCGCTCTTTCTTGACTCGGTGCGTCATACCTGCCGACATCTGAGAGATGGCACCTGCTACCGTCTGCGGGGGTGTTATAGCCATCCTTCTTTGATATGCCTCCATGAAAAATCCTGTCAGTGGTTGTTAACACTTTTCTAGGAAAACAGGTCACGCGCCTCTGCTTGTATCTCCCGGTTCGTTCGGCCTGCTGGATCACCTTCTGCTTTCTCTTCCAGCCACGGAGACGAATACATCATATCCAGGATTATAGGGATTTTGACTTCTTTGTCGGAGATGGTCATGAGTCTGATGAGCTCGTTAGGTGCGAGTAGAATGTGGGTACGTATGATTCTTACCTTACAAGTGAGGACGCTCCTCTGAACTATCAGAATTGTCAGTGGTCCAATGAACCAAACAGTGTCACAAAGCGTACCGGCGGAAGGTTTGTCCAAGGTCTACCACCTGGTGTCGTGACCCCCAGGGTGAGAGACGCAATACGCTCTGGTATGCGGGTGGCGAGTTCTAGTCAATGTCAGTTACACGACCCCACAATCCTGACGAAGGCTTTCCTCACCCTGAGCTATCATTCCACCCAGCGAGATCCCTACCACATGCAACTGACGTTTCCCAATCCATCCCATATAATCCAAAAGCACTACTACATCTTTCGCCATCCCGCTCGTCCTTCCGGTGAATGCAAGAATGAGAAACATGCACCATATCACAGGCAGAGCCATGATACGTACGTGTATGGCCCTCTCGGGACTCCACTATGGCCTACTCCTCTGTTATCGAAGACGAGGAGACTATATTGCGACCGTGAAGCGAAATACCTGACTTGGTTAAACCAGGAGAACGAAGTACTGTTTAGTCTGTGTGCGGACGTGATTGAGCTTCTGGAGGTTTTGAACTGACTACACGTCTAGTGCTCACCCCATGATAAAAAGTACCTTCTCCGGACCTGTACCATGCTGTTCGAAGTAAAGAGAATGGCTCTCGAAGGGATCGTCTCCTTGTTTTCTGATTTGGGTGACTGGACATTTACCCTTTCGAAAACAACTCTGTGGGTCGAAGATCGTCGCAAGGTCTTTGACTCTGTTCATGTTCATGTCGTTATTCAAGAGAGCAGTCTGATACGATTTTTATTTTTTGTGTTATATATCATATGAGCCCGAAAAATCTTTGGGGATGTGATTTGGTTCCGGAGTCTCGACGCGTACCGTGACGGCCTTATGCATGGCCGTGGTACATTTATCTTCTCTTGGCACCATCACCATCGATCCGAATTACCTTGCTTGCCAAGGTTTCTCTCCGGGATCATAATTGGGACACTTTTCGACCAACCGGCAATCGCCGTTAAGTTCTCCCACGATCCAACTTCCAAAATCGTTCACCCACAGGCTGCTCAACGCGTTCCATCCACCAAGGACTACTTGATCTGAATATCTACGGCGTTCAAGGTCTTTGGTTTCAAATGTCATCCCACTCTACGTCAATACAGTTTTATACTTGAATACATGTCTATCAAACTAGCCTCGTCAACTCACTCCGAAACACCGAAGGGTCGAACGAGAATTTATATAGAGTACTTTCGAAGAGCCTCTAATGACAAACTGCTAGGGCGCTCATTGATCATCGAGGTGTACAAATACATATGATGTCGAATTTATGGTCTCCATCGACTCGGACGCCGCCCAGAAGAAATCCACTGCTCAAGATCTCGCAAGCAATCCCAACAACACACGCTTAGGCCACCGTCTTATCTTCTCGAGAGAGGAACGTAGGTAAGCCATGGTACGCATATTTTGGTGCCCTTGACCGTTGACTCGCTGTTGAGGCCGTTCATTCCTCTACGAATGCCGAGGGTATACCCAGCAATGTGTGTCGAGATGCCCCTTCCCCGAGGCAGAATATAGCATTGTCA
Source organism: Sarcomyxa edulis (assembly GCA_009761415.1). Classification (NCBI taxonomy): domain Eukaryota; kingdom Fungi; phylum Basidiomycota; class Agaricomycetes; order Agaricales; family Mycenaceae; genus Sarcomyxa; species Sarcomyxa edulis. The sequence continues at coordinate 1,003,444 of QUOL01000010.1, forward strand.
ACACTGCCTTGGGCAACGCGATTTCGAAAGTTCGAAGCGACGACGAGTACGGAATATATTGTCCGAAGCTATCAACTCACTAAAACTTATATGCCAGACCTCACACCGCAAAACGATATACTACACTATGATTATCATATTTGTGGTCGTCTCAGAACCACATTAAGTACGGTGCGTCGTCTCTACATATTCCAGTTGTGCTCTCCGTGATCAACTTCATGCAGTCCCCCCCAACTTGCCATAGAATGCTCTCGAGTAAGCCGGCATCGCACTTCGTCGAACCTCGAAAACTGTGGAAGTCTCTCAAACGACTACATATGTTTCTTGCCAATTTGACACTAGTGGGAGAGTCTAGGGGTATCTCGGTAACTACCCTTCCTGCACTCACCTGCAATACCCGGACTCAATATCAACGAAAAGCGAGAGAAACGCGTCAAATTCGTGTTCTACAAATCCGTCAGTATGAGTCATCTTTCATTAAGCATGTTCTCTGCTCTCTCTCTGACATCTCTCGGTTCACCAACATTCAGCTAGCAATGCGGACCGAGCTATCGATGCCCCCTTCACCCAGGCAAGATATTGCATCGTCATGATCAGCACGGCCTTCGGCAGCTCGACGAGGCGATCTCAGGAGGTCAAATCGACGACGAGTACTGTGTATTCTGTCCCGAGGCCATCAACTTACTAACTTTGTATGCAGGCCTCACATCGAAAACCCACCTGCGACGTCTGGACAACAACACTCGTGGTCATCATATTGGTGGTCGTCTCAGAAAACTCTACATACGGTGTGCAGCTGTCTCTACATATATGCCCACATTCAAGTTATCAATCGGATTGGTTTCGCCGATGTCGATGAACTTCATATTTATGCATTTCCGTCCTCATTTGCCATGGAACGCTCTCAAGTTCAAATCAGCTGAACCGCACTGTCCTTCGTCAGACTCCCAAAAACTGTGGAAGTCTCTTGCCGGCCGACTACATGTTATTTCCTACCAGTTTCGCCCCAATCAGAGAGGTACTTAGTTCGATATATGCTTATCCCCTCCCCAGTCTCCAGTGCGAGATACAGGACTCGGACTAGCACCCGGCGAACCGCGAACGGTTCGTCTGTCGTGAACGATGAGTCATGACAGAACATCGCTACTCGAGACGGGCGGGTTAGACAGATACTGAGGTGACCATGGTCCTTCCGAGTCTACGACAATAGAGCCCCTCCCGGACCCGGACCTGTTCAACAAAAAGCGAAAACAACGCGCTGCATCCAGGTAGATCTGTCAGTATTTGTCTTTTTTTACGAGGCTTGATACACGTTTTCGATTGAACAGTGATCAACGGTCATAATATCTACTAGTTCAACGGTATGTACCTGTATGTTTTATGGCACTACACTCAACACCCACCACCCACCACCCTCTGCAGCGTCTATTGGAAAGCCTTTCCCAACTCTCTCTGAACTTATTCGTTACTCATTACTCTCAACTCTCTCTCGTATCCTCAAAGCCTTTTGTTAATTCATTGTGCTTTACCTAGGTACAGATATCACAGAAGTTGTAGATACTATGAACTCATTCCCAACTCATTCCTCAGGGAAAATATACTTGATGAAATCTGAGTCCGAAATATCTTACAAGATCGGCGAGCAAGGTCTGCGCTGCTGCAAGCAGCACTTCCACGAGTAGTATCAATAGCCTCGAAAACCTCGAGTTTCGGGCTCAGGTTCCAATCCACTTGTCATACCAGAATCATCAGAACTGTCGTGCAAAGTTCACTCCTTCACATCATTGGCGCCCTGCTCACGAGGCCACTCGTTATCGTTGCCGCGTTACGCGTCTATCTCTCTATAAAGTACCCCGCGAATATTGGTCTCCTACTTTAATCCACGATTCGAACTTGACCCATCTATTGAACTTAGTAAGCTCCTGCGCTGACCAGTGATCTCGAGCTGATACTCTCTTGTGACTAGTTATTATTTGTCTCGAATGTCTCGACGATCTACAACCCGAACTCCTAGCCATGGAGCGGTATTAGGTGAGTAAAACCTCGTTCGTAGAACGCGTACTTCATTGCTAAATCTTCTCAAATGACAGGCATCATCCTGCCATGCCTTGTATTTCCCGTGCTCAGCGCCACTGCTATTAAAATCATATTCGGACACAGTATGAAAGGATCGGGGCTATTGGCGCAACTCAAATCCCAGTGCCCACCATTCCCTGTGGGTAATGCTGCGACTCCATATCGTATCCCGTATACTGGGCTCGATTTATTGGATTCCAAGTTATGCATATTAGTCGCAATGTTTCATGCAGCAATGGAGCCACTCTCCTTCCCTTTCCTCACGTATTTCATCGGTACCGCCGCCGCCCTCTCCAGCATTCCTTCAGTGGAAGCTTCCCGTACCAGCCGACATTTCACCATCGCATTCCCCATCATCATAGGCGCTCTATCTCAGACACTCACAGTCGGCGCAACCATGCCTCTCTACTGGCTTTGTTTCATCCTCACTTCTAACCTACGGGGAAACGAAAAAACCATGATCTCCCAAGCTAGCGCTGAATCCATCCTCTTCAGTATATTCATCGGGAGCATCGTCCCCTCCGTCGCCATGTTCATCCTCAAAGATCCTATGGTGACCGCCATATGGCAGTTCTTCCCTCTTTGGGCTTCCATCGCGGGTTGGGCGCACTTAAAGCTCAGACCCGTCGTGAGCGCTCCGGGATCAGGATATGCGACCATACAAATGATGCAAGCCACCATGTTCATCCTTGCATCGTCTACCCATGCCGCCGCTGCTTGGCCTTTGCTCCAAACCAAAGACTTCGATGCTCTCAAAACATTATTCCTGCCCTCGATTTCAAAGCTCGATCCCGCAACGACGAGTACCGCGTTGGCAACTAAAGATCTGTTGCAATGGGATGCTACGTTTGCTTTCGGATCGACGATTATCGCTTCCTTCTGGTTTGCCGATTCTTTTAAAAGCTTACTGGCCATTTTGGCATGGTATGCAGTTGCTACTCCAGTAGTAGGACCTGGCGCTGCAATAACGGGGGTTCTCCTTTGGCGTGAATCCAAGCTAAACGCACAAATGGAGTCTTTGAAAGTGGTTGTTAAAGACAAAAAGGAAACATAATACATAATGGAACATGATAGTAATATAAACGGATCGACAGCAATTATTGAAAAGGAAAACGGATGGTCAAGCACGGGATGAACATGGGTAGCGCTCCGTGCACGAGAAGGCTATTACCGTTTGCCTTTGACAGGTTTGCCGTTTGTCTTGCCATTCGACTTGCCGCTCGACTTGCCATTGGTCTTTCCGTTTGATTTCTTTTTAGATCGGCCATCGTCAGAGTCATCCGAGTCAGCCTTCTTCGTGCCGTCTGCGCGCTTGAGGTCGGCTATGAAAATGAAGTATCATCAGTTTGGGTACGAAGCAGACGAGTAAGAGTACTGCAACTCACACTTAGCAGCTTTTCTCTCCAACTCGTCCCAATCATCACCTAAGAGTTGCCATCAGTATATGCAGACATTAAACGGTATATTGATTCAACTGACCTTCATCACTTGAACCGTCTCCACCATAATCCGAACTATCGTCGCTTCCTCCACTTGCATCAGAAGCATCGAAATCACTCGCGTCATCGTCACTGCTCTCGACGTCTTTGAGCTCCTCCGAATCCGCTTCGAATTCGGATTCAGACTCTGATCCATCAGAGCGTTCACTCTGAAGTCGACGATCATCAGCAAGAATGCACAACTGTTGTATTCAAATACCCATGCACGTACCTCCTCTCCACCGGCACCACCCAAGAAACTCCACCCTCCTTGTTGGAAGAAGTCGTGTGGGCTTTCGTTGATAGTCTTCATAATGGGACCCCAGTTCAAATTGACAGGACCTTCACTCATTGGGATGTCCACTGAACTAGAGGAAACAGAAAGGATTAGTCTTCCGGTAGAGTCTTATGCAACGACGAAGAGAACAACATACTCTAGCCAATTCTTGACGTCATCCAGCTGCGAACTTTGTATCGAGTTGATATGCAATGGGGGTTTGGTGAAGTCTTTGAAGATGAGACATAGATCGAATTGCTTCAATATGTATTGCACACGTTCGAGAGAGGCAATTTCGATGTCGGCCAGAGTGACAACGAGGAAAGGGGGGTCTGTGAGATGGACGAGACATTCCGTCGTTGGTTGGAGACGGACGCTGGTCCGGAATGGGACACCCTCGAAGGAGAGTTCTCGGAATGGGATGTCGAGCTCAAGAGTGTCTCCCGTCTAGTCAGTAGTGACTTGTTAGAGATGATGCAGCTGTCAAGAGACCAAAAGCACAAACCGATGCAGTGGCCGCTTCAGCAATCTTTTCTGCAAAGTGCTTCATCTCTTTGTTGAGGGCTTGTCTCCGTTTTCTTTCCTGCTGTTCCATCTCGATCTCGTCCTCGTCTCCATATCGGTGCTTACGCTTCCGATTACCTGTCTCATCGAACTGCACGTCCGTGGCTTCTCGGAAGAATTGGACATCCTATTGTAACTGATGTCAAAAGCAAAGACTAGAAAGAAATGAAGGAAAACGCACAAGAGCCTTCTTCTTACCGATCATAATCGGTGCTTTTAGATGAAGGTGGACGAGAACAATCAATTCACGATCGCACGGTTGGAAGAAGAGGTGTTTGACATTGCTGAAAAGAATGTCTAGATGATGCATGAATGAATGACATTAGAATCTCAACTGCCAATGATTACGCTCAAAATGAAATGCTCACCAATCTTTTGAGAGCCTAGCGGAGACTGGTATCGGACACCGTTCTGATGGATTTCAACCTCTCCCGGTAGTCGTTTACCATCGAGTGCAGGTCTGACGAATGCCTCAGACAGTTTCACTGGTCTTCGGCCCTTCAGCTCAACGAGAGTTCCTTGGTCGATAACGTCAGCCATCTCCTTCTTTTGCTGCTCCCGTTTGTTAGCCTCTCTTTTCAGATCGGTAACCTGCTTATAGATGCTATCAAATCGGTGGCCATCTGTAGAACGGTATGAGATAGAACGGATAAATGTTGCGTCTGGATCCTCGAAGGGCTAGAAAGATATGGGTATTGAGGTCTTCTTGAAGAATGAAAGAAAGAAATCTCACCGTATCTTCTTTCTTCCCGGCCAGTTGCCCAGGCGTCTGGAAGTTGATTCGGAGGTATGTGTACTCGTCCTCTTCGTTCTTGCTCAGGTTCTTGATAGTGTTGATATGAAATGGGACGGCAAAGCCATGAATGGGAAGAATGACCGTCTGCGCCTTCCGATCGACAAATATCTGAGAAGAACGGCGTCAACAAGAGACCTTCAGAGGCAACGATGCCGAGAAGACATACCCGTAATCTCTCGGTCTCCGCGGGTAACGCAGCCTCGCCTTTGTAACTCTGGAATCGTTTCCAACCCTTTCCTTCCTTGCCTGTGATGCCACCACCTTCTTCTGAATACTTCTGTAGACCCTCAGATTGCAACTTCTCGTGCAACTCTTTCTGATGCTCCGCGATCTTCGCCGCAGTAGTCATGTGTACCTCGTCTTGAGCAGCGCTGCGTGTCTGATTTCGCAAAACCTTGCCACCGACGGTTTTGTGCTTTACTGGCGAGCCGTTCGAAAGTGGGACGACAGGTGGTTTTTTCGTCTTCTTGGGTTTTTCGGGAGCGTCTTCGTCAGCTAAGAAGAATAAAGTGTCTTTCGCGGATTTTACGCCGTCGGTGAGGAGGGTGGAGTGTTTGGCCCCAATCTTCACGGTGTCCACAAGGTGCAAACAGTATCTGCGGGACCAACGAAATGAGCAGATAATTCACAATATCTTAAGTATGCCACGTACTTGTTCCCAGTGTCATCTGTTAGATCAGAGAAACCAAGACTGAGGTTGAAAACCATGTTCTCTTTCAGAGTGCGGGTATTTTTTGAGGAGAGCAAGTAAGCCGAATCGCGGAATTCCACACCCATCTGCCGAAGAAATCAATTTCTGCAGCGTGGGTTGAGACGAAATGGATAAAACTCACGCCGAATCCGATACTTCTAACAAAGTGCCTTTCCAGCTCTGGGTTCTTCTCTTTGACGAAGTTCAAAGCATGCTGATAGACGTCTCGAGTCGAAACATCACTCTTCATCATTGAAAGAAGATCAGCTTGAAGTGACAATAGCAAAGTGTGTTGTGTTTTCTGATCCTAAACACACAGACATCAGCCTTTCGCGTCGATTGTCTGAGATAGCAAAAAGGATTAGACTAACTGGAGTTGGGTCCACAATGAAAGTCCGGCCAAGATTAGCGCAGTAGTTTTTATATCGCATCCCGATGGAAATCAAGAATACGCCCTTGTGTGCGATGGAATCTGTCGAGGACTCTGCAGTGTATCGTAGGTCGTAACCGCTTTTTGTGGATCGAGATATGATGATAGGGGAATAACAGAACTCGGCGAGTTGCCAGTCCACCTAGCTCATTACCGTCAGTATTCGATCCAAGGGATCACTGTGCAGAGCAACTCACATCGTTCAGATCCTTGTTTTTACTCCAAACTTTCATATCAGGTCCTTTGGCAGAGCTACCCTCCCCTGACCCCAAACGCCCTTCAATCTGGGCTGAAAACGTTTCGTGAGACAATTTTGCTTCTCTGTCCAGTATCGTCTCCAACTTCTCGGCTACATGATACCGGAGGAGGGTCGAACTCATTGTTGCTGCGGTTTGAATAGCTTTCTGGAATTGTCAAGGTCAGCGGCGTACGATGCACATCGATAACGAGCAGCTTACTAATTCCTCATCGTCCTTTACAGCCATGAACACGGAGACGGCGGATCCTATCTCGAGTAGTTCTGGTTTCTTTTCGGCAGCTGCTACGAGGCCGTCCCACTCCGTGATGAGTTTTCCGGTATGCGTCTCCTTCGTGAGGCTGCCCACGCGCGTATGAGCGGTGTACCGATTGAAGAAATTTGGGAGAGCATCATTGGGAGGTTCTTTGCTTTTTGCTTGGGCGAGTATCTCGATAGAAACGACGCCAGTCTCCTCTTTTATTTGCGAGAGAATCTTGGCTAGAGATAATCGCGTGAGTTGGCATTGAGACACGTCTGTAGTAGTATGAAAATGCAGACCTTTGTTTGAAGAGCAAAGGATGGTGAGCCTCTCTTTCTCAAACAAGATAAGAGTGGATGGGAATTCGTATCCTAATAGCCATTGCTGCAGGCGGTCCCGTGTAAAGTCAATATGCCATCAATCCAAGCATCAGGGATCGTACGCACCTGAAGACACGTTCCTTTGCGCATAGGGTCATCCTCAGAAGCAGGGTCTCCGGCTGCGATGAAAAGAGCATCTGCGTCTGCCACGGACCCGTACTCGTCATTTTTGCCCGCGTTCTTGATAAGAAAAGTCAGAAACAAGTAAAACAGTTTCTCTCGACAAAAGTGAGCCACCCACTTTCCAACCGTCGTAGAGGCGTCCCAGACGTGACCTGAATAGTGTTTTGTTCAACTCGACTTGCATTGGGGGCAGCGAGGATGAAGATGGTAAATGACAAGTGGAAAGAGTCGAACGCGTCTAAAGTTGTGAGCTTGTGTGGACCGAGCGGAGCTCGAAGCACGATCAAGTCCGATCCCGGACTCATCCAACTCTTGACTTCAACCATCATTCAGAGTGCGGCGACTAGCTCATTGCAGGCGTGCGATTGCGTTGCTTGAATACTCTCCAGAATCACAGTAGACGGCCGTAAATAGGTATGTGATTGTCCAGCTTATGGCCTTCGTTGTAGATGTTTCAAGATGTACACTCCCAATTTTCGTGGTTCCACTCCTTTGGAGGAAGATCTACGTATTTCACAGAGGCCTTCGTGCAATTGAACACATCTATGCACAGGACGACTTATGTCCCAGATATTTCCCGGAGGTCCTGCCGTCTTCCTGCCCATTTTGTACCACCAATCTGTGGCATCTCGACGTCCTGATCCTGGGCATCCTAAACTCTATCGGAGTGCTCGTCACTCTCCATATCTTGAACACTCAGCAGACCTGGCTCCTTTCAATTCTTTACTAGGGGCTTATCGCGATCTCCCCATCTGGAACACCTTTTCTAGTCGTGACTATTCCGTGATCAAGTGCTTGTCTGGATATACAGACACTCATGTCGCAATCCAATCCAATCCAATCACATCACTCCACTCTTTCTTCAACCCTTCACCTACCCTTGACTTCATTTGTCCTGTTTGACAGGCCGCTTCACCTGGAATGAACCTTATTGATACTCCACAGTGCGCAATCCACCGATCGATAGGAATTCCGCAACACCACGTCGGAATTCCTCTCGACTTTTGTGGAACAATTTTCACTCCCGAGGGCATCCTTAAGCTTACCTTGTGGTGTCCTTCCAAAAATTTTAGTGTACTTGCTTTGCCAGGACCGCCAAACAGGGCCAAAGAACGCGCGACGCGACGCGTCTCATTTCAATCACGTTGCTCTTTCTCCTCAACTTGTCCTGAACTTTCATCGAGGTCATCTTCCAAATGCCGCAATCATCGTCTCCCCTCTGCTAATATACATTATCATTTAGAATGCTGTTTTCAGATACAATATCAAGTCCACCAATTACCGAGTCTCCTCCATAGGGATGTGCCTGCCTGATCAAAGGCTGTCTTTCGTCGACGGCCACTGAGAGCCAACATCTACTGTCTGGTACTGGGCTACTCCTGGGTCCACTCAAAACATCCACTAAGTCCTCGGTCCCGGGTAGATGCCTTTTGCTTGCTCACCTCCACCTTACCATAACCATTCTTTGTATAGCTACTCGATCTGGTTACATGAAAAAAGCTCGAGGTCTCAAAGCAATCGTATCCGACGTCCTTCAGAATGGTGCACTCTGCATTTGGTTTAATTTTGAGGCTCTCCGCTTCTGTCGTGACATTAGACCGATCTGAGGAAAGGCCGGACCTTGCATAAGACACTCGATTTCGTATGCCTGGCCGTTCATCTCACTTGGTACGGCGGGATGGCTGCCCTTGTGGCCCTTGTGCTATTCCCTTCCCAGACTTTGGCGACTGTCGGGCAATCTCAAATCCTATGAGAATTTTCCAACCAACGTCTCGGCGCGATCATTGTCCGACCCGCGGTCTTGCTTGTTCGCTCTCTGAACGCCTTGACCGGTGATGCATGGAGGTCTTGGGGGTCGTTTCTATTCTTGTTCTTCAACGTGCTCGACTTCAGATGTCAGAACCCATGTTGGGCGCTCGAAGTGTGTATGGGTTCGAGTAATAGCGCTTGCAACCAACGCTGATGACTTGAGGACCTCTCGATCAAATCTACGCGGTCGGCGCAATCTACACCCTCTGACGATCGGACTACACGACCGAGATTATAATCATTTGGGCCACCGAGTCCCCTGTGCTATCTCGTCCGTTCTCGCTGACTTGAAGCTCTCCAGGATACTTCATTTTTCCGGCATGGTTCTCGATTTTTTACGCACTATAACATCCTAGGAAGTCAGAACACAGAGGATTACAATCTGATTCCCGGATTGTTTCATGATAATCAGCCTGCGTCTAGGTTTATCGCGTCATCCAACTGGAAGCCTGACAGTCAGAACGTCTTCTTTGCGCCACCTTCGGTGCACGCGCGTGGACTCGCAGAAAAAAGTTTTCATGCATTCGAGCCGTCTGCGACGTCGTAGGGTGAACGCTGACTCCATGGACGTATACGTATCAATTCAACAAGTCAACAACGACAGGACGTTTCCCTGTGGCTAATGCTGCGTTTACTGAGACTCTACCGCCTCTCTCCGGCGCCATATCAGCGCCATGGGCCTCATGTATATGTCCGAATACATGAAGCCTGCATGTTGCGAGGTCTGGCGATCGCAACCTAGCAGCAAGTTGTTTACAACCCACGCGCTTTCCTTTCCTGGTCAGGTCCAGTACACCGCGTGGAGGAGTATGTGTAAGAAGTATTTCTGTGTCGGCTGGTATAAGACGATATATGTCTGGCACAAACGTATTGGTCGCATCAGTGTCTAGTGAATTGAATAGAGATACAAATCTAGAGTGCCCACCATCTGCTTGTTGCCTGGTCGAGTACTGAAACGCCCCTTCGACGTGGACCGGTGAGGCCTTTTTTTTATCACGGGATTACTGAAGGCACAAGAAAATTGCTGAGAACAAGGAAGAGCTTACTGGGGATCCAAATACTTTCCACTCTCTGCCGGCCGCCGTCCTGAATGAGAACGGCTCGTACTGCAAGTAGTGGATACCTGCATCCGAGATAGCTTGACGCCGGACCGCAGATCGGGACGTCTCTGAGGAACCCTCACAATCCTGGGTCATCAGGCCAACTATCAGAAAATCGCATATATAACGTTGACAACATAGGACGCCATAGGGGCTTACTTCGGTAGGAACTTCGACACCTGGTGATGCGTCTTCGTCCAGGCATAACTTTTGGCGTTGTCAGCGATTGTTGTCATTGGGACAAAAGAGATTCCTTGGACGAACATCATGGTTTCCAGCGATAACTCTGCAAGGACGTCGCATCAACACATAAGCAGAAACCGCAGGATAGTACGTTCCGTACTGAATTGTTCACATTTTAACCGGATGGCTTAGGTATTTCAGCCAAGCAATGGTGACGTTTAGCTGCTTTGGATAGCCCCAGCTACCCAGATCGCCAGCATGAAGAAGAACGTCGCCTTCGGGTACTGGAAACACCCTTGAATGTGTGTCGGATATGCAGACGAAACGAGTCCAATCTCTCCCTGGATGTGCTGGTGGTTCGCTGAGATAGACTTTTGCAGATTTTTCTTGCATGGTATAAAGAAGCGCTCGCAGATGATACACTTATCTGGGCTAGGCTGGGAGGAGGTTCTATGTAACTTATCAGCAATTCCAAGAGGACAGCCTCCGAGTACAAGAGCTAGTGATCGGCAGCAACTCGGCACTTTAGCCTGAAAAGGGAATCGCCACGTTGTTCCATACCTTGTCCTCCTCCTCGTCAGAAAGCAGTCCACTGCAAAACCCGAAGACATCCAACCTCCGAAAAGAGGTATACGTGTTCCCTCGGTACGGCATTTCTCTGGCATCTGCTGCTTGATCTGGTCTGTTGTTGACATGTCGATTTGCACAAGACTTGGCCCGAGAGGAGCGTGTAAGAGCGTGTGATAAGCAGCTTCTCTTGTGCCAGATAACCCCAGATGGCATGGCGCACGGAAGCAAATGGTGAAAACCTGGATTTGAAATAGCGAATGACAGCATCGATTCGCATTCTTCAACATGTGCTGCACACAAAGTCAAAAACCCTGTTTTTTTTTACAAGACGTCTTCCATCCTCGAAAATTCACACAAACCCTGAACTATACCTCGTACTATGTAGAGCATTGGCTTTGGAACGCGTAATAACCTGAAATATCGCGTTCCTATCGTGTAGGTCGACCGGAGACATTAAGTACGCGCTTCAACGTGAATTGGAGGCTGTAACTGGTGCTGATCTTATCAGCAATAATGGGATTTTTTAGTGGATGTCAGGGTGTTCAGGGCTGCGATCTGGATGGATCTTGAATTGCCAATTGGACGCAAAGATAAAAAGAATTTCAAAAATGGTTTGTGGGTCCCAGTTGACAGGAAGGGGTAAAGCTCGCCCACGAACCTCACGCATGATCCTCTTCGTTTCTTCGACTTTTCGATATAAAACTCTCGCTTTGCCATCTCACATCGAGCATTTTGTCTCCCGGCGATCCGTTAGGGCTCTAGCTGCTTCTTCTAGTGTCGTTTTATGATGGATGCCACAGCACGCGCATACCGCGAAGCGTGCTACACCGACGACACCGACGACGAGCACTCTTACTACTACAGTGATGGATCTCCCACATCGGCGTGGGGCTTTGACTCGGATGCCGACATAGATGGTCAGATATATCTCGCTCCCACCCATGAACTGATGATCTCTCAGATGGAAGCCAACGCCTCGAAGGTGAGTACTAGTGACTCCGGTTCAATCCACTTCTTTCTAATAATAATAGTGTGAACCTCTCCAGCCTGATGCAGAAGAGACTTCTCTCTTTGCAAGATTCGTTCGTCGAGCAGACGAGGAGTTTTACCGCACCTTTCCAGCGGCGAGGCAGTCCCAGGTGTCAGTCGACGGATCTGAGTACGAGTCTTCTTCTACGACCTACTTGCCTTCGCCTATGTCTCCCACATCCCCTCCGTCTCTTGCTCGTGCCCTCGATGAGCCTGCTTCAGCTTCGCAGGCCTACACAAGCTTGCCGGAACAATTGTCAGATCTTAACTATGATTACGATGTCGATATACCCTCTCATCTTGCTATCGCTCCTAATCCTGGTTCTATCCTCATTCCGGAGCGACATGGAATGGAATACGGAAGCAGCTCGCGTCCCATTGGCTTCTCTCATGAAGCCATTTACGCATCTGTATGTCTATTCTTTCCTCGTTCATTTAACAGCCCACTGACAGCTTCTAATTAGACGGTGACTCAGTCGCCTCTGACAGCTCAGTCCAACTCAACTGCTTTTGCGCCTGTATACGCCGAGCCCATCCCTCCTCATATGATCGTGCCGTCCCAACAACCTATCGCAGAAAATCGAAATCGACAGTCCTATCCGAGTCACCCATCTGGCGGCATGCATGGGCCCTATCAGGCCCCCGAACCGCAGCATCAACATCCGTGGCCCGATGACAAACCGGCATGTCAAGAGTACACGACTATGCCAACATCGTCCTCACAGCCCTCCTCTTCAACCTCCCACTCCCACGAGGTACATGATCGGTGGCGATATGAGATCGTCGACTCCGCTATAGGTCAAATGTCATCCTGGGTGCCGGATCACCCTCCCACAGATGCTCTTCCCAACTCTCAACGGCCATCTAGCCACGAAGAGCGTCTCGCTCGCCGCCGCATGAATCAGGCTCGTTCATATTCACAGTCGAGCTCGAGTTCGTACACATATAGCTCGAGTCCGCCAGCGACCATGACGTCGTACTCTCAGCCATCGTCATTCGCGAACTCAGAGACGAGCTTGGGCATGATGCTCAACAGGTCACGATCGTTGGAGAAAAAAGCTTTGGCATGTTATTTCTGTCGCGGTCGGAAGATCGCCTGCGGGGGACCGGTAGAAGGAAGCTCGACTCATACTTGCCAGTATGTGTTTTCTATCGCCTTTCCTTATGCTACCGTTCGGGATACTGATTTTCTTGTTTGTATCATCAGCCAATGCCAACGACGATCGCTCTCCTGCGTCTATCCAACGGAAAATCGTCGCGGGATACGGAGGAAGCCTCTCGCTTCCGACCCGTCTGCTCCCAAGGTGATACTCCAGGCAGCTCCCAAGAAGAAACATTGAATTGTTATGATAAAATTACAGTATAGCCATGATCATGCCTCCTTCCCCTCTTTTATACTTTTCTTTCTCTCATTTTTTGTTCTTTGCTGTCGTGCTATCATGCTTTGCTGTGGAGTTGTCTGGATGAGTTGTTGTCGTTGTTCTCGCTATCATCGTACTTTGTCTTACAAATTGAACTAGTATGTACTGTTGTAAATACTTATTAGGGACTATATGATGACGCCTTACGTTGAAGGACATATAACCGATTCCCAATAGCAGTGCGATGAGCTCGAGCATGAGGTCCTTGAGATGAGAGTTCATTGTGTGCAGTCAATCATCATCGATTCCTAATGCACCAAGATCCCTAAGAATGAATACAGCCTCCTCCACGCGCATCTCCAGAACCGTCAGCTTCTCCTGCTTGTTCTCCCACTCTTTCAATACATCGCGTTCCATCCGCGTCAAAAGACTCTCATCCTGACTAACATCGCTCCTCTCCCTCTTCTCGAGCACGGCTTTCACTCCCGGTTCGTCCCTTTCCGCCTGTCTCCTCGTTCCAATATTGTACAAGGTTTTGTACAGGTTACCAAGCAACACTGAATAGGCCTTTCTTAGGTCGACGTACCTAAAGTGAGAGCATGTAAGAAGGCAAGATATATAGATATATAAATGAAAGATGGCGTACCAGAGATAGAACGTTCGTGTAGGATTTCGATCAGCACTTTTCGGTACTTCCTGGGTACTGATCAAAGAGTCGTTGGCCATCGCTGCTAAGAGTGGTCGAACCTGCTTTGCAGACATCATTGCAACTTTTGAGATCTATTGGATGTGATCTCAATCAGATAAATGCAGAAGAAAACGCATTAACAGGTATTAACCTGTTTTTCATCCATTTTCCCCACTTCCAACAATAGCCGTAGAATCCTGATACCGCTGTCCCCATGTCTTTCTCTAGCGACTGCTTCCAAAACACGACGTCGCAACCGTCTTACCACAATCTCGAATTCGACTTGGACTTTGGAGGAATTAAAAGAAATGAAAGATGCAGCGCGTCCAGCTGGTGTCGGGTTATCCGCGCATGCTAGCATACCCAGATAGTCCTTGATGTATCCAACATTAGAGGATTTTTTGGATTTTGTGAGGAGGCCGGAGGCAAGGTCGACGTCGTCTGGTAGTTGCGTCGAGATGTTTGCGATGGATGTTGGATCTGAGGCATACGAGTCGAGTCAGATGTGTAATTCTAGATAGGAAAACAGAACAGCATACCTGATCTAACATCCGTGATACTCAATTGCTTAGCCTCAGTGGCTTTTAATGTTGCTCGTATAACATGGGCAGTACACTCGTTATAACGCTCTTTGGCTGCTGTTTCGATGATCTATGCGACACAGCTGAGTCACGGGGAAGAATGCATTGGAGAATATAACCGTACTGCGTTCCGGATATGGATATTGAATCTATCAAAGTTGATTCGAAAATGTACATCGTCCTGACGAGATGCAAACGCGTCAGAGAATCCGGGTAGACGGTGAAATCATTGACACTCACGTCTACTTCGTCCTCTTCCACTGCTTTCCGCTACAAGGGTGTAAATCCAAGGGGTCTGAGATGACAAAAAGGTAGATGTCTTACTTTTGCTGGTCGACGACTTGCAGGCTCTTTTGCTTTGCGTTTCTAATCAAGCTAATTCGTTTACGCGGACTCTCTGCTGAAGATGCAAAGACACTCACCATACCAACTTTCTCCGCCTCCTCCTCCTCTCGTTTTAGTCGCGCGGTAGCAACCTCCTTCGCTTCGCGTAGTTGTTTGGCAGTCGGAAATCCTGAGATTTTGGCCTTTTCTTCGCCTTCGTATTGAATGCGTTTATCCCGCGGGGATATATGTGATAGGATGGTCGATGGTTTGAGATACGATTCGGTGACTAGTTTATACAATGCTTGCGAATAGATTTTCGAAGCTATGGACGATCCGTTAAACCAGATAAGTGTACATCAATACATCAGGATGTATAGGCAAACCTTTAGGATCGTAAACGGATAGTTGCGAGATGATAGCTGGTGGGCGAAGCTTGCCATGATCCAGTATCAACTGAACGATCTCTCCTGCCTGGACTCAAAACGGTGGGTCAATACGATTACACCAGTAGCTTATGATTACACGCACCGCCTTCCCGAACAACTCCTCCGCCTGCCATACAACCCGTCCAAACCTCAACCGCATAAGACATTCATCGACATTCACTTCCAACACCTCACCCTCATCTTCTGTCTGCGAATGCCATACAACATTATGTTGTACCAGAACCAGAATAGATGCGCGAACGGTGCGCGGTTTCATCCCCGTGAAGCGCACCAGCGTCGGTAGTGGAAGACGTCCGCGCGTGAGTAGGATAGATGCGACGTTCTGGAAAGAAAGATAGGAATGGGAGGGGTTAGTTAGTTGCTTTCCACACACACAGAATTGCTCTGAAGGTCTATGACATACTGCTGTAAGAGGACCGAAATGAGAATGAATAATCTGAACGCAAAGGCGAGATGTCTCCGCGTCGGCCATGTCAAAGTTTGGTGTTCAGACCAAATTGGCCAGAAAGATGTATATCGCGATAGGTATTGGAGTGATGCGATGCGATAGCTGCTATGAAGATTCGGATCGCATGGAGGGAGGCCTGTCTGTAGAGGGCTGAGGGATTTTGAGTCAGTCAAAGATCGAAATGAGAAATTCTGCTCTGCGGCAATCGCCGTCGCCCAGGGGCCAGTTGCAGACCGATGGTTTTCAACGCAAAGTTCTAAAGTCAGTCCTCGATTTGCAGACCAAAAAAAATTGCTAATTTATTTTGGAATGAGCAAGAAGGTGGACAATAAATACACGGTTGAAAACAGAAAAAGAATGAAGAGAAAAAAAAGGTCGTAGAAAGTGAAAGGGCATAGATTTATTTATCGAGATCAACCATGAGTATGTTACGATTCCATTGAAAAACGAGAGGAAAAAGCCTTGCGCGGGAACACAGTTTATATGAGATGAGGGTTAAAGAACGTGGGGTGTTGGCGTAAAGAGACCGGCTGATAGTTGAAGATTACAGAATGTATGAACTGAAAGATCGGGATAGTGGAAAAAAATCAGGATGGATGGGATGTTGATCAATTAAATGGAAGGGGAGGAATCTGGTAAATTCAGTGACCACGGCCGTCATCGCCGGTCAAACTGTCTGAACGAACTGAGTTGTTGACGAGATTAGAATTCCAGTGGTTCGTAAGTTCGAGCTTCGAGCCCACCTCTAGTTTGGCCTTCACTCGCGCCAACCCTGCTATCTCTCCTTCCGAAGCCGCCGACACCAGGGCCGCGCGGCTGACGCACGACACCTCCAGGACTGTCGTGTCCTCCTCCTCCGTTCATGTTTCCAGATCCCATGGATGAGGGGAGACTGGGGACGGGAGGGATTGATCCGTTTGCAAACGACCCGCCGTTGGAGAACAGCGAGCTGAACCCGGTAGAGACGCGGCGAGAAGGAGAAGCAATAGTAGCGTATCCTTCTCGAATATTGCCGTTGGAAGCGCGAGAGCTGAGTCTAGGCGCCTGCGAGTGCAAAGTCTTCATGTCTGGCATGGACTTTTTGACTCGGAGGGAGCTGGGAGCGACTTGCGAAGCGGATGGCGTCAGGTAGGCAGACGGTGCCCGTGAAAGGGTGTGTGGAAGTCGTTGGGCTTGTTGTTGTTGCTATAGATTTGCAATATTTTCAACGAATGTCACATAAGCAAATTTGACAAAACAGAAAACATACCCTCTGAGGGTCAATGCGAGTCACGACGGCATACCTATCTTCACCCTCACCGACGGAATAATGATATACACCCAATTTCTGGGCAATAAGGTGTACGACCCTTCGCTGTTTGGGGCTGAGCGTTCGGGAAAAGGCAAGCTCATCACGCATGCGGTCATCCTTGAATAACAAGATCCTGGAGTAGATCTCCAAGGTTGAGGGGTCGTTAAGATCTAATTCGTTGGATGATTTATCGGAAGAGCTAGGAGTTGTGGAAACAGGCGGTTGCGACGGAGCAGCAGGAGCAGATGCGATGGGGTGATTATATTGCGGCTGGGGCATGGCAGATATGTTAGTGTTAGGAGGGGAATATTGCTGCTGCTGCTGCTGATACGGGGATCCCGAAGAGAATGAACGCTGAGGGGTGAAAACCGAAGGCATAGCCGAGCCATAATCATCGTAGAGGGGAGTAACGCCGGTTTGCTCCTTTTCAAGCTGCATGGAACGCATGCGGCGAATGGCCTTTTCTCTCTCGATCCTTTCTTTTTCGCCTGCTTGCAAGACCTTTTTGTATTCGACGCGCAGTTTGCGGCCCTGCACGTCGAATCCGTTCAAGGCTGCGACGACAGCATCTGCGTCTACAGACTGACGGAAATTGGCGAAAGCCAACCCACGGAAAGAGCCCTGTTGGTCGAGATGGTAGTTGAAGGCGTAGGGAGTGGGGATAGACAATGATGCCTGATGGGAGAAAAAAAGGTTAGGGTTGGTACACAAATCGAGAGCGAAAGATGGACACACAATGATATCAAGGAGAGTTTCGCGTTTGACGTTGAAGGGGATATTTTTGATAACGATAGCGGTAGGGATAACATCGTCGTCTGTGTTTTGGCTGGGTGTGGAGGGAGCCATAGCCGGGGGATTAAGGTGACTCATAGGGGGAGAACCGCCAGCGGAAGAAAAGTCCGAGTTGTTTTGGGGAGACAGAGAACGACTGTCGGAAGCATTATCAAGCCATTGCTGATCAGAGTACTGTAGATTAGTTAAGAGGTAGTCGCACATCGGAAAAGATCAAGAGATAGTGACACACAGTAGGCAAACCGCTGCGGAGAGGTTTATTCTTAAGGGGGGACTGATTCATGGCGAGAGGACTATACTGAGACTGAGCTGGAATACCAGAAGAGGTAGCGAAATGGTACTGGGATCTGCCATTATTGCCGCCTTCGTAATCGTAAGTGTCGTGAAGACGTTGCTGCGAGGGCCTGGACGAGAGAGACAGCGAAGAAAGATCCGGAGAAGGTGAACTTGTCATTATGTCCTAGCGTCGACGCACTTTTGTCCTGATATATGTTATAACCGCTCGTGAAGGAGTAAAAGAGAAAGTGGGCAGAAAAATGCAGACAAGAAGGACGTTTCTGCGGTAAAATTCAATCAAAATCCTTGGTGAGACGCTTTGTCCGCCCCAGGCTTACGGGCACGGGGGACAGCCACACCGGGTGCCACTTCAAGTGCTTCAAGTTCAAGTTGGGTACAACGATAGATACAGGACTACAGGGCTAGCTACAAGAATACAAGACTACAAGGCTACTAGTAGCTTCCAAAACATGGCAAACATGGTTGCCAGCCTTCCATTTGCGAAGTTTCATCGAATGGAGGCTGGGTTCTAGCGCGCTAGTAGTGATGGAGGACCCCCTTCTCCAAGACTTCCCACTCAGCAACTGACCCTGTGCAATCGACGAGCCATATCTCTGCTCCATCGAAACCTGACATGGGACGGGGGCAGTTCAAGACAACCTCCGTACTGCCTTGCATGATCCTGCCAGTCTCTAGCAGTTCTCGGGCAAACCAGTGTCTCTCCCCTCTGACACTTTCATCCATGTAAAACAACGACATGTGTGGAAATCGACGGCTTTGGGGTTCGATGCCCTTGACATCCTTGAGATGTGTCAGGATAACATGGTGCAAGCGCATCAATCCATCTGTTTTCGAAACGGTGATGGACGTTGAACCGAGGTAATTGTCCCCGACTCGAAATGACTCGAAATGTACGGGGACCATTGATGCAGTGTTGGGAAGTAATGAGCTGAGAGACATTGAGTGCGGAGGAACAGACGGGAAAGTCGCGAGTGTGATGTGTGGATATAGTTTCGGGAATGACCTGGGTGAATGAGTTCCAGGGCCATAGAATGACGGCCGGAAAGCCATCAGATTCTCCAATGCATGACGCTGCGGTGGAGGAGGTACAAGCCACAGCGCATATCCTGGAAAGAATGGAGTTAATACAGCCATTTTGTCGAACAAGGGTTGTCTCACCCATTTTGAGGATAAGTATTTGTGGTAGATGGTTCTTGTAGTATGCTGGAACACTGCACAGAGTAGAAGTAAGAATTAGAGTCGTTACCTCATCAACCTGTATAATCTTATCGCGCGCTCGCCCTCCAACTTGAAGTCATGAAAGTTTACCTATCTCAAAGAAACCCTCGGTGCCAATTAGTAACTTTGATTCGTTCTGCCTTCGAAAAGCACACCTGCAAATTGACTTCGAGGTCGACAATGAATGACCGGATGACTAGTACTGCAGTCGAGAGCGATGCGGGATCCGGCCACTGGCGGTGACTGGTATGAGGGGGCAGGGATCATGAACAGCGCCACGCATCACGTGATGGTCCTCAAGTTGTCCAACTCGAGCAGCTTGACTCTTGAGACCTTGTCTGCAACTCAAACGTTTGAACAACGAACCCTTCGGGCTTCCGGGCTTTTGTTCAAGGGCTATGTAAGTCACTGCATCTTGGGTCAGTGATAAGCTTGCTTGGCTTTACACTGGTACGAGCATCTTGCAGCCAGGGCGATCAAGCCTGCATATCTCATCGTGATAAGTCCTGTTTGATTTGATTCTGATAACGAGGATCCGGAGTATGTCCGAGTAGTCGTTATCCTGTCATTATGTGTCAGTTAAGATGTTGCTTTTGGCATGCTCAATTACTTTATCTTGCTATATGAAAGTTAGGTGTCGAGGCGTCGTACAGAGGAAACTCACCACTACAGGCGCACATCCACTGACAAAGTTCCATAGTCGCCGAGCTACTGAGCTTAGAGGTGCAGCTACTAAGTAGTAGGAGGTAAGCCCGACCAAAGTAAAAGTTGTAGACGCGCTCGGCGCTCGCTACGCGTTCTGTCACCGTGACCTTGCCGGGCGGCCACAAGCGGCTTAGAAAGTCGCAAAATCGAACATCCATGATAGCGATCGGTGCCACTCCTCCATGACTCCCAGGACGCCTCTCTCTCTCAACCATACCACTCACCCTTCGCACACCGCCGGATCCTTGCCTCTCCTGTATACATTAGACTGAAGCTCGAAGACACTTCCGCGCGCCATGCTTCTCGTTCTCATCTACATAGTAGCACTGGCGGTCTTCCCGCTCACCTTCTATCCCCCAGATGTCCTCCAAATCTCGATGCGACCACTCCTTGGACAATCCGCGGCCGAGGAATGGTGGCGCTTCTCTATAGACCCTGGGATCCCTCGAGGTCTACCTGGCAGACCTCGGTATAAATCGAGTACTGGTGCTGGTCGTGGATTGACTGGCGTGGATTTTGGTCATGAAGGCATGTCAAGCAAATATATATTTGCTTTTTAATCGCTCTTGGGTTTGTCTTGCTGACTTGCTATTTCTATCTTACAGAACCCTACAACATGAGCACGTCCCCCGTGCCACTCGTGGATGAGACAACTAGTAAGCTATGGGCTTGTTTCTGGATCTTGGAATATACTTACATCTTGTCATTGCTTTTTTTCAGTAGCTGCGCTTGCCGATGCAGTAGCCATGCACATGGGGTTCATCTTGCTTGCCTCACTCTTCATCCTTGCTGCCCAGATCAGATCCTTTTCAAGCAAAGAGGTCACGGTGCCTGCTGTTGACAGTCGTTCGTCGGGTTTGGAGTCTAAACAGGAGGAGCCAGTGGCATCACAATGCCCACATACCCGGACCGATCAAGACTCAGAGCGGCTTGTGCCCGTGGATGTTCACGCGCCGAACGATGTAGTTGTCCGTGAACAGATGCCTCCACTGGAGGAAACGCTTCCTGCAGGGTCTTCTGCGCTTGTCCTGAATAAGGAGGGATCTGAATTCAAGAATCTTCCCTCGAGAGCGCGCTTTTGGATTGATCAAGCTTCGAAGGCAGCAGCGTTGAACTGCAACGACGTGTCTGCTCCGTGCGACGAGGTGCTTGCTGTAGATACGGTCGACTGTCCTGGTCTAGATTTTGGTGTGGTCGAACTCGAGCATACGACATCTTCCCCCAGTGTTGATCAAGACCCACAAGTGCTGGACGGCGTGGTTGCTTCCAGACAGACGCCTTCGCCCAACAAACTACTCGGAGTTCGTTCTGCTATCAAGAAGGAGGAGGGTGCTGAACCTAGGTATGCACTGTCAAGGAGGCTATCGAACGATCAAGACCCACGGACGGTGGACGACGGGCCTAACTCTGACCAGACACCTCCACGTGACGAAGTGCTCGCTGTGGAAACAATCCAGCTGCCCAGAAGAACCGATCCGGACTCGGGGGGAGATGAAGTCGTGCGCTCATCGTCACTGGCACGGGCACGGGCACGGGCGCGATCCCAGGCTCCTCCGAGCGGACCACAAGCGCTGGGCGAACAGACCGTGACTCTCCTTGACCAGACTGTGATTCCCCGGGCCTGGCTTACTGTAAACGAAGTCAAGCCCCGTTCTTCTGATTCAGGCCCGGAACGGGAAGAGCCAGCTACGGTGTCAGTGACGCGATCTTCAATCAGTCAAGGTGCACGAGCGCCGGACCTTGATCGTACGCCGCGGCCTGCAATCAACGACAACGATAACGAAGTGATTCCGAGTCCTAAGGATAAAGCTTCGAGCTCAGACTTTGACGATCAGGACCGAGCTGGAGCTAAAGTTGACTGTTCATCTGAGTCGTCGGTGGTACGACTCGGATCTCCATCCATCCGTCAAGAACCACAAACTCAGCAAATGGATCATGTATCTGACCTCCAAGTCCCTGGCTTAGACTCAGACTTACAGTTACTGCAATCCGAGTCTTTCAACGCGAGTGATACCACACATAACAAGAGTGATTTTCTGGTACCTCTCCAGATGCACGCCAGCGTCAGGACGTGCTATCAGATTCTGTCCAACTCTTTTTCCGCTTCCACTATCCCATCATCTGACAACCGCACCACCGCTCGTTTCCACCTCTCGCATTCGAAATCATATCCTGTCCTCGCCGCCCCGAGGAAGTCCAAGAGGCATCGTCAGGTTCTCTCTCTGGGCTCTTTGGAGCAGGATGGGAATCGGACAAGGGATGTGGTCGAACTCGAAGGTGATAGTTACGATAACCCCATTCATGTTTGATCGTCAAGATCCTGTTTGGGATGACCTCTATGCTTATATGCCTATATGAAACCTCATTCCTTTCCTTTCTTCTTTTTGTTCTGTAACGACGACGATGTAGAGAGCTATCTCTCCACGTATACGCCCCTTATGTTCTCCCTTCATTTCACACCTTATGTTGCTGCTACTTCTCTTGGAATGACTATACACCTCGTTTTGTATCTCATCACACGTTGTCAATAAGTGTTCGATGTCCTATTCGCACGTCCAGAAAAAAGAAAGTTGTATACCGTGACGGGTACTGCCGGAAGAGTAGTAGTAGTAGTAATGCCGACTACGATCATTCACTAGTACTAGACTACTAGTGAATGATCTGGAAAGCCACTGTACAATGTAGCTAGCCATTCGTAATGCCACCACCACCACCACCACTGAGCGCTTAGCACCGACCTGCACTGATATTGACACCCATAGCCACAGGTTCCAAAGGTTTGAGCACCGTCTCCACGTTGAACGTCAGAGGGATGCTTCCGGAATGATCCCATGGTCCGCGCGTGATCGGGGAGGAGTAGGATGAGGAGAATGAGAATGGGGAGTGACGGGAGGAGGGAGAGAATGAGGTTGACCGGGAGATGGAGGGAGGAGGGAAAGAGGCGGATTCAGAGGAGGAGGAAGTGGTCGAGGAAGAAGAGGCGGAAGAGGTGGAGGAAGAGGCGGAGGTAGGCGATGGGGTTGGGTAGGCGGGTATCACCACAGACAACATGGGAATTACTTCCTCTATCTGCGGAGGTGAACGTCGTTGACGCGTTTGGGTAGGGGCGCGTGCGACGAAGGAGGGTTCGTGGAAGGTAGGTCGGGGGACGGAGGGGAGGGTGTGTTTGAGGAAATTTCGGGGTGGGGTGGGACCTGGGATCAGGCGAAGGGCTGTGGGTGGTGCTCGGCGAGTCATGGTTGTCTTCTTTCGGTTGGAAAGGAACAAAGAACGAAGTTATGAAAATGGGTCTTCGACTAGCGTAGACGAGAGAATGAACGACTGTAATTGCAAGTAATATTGATGGGTCAGTCTGAATTCAGGGATATGATATGGATGGTATGAAGAGAAGGAACGTACATTTCTGTCAAAGATAAGAACGAATGCAAAAGCAACCTGTGCTTTCAAAGTGGAAAGATCGATATGAGTATCTGATCTGGGTGGCTCGGTAGCTCAACGAACGTCGAAAAGGTCGCTGGATAGTGGGGGGTACTTGAAACTAGTTCTTCTTGGGGTGTATCCCAATTTCTAGCAGTCCACGAGCGGCCGATGCGCAGTCAGATACTTATGGTATACTTCCAAGAGGCTAGCCTGGGTTCGAAAATCGAAAATCGAAAAATTGTGCGCATCTCGTCGTCGTCATGGTGTGGTCGCTTGGAGGTTTCCATTCAGGTAAGCACGATGAGCTCGACAGGAGCTATGCTAACAGCTTCTCGTGCGCGACTGCATGATAATAAGTAAAACTTGTAAGACAAAATCCGTGCGTTGAATATACATGGAATGGAGGATATATGTATGGGGAGAGAGGTTTAAGTACAAGCTTGAAGCTCGAAGCGAGGGAAGAGTGATGAGATGTGATTATAGATTTAGACTACTACCCATCAACCACATTCTTTTTGCCTCTCGTATGGAAGTATGTCCGTACAGACCAAATCATGCTCGAGAAATAGAGAGAGAGACGGACGGTCCACTGTTCAAGCAGACGCGTCGTCTTTGAGCGGACGGTAGTGCTTCATAAGCTGGAACTTGAACGCTGATGGGGATGATAAGAAGAACAGCAATGATGGGAAAAAGTGAAAGGAAAAGTCAGTTGATGCACAGGTGTCAGTGGGTTTTGAGAGGCGTGACTAGGAAGCTTACCTTCTGGGTTGTTCCAAATGGCGGCGGCATCTGGATTAAGCGGCGATGCATTATTCGGTTCTAAACGTGCTCACACGTAAGTTAAAGGTAGCGTGGTATGGTGTAGTAGATCAACGTACCCCCTAGCAGGGATTGCAAGGATATAAGGATTGTCTGGACGCTATAAACAGCCGACCATTTGTCCTGGATGAACGGAGAGTCAAAGAGTCAATTTCAGCGCTCCGAGGGGTCGGAATGAAAAGTACCTGAAGAATATCTAAACAGATCGCCCCGCCGGTGATGTCGACGTTTGGATGGTAGCAAGGGGTTTCAAATTTGAGAGTAGGTGCAACATAAGGATAATTCGAGGGGAAGGATATTGAGATCCTGAACGTGAGGCCAGCGTAAACCTGTAGAACAATAACCAAATTCATTAGGGCACTAGCACAGAGGTGTGTACATGATCCGTACCGTCTCGGCGGGGCCTTCAATCGTACCAATCCATTCGAAAAGATTGCCATCGTTCTTTGGAAAAGCAGACTGCGAAAGACGTGTCAATGAATGTCGAGCCACACATGCCACTGCTGGACTCACTATTCCCGGGGAAGAAGACATCTTCGTGTGGCCGCTGGCTGTGAGATAAAGATATTTTATAAGAATACGGACGAATGCACACCATCAATTGCATAAGTTCAGTACTGAGGCTATAGATGTGGCGTGGTTAGGTATATTTCGACGAGGTTAAACAGAGCGGGGTACCGTTTCGCGACACTGCCTGCCACCTGCTGGGTCGAGCCAGAAACGTTTGATTTTTGGGAAGCAGCGCGAGGGGGTGCAAGTGCAGTTGTAAGTTGCTCCATTTCTGTCGCGATAAAGAGGTCTGTGTAAGATTATAGAAGGAAGAAGAGTAAAAAGGGAGAACAAGAAAGTGAAGAAGAAGACAAAATTCGAATTTCAACGTTTAGTTTGCGCGTTTGTCACATGATCCGTGCCAAATCACCGTGAACGGCTGTAAATTCAGCGGAAATCCGAGTAAATTACCCCACAATTGGCTGTAAATTCCAAGTAAATTCAGCTGTTTTACCACACGATATACGACGCGTCTTGTCACCATACAATATACCTGTTGTAGGCCGAATTTCAACGAGGTACTCACCGGTGCGCAGTTGAAACGCTGGGTGAGGCCGGAGCCGTGAGAAAGTTGCCAGTGCCTGATCCGGGGTGCTTACGCCGACAAAACAGTCACCGCCCGGCTCTCCTATAAACAATTCTAACCGTGCTCGTCGTCCGACACGATGGCCAGCAGCTTCTCTCCATCCCCGGCTGAACTAGCCCTCGTAACCACCATATTTGCCCAAGCTGACCCTCAGAAACTAGGCGTCATCACCGGAGACGTCGCTGTCCGCATATTTGGCGGTGCCAAATTATCTCCAACTGTTCTCGGTGAGATATGGAGTATCGCAGACGAAGACAACAAAGGATGGCTTCCCAAGAAGGGTGTCGCAGTCGCTGTTCGACTTATGGGATGGGCGCAGAAAGGCGAGAAGGTGACACCAGCTCTCGTCAACAAACGTGAGTGATCACAGCGAGGGCGTTGTCGGGAATGATGATGTGGTTCTTATCGAGTCGTGTTTGCAACAGCTGGACCTCTCCCCGTTATTGAGGGTGTAACTCCCGTTGTTCAGCATAATACCGGCATGTCTATGCCCATGTCACCGCCTCCCAGCCTTCCACCGCTTACACCTCAGGATAAGGCCAAATTCTTACGCATATTCCAGAATAGTGGTCCTGAGAACGGTCTTTTGAGCGGTGCGTTAAATCAGTGCTCTTCAATTGATTCGTACTTATTTTCGTGTTTGGTAGGCGACAAGGCTCGAGATATCTTTGTAAAGTCAAAGCTTTCAGTCGATAAACTTTTGCAAATATGGTCAGACCTTCCAGTCTCTTCGTTCGCCTCACTTTCTTGACTGTTTCTCTTCAGGAATCTCGCTGATACCCATGATCGCGGGGCCCTGGATTCCACCGACTTCACCATCGGAATGTATCTAATTCAAGGGTTAATGACTGGCCAACTCTCTTTTATTCCTTCTTCACTCCCACCCAGTCTTTACCAACAAGCAGGAGGAAACACTCCAGGTCATGTCACCTCCCATGCAACTGGCGCTAGCGGCTCATTCAGCCCCGTCAACAATGCCTTCCCACAAGCCCAATCCCGACAGAAGCTTCAGCCTCAGTCAACGGGACAGAGCCAACTGCTTCAAGCAGATAATTCATCATTCCTTCATGGTCCTCCTCATCTTCCCAACAGACCCAAATCCATGGCTTTCGGGGCCTCAGCATTTAGCGCCCCAGCCCAACCACCATGGGATGTCACCCCTGCAGAGAAGGCATCGGCCGACGCGTTTT
This sequence comes from Sarcomyxa edulis, assembly GCA_009761415.1. Taxonomy (NCBI): domain Eukaryota; kingdom Fungi; phylum Basidiomycota; class Agaricomycetes; order Agaricales; family Mycenaceae; genus Sarcomyxa; species Sarcomyxa edulis. Next base: position 1,030,165 of record QUOL01000010.1, read on the forward strand.
TCGACAAACTGGATACCCAAAAGCGAGGTTACATCGAAGGCGACGTGGCTGTTCCTTTCATGCTGGAATCCAAGCTGCCGGGAGAGGATCTGGCTCAGGTTTGGTATGTTATCATTCTAGTCCTGTCTCATGCGCCATGATTGATCATCTGTATCTTTAGGGACCTCTCTGATATCAATGGCAATGGTCTTCTCACCCGAGACGGGTTTGCAGTGGCTATGCATCTCATTCAGAGGAAATTGGCTGGCTTTGATATTCCCGCCACTCTCCCTCCAACACTAGTCCCACCGTCCATGCGAAACAATGCCAATGTCAACGGAAATATCGCATCGCCATTTGCTCCTGCTGTAGCTCCTGCTCCCCCACTTCAAGAACCGCAGAAGGATCTGTTCTCGTGGGATGATACTCCTCCCCAGTCTGCTACGCTTCCACAGCCGACGGGCAGTACTTTGCAGTCGCAACAAACAGGCTATCAGCCTAATACATTCAGTTCACCGGCCCCATCTCACTCTCAGCTTCAACAGTCCGCGAGTCACGATCCCTTTGGTTCCTCTTCTGCATTTGGCAATGTACCCAGTATGTTTTCCATCATCGTAAAACCTGCCAATATCCATGTTGACTTGTTTGTCTTATTCGACTCTTTTCAGCGTCAAATAAAGACCTCTTAAGTGACGACGACGATGTCGGGACCACATCACCTCCCTTACACGATCGGTCTGCGGAAATTGGCAACGTACAAATCCAGCTCAACTCGACCAATCGTTCCTTGGACACTACCAAGTCGGAACGTGCGAATGTAGAGCAAGCCCTCGCGAACCAAGCAGCACAGCTGTCAGCTTTACAAACACAACTCTCCTCTGCCAAAGCTGCGTATGAGACCGAGACGAAGCTGTTATCTACTCTTCATGAACGGCATTCTGGCCAGACGGCTGAGATCCAGAAGGCGAGGGAGGAACTCATTCGAGCGGAAAGTGATTTGAGCGCTATGAGGGTGGAGAAAGCGGAGGTGGAGGGTTCGTTCTTGCGAGACAAGGAGGAGGCTAGGGAGCTTCATCGTAAGATGGTCGAGGCTGGACAGCAGGCTGAGATTATCAAATTGGAGGTGGAAAGATTGAAGAAGGAGGCTAAGCAGCAAAAGGGACTTTTGGCCATCGCGAGGAAACAGTTGAGCACGAAGGAGGCTGAAAGGGTCAAGGCGGAGAAGGAATTCCAAGAAGTCAAGACTGAGGTGGATACTGTGAGCCAAGAAAGGGAAGAGGCTGAGGCTGAGTTAGCCAAGGCAGAAGCAACTGCCCTACCCAGTAGCCCTGATCGCGGGATGTCCCCTGACTCTATAGCATTCGCTGCGTCTACTGCATTGCCAGTCTCACCGGATCCTTCCAGTCCATCCAGGACCTCAAGCATATTGGGAAAGAGCAACAACCCTTTCGAAAGATTGGTCAAGTCCCCTTCAATTCCTCGTTCTCAGTCACCTTTCCTCCCTTTCTCAGATGCCTCGTCGATCCTTACGCCACCTGTTCCTGTTACCAATGGTGTTACCACTCCTGTTCTAACTACGGAGCCCGCTGAAGCAACATCGGATGACCCCTTCGGTTTTGCCCAGGCGTTCGAGGCTGAAGCACCAGCAGTTCCGGCTGAGGAGACTTCACTGACTGAGACCGGGTCGGCAACACCCAAAGCCGCATCCACTGACGCATCCCCTGCTATCGACACGTCTTCGCCTACCTCTGTAACTACAGTTGCCGATAGTGATTACAGCACACCTCTCACCACAGCGGGCATTTCTCCCGACCCCGCCTTCGTACCTCAGAATACGGTTACAGACGCGTCAGAGCATATCCCCGCAGTGGACGCCACTGATCCACCATTGTCTCCTGACTCCCCCACAGTCCCAGGCCATTTCCCAGAACAACAGACGGACCTGACATCCCAGCTGAAGGAGCTTGACGTGGAAGATTCTGACAGTGACAGCGATGATGAAGTTCCCCTCGCCGAACTCGCTAACAAAGGGAAAGCTGCTGAGATATCTGCCCCAACGACCAATGGCAATGGAATTACTGTCGCCCCTGCTAACGATGCATCTTTTGATGATGTCTTTGGAATGTCGTCTGCAACGCCTGGACCTACCACATCTAACGCACCCGAGGAAAACAAAGATGCGTTTGGAGCACCCGTCGCGCATGAGGCTAGTCCGTTTTCTCCTACGGCCAACGGATTCGATTTGTCCAAACCTGAGACTGTTGCACCTGCTGCTGTTGCATCGACGGTGTCCGGTGTAAACGCGTTCGACGAAGCAATGGGGAAGATTCCAAGCAGCCCTCCTGCTGCTGCTCCAAACTTCGCATTTGATTCCGCATTTGACGACAATTTCGATTTTGCTTCAGCTACAGGATCATCATTCCCACCAGCCCCTACGGCTGCTACCAATGGTAATGCTGGATCTGTGCCAAAAGTCAACAACACCGAGGGGTTTGATAGTATCTTCAACGTCCCTCCAAGTAATGGCAGTGGCACCGCGCCTGCTCCCAGAGCAACTTCCTTCGATGACGTCTTCGGCACTGCTGCCCCTCCTGCTACTATACCCGCTGCCACGCAATCGACGTCTAGCAGCCCACATAAACCCAATCCTGCGGTTTCATTCGATGAAGCATTCTCAGGATTTGAGGCCTCACCTTCGTTAAATCTCGACAACTCATTTTCATCTAAAGCATCAGCTGCGCGTCAGACTGCTGCTGCTACGTCTCCAGTTCAGAAAACTTTTCCTCCGACATCAGGACCCAATTCTAGTCAACCTCCTTCCCCACGTGGATATGCTCCGCCAGTCTCGCCACCTCCCCGTCAAAAATCTCCAGTTCCTCGCGTCTCCTCTCCAAAACAGCGGCCTTCCACAGCCTCTTCTTCTAAGGATGGACATGAGAAGGCAAAGGAGCCTCCAGTGCGCCATTCCAAACTTAGTGTGAGTCTTTCTGTCTATTGTTATTCTGCAGCTCAACCTCACCACAACAGCAGATCCGTCTACCATTCGGCAGGAAAAAGAAGCATGACGCACCCCCACCTCCGCCCCCAGCGTCAGAACACCTGACTCCTCCACGGGAAGTACCATCAAGAGAAGCGACTCCCGCTGTCAGTGACGACGTTGAACCCGTCAAGCAGCTTGCAGCCATGGGATTCAGCCGCACTGAAGCAGTCGCTGCTTTGGAAAAGTCTGGCTACGACGTGCAAAAGGCGCTCAACAGTTTACTCGAAACACAACAATAAGGATCTCCCTTTCGTATACATTTCTTCGGACGACTCCAACGAGTCTAGTGGATTCATATGCATATGTAATTTCTCCCCCTTATCGGACCGTACTTCTTACCTTTAGCTATAGCTCTCCTTTCAATTTCTTTCTTACTCTACCCATCTAATGAAATACCTAACGTTACTGTTTACCACCTCTTGTCTGAATTTCTACAGCCGAACAGCCATTGTGTGTGCAGATGAAAAGAGATAAATATTGCTGTAACAGCGTATATGCATGCAAATGGCCTTGAGCCCTGTAGCTAAAAACCGACTAACTGACTAACTAAAAGTAACTAACTATATATGTGTGTGCGTATAATGCAGGCCTTGAGCCCGATGGGAGATATCCTAGTGTGATACAGTGGTGCGAGTCATATAGGATGGATTCCTAAAAAAACGGAAGGAGAAAAAGGTGTTGTCTCGAGTAAGAGGACCTTTGTGAAATGCAAGTGCAAGCGATGATTGGACGGATAGATCAGACACGACGAGGAAGGGATAGATATACGCATGGGCCAATGTTGGTGAGGCCTCGTCCACAAAAGAAAAAGAGAAGGCGATGATAGAAACAAGAGTCAGCCGGGTTTTGTCGAATGCTACGATTGGATGTATATGATTGTATGGATGATGATGATGATGACGGCGAGACGTGATTGATTGATGTCTGTTGGGATGCAGAGAGACAAGGAAAGAGGGAAGAAAGAAAATCGTCCGAGAAATTGAGCGAGGTTAGGATGAGCGAAAGCGAGGATAAACAAAAACACGATAGAAGAAAAAGAGAGAAAGAACCAAGAACATCTGGATTATTAACGTTTCGCGAGTCTGCGATTAGGCAGTTTTCGAATCTGTCGTCCGCCGGCGGTAGGTGGTGCAGCGGGTGGTGCCCCGATAGTGAACAACGACCCTCCGGGAGAAGGCGCAGCTGCAGGAGCAGGAGCACCAAAAGCAGAGGACGCTGCGCCTGGGCCGAAACCGAACCCTCCGCCGCCAGAAGGTGGAGGTGGGGGTTGTTGGGCAATGGTGGGACTACCAGAGGCAGGAGAAGCAGGTTGACTGGACCCGAAAGCGAACGATGTCGCTGGGGCCGTATTGGGAGGAGCAAACGCGAAAGGTGAAGGTTGATTGAACGTGGACGGGCTGCTTGGTGTAGAGCTTGCGTGTTGTTGTTGGCCGAAAGGGTTACTGTTACCACCAGTACTATTTGAGGGCGTCCCAAATGCAAAGGGCGAAGACGTAGGCGTCGACGACGGCTGGAAGAACGAACCACTCGTTGCTGGTCGAGGTGTCTCTCCCACCGGTTTACTGGCCTGTCCGAAGCTGAAGGCAGAGCCAGATGTCGACTGGGTCTGGCCGAAGCCACTAACATTACTACCAAATCCCATAGCCGTCGCTGGTTTGATCTCCTCCTTTTTTGGCTCTTCCTTGGTGCCAAACGAATTTGTCGCTCCAAACGCGAACGGAGAAGAGGAAGAAGAAGCACCATTGATCGCACCGAATGCTGGTCCAGACGAAGGGAACCCGAACGACCTCGTCTCCTCCTGTTTGCCGTTAGTATCCCTTGTTGGACTTTCTTCCATACGGAATTCTTGTTCGCTCCTTGGGGGTGTCACGGTCCGTGCAGGTGCGGCCATGGGTGCACCGAATGCAAATGATTTAGAGGAATCTGCACTGGGAGCTCCAAATGAGAAGGATGCAGGTGCAGGTGCAGGTGCAGCCGGGGGAGCAAACTGGAACATAGAAGACGTTGTCTTATCCGCTGCTGCAGGTGGCGGCGTATTGGGAGGCGCTCCAAACGAGAAGGGGTTGCTACTTGGCCCTGCTCCCGTAGTCGTTAGGGTTTTGGCGTCATCCTTAGGCGGGCCGAACGAAAAGGCGCCGCCACTCGACCCGAAGAGCGATTTCGGTGTATCGGAAGGAGGAGGGACTGACGGCGTAGTTGCTACTGCTGCCGGTAGCGGCGCACCAAAGTAGGAACCTGACGCGCCGGGTGTAGTGCTCGTACTAGGTTGGCTAAACGCAGAGAATGTCACAGCAGGCTTTGACGCCTCCGATGATTCTGTAGCTGTGGGCTTCGCGAACGAAAAGCTCGGAGCCAGCGCAGAGACCTCGACGGGTTTGGGAGGAGGCGCTGTATCGGTGCCGGTACCAAAAAGAGGAGGCTGCTTCGTCGCGATCGCAGATCCAAATATTGATAAAGAGGGACCAGTACCGAACGACGCACCACCACCGCCACCACCACCACCACCACCACCATTACCGAAAAGTGAAGTTCCGTTGGGTTTCTCCGCAGGTCCAGTGCTCGTTCCTGCCCCTGTGCTAAACGCACTAAAAAGTCCACCGTTGCTTTTACTATCCGTTTGTTTGGCTTCTTTCTTCTCGCCCTCCCAAAAGGGATTCTCAGCATCCTTCAAGGGAACAGGAGGAGTGGGAGTGGTGGAAGAAAATATGAGGGGAGCGGGAGGTGGAGGGAGGGTTGGCTTGTGGTTGGCGAAGAAGTTTGGAATGCCGGAGGTGCTAGTGGGGGCGGGGGCGGGGGCGGGAACAGGAGAAGCTGGAGCAGGTACTGGTGCTTGCGCGAACACGGATTTAGGGGGTTCAGTATTGGTAGGAGGGGTAGTAGTAGGAGGTGTACCAAAGAAGGAGGAAGACGAAGAGGTGGTGTTGGTGGTGGCTTGACCGAATGAGAAACCAAAGGCCGGCGCGGTTTTGGCTGGCTCTTGAGGTGGTACTACAGGAACGGGAGCTGGCGTTGGTGCGCTAGCAGAAGTACTCGGTTGACTGAATGAGAATGGTAATGAGACGAGAGGCGGTTCCTTGGCGTCAGGATCGTATTGGATGGGCGGGGCAGCCGTCTGGTGTTATTAATCAAGAGTCAAAAGGTCAGAAAAGAGTCAAAAGGTCAGCTATGAAGATAGACGAGACAAGAGCAGTCACGAACCTCTTTTGCGAACGTGAATCCAGCAGGAATATTGAACACCGGTAGTTTCTTAGACGCTTCTTCCAACATCTTGAACTCCTTCTCCCTCTGTTCTTCCGCGTCATCGCCTCCCTCTTCCTCCATTGCAGTCCTTTCTTTGTTCTCATTGTTATTCACCACAGTGTCAAGGTCAACGGCGCCATCCATTTCCATCGAATCATCATCGAATGCCGCGGAGTAAGTGTTGGTCCTATTCTTACTCACGGGCGCTGCAGGCCTAACGATGTGATTCCTCGAGGTCTTGGTACGGCCCACACGGAGAGAGGAGGACGGAGCCTGATTTCTCTGCGTAGTAAACCAATCTGGTTCAGTCGTCTTAGGAGGAGTGGGAGGCGGCAGAACAGGTTGTGGTTCCTCCTGTCCCGTCTCTTCGACCATAGCAGCGTCAGTAGTCGTACTCGACGATCCTGCAGCTTGACCATTTTGTCCCTGTTCTTCTTCTTCCTCGACCTCTTCCCTCCTCCTTGCTAGCAACTTCTTCATCCCACCTTGTCCTGCATACGGCTTGGTGTCGTTCACTTTTTTCTTGCCTTTCCCTTCCTTTTGACTCTTATCCTTCTCCTCCTCCTCGTGCATGAGAATTAAAGGTTGAGTTCGGCGGGATCGAAACATCTGTGGGTGCGTGGAGGTGGAGTTAAGGGTTGTAGTGACACGAAGTCGGGTGGGGACGAGGGGCGTTCTGTAGATGTCAAGCTCATGAAGGACTTTTTCAGCTACACGTGGGACGACTGGACGGACTAAGTGGAGGATGAATTTTATAGCTTCGCACTGGTAAAGAGACATATGGCTTACCTGTATTAGTAGGAGCGTCACTGAATAGAAGAGAGTTGGAACTGTGTTGTCGGACAGGTGACCGTGTCTATGATGCATGAAAGAAAAAAGAAGGAAGAGGTGTCAGTCAAATGATAGGGAATGTTTTTGCGCGACAACATACGCTTCGTCTGGACTCTACGAGGGAACCGAGGGTGACTATGGGCTGAGGAGGGAGCTGAGGGAGTTCTTGGGGTTGGGATGGGCCACGCACGAATACGGGATTAGATTGGAGAGTAGTGAGAGGCGGCGGCGGCTCAGACATCTCACGCGGCGTGGGGAAAGGCTGAGGTGTCATTGAAGTGCGCATACGGAAGGAGGGGTGTGCAAACGTTGATGCAGGAGGGGTGTCGCGGGAGACGGACATGGAGGTTCGATAGGTCAGATCCTCTCGGAAGGAGCGCATCCTGACGTCCTTGGTTTGTCCTTGATGCGCTGGCGGGTCAACTAACATCGAGGAGGACCCTGTACGAAGTTGACTGAAAGATCGAGTTTGAGCGCGAGGAGGAGGAGGCTCGGCGACTAGAGGGGAGATGGTGCGTCGAGAGATATTATTAAGTGACCGTTGTTGATAGGGTATTGTTGTAGGTGGTATCGAAACAGAGGCAGCACGGACAACAGGGGGAGCTTGAACCTGAGGCTGGACTGGAGGTTGATATTGAGGTTGATATTGAGGTTGAAAGACATTGCCTGGTGGATCGAGGTAGCCATTCGAATTGCTGGATTGAATCTGACGATCCGGACTATGCACTCTGATCCTTTTGGCATTATCTCGGTCCCCCAGAGGTTGTTTAGCAGCTCCATTCACAGCCCGGCGTCGTTTTCCTTTAGCATCGCTGTCGCCAAAGTCGGTTTCGGGTTCGTCTGCTGCTCCAAACCAGGCCAGAGGAGCGGTTACAATGTCCTTGAGGGCCCCCATGAGGGACTTTGAACGAACAATGGGAGCTCTACGCTGCTGAGAATTGCGGTTTTGACGCCGAACATTATGAGATGTTGAGCTAGACATGGGCGTCGAGTTTGACATCGGGATCAACGACGAGCTCAGACTCTGAGGCGTGCCCACCGACGGCGAGTGAGGGTCGAAAACAAAAAGGAATGAGTCACAAGTCACATTGTCTCAGTCACACTTCTCTTTCTTCCTCCTTCCTCCTCCTTCTTTCCATGGATTCTGGCGATCCAACGGTTAAATATCAACAAAAGCTCGCGTTTGAGCTTCTCAAAGTATCGCCACGCCTTGCAGCACTTCATGCAACACGTGGTCGATTGCACAGTACCACACACTGTCTTAAATGCGGGTCTTACTTGTTCAATGGGGACGGTCATATCAGGGTGACTCGTTTGAACAAGACGAAACGAAAAGCGCGCAGTAGCGAGGATCCGATTGCTCCCAGATACCTGCATAGAAGCTGCAGAATATGTGGTTGGACGCATGACACGCCCATTGACAAGCGAGATACACCCTTGTCCTTGGGCTCAGCCGTACCGGCCGCTGCGAATATTCCAGCGGTCCCAATCGTGGTCCCAGAACGTGCAACCGCTATTCCTTCACTCCCAGAAAAATCAACGTCTATTCCTCCGCCGCAATCAAGTGTACCATCGAAAACACGGTCGAAGAAGAAGAAATCAGGTCTCCAAGACCTGCTGTTGCGAAATCGGGAAATTGAGAAGGCGAGATCGGGACAACAGCAAGGGCAGGGAGGACTTGGGCTTGCAGCGTTTCTGAACGGCTTGTGAGACGTGACCTGCTGCGTCCTTCACATTGCCATATCTCAGTTCTGAGCGGCGTAATTTGGGGTCCGAAGGTTCGAAGCCCTGGAATCCGATATGGTCACGACTCATCATCGCATACCATGTGCGAGCTTAGCAAAGCTTAGCTCTTTCATCAGAGCACGGAGAAACTAGGTCAGTTTTTTTCCCGTCTACGACTACATATAATCAATATAACTCATATATTCCCATCGTTTTCGACAGTCGAATATTCACTCCTGGAAATTGATGTCGACAACAGATCCAGTACGCCAATCGAGGCAACTTGTCGCGGAATGGCATGACACTGTCTTTCTCCCTCGGTTTCAGCTTGTTTGCTTTAACATACGGGGGAAAGAATTTTATTGCTGTCAGTTTGCTACCTTATGCACCAGTGTTTCTGATTCAGATGCAGGACGTAGACTCGGGGAAGACGTTGGATTATCATACATTGGTCGTACATATCATCTATCTCAGGTATGAGAGACCCATCGCAGGGAGGAAGCATCTGTCATAGCTCCCCACACTCCTCGCCCGTGATTTTATCGATTTTGGTGACTACACAAAAGTAACGGCTGTTCTTGATGTCGTCCCAGATCGGCTCCCCATTCTCGTCGACAGGCGTCGAGCTTCCGTTTTCCAAAGAACTTCGCATCACATCCAGATAGTGTGTCTTGAAAGAGGCAGCCTCCGTTGCAAGTTGAGCGTCGTGCTGTGCCTTGTCGTACGGTGTCTGCGGGACGTATATGTAGGGCTCCGGATTGACGCCCCACCTGTTATTGCATTGTCAGACGAGACGATAGCCATCCATATGGAACGATTCAGACTCACTCGGCTTCCAGTTGCAAACCAAGATCGTCACGGGAAATTCCTGCTTTCTGCGCTGCAGGCCATAGATGATCCCAAAAGGTTTTGAGCGGCTGCCTCGCAATTGCAAGCTTTGCATCTTCCGTGGTAGGCCATCCGAAATCAGTCATCCGCTTTTGGACTATCTAATGACCAAGAGTTAGCATTAGGGAGGATAGAAACATAAGGACCCGAACTGACCAGGAGTAACATCTCCATTAAGGGGTTAAATGTAACGCTGTAGTCCCATTTACCGCGACCATATAACTTGTAGCCCAATGTTGATTCTTGGAATTTGAGCTGCGCTGCTTGGGCCTTTTCGGGTATATGGGAGGAGCCTGCGATGGGCTCAAGAGGAACCGAGGACGAGGTCTGCCCAGCACCAAGATTGTTGTCTTTCATGATCTTCTTCAGGCGCTGCTCGCTGAGGGTCCAGGTGGGGTTTTCCGCCTTCAATGTGGCGAGGACTTTTGTACATCCAAGAGTTGGAGAATCTTTTCGGAGTACACGCAAGGCAGATGTGACCATTTCTGTCGTTGGGTTGGTGGGTTCCATGATAGGAGAAGAACTCGTACGATCCAAGGAGTTGAAGTCATATATTCTGGATCTTTTGGCTGCCAGAAACCGTGCGAATAATTCCAACGCGAAACCAAAAGTTGGTCGGCGTGAAATCCATCCAACATCGGTCCAAATGGTCGATATTTAGCCATGGAATAATGGTATGAATCAGGATAACTCATACTGATGGGTCAACCGGGTCAAAGACGTGAAATGGCAGTGCGCCACCGACTGCACCGCTGAATGACTCAACGTGACTGTTACGTTACGTCGGTCACGTACAATAACCGCTGATGATGCCAGAACGTTCCCCTCTCATTTCTTCCGAACACCCACTCATCCATCCCCACAAACCCCCTTGATTTATATCCCATATATCCAACATGAGCGACGACTGGGACTCCAAGACTGTTATCGGCTTCAAAGCCAAGACCGCAAAGGTCACCAGAAACACCTCTGACTTGAATGGTGCGTTACGCGGCCTTTTGTGAACATCATCTTATGAGGCTGACAACCTTCGTTTCTCAATATAGCTGTGAGTGCAATGTATGGATGCGCAAGAATTGGGCTGAATGGAATCAATTAGGCTCGAAGGGCAGGTGCTGTCGTGGCTACTGACAAGAAAATTAGTGGTGGTGGAAACAAAGCTCATCAGGGTGCGTACACCTCCAAGTTATGCTAGAGTCTCTGCTAATGGGTTTCCACACTTGTAGGCACCGACCACCAACGTATAGCCAAACTTGACCGTGAAAACGAAGTTGCCCCTCCTGCGAAGATTGCTCCCTCTGTTGGTCGAGTGCGTATTGCCGATACTACACCCACCTCCAGGACTCACACCCTCCGTCTCTCAGGCTATCCAAGCAGCGCGCATGGAACTGAAACTCTCCCAGAAAGACGTTGCACAGAAAGTCAACGAGAAGCCATCTATTATTCAAGACTACGAATCTAGCAAAGCTATTCCAAACCCCCAGATCCTCGGAAAGCTAGAACGGCTACTTGGCGTCAAACTTCGGGGTATGTCGGCAGTCTTACTGTTCAAGCTCTACATTCCCCAATGACTGTCTTCGTGTGTTTAGGAGCAGACATTGGGAAGAAACTGGAGGGGCCGAAAAAGACATGAACAATGAATTTCTCTCCCCCTCCACCCCTGACGTGGCTAGTTCCTTTTATACGCTTTCACTCTCACCTCACTTGCATCGTCCTATCCACCCCTTTGTAGTTGTTCTATAGATTCAATGTTAGAGTCCTTCCCGTCAATCGATATTGCTTTCTTTCACGCTTTCATGCTTCATAGTCGTCTGTTACCTGCGAAGTTTCCCGACCACACGAGCGACACAGACCTCCGGCATGAGAGTAGAAATGTACATGTACGTTTATAATAGGGATATATCGTGAGTAACATCGCGAAAGCAGGAAGAAACAGAGCAGAATGGTACATATGTACGACTAGAAAACCACAGCCCAGCAGTCAAGCAAAATGAGGCGCATAAGCACCATATGCATGATGATCAGAGATGATTATGCCTGTTCACCGTCCGGTGCACCCTGTTATTCTCGATATAAGACACTGGAAAACGCAAGAAGGAAAGGAAAAGACTTGCATATGTGATGTAATCAGGACTTTCGCATGCTTTGTATTCTTTCATTAGTTCCTCGCATGTTGCTCTGAAGGAAAGTCAGCATTATAGCACGAAAGAAGATAGAAGAACGCATACCGTGCATCATCAAACTCCTCCAGCCCATTTTCAAACATTTTCTCTTTCTTGTACTGTTCCATGAAAGCATTTCGTTTACGCAGTCGATCGAATTGATCTAGCATGCGTTTGAATAGCTAGGAATACGTAGATGTGTTCATTGCCTGTTTCGTGGCGAGGTAAGGATACAGTAACTCACCGAAGCAATACTGGTGTGGTTAGCCAGCATGAGTCCACTGACTCTGTGATTGGTGGCGAGATATGGGGATTTGCGGGTTAGGGCGACTTGTATCGAAGCAGGGCCCCATGGAATGAAGTTGGCGAGTTGCCGTTCGCGAATTCGGAGAAGAGATTGATGGACCTGTTCGAAGTGCTCGGTGGTAAGCAAAGAAGAGTATATACATGATAATAAATAGTCACTTACATCGGTAGGATCGACGTCTCCTTGGATGATGTTAAGGATGGAAATGTAACACGCCGTTTTACTAGGTGAAGTCAATACCATTCGGTTTTTGGGCTGGAGAAGACGACGCATGACGTCCAAGACAGTCGTTCGTCGGATGGTTTTGGCCTAACGACAGAAGAATGGGTTCAGTAGGACGATGGCCTGAATATTGGGAATAATATTTGCCTTATCTATAGTGTCACTCGTGAAAGGCGTGTAAGAGGTCATGAGGAAATGACATCGCGGTGTGGGTATAAGTGAAGCGATGATTCCGACAAGATCGTTGTTCATGTATCCCGGGTATCGGAGGGTCTGCGTACTGGCCGCCATAACGGTCGACATCTATTCCGAGGCAGAATCAGGAGAAAGTCAACGTATGCAGTACTCGAATTCGACTCACCAATTGATTTGTTTGATCGAAACTTGGGGTCTGCAGATGCAATCTATCTGCCGATATCCGTGCGAGAGCACCATTGTCTAATACTATCACAGAATCGGCATGATTCACCAGGCGTTTCAGAGTTAGCATGGAGTTGTATGGCTGGACGACCACGTCGCCTTCTTGAGCGTTGGGGAAGACACTATACGTCTGAATGAGCTTTTTCGGGAATTTGTCGTTCAGGCGTTCAAGGAGGAAGGAACCGAGACCAGAGCCAGTACCGCCTGCTATTGAGTGCATAGCCATGAATCCCTGGGCTCAGAGTTTGAGTATTCAATGCGTTCCAAAGGGAAACGCACGATACCTCCAGAGAGTCACTCCCCTCTGCTTCTCGGTCGATCATCTCCATAACTTCTTCGTATATTCGTTCTCCGGCTGAATATCCTTGAGCCCAGTTGTTCCCAGCTCCGCCTCCATCCTTAGATACGAAGATGTTTTCTGGATTGTATAGATTTGCATACGGAGATGTCAGGATGTTGTTGATTACCTGTCCTTTCGTCCTTTTGAATTAGCAGTTTGTCCGAGATAGTCAAGCACGCACCCTTGGTTCCAAATCAACCAAAATGGCCCGGGGAATATAATGTTCGTCATCTGCTTGATAAAAGAACACGTCCTTGCGATCTCCGCCTTCAGTCGCCCATTCTTCGAGGATGCCTTCTTTGTTGATGCCATGTTCTGCGCAAAGACGCTGCCAATATACGGAGCCCACTGGAAGTAAATTCAAATTAATTTCTGCAGATACAAAACGGTTCTGGCGTACTTTGATTCCCGCATTGCCCCAGCTGAAGTGTTACAATTTCTCGAGGCATGGCAGTTGATTTGTAGGCGCGTCGGGAGTCACATGCGTCACGTCGTGTTTGAAGCAAGCGTGACTGACAGTGATCGGCGGGTTTTTCCTGATCTAGATTCTAGACAGCTCCCTTCAAGCCAACTTCACGAAAGCAACGAGATATATATATGATACGTATACTCGATATATATATATAAGTAGCTATAAGTATAGGTAATACCAGTATAACTGAATGTTCCAAGACAATTGGTATATAATGCAAAACACGGTACACGACACAGAAGAAAGCATAGAAAACAGAATCAGAACGGAAGTGGAAAACAAAACAGACACTAGCAGCGACGACGATATCAGAGCACACAGAGAGTAACTATTGATAATAAGCAAATGGAAACGGAGGAGAAATATAAAACAATATAGTACAGAATGCTCGGTCGGCCTTTTCCTTTCTTTAAAGGTGAAGGCGGCGCGTGGGGCCAGGGGTGGCCGCGGGGCGGAGACTGGGCGGTGATGAAGGTTCGGGGGGCCGGAATGAAAGTCGGTGGGTTTAACGAGACATAGCCGCCAAGTAGTTGCCCAATGCAACTACTCCAGGATAGTCCCATTCAACCGACTCCATAGGCGATACATCGACATCAATCTTGAGGGAAGTTATCCTGTCCCCAACGCTGGGAAGAAGGGGTTCAGAGACCGGATCAATCCGATGAACATCAAAGGCTAGATAGAGAAAAGTACGCACGCATATTCTTCGAGCGAAAGCATAGCGATATCATGGTGAGGAACAGCCTTGGGAATCTTGCGCCTGGAAGGCCTTGGAGGCGTGTAAGCTATTCGAGCTGTAGATCACAATCGATATCGAGTATAGCACATACTTTCCTAGAGCGAGATATTCCTCGAGGGAGAGCATCCTAACATCATAATCCAGTAATGGAGCGAAGGGTCGAATCGGATGGAAAGCAGCTGGGTAGGTATTCGGGTTCGGATTCTGTGGTAATATATATGTCAACGTCTTGGAGAGTTTAGACATACATATCAGACACCCACCTGGAGATGTTGGTTGAATGGATGGTATCTGCGGGGAGCTGAATGACGGGGAGCTGGGTTGATATTTGAGCTCTGGTTCTGGTTTAGGCCCTGATTCTATAGGATTATATATGTCAATATCAAGAGAGGCTGCTGTTCAGATATACCAGATACCCACCTGGAGAGTTTGGTTCAACGAGTTTGCTGCAAGTGGAAAGGGTAACGGACGGTAGGAATTAGGGTGTACATTCGGAATCTGTAGTATTATTGGATATGTCGATGTCGTGGAAATGCAAAAGATGCAAGAACACTAACGAAGGAAGAGGGACTAGGTTCAGGATGCGACTGAGGTGCAGGGAGAGGTGCGGCTAAGGTAGGAGGCTGGGCGACAAGTATTGTCAGTGGTAGTCTCACGAGAAGATAAGACTTCTACTCACGAGGAGGGAAGTCGGGACTTTCGTCTCTGGAGGTGCTGCGGGGAGGGAATTGGCGGTGATTGTTGGTGTTGGAGGGTTGGGAGGCTCGGAAGGGGGGAGAGTCTGATAAGAAGTTATTCGTGACTAGCCCCCGCGATATACAAGACTCGATACTGACGGAGGAGGAGGGCAGCTCGTTTTGGGATGTTGATTCATTGACAGGGAGGACAGGAACATCATCAATAACCTTGGGCAAGATCTGACGAGACTGTTAAGGAGAAACACGGAGAATA
The DNA here is from genome assembly GCA_009761415.1 of Sarcomyxa edulis. Classification (NCBI taxonomy): domain Eukaryota; kingdom Fungi; phylum Basidiomycota; class Agaricomycetes; order Agaricales; family Mycenaceae; genus Sarcomyxa; species Sarcomyxa edulis. The sequence continues at coordinate 1,045,481 of QUOL01000010.1, forward strand.
TCCAAAATGCTACCCACGGGGCGACGAGGCCGAGGCAGTATCGTAGTGGGTCTATAATTTGGAAAGTGCTCCGGCGGATATGTCGACGAAGGAATATATCTGAATGAATTCTGAGGATGGCAAGGCACCGATGCATTTGCTGTCTGTTCAAGGAATCGTGGCGCCGGCGCTTCTTGCGCCTCAGATTCATCTTGACTGGTATTGTTGCGCTCGTGGCGATGTTTACGATGCTTGCGTTCTCTTTCCTTCTTCACACAAGGAGGAGGCACATTGGAGCTTTCTGGTTCTTCTGGTTCTTCTGTTTCTTCGATATCGGGGGACGGTGCATATTCGATTCTGAGAAGTGTTGAGGCGTCCCGATCATTCTATAGATTATGTGCGGCAAGAACATGAAGTAAGCAACATCGTGGACCAGAGTAGAAGAATCACAGTTTGGAACTTACTGTGGTCGACGTGGAGTCGGAGAATGAGGCGCTTTCAGAGTCGGGCGGTGTTGAGGCGTCAGACTCCTACCATCCATAAGCAGCAAGAACAAGGGATAGAGAAAATAAGACAGAAGTAGAAATGTAGAGAGAAGGGCTTACATTGGATGCAAAATAACCGAATGAGGCGGCCAAAGAGATACATAGGAAGATGAGGACGATAGCCGTGAATATGTGGTCAAAGAGCCTGAATAGCTCTATGACAGAGTCTGAAATGATATTGGCGATGATGGATGCGAGGAAGATTGGCTGAACCTCGAAACTTGATGTGGTGTGGGGCACGGGCAGCGAGGAATAGGTGAAGTTCGACATGCCGACTGCAGACAAGAATGATACTGATAACAACGCACTGGGAGATGGCTACTTAGAAAAGGAAATGCAAGACACAACGACGAGTAGATAGCTCTACGATGAGAGATCGATAACAACGGTTGAGACTGTGGCGTCGAGTCAAGAGGTGAAAGATCAGAACAAGAATAAAGGAAATCGTTAAATAGGCGAGCGGGCCGAAAATCGGGATACCTCCGCAAATCCAAGGGCTTTTCGGTCATGTATTCGGCGCTCCAAAAGGCTGAGGGCTAAGCCTGTAGACTCATGAGCTGCAAGAAAAGACCTATGATAAGATTAGAGAGATAGACCTGCAACAGGTTTAATCGTGTGAGCGTGTGACGCCGAGGATGGAGGCGAGCTAGGCGCCGGTAGAGAATACAGAGATAGAGCACGCCTACAGCGAGATACAGAGCTGAAAGTCATAATAGTGAGCGTAATAGATAGGTCAAAAAAAAAGAGACAAGAAAGTATCAAGCTAGAGGGTTATGGTTGCAAAGCTATCACGGCGTTAGTGGGTGGGCAATAAGATGGTAGCATGAGTATGATGAAAATAGACACTGAGATCACCACGAAGACTAGAGGAAATAGTCGTACCACACATCGACGTGTGCAAAACGATGTCGTCCAATATAACTAGGTGTCGCATTATCGATTAAGCTCCTTCGCAGACGGCGAAGACAACAATGTCGAAGTATAGGCGCCTGCAAAGACAGGATCCAGATAAGTACGTGGTTCCTTCGGAGTCCCTGTCTCCACTGCCCCGGAAAAGTCGACGAGAAAAGCTGTTGGACCCACGATTGAAGTTCGACAGTACAGCAATGAGGTGATAATTAGTCTACAGTGGGTTCCGTATTGATGGAACGGAATTTTCGAGACGAGAGAGGAGTATTTTTCGCAGTCTGAATCGAATGCGCAAAAAAGCAAGTAAAGGGCTTGATCCAAAGGGAGGCAAGGCTCGGAGAAGGTGCTCGGACTCGAGGCACGACACAAAGAGGATGGACAGACAAAATGCGGAATGCAAGACATTTGAATAGATCCCAATGCCTTCGGCATGTACAGTGTGTTTTTTAACAAGATGGAGGAGTTATAAGAGCCCAGCGTCAGCGCTTGGAAATTATCCGAGTGCTTTCACCTACGGTGAGCAAAAAGCAAGCGTGGAGCATGAAACAACTTGAAAGTAGGGTAGTACATCAAGAGCCAGAGAGTAATGCATAGAGATCTAAGCAAGACACAAGTTCCATCGATGTTATCAAGAAGCCATCCGTTGACAGTGAGACAAGGCCGGCGCTGTGCGGCATCGACACCGGGTCCCGACTTCCAGTTGCTCGGTCGTCTCCAGAAGAGTTCTAGTCATAAGCCTGCGCAATATGTTTGGAATAGGAACCGGCGTAAAGTCCAGGGTGAAAAGAGTCTTGAGAGTTGCAGCAAAGAAGATGACCGTCACGGAAGAAGAGGAAGAGGGGCGGCACGTGTTCTTTGCCCTGCCAAATTGCTGCCAAACAACGCGTACGCGTCCTTCTTATTTGTCAGATTGTCCTTTCCTCATCGATGGAATTCCAGCCAAGTACAGAGTGCGACTGATCGAATTCTCTAGCCTTGGTAATTATAGTATTGAAGCTTCGAGGGTATCGAACAAGGTCAATTGCCTCTTGATACAACAAAAGATAGGTACAACACAATACTAGGACACCCTGTTACACGCGACGAGCCCGTATTGCTAGAACAGGATTCATAGCTTAAGGCCCATCAGACCTTCAGACAGTTCATGTACTGTCCTCTACGGATATCTTCGGGGTGACTAGTGTACGCCATGGCTGGGCACCAGATCTTCAATCGATTATCAGGAGTCAGTGCCTCTGTAAATCGGAAGGAGAACGAAGAAATGAGCTCTTACTCCTGCGCGGCATAGCGTTTCGCAACAGCTCGGTTCGAGTTTACGAGGTCCGGCCTATCCAGAGCTATTTGTGACGCGCAACAACCATAATCAGAATCCACTCGCAAGATCAGACGAGAGGAATGACCAACAAGTCGGCAAGGCAAGGGTTTCAGACGATAGGTTTGCTATGATTTGTCGAATAGTACGTGTTGCGGCTTCAACGGTTGGCCTGGCCGTTGGGTTGCGTGCGGTCATTGAATCTAAGAGGTCCAAGTATTCTGGGACGTGTGAGCAAAGGGCAAGAGCGGTCCGTGCGTGGTCCTAGTGGGGATCGTTTGTCAGTTCTACCATCGCACGCATTGGCGCAACGTACGAATGGAAAGTTGGGGTAGTTAGTGATGTCAAGCATGAGACCTTCCTTTAGCACTTTTCCCAAGGCGTAGACCTAGAGGATATTATTGACCTGGTCGGAAAAGGAGAGGAAATGTTGAGATGAGGAACGAACATCGGCGGGGAAAGGGTCATAAGGTGCTGGCGTCGCGTCGTAGTTTTTGACTTCTGGAGCCATACACAATAGTGTACCGATGCATCCACCAAGAGTCTGTCCAGTCCCAGGTCCTCCTGGTAGCCACTCGGAGAATTCGAAATCTATATACCCATATGCAGGTTTGAACATGGTGAGATCGAGGGCTTGATAGAGAAAGACTGGCTTGTCATGGTTGAACCGTATGTTAGTAAGCGAGATGTCCTACGGAATTGACAGTGAGTTTATGAAAGTAGCACATGCGTGTGGGAGATGAGGCCGTACACGATGAACGATTCCTTGCTCGTGCATAAACCACAGACCCTAGGTGCATAGTGAGTACAACATTATCAAAAGGAGTCTGAGAGTCTGAGTTACTTACTTCCATTAGTTGAGCACCCATGTCTAACAATTCACCTAGATGTGCACGATGCGTATCTGCTGCACAGGCACCCCACGCAGGAGTGACGAGTAAGGTCCAATCGCCTGCTTGAATTGAATCCAAGAGCGGTAATGTGTGATTCCGGGGGTCCTTGCGTTGCTCCTTCGAGTCAAGATGTTGCCAGATTCTGAGTTCTTGCGAATTGGGGTGATATGGCGGGAAGAGCTTGAAGTACACGTCTCTCTCATCCAAGTCCATCCCGCGATGAACAGAATTTGACTGAGGAAGATCGACGTGTGAGATGGTTCAAGACGTGAATTAGAGATGTATTCACCAAATAACACCACATCGAGTATGAATGTGGTGTAGATATCACTGAATATCCCACGAACGATTCCTTGGGTTGTGGGTCAAATGGATTGGCAGCGGGAGGCTAAATAGACGAACGTCTGGCTCCGATGATACCTTTGCGGTCACTTAGCTGGAAACCATGTTTCCTCAGCAGGGGAGCGAAGTATGACCATGCTAGATCCAATTTGACCTCCTCAGCATCGATGATATCCCACCTGGCCCTCATCGGGTCGGCCGCGTCTGCGGGAACCTCAGGCTCTGGATCATCTATGAAGTTGTGGAGATGCTTTGGAAGGGGACAGTATTTCATACTCGGAATGTTAGTTGCAAGAAGATACTAGAGTCGCGTAGACGACCTTGAGTTGTGGACACGTGTGGGTGCAAATGATATTGGACTCCGACCGTCGGACCTAAAAAGGCTCGGCTAGAGCGATCAGATAAAAGGCACGCGCCGCCACTCGTCGCGTCCTTTCCTCCTCGCCACAACCACCTGCCTAGCCTCTGCTGTAGCCACTGCAAATCTACGCGGATCAGGCGGGCATGCTCCCTATTTTTCTATGTTTAGTATATATCCCAGCTATTCTCATAGCTCTTGTACGCCTTCCTTATACGAATCGACAACATATCTTTCTGCACGTCGGTTTGTTGAATTCAGCCTGGGATTCATCTTCATTTTCGAACCTCCTTTCGCTCCCCTCTTCCCCCTCTGCTCCTCGCCTTTCTCTTCCTCCTGCTCCTCCCCCTGCTTCAAGTTCCCCTGCTCCCTCGATTGTTCCTGTTCCTGCTCCTGTGGAACCTCCTGCTCTTGATCCCCCTCCTGCTCCTACAACTCATGCCAATCCTAACGGATCAGACTCTGCACATTACCCGAAGTATAAACCTCCACTCCATAGAGAGTACGCGATGAGGGTTCCTAGGCTGCTTTCGAGTTATAGAAGTAAGTCAAATCGTCATCGTCACTCCGTTTCAAGCTTTTACCCATGAATCTTGAGTTCTTACAAGGTCCTCCAACCTGAAAATTGATCACGTGCATCTAATAGTATATTGGCTACGAGCATGTGAGCCTCTCGTGCGTCAATGAAACGTAGAGATTTTGACCTCTTCATGTCCAGGGCTTCGATTCTCAAGCTATAGTCCAAGATTTCAAGACTTGATCGCCTTTATACTTGGTCTCGAGTTTCCTGTCTATGGCATTGCTGCTGTACGGCTTGCTTCACGTGTTCTCCGCGGTGTCACTGCGCCTCCGGATGTCCAGTCTGTACCCAAGGACCCTCAGCTTCAAACACCAAATGCTGTTATCCCCTCGCAACTTGATGCTTTGGGTATGAGTGTGGAAACTACACAGAAAGAACCCGATGGTCTCCGAGTCGATGTAGAGGGAGCTCACGCACAATCACATGCGAACAAGCTTAAATCTGTTCATCAACCTGTGGACCCTCAGCTTCCGCTTCAGACTGTGACCCAATCGAGCCTCGTTGTCTTGGATTCTAGAGCCGCACAGAAAGGACTCGGCGATTTTGACGCAGAGGACTGTCCTTCGCAATCGAATGCGGGAAATGTCACTGTTGAATCTTTCCCTCCGGCTCAGCCTGTGCCAGCGGAGGCTCACCTGGTAGATCCCCAACCTCACACTGAGGATGTTCTCTCCCAAACGGACTTGACCGCTTCGGGTACGAAGACGAAGACTGCACAGGAAGGACTCGCCGCGGCCGATACAGGGGGCCTTCCACAAGCACACGCGAGGAACGTAGACCTCGGGCCTGACCGCAAGCAGAACCCTCTTCCTTGTCATCTGCTCCTACTAGATGGGGTTCCACTCGAAAAGGCAAAGGCAGACACCCAACTACAATTCGAAGACCAAATTTTACATTACACACGGGATTTCAATGGGCTTTGTGCACACCACAAAAATCTATTAAGTCACAGCCAGTCTGTGTTCCAAGAAGCGGTTAAATCCATCACATATCCACAACTGCAAGTCCCTCCGCTTCCGCTTCTTCTGGATCATCCTGCCGTGGAGGAAGAGTCACTGCACCAAACCGATACGAAACCGAGTCGAATCCCTCCTGCCAGTGCTAGCATCGTAGCGTCGTCTTCCGAGTCTGTGCCTTCCTCGGCTGCTCCTCTTACATGTCAATGCCCCAAGCATGATGTCCACATGCTAGACTAGGACCTACATCGCTGCTATTGCTCCAGACGTCGTCACCCTCACACTGGTCTAATTACTATGTCTCCCATTCATTTCCTCATACCAATGTGTGAGTTCATTCATATATGTCTATATCCGATCTCTTCTATGATACCTACATGCCTCCCTACCATTATTTTCGTTCTACTATGCCTTCTTCACAATTCTTTTTCATACCCTATGGATCCCATCCGATCGTATCGCGCGTTGCATTCCAGCAAGTATATACATGTGTACAACAAATTCGGTTTCTCCTTGCAATAGTATCCCATTCTGTCCATGCATTGTCCAACGAATAAAATCTACCGCTCAACGCATCTACGAGCTCCGAAAGGCCTGCAGATAGTTCCCCATATATGTGTTACTAGGCTGAACCCCACCACCTCCACCACCAGGCGCACCAGCACCAACCCCACCCTTCGCCAAAACCTTCTTCAACTCCAAATTCTGCTTCTCCAGACGCTCAATCTTCTCCTCAGCAACACCCATCTTCTCCAAGAGATAACTCGTCCTTGTCGATACGGAGTTACTCCACCAAGGTTTGTGTTCCTTCCCGATCTCATTGAGCTTCGTGAGTTCATCCTCGCAGGTACGTACGACAGTCTCGGATGCCGCGATAATTTTTTCGTTGAACGCAATATCTTGTGTGGCTTGGAATATTGGGTCCTGAACTAATCGTTCGAACACATATTTGTAGACTGGTTTTCCAGGTCTGATCGTAGATGGTCGTCCTATAATATATGGAGATATTGACACGATGAGAAAGATACAACAGGGAAAATGTGTGTGGCGCACCGTTATGAGTCCCAATTGAGATGAGATCAGCATGCTCCATACTCCTCAGAGCAGTCTCATCCCCTTTGAACGGGAATTCCAATAATACATCGTGATATGGAATCTATACCCCGCCATGAAAAAATTGAAAAAGGACAGAAAAGTCAATATCTGTTTCGAGTTCGAGTGTAGAACAACCCACCTCAGCCTGCTTCGCAAGCCTCTTCAAAACAGCCCACGCCTGCTCTCTAGACCACTTCAACGTCTTGGAATCCTCGAGGTCATCCCCAAACGCATTCTTTCGCAGTTCGCCGACACCGCGTTGGATGATGTCTTCCACCGCTTCTTCTACCTTTTGTCCGCTTCGTACTTTGTGGATGAGCTGCAATCAGAAATCAAGAAGAGAGACAGATGATGATTATAAGACAAAATAGATAGAATGCAATGAGGCGGAAGTAAGGGCTTACACTCTCAAGATCACTAGCCCGCCCACCCAGTCGTTGAACGGCATCAGTTTGAGCCTGTGTATACTCAAGATTGATGTGCGCATCGCGAAGTTTCTGCTTCACGAATTGTAGTGCACTCGTAGCGTCCGCGTCGGAAAGAGCGATTAGGGTTAGTGGTTTAGAGGGTAGAGCTGTATGTTTGTAGGATGACATTGACAATAGATTTTGGGTATGATTGATTGTGGACACATACCTTTGGCAAGTCTCTTCGCATTCTCGCGATTATCACTCAGGACGATGACATGTGCGATCTGCGAGTACAAACACAATTATCAGCGCCTCAAGCATTGGAAGACAAGAACGCCATCCTCCACAACTTCACTCACCTGATTCTCCGCAAGCGTCGCTGCCCACTGCGCCAAAACGGACAGCAACTCTTCCCTCGCCGTCCCGCTCTGCACCGCATAGTTCCTGATAACCACAACCGGTAAAGACGCCACAGCTTCCACATCCAACACCCTCTGTTTCCTAGCACTCTCCGCCGCCGCCTTCTCCTCCAACTCTTTCTCCTCCTCAATCTTCTTCGCTCTCTCATTCTCACGTTCCACACCCGTCATCCCTGCCTCACCCTTCAGCCTATTCACATCCACACCAATATCATCTTCCCCGAATAACTCGTCTCCGATCCCCAATTCAGACATAACTCCATTCCCTGCGACAACATCCAACCTCCCATCATGCCAGATACCTTCCTTGATTCTCTCCCGTCTCCATTCGTCCTCCCACTCTTTCGCTTCTTCCCTCTCCCTCTCCTTGAGCCTCCGTTGTATATCTGCACGGTGAGATGCACTGACGCCTTTAAGCGCCGTGCCTACTACTTCCAATATTTGATGTAATTGGTCCGTTAGAGAGCTGCTTAGACCCGCTGGTTATCGAACGATGAAGATCAATCGTAATAAGGTCCATTGTAAGTGTCACGAACATAATGGAGAACGTACATTTCTGCCCAATCAACCCAACACTAGCCAAATCAATCAAGTTATTCATTGAACTCATGAAGGAGAACACGGGCCAATATCCCGTCTGACGCGCCAACGCGTTCACGAGTTGGCTATCTGTGGTTGCCTTGTGAAGCTCTCTGCAATCGATTTGAAGGAAGTTCCTGCCAGAGTAAGGGTTTGGGTGATTAGTTTTTTTGCTCACGTGTATGCTGACGGTGCTTACCGTTTGGATTCTTTGAGAGCGGTATTCATCATGAGAGACTTTCCACTGCCTTGGGGACCATGGACGAATGCGATTGTGTCTGTTGAATGACAGCAAGTACGTGTGAGGATGATATGAGGGATATTGGGGATGGGCAAGGCTTACTGGGTAAATCCGTTAGATAGCTCCTCATGGCACGCTCTGCGTCTTTTCGTTCTTTCCATACGTTCTCCTCCTCAATTAGTGACAGGGATTCGGAGGTGTCGGATGAGAATGTGAAAGGGAAGGAGCCGGAGAGTCGGTCGATAGTATTGACGCGGAGCCATTTGTATAGTCTGAATTCTGGTAGTAAAACAAAAGAAAGGTGTGAGGGTGAGTCGATGCCGATATTGGTGGTTTTGAACAAATACCGCGGTAATCGAACCAATCTAGCATCTTTGCTTTAATCGCTAAAGCGCGTATGGGATCGAATACCTACAGGAAGGATAAAGATCGTCTCTGGATGCAATTCAAGGGGGGACTCACAGTGTAAGTCAGAGTGCCAACCAGAAAGACCAAGATGGGTAATACGATCCTCGGGTGGTTAGTCGCCCAATCCCTGAAGACGTGAGCTGGGAGAGGCTGCACGTACGACGCGCGAAGACGCGTACCGGGTCCATAGGTGGAACCGTGGATGGCGTTGAGAGCGATGGTTGCTGATCGAAGACGTTGAAAGAGGACAGTGGAGGAGCGAAGTGTGCCGGGAGGGACTGGAGTTGGAGAAGTGATGTTGTGAATACGACCATATGGCTGTATTGACGTCAATCATGGAGACGAAGAAGAGGAGAGAGGGCATACGCGTAATAGTTCGTAAAGCGATTGTTCTTCGATATCAGGTCCTTCAAACGCGACGGTCACGTTCTGGGACGGGAAGCGGTGCATGTCCTGGAGTCGAGATTGAGAGACGGATGATCGAAGGATACGACAGATGACGTTACCTCCTTCCAAGGCTTTCCTTTGACCAACCAGACAGACCCACCGTGCCCTGGCGATCCTAACCAGGTCGGCATACCACCGTGTTGAGCTGCCTCTGATCGTAGATCACTTTCGATCCTTTGGAGCGTCTGGGGATCATTTGAGTCGTTGCCGCTGTATTGGAATTTGACGAAGACGCCTCCGTCTTTCTGATCTGGTTCTAGGGCTAGGACTTTGAATCCGTTTGTCTTTACGGCAGCGAGACGGGTGATGAGACTTGAGAGCAAGGTTTCTTATAGACATGTCAGTGATCCAAGCAGAGCGTACGGTGCAAACGGGAGCACCTTCACGAAATAAACCGATGTAATGGCGTGGACTAGGAAATGTTAGAACGCGTCCCGACTTGATGAGGAAAGCACATACTCCCATCGTCCACGTTGGACAGGAAACACGGAGTCAACGAAGAGCCATCCCTCGCGAGTCTGTAGCGGATTAGTGACGCGGTGTGGAGATAGTATGACACACAAACCTGGCTGGATGTACTCGCCCACCGCAGGCTGGATATAAAATGGGAACATGTGGGTATTTTCCGAGTAAAAGAGCGACCTAAGGCTGTGTGTATCATGCCTGGCCCTCAAATTCAAACTTAGCGGTCTGCCAGTGCTTGAAGCTTCTACTAGTGCCAAGCTAAAGCCTAAAAGTCGCGGTGCGCGTCGGGTGCACGAGGGAAGCGTTGGAACCACGAGGGAAGCGTTGGAACTTTGGACTGTTCCGACGGAAACTTGTAAAAATAACAAGGCCAACATGGGTAATTTCATATTATAGGCTCGAACTTGCTTCTTTCGTGCAGATCAAGTACATATTCGTACTTGCCGCAGTAGACCGCAGTCCAATACCCACCAGAGGAGGAGGAGGACTCTCCAATAGTTGGCAGGGGCTTATGGGGAGGGACTGCCCTACTGCTGACAAATCAATAAATTTGGAATTCCATCCCGAGGGATCTGAGGGATGCCATGTGTCGACCCAATCCCCAATCCCATCTAAATCACTGCCTCACCCTCAGAAATCTACCAATGCCTAGGATAGAACTATAAAGACGTGAGTTTCCAGCTACATTCTACCCCATAAACATTCCCTTCAATCTTCATTCCCATTCTCCCATTTTTAATCTCATTGCTATGCGTTCTACTTCTTTTACCACTTTCATCGCGCTATGCTCTATATTTCTCATCACTTCCGTCCGTGGCGCAGATGTTGTCTGTCCGGAAGACCCATATCTTGATCCCAAGAACGATGAATGTAATCCACTCAAGTACATCTCGTCTCTTAGATACACCGGGATTGCCGTCGGTGAGTTTTTTTCTCACTATTCTACTCGCGTCGCAGAATGACTTTGGATTTCGACCTAAGATTCCCTGCACGATATGGAATATTCTTACCGACGCGTTTTATTTTGATTGTAGGTATGATCCTTCAGGTCGCTGTCGTCCAAACCCTTTGCATTTGGAAGTGGGGAGCTAAATGGATGCTTCCTATGACGATCGGAGCGTACAGTGAGTCCACTGTGTCAAGTATAAACTTGATTGCCCGGTGACTGACATGGTACCATCCATCCAGCTTTTTCGATTGGTCTCGCCACCCGCTTTGGCCTACACTACAAGCCAGATTCAAAAGGCCTCTACATCCTCGAAGAATTTCTAGTCGTGCTCTCTGTAAGCTCCTGATCAAGTCCTCCAGTTACTCTTTATACTGACCTAAACCTCTCAAAGCCATGCGCTTTCATAGCCGCAGAATATATCCTACTAGGGCGCCTCGCAAGATACCTTAGATGTGAAGAGTACCTCCTCATCAATCCTCGTAAAATTACTCGGTTCTTCGTTGCATCCGACATAATCACTTTCCTGGTCCAAGTACGTCGTACTCGATATCCGTATTGTTAATCGCAAACTAACCGTGCACTGTTATCTCTACAGGCTGCCGGTGGTGGTCTTGCTGCATCTGTAGGCCATCCAAGTCTCGCAAAACTCGGAGCCCATGTACGTCATTTCTTATATATTCCTTACATCTTAAGCAATGGTCTTACCCTCAGACTGTGATATAGGTCTTCCTTGCTGGCCTCATTCTACAATTGATATCCTTCCTCGTGTTCATATGCCTCTATTCTGTGTTCATACACCGAATCTACGCACGCCGACCGGAAACATGGGTCGTCGATAAAAACGAAAAGTGGTACTGCGATTGGAGAGCGCTAGCTGGTGCCTTTGCCGTTAGTTGCGTAGGCGTCGTGGTCAGTCTTCCTTTATACCTTAATCTTCAGCACCAATATCCTAATAGAATGTCCACCATTCCTAGGTCCGTTCCCTCTATCGTGTCATCGAACTTTCCCAAGGATTCGAGGGATCCATCTCAGCCAACCAAATTCTTTTCTATTGTCTCGATACCCTACCGCTCTTCTTCGCCATCGGTGTCTACATTCCCTTCTGGCCTGGGAGATTCATTCCTGCATTTACAGCCTATCCCCCACAAACCTTGACACCCTCGACAACAGCGTCGGATAGGCCCCAATTTCGTGATGCGGAAAGCTTCAAATTGATGGAACGGTAAAAAGGACAAGTAGTGTGGTACACGTCACGGTTCAGATTCTCTTTCTTCTCGGTTTCTTCTTCTTCACCTTGTACAGTCTTCATTTCATGCATCACTTGGACAGTCGCACCGTACCCCTCGTCGTTTTATTATTTATTTTCTTTGTCGTTGTGGATATTTGAGCAGTCTCGGGACACCCCAAGAAAGTTGGAGCGTTCATGCGGTCCAAAACTTGATTTGGTTCCTCCAAATATGTGAGAAAGGCAACATGGACATCTGCACGCACGGATAAAAAAGCCCACAGGCCATGGTACCTCAGGACGTCCAACATCGACCGAAATATATTTATGACGTTCATCATCGTGGCAGTGCCGTTAGTTTGCACATCTTGTGAACGCAAGACACCGCTTTTCAATCTAGGCGGCCTGTCGACATCAGTGCCAAAGGGCTCATCAAGTCTGCATCAAGCCAGTGTCGTGTTCCGTTGCCCTCCGGAAACAGATTAGACTTGGAGGTTGGTCCTGGACAAAAATACGAGGAAGCCGATCTCAATTGAACGGTGGATGCGGAGATGCCCATCATTTCGCAGCCTGCCAATGAGGTCCTCCGACAATCCCTGCTAGTGCTAAGTAAAACATGATGATCGTGATGCTGATGCTGATTCTGCATCTTTGGAGCTGGGAGCGCCAATGGTCCTCTGCAGCAAGGGAGGCACGGAACAGAGAGGGAAAGCACGACGCGTATCAGAGAATTTATAGGTCAGCTCTGGCAACATATTGGATGTCATCGTTTGGATCCACGACAGTTGCGATTGGAAGACCGAATGTCGGTGGTGCCATCGCAATGGTGGTGCAGACTCGGGAACGTTTATTTTTAGCCAGCAACGACGAATAAACATAGACCAAACCTCTCTCGTGAAGGGTACTTAGAGGTATGAGTCGCGAAGAGGAGAAAATAGTGCAAAGAGACAATTATAGCAACGTTAGTGGTGCTATCCAGGCAGTGAAGATGTTGGAGTCCCAATGTCCGTTATCTGTGACATGGTATGCATGTTGGCAGTGCCCGCGGTGACCCGTATGGACGCACGTCGACGCCTTCATCATCCATCAGAAACGGTTGACGAGTTACAGAGTGATTTTGCAGGGAAAACAGCGAGTCTAGACGGTTCGAAGAACTTGTGGGTGGTAACAAGGATCGTGGGGAGAGACAGACAACGAGGAGGAAGCTGGGCCATTGATCGCCAAAATTCGCACGAGCTGTCGCGTGGGCATGCCAACCGGTTTCTGAAATAATAATTGGTGACTGTGCCGCTAGACGGGGCAAGCAAGTTGTTCATCATTTTTCTGTTGGCTGAACGCCATCAAGTGGGAGGTTTCTAGTTACTCTGGTCTGTCTTTCTGCTCTTTCTCTCTCTCTCTCTTCGTTTCTCATTTTTTCTTATTTCCGGTCTTTGCACCTTGCAGCAAGCGCAAGCGCAAGACGTTGAACGTCCACCCTTCAACTTTCTTTCCTTCACTTTCTATCGCTGGTGCCTGCAACAGTTCCCTGGACGCTACAGCCGCCTCTGTAACTTTTCTTATCTCTCTGAGAGAGCCACTCTTTTCAATCCTTGTGATTCAAACCCGCTGCTGCTCGCCGGACAAGTACTTTATACATCTGTGCGTCCTTTGTTCCTTCATCTTGGGATGCCACCTTATAGTCTCTCTTGTAATAAGATTAACCCTTTAACAAACAAGAAAAAATGGTCTCGAAAGCTTTGATGGGAGTGTGGGCTGGTCTCGATTTCTGCTTACTCGCTGCAGGAGCCGTCTCAATCGCACTGTCCATTGTATGGAGGGCTCCAAATCTAATGATGAACTTTGTTATTAGCTCGGCTGATTTGACTGGTGCGTCTGGCTCTTCACCTTCACTAGTAACAGAGGCGCTCATACTCGTCGCGAATGGCCGGTAGCTGGAATGATCCTGGGGATAGTGCTTCTCATCACATTCGCGTTCTCGATCGGTGCTATAGTCCAACGGAACCACGTCACGATTGGAATCGTGATTCTCAATTGGATCCTTATAATGGACGCCATCGGTATCCTGATCATTGGAGGCTTTGTATGGTTCTACACTTTGCAGGAACGTAACAACTTCCACCAGGTGTTCGTGGATGCGTCTCGTGATACTCGTATTGCACTCCAGGACAAGGTGCGTCTCAGATATTGTTGCTGTTCATTATATGTTCATTTTGTTGATGGCTTGCTGTTCGATACGTATGACAGCTGAAATGCTGTGGTTATTTCCTCGGAAACGACTCGGCGGAAATTGGAGGAACCTTCTGCACCAGCCAAGACTTCATCGACAACCTGAACACATCCGTCACAACCAACTTCTGCGTTACTCCCATCACTGCGTTCGCGGATTCTACGCTAAACAACATTTTCACGTGAGTGTAGACAATTGTATCGAGTATATCTTCAATTGACCCGTTCGTTTTTTAGTACCGTAAGCATTTTTGCAATACAAACTGCGGGGGCTTCTAGCTTGCAAGTACACATAACTGACGATGCAATTGCTTCTAGATTTACGGATTTATGGCCATTGTTCTTTGCCTGATGTTGGCGTCGCTGTGTGTAATCAAGAAGGTACTGACTACTGACTACATCTATCTGACGAGTATCTGACACGCTTCGCCTCTGCAGAGAAAGGAAGATGAACGATTCAAGAAGATCGACGCCAAACGAGGGGGTGGTGGATTCGTCTAAGCAACGAATGCCCACGTAACAAGCGCCTATGTATGCCTAGGACTCTCTTTACACCGTTATCACGTTTTCTGCACCTGCATTCCTTTCTACTCGGTTTCATTTCTTTGATTACGCTCCATTTAGTTCCGTCTTTTTTTGTCCCAGTTAGAGGTGTTACCTTGGATTTGTACATCGAGCCTGTCAATTTATGCACGGGTCATTGCAACTTTCTGTGTAAATATCTTACCTTCTACCGTTCGTTACCTTTTACTACGGAATCGGCTTAATCTCAGTCCTTTCACTGAGCTGTACACTACTATATGATGCGCACGTGCGGCTGTCTGCTCGTGTTGAATTCCAAGATCCTTACCATTGCCACTCCTTGTGACTTTCTGTGACGCAGCTCTCCTCGACAGTTGATCTCGATTCTGGACTTCTCCTTCTCCTCGATGGGATGCCAAAAGCCCGCAAGAGGAAAGCACCCGTAACCTCTATTGACGCTACTTCTAGCTCCTCCAGCACCCCCCAGTCCAGCCGTACTCTCATTCGCCAGTTCCATGTCCTAATAAAAAGAAAGGCACAGCTTCAGAACAGATACCACGATGCTGAGACTGCAAAAATCTCCAGCGAAATTGATAGGGAGATCGAGGAGCTCGGCGGGCTGAGCGCGTATCAACGTATGTCGAGTATCGGGCAGGGCAATGATCGAGGTGGGGGTAGTGAAAAGGTCTTGATTACATGGTTGAAGGAGGATGGAGTTATACAAAACTGCAAGAAGGATGGGAATAAACTCAAGTATGTATGGGTTATCTCTATATCTAGCTTCAAACTCATCCAAGTCTCTGCAGGTTACTTGAAGTCGGGGCGCTCAAACCCGATAACTACGGGTCCTGTTCTTCGTGGATAGACTCCACTCCTATGGATCTACGCTCGAGACATCCGGATATATTGGAGCAAGACTTCCTTCTCATGAATGAGGAGGAGCATCGAGAAAAGTGGGATGGAATCAGTCTCAGTCTGGTATTGAACTTCGTTCCAGAACCCAAGGATCGAGGTATGTGTCGTGCATCTTTTGGTATATGATCTCGAGACTTATACTACTCTCTCCAGGCAAGATGTTGCGCTTGGCGCATAGCATGATCGTTCCAGGAGGATTCCTTTTCCTTGCAGTGAGCATGCACATGCCATCTTCTTTTCATTTTGACTGAATCATCGATCTCTTCTAGCTGCCTCTACCTTGTGTCACAAACTCACGATACCTCACTTTTGAGCACCTGGACGCTTTGATGACTGCAGTCGGCTTCGTCGAGGTCCACCAGAAATGGAAGAAAGGTGGGAAGATGGCGTATTGGTTGTATCGGAAGGAGACGACACAGGCTGTATTGGTCGACGGATTCTCGAAGAAGAATGTTGTCAAAACTGGAGATCGCAATAATTTCAGTATCCTTCTCTAGCCGTCGAATCTTTGCCGTCCTCTACCTTCTGCATGCGCACGGCTCTCTATCCGCATAAAGCTTCGATTTGAAATAAGTTGCTAGCGAATGATGTTCCACTCATTCCGATTACAAGTATCAACCACCAATGAGAGCGTGAATATTGCGGTTACGGTCAGAAAACGTAGTACAGTTCCGCATATGAAAGACCTCGAAGTCGCGTCCTCAGAGAATGTTCATGATTTCTCATCCGGATCGATCCTTACTGAAGCTTTGCCATTTGCAAGGACGTTATGTAACTCGACGAGTGTCTTGACCTCGACCTTTAACTCCTTTCATCGATCTGAAACCATGTCCCTACCAATCGTGCATTGGAACGATGTCTATCGCGTCGCACCTCAGAAAATATCGCCTACTTCGAAAGAGACCATCGATGTGACCCAATTCGGCGCCATGTTGGACGAAATACGCGATGGGTGGGCTCTGCGAGACTCGGATGGGAAACGGGATGGTTTGGCGTTGTTCTCTGGGGATGTGTTCTCCCCTTCGATGGAGAGCTCTGTTACTAGAGGATCACATATGGTATGTCGACCTCTTAGGAGCCCCTAATCATGGCGCGTCGCGAACTCACCATTCAAGGTCCCTGTGATGAATGAGTTGGCACCAGATGTCTCATTGACTGGTAAGCGTCTTGCATGTATCTTACTTCTGGTATGTGTGGACTTACCGTGTCCTCGTAGGCAATCACGACTTTGACTTTGGTTGGTCCAAGCCCTTCTTAGTATGTCTCCCATTGGCAGTTTCTGATAATCTTTCGTAGGCTATAATCATCTGTCAAAACTAATAGAAGACACCACGTTCGTAAGTAAAAGGCTCCGTCCCAACTGCAGACATGTTTCTTAATTCAGGAACAGCCATGGCTATTGAGCAATATCATCGACAACACAACAAATCGCGTCCCTGAACATCTTCATGAATTCGTGGTACTTGAACGAGCGGGAGCTCGTGTAGGGGTCATTGGTCTCGTCGAAAAGTGAGCATTCCAGACTTGCGATGTCATACCGGTCCATTGACTCCAGTGGCGCAGGGAATGGATTGGGACTGTATCAACATGGCCTCCTAATTTCATATACCGGGACATGACTGAGGTTGGTATCGAGTTGTCCAAGCGCCTCCGTGACCCAAACGGTGATTACAAATGCGACATCATAATTGCACTCACCCATGCCCGGTAAGAGAACTCTCCAATTGGTTCGCTCTTTGTACTGATTCGATGGAAACAGTGTGCCCCATGTAAGACGCACTATGATATATACCAAAACTATTTATCTCACGGCGGCTTTGCTAGGATATCACCCTAGCAAAAGGTCTGTCGGCATTATCACCCTCAGCGCAAGAGGAAACCCCAATATCGAACGTGCACGGTGTCGATCTTCTGCTCGGTGGTCACGACCATCTCTATTATGTCTCAAAGGGCGTTACTGCATGGGAGGGCTATGATATCACTGAAGATGTCTTAGGCGCCGAAGAAGACCACGGAGACATATTGGTCGTGAAAAGTGGTACCGATTTCCGCGACTTGAGCGAACTTACCCTGGACCTTGAAGATACGCCTTTGGGAAGTATCAGACGGAAGGTCATCAAAAGGATTACAGGTAGGACGCGACCTTGTCTCGTCCGAGCCAGGACAGTCACTGAGATCATAATTAGGCAAACGGCATACAACACAACCTGGCTCCAAGTCTTCAGAACGACTCGCGAAGCTATTGGAGACTCTTCTGAAATCGGTCTCCTCGACTTTGAAAGCTCCTGCTTGCAAGACACTGGTACCTATAGACGTCCGGTCACAATTCATCCGCACAGCAGAGGTTAGCTTGAAACTCTACGCGGTCATGATATGATACCTATAAGTACTAATTGTGGTTGCATCAGTCTGCGGCAGGTAATTGGTTCGCAGACATTCTCCGCCATTCCTATGACGATGCGCTCTGCATGAAAGGATGCGGTGGGGCTGACGGTGTATTCATCTGCGCCGGCACACTTCGCGGAGACTCCATATATGGGCCAGGTATGCTATCTACCTCTTATAGTCAGACGTGTTGCTCAATATGACGCGGCAGGAAACATTACATTGGGTGATATCTTGGAGATACTTCCATTTGAAGACCCGATTGTTGTATTGGAGCTTGACGGTGCGGCTATCTGGGACGCTCTCGAGGCTTCTCTGGAGACATGGCCAGCTCAGGAAGGGTGATTGCCCCTTACGCTACAAGTAACACTGTGGATCGTGACTCACTATATGATTTCTAATATTCTAGGCGATTTCCCGTCATTTCTGGCTTCCGAGTTTCTTGGGATTCTCGTCGGCCTCCAGGCCAGAGAGTCCTTGGAGTTTGGTTGCTCAATGAGGTAGCCGATAGTGAGTTTGGCCACGAGACCGCTAGTGGCCATTCGACTCCTAGACTTGTCGATGGTAGCGAGATCAGCCGTGAAGCGGGAGGCAGGAAGTATAAAATCGTGACGCGAGAATACATGGCGGAGGGACACGATGGATTCTTGCCACTCAAGGGAAAGCCGTATCTGATTGACGACGAAACGGGCCAGTTGATGTCTACGTTGGTGCGGAGGTACTTGCTAGGTGAGTCTACTGCCATGATCATCATGTAAGTTTTGGTCCAAGCTGACTTGGACTCGGAGGCTCCCAATATGTCAATAAAATGGCAAATCTCGTGGACAACCCTCGCACTCAAAGCCTTCACTCCGCAACGCAGCTCGCGATTTCACGCGAACAAGGCAGACGAGAGAGGGAAGCACATCATTTGAAACGAACGCACAACTCAAAGCTGGTGCAGCAGTGGAAACATGCTGCGGGTCTCGCTCTCCGATGGTCAAGGTCCAAAGCACATTACCAAGACCAGATCAAAGTCTGCTTGCAAGAGAATATGAGCGATGTGGACCCGTTCGACGGTGAAAAGGCGCGGACTGGAGATGTTGTTACGGCCAACGAGACCGAGGACGAGGATCTGTTGTGTGTCAGTCCTGTGATAGATGGGAGGCTGAAAGACGAGGGTCGAAACTGATGAGGCTAGCGCAAACTGATTTATATTGCGTATGGTGTATCCTGAATATCATGTGCACTACCTTGATACCTGTGCGGACTTTTCGATGACTGGGCAGAGTTTGGTGCACTGCTGACATGTTTAGATCAAGTGTGAATAATGACAACATCCAGTTGAATACCTCAGGCTGCAAACGGTGGGATTGCGACAGAAGGAGCGGGGTCCCCGAAGATAGTTCGCCCGTAATGGGCGATCAAACCGACACTAGAGCCAATCCCTGCACCTCCGAGGATAACTAGAATGGGCGTGATCAAGTTGCTAGTCTGACGGGGTATGTATTAAGCAACGTACGGTGTGCTATTCCAGCTTTTTTCCAGAAAATTGCTGGAGTCAAGACGGCGAAGAGCAGGCCACCGATAGTAGCGTGGTCGTTTGCTCTAAGAGCCGACGTCTTTGTTGGGTGTCATATATCAGATAAAAATCGAGGGTGAATAAGATCTTGGGCAAGTACATTATAGGCAGCTCGAAGCCTTCGGTGCTGTATATACTCATCATTTGAGGAGTCAGACCGGATCCATTCGAAAGTACCACCGCCCACGGCGCCTGAAACATCGCGCCTCAGAATAATCTATGGCACCAAAGCGAAAACAAACTCACCAACAGCACCGCCAACCCAAGTCGCGCGAAGTAAACGGTTGAGAGAGAATGCATTCCACCCGCCGGGGCGTCGCGTCAATACGAAGGCGGTATAAAGTGGAGGAGTCAAGAAGGATAACAGTTGATAGCCATTGTTCATGGACCGTTTGACAAGGGCCTCTATATCGGCATTGCGAGCAGAGTTTGGCGGTATGGGCTTGATGTCGGCCATGGTGGCTTCAAGGAGGCTCCAGCTTCAAGAAAGTTGCGACCAAGTCCGCTGCGCCTGCCCTAAACCTGGGCGTCACATTGTCCTGTCACAATTGCCCTCTGGCTTTTTACCTTGTTCTCCACCATCATCATCTCACTCTTACACTTCATGGCTACCATGATTGAACACTACGACACCCCAATGAACTTAGACTTTTCTCACGACGACGACGTTACAATGCAGTCGACGTCTCTGGATTCTTGGTATCACGACGCCTCCATGGATCATGATCAGCTCATGCCTTCGCAAAAACACACTCAACTCGATCCAAACATAACCGTTGAAGTAGACATGGAGCCTTATGAGGAAGAAACCGTCGAATACGAAATGGCTGATGAAGAAAATCAATATCAGAACGGAGTTGGTGATTTAGCCGATGTGGAAATATTCGAATCGCAAACGCAGAGCCCTGTGGCCATCCTTCATGATTTAGATCCACCTCCAGTGAGCGGCAATACGGATCCCACGCATACGAGCTCTATATCCCAGCCTTTGGCCGCTGTCGCTATAGAAAGTCAGTTGCTCTCGACGGAGATAACGTCTGAAGAATATGTCACCTCATCTCCTCGTCCTACAGCCTATGAAGAGTTTTCGGGCGTATCCGACCCTGCAGTCAATGGCAATGAGGAGGTGGACCTGTCACATCTCGATATACCTCCCATTCAGCACGATGCGTCCGAAGTCGTTTCATCCGCTGCGGGATCGGTCGACAACCTTGATGACTCAAGTCACCATGATGCTTATCATAACGATGCAACACACCTAGTCGAACCATCGCACGAATTTGTAGCTGACACCGCAGAAATTTCCTATCATCATGAGCATAGCGATCTACTGCCAGCTCACGAAACGATTCCTCACGATGAAGCTGCAGATTCATTTTCGGCCGAGCCCCATACGGAGGAGCATGCTGACGACCGTCATCCCGTTGATTCTCCCGAGGAATACCACGATGAACCTGGAGATCATTCTGCCGTCGGTGTTGAGGTTCCGCTCAAAGACCCTCATGAAATATCGGATGGAGTTTACATTGACCCTCCGCCCGCGGTTCTTATATCTTTACCTTCTTCAGATCAGGCTCAAATCAGTCTTTTCAATTATCCGTCCCAGTCAGGCTCCGCTACTCCTTCCCGAGAGACTACTAATCTTGAGGAGTTGACGTTATTGCTTCATGGCCGTCCCACGCTCTATTACGAGCCGTTGAACAGTGTCTTCGAGGCTCTTCGCCAGGAGGACTACATTACCAGCAATCCCGCATTCATAGATGGAGAGTTGGTCCTTGATGCGTATGATTTGCAACTTATCGTTTCTGAGGTAGGCATTACTTTTTACGCGATCTGAGCTAGTATTTAACCATTTTTTCTCTAGGATAATGTCTATGCTCGTGAAGTTACTCTACATGATCTCAACGTTTTGCATGATGGGTCTGACATCTTTGGGCCTCTCCGACTCAAGTTACGCACAGTTGTGCCTAGATTCATCGCTCGGTACCATGCTCTACAGGAACAAATCGCTCGTCTGAACCTTGCGGTAGAAGCTGAGGACGGGTATGTAGAAGGTGAAGGAGCTGACGAGTATTATCCAGAAGGTATGTCCCGTGCTGAGAGTTCCTGTAATCTATCCCACTCACGTCCGCGCTCAGATACAGAACACCATGACCAAGAAGCTATATCCGAACATCAAGAAAACCCTGCTCAAGAAGTTGAAGACCAGCAAGCAGCTCCCGAGGAGACAACTGTCGACCTTTCAGCAGATCTTCCAGCGACTGACCATGAAGACCTACTGGAACACGAGAGACCCGGACCCGACCCCGAAACAGAACACCTCGCCCCGGATGATAAGCCTTCGACGGCCGATGTTGTCGAACCTGAGCCCGCTGAAGAGTATCTGGAATATCCCGCTGAAGACCACGAAAATGCTGTTGAGACTAACGCGGACGAGAACCCAGAGGTCGTGGATGCGGAAGTCGTTCGCGAGACTGAGACCACGGAGGTCTATGCCGATGCCAACGCAGATTCTGTTGATCCCGTTGGTTCAGAGTACATTGAATACGAAGAGTACGTGGAGACTTCCGAAGAGTATGGCGACGATGGGTACACAGAAGCGCCATCGGAAGATGGCGCTGAACCTGCGGAACCGGACGTCATCAACGACTCAGTGGAATTACCGGAAGAAACACATCTGACAGAACTGTCTACTCCTCATGCAACTGAACTTGTTTTGGCCTCAGATGCCGCTGAGCACAATATAGGTAATGGTAAGTTGTGAATTATGTTCTTCACTTCTAGAACAGGGCACTTACGGAGTTTTTTGTGCTTAGAACACGACAACATCGACAGCGGTAATTATGAAGAACAAGAAGATGAATCTGAAGGGTATGAACTGCTCGAGCATGTTCGTGATGATACTCGTAAGTCGTGACATGTCTTCGTGCTCTAGATCGCATGCTAATCACTTGTTTGCCTCCAGCGTTTCACATAGATCTCACTGACAATGACAACGACGATCTTCTTGTTCCATCAGAGCATGCTACAGACCTAACTGGTATGTCAATGATCATGACTCGAACGATTATAGGAGAAACTGACATGTCATTTTAGATACTCCACTACAGCCTTCAAATCCGGATAATCAAATACATGAAACAACGTCAGTGGACAATTATGACGATCAGGAATGGGACGACACCCTTGATGGAGAAGGCGATCTCGATACAACATGGGAGGAAGACCAAGAGCCAGAGCAAGACCAGGAAACCCAATCCAATGAAAGCTCTGTTACTTTATCAAGCAAGGCTTCTTCGTCCAAGCGAAGTTTTGACGAAGTTGAGCCCGAGGAAGGGAATGTTGTCGGTGCATCGCCGAGTTCTCCAGGTATTTCTACTTCGTGGCTTCGTATATGTGTTGTTGCTAATCTGTCACCCCAGAATCGAAGAAACTGCGTGTCCAATGAACTCATTGCCACCAGGCCTGCGATGAATCAGCCGCCCACACACATTTTGTCCGAAACCACTCGGGAGATCTCCTCAGACTAGACTCGCGCCTCGCTTCGCTCATGCTTATCCGACTCGACTTGGTTGACCCTTCTCACTTTCTCTGGCATCGCATACACATTCTTGATACCCTCGACATTCAACAACGCTCACAAACCACAATGGCATTTTCGCATTGCTGAAAGACTAGGTCATTTCATCCGCATTTTTTCGTCTTCTTTATACATTTTTTTTCTTCCTTGTATATTATTTGCTAACCTTCACAGCGCAACCAAAAATTCGCATCTGGACTATGAAAGATGGGGAAGGGGTAATTCGCTATCTTATAGCTGGTCCGGGTCGGAGTCTGGCGTGTGTTTTCTGTGTTGTGTAGCAGCAGGACCAACGTCTTTCATCTTCCGTATCGTAATAACCAAAGCCAAGTACTCAATGTACTGGAATGTATATCTGAGAAAAAATAAAATCATGTCCACGAAGTCGATCGACGCGCTGAGTACGACTTGTATCTTGTGGTGAACCTCCATCTCCAATAAACCGTAGATCGCGACTGCACAACCACAAGCTCATCATGGCCTCCGCAGATGGACCAGGACATCTTCTTTCACTCAAAGTGATGCGCGTTTCTGTGCGTGGTCACCCTCATCGCGATGGGACCGTTATTTAACGATGCATGCATTGTGGCTAGCGGCCCTCTTTGGCCAGTGCATGGCAGCCTTTCTATTCCAGCTCGCCTTCATTCTCGGTACAACGAATTTATTCTTTACTATGGTGCTGAATGCTGAACTGAGAGGACTAGGCACATTCCACGGCCTCTATACTTTCTTTGCAAGGAAACACCCCGCTGCCAGGCCATCCCAAGACGCTTCGGGACCTCACATATGCATCCGAGATGTTGACCCTGCCTTCATCGTTTGGGGCTATTCAGCTGGGGGAGACTTTTTCCAGTTGCCTATGCATTAACAATGAGGCGAAAATGGATGTTGAAGCTGTGAGTATGAGAGTTGAAATGCAGACCGTTACCTCAAAGGTCGTGCTCGCGGAGTTTGGAGGACCGGATTTTACCTTAGCTGCTGGGGGCACTCTGGAAAGCGTCGTACACCATGAAATCAAGGAACTGGGGCAGCATGTTCTTGCCTGCGCAGTGACCTATCGAATGCCTCCTCATCGAAGTCCTGTTGTGGAGCCTACTCCTGGCACCGACCCAACTCTGCAGACATTCAGGAAATTCTACAAGTTTGCGGTATGTGGCTTCTGGTCTGTGCAATACAACGTCGTTCTGATTCTTTTGGACGAATCCAGGTCACTAACCCTCTGTCCGTCAAAACAAAAGTCCATGTCCCGAGATCTCCCTCTGCTTTACTTTCAGCAACCGAACGCGAGAAGGTGTTCCTGGAGGTTCATATACAGAACCTCACACAAGACACGATGTGGTTTGAGCGGATGCGATTCGAGTGTGCAGATGGCTGGAGTGTAGAGGATGGGAATACCATCACTCAGGACGATACCCATTCTACGCGAATAGAGGAAGACGAAAAAGCAGGCATTTTCTCTGGCTCGAGCGCACTTATGCAGCCACAAGATGTGCGGCAGTACATATACATCCTCAGTCCGTCGCATATACCACTAGTTCCGAGTGTTCCCGCTCCAGGGAGTATTATAGCGTTAGGAAGGCTCGATATATCCTGGCGGTCATCCTTTGGAGAGCCAGGCAGGCTCTTGACGTCGGTACGCCTACAATTCATGCTTCTAAAGTTTCAATCTGTGACTTGTTTCCAATGTAGATGCTCTCGAGACGCATCCCATTACCACCTGCACCAGCTCAACAACCTGCTTCCGCCTTGCCTCCATATCTAAAAAGAAACACAATGGGTGCAACAGCAACGCCGCCACGTCCACACTCTCCTCAACAAAGCTTGACTCAGTCCCAATCACGTCCAGGGACTCCACCTGCACCGCATAGACCTGGCTCTCCCTTCCGTAACATCAATAGGTCATCAGCTCCAGTTCCCGCACGCCCTCAATCTCCTGCACCGGCCACTGGGTATTCCGTTCCTCCCCTGCCATCATCGGAGGTTGACGTAACACTTGTAGTTCGAGACATTCCCCGAGCATCCATCACGGTTGAGAAACCGTTCACTATTCCGCTCGCCCTTACTATATCTATGCCACCGAGTCCAATCGCGCCTTCCCGTGAGTTGTCACTCGTCGTGCAACATCTTCAACCTCCCCACATATCCCCTGTCTCTCCCCCAATACCCGCTCCTGACACCTCCACGTTCAGTCCTCGCAGTCAACAACTATCGCTCTCAGGATTCACATCACCCTCACCCACGTTCGCAACATTTAATTATGCGTTGGCTCACCAGAAATTGCTCGGTCAACAGCAGCGACAGGATGGTCTTGAGGAAATCAATATCAATCCAAATCGTCTCGATAACGGCGTCGTAATGCTACCAGCTCCTACTTTCAACGGGCCTGATGAATTGAACACCTCAAAATCTACAAGCGGTGTTGCTTTCTTGGGTGCTTCGACAGTCTTCCTGCCTCCAATCGAGTTAACACCTCCGTCGATCAAATCGCCTTCGGATGAAGCTGATGATGATGCCACACCATTGGTGCAGAGAAATTATACTGCCACGCAAGAGTTCGAGTTGTCGTATCTGCCTCTTCGTCGAGGCTTCACAACACTGGGAGGACTCAGAGTGTTGCTCATCGATGACAAGGCTGGGTTAGAAAAACTAGATGATGATGAAGCTGGGGGGATTCGGAAAGCTCCCGAAGTGCGTATATTGAAGGAATGGGATGTTATTGGTGAAGTCTGGGTGAAGTCGTAGTGTGAGGTATATCATTGCATTGTACTGTTGGTGATCCCGATGTACTTGCTGTTCAGTCGAGCAATATATACCCTACTTCTTACAAGTATGTCTATGTGCGAAGACAATCATAAAGGAGATATGCTAATGATGATGTTAATGTCCATTACAAAAAAACCGATGTACCAACCAGCGGAGATCGATTGATCAAGTCGATACCCATGGCTGACTGACGAGCTGCTGTACAGAAATCAAAGCACGATACCGAACATCAGAATTCTCGTTGGTCATTAGCTCCATGACTCGCGTCTTCCCGCCCAGATCTGTGACGAGTCTGACAAGGAAATAGCAGGTGAGTGTCTAGGAGAAGAAAAAGACAGCAGAAGGAGACACTGACTTCTTCCCTCTTTCGTAATGCTTCACATATTGCCCTATGTCATGTGCAGCGACTGCTAGAACCGTTGCATCACTAGATTCTTTGAGCAGCTTGATCAATATCCTGTATAGACAATAATGGAGTTAGTTTAATGCGTTGTGCGGGATAAAATGAGTAGAAGTAGTCGAACTTGAGCTGCTCATAGTCCTTGTCATTCAATTTAGCTGCATTTTCTTTCCAGAAATCTTCTGATTCGTGGACTGGACTCCACGAGAGATGACCCGAGCTTAATTCTGATGTGTATTCGTCGTATGTGCTTGATGGAGGGAAGTATGTAGGTAAGCACGTTTTGGAAGAGGACTGGAAACACATACGTCAAGCTTTGGAAGTTGGTGTTGAGTTCATCACGGAGGAATTGGACATCCTCGATGATATCTTCGTCAGACCATTTCCGAGTGCAAAGGTTTTTGACGAAGGGAAGTAGTTGAGCTACCAACATTGCTGGAAGATTTGCAGATGGAGCTTTTGTCACGAGATTCTGCAGAAATGTCAATACTCGCGACATCGACTAGAATGAGGTTGTCGACTCAACTCGGAAAGTAGCCACAATGACACGGATTACTTTCTCTTTCACGGCAGCTTGGGCAACATCGATCAAGAGCGGTATTATGTCGTATTTCCTATCATGCAGCAGAAGTTAGCCGATTGAGAACAAGATGTGGGTTTATGACTGCTCACTTATTGATCTGCTCCGCAACCTCCTGCTCAAACGAAAGCAGCCACAAACAGAAAGCGACCTGGTAGCTCATTTGTGGGCCAGGTTTGTGCTTCAGAATGTCAACAAAACTAGGAGCTAACAATGAGGAAAGTTTAGGGAGTTCTAATTAAAGAATGCCTTACCCTGCGATGATACCAGGTATCGCCCAAACCGCCTTCCGGCATTCTGGACGCGCCAGGAGAGCCTCCAGACACTGTACACCGACATCGCGTTTATTGGGCGTGGAGGATGACTGTACAAAAGAAGCTAAGGTGACGATGAAGGGTTGCAGTTGTTGAGATTGTAAGGGGGTCGATTCGGACCTAATACAAGGCAACCATGAATACTGGACTCGATATGATCATAGACTGAAGACGAACCCGAGGAGGACAGTGAGAATCTGGGCGGCCTTTAATTGTACAAATTCGTCTTGGGTATCTAGCATCCTTCAATGTCATGTTTACAGCCTATTCCGCGGGTCTGAGGATATTCGAAACAGACCTACCGCAGTAGTGGGCCATAAGGTAATTCGGGGTCGCTCTCCACGGCTCTGGTAAACAGGGGTATGCGTTCATCGTGATCTGGATATTATTTTAAGATGACAAGTCGAGCAGCTAGCGCGTCGAGGAAAGACACACCCGCTAGTGCATCTGCAATAAGGACAAGAATGCACTGCATCGTATCGACTCTCTGCAATTTCTTGAGGAACCGGAGGTACAACAGGGCGTATGCTTGTCCATCGTTTATCAAGATAGACTCTGTCTTTGCCTTGGGTTGTCTGTCGACTTTGGTGATAAGAGCTAGTTCGTCAGAGGTGATTAGACCGGCGCGTTGGTATCCCTATACGAATCCTGGAGTGAGTTGGTGGTTTCTAGCGAGAAAGTAGTTGGATCTACCGGCCAAGGAACAGGTTTTGAACGTATTTTCGACGACGTATCGTCGAGATATGGGCTTGAGACGAGAGCGACCGACATGGATGGATGTAAGTTATCTATAGGCGACCAGGCCAAGTTCAGTGCGCCGGCACATGCCGAGTACGCCAAATTATTTCTCGACAACGACCCCAAGTTGCAAGCTCGAACTCGGTCAAGTTTACTCGTCGGTCTGGGTGATGTTCTCGCGAAATGTTCTCTCTTCATGTCGACGCCATTCAACGCGTATGTCGCCTTAGTTTTGTATCTATCTCTGCTAACATGTTACTTTGAAAATTTTGACAGCGACATGGCACCCATTCTATCGTTCGCTAGCCACAGAAACAATCCCCTCCTCCTCACCATCCGCGTCTTCTTCATCCACAGGACCCCCACGCCCACCAAAAAGGCTACCGAAGCCAGAACTCCACACCTCTATCATCTTGAACCGTTCTCCCATTATCACCCGAACACCTAGTCTCTTCGAACGCGCATACTATGCATACCAAGCCCGTATCCGACGTGCATTGCAGAATCCTTTTGCTCGGGACTTTTACTTCAAGCAGGGATCTGTGGTTGAGACGAAATTCAAAATGGAGGAACGTGCGAGGGAACGGAAGGCTTTTGGACCGTCGTTTGGGCTCATTGAGGATGAGGAGGATGCGAATAAGGAGAGTCAAGAGGCTGCTATAGCTAAGCTTAATGAACTGGAACAGGATGCGGGGGAGGATGCGTTAGCGCCTAGGGTTCATCCTGCGGATGAGGCTCGGGATTATAAAAGTCTCGATAGAAAAGGGAGGAGGAACATATACCTTCTTCTGCTGACGCAGGGGATAGAGGGGAAGGATGTGTGGAGGTTCCCACAGGGAGGCGTGGAGAAGGGAGAACTATTGCATCAGGTGTGTACTTTCATTG
Organism: Sarcomyxa edulis; assembly: GCA_009761415.1. Lineage (NCBI taxonomy): Eukaryota > Fungi > Basidiomycota > Agaricomycetes > Agaricales > Mycenaceae > Sarcomyxa > Sarcomyxa edulis. Next base: position 1,074,462 of record QUOL01000010.1, read on the forward strand.
CTCGATATATGGGCTCGCTAACATGCATGCAGGCTGCACAAAGAGGTCTATACGCAGAATGTGGAGAGCATATGGACACTTGGATTGTCAGCAGAACGCCGATAGGTGTATACAGAACGCATACTCCAGATGCAACCTCGGAAGGACCGACTCCCGAAGCAAGTCTCGTTTTTCTTCGTATTCTAACCGAGAGCTGACTTCACCGCTTGTTCATTAGAACGTAACATTCTTCTATAAAGCCCACATCCTACAAGGCCAGGTACGGACCGAAGGAAATGGAGTACAAGACTTTGCATGGTTAACAAAACAGGAGATCGAAACTCGGGTGGATGAGAACTATTGGCTTGCAGTCAAGGATATGTTATCCGACTATTAATGAATATATTCACTCAGCCCTTCCGACGTTTCTAATATATGGATCGAAAGACGAGAGTGCCCTCTATTAGCCTATATATCACGGCTTCCGTGGTGCTGCGATGGCCTTTTTCTGAGCATCGTCGAATCTACGGACTACGACTTGGCACTTTGTGCTTTGGCAAATGTGTTTGGAGGCCGCCTTGATCTGGTCAGAGAAGAGGGTGAGCCCTGCTGCCCGTTCCACTGCGTCCACTGCACAAATGATTCGTTAGCCACAAAATTATCGAAAGTGAGATGATCTTGTTTACCAGGCATAATAAAGCTCTCCAGCGGCGCATTATCCGGGATTACAGCATTGGGTAGAACGAAAGCACCCATTGAGAGCTCAAGGATATCAGGTGTGGATGGGGACGTCGGTTTTGACGTCAAGACCACTTTTGCGAAGTGAGTCGGCACAGCAATATTTGGTGGTGAACCAATCACTTCGTGTGTCTATGTGTACGAGGAGTCAGATAAACCATACCATAAGAGAAGTCTAGTGAGAGGTACTGACCACACGCCATTTTCCATCGGCTTCGAGTCGAGGAAGGTAGAGAGGTATAGTGAAGATGTATACGTCAGCAAAACTTCCAGTTAGGCGTCGGCACCATTCTTCTAGATATGCCCAGTCTGTTACGGAATTAGTTTGGTATGGAGAAGTCATCACTGTGGAAAAAGACTTGCAGTGCCGGTTGAATCCATCACCGACTTGGGGCGCAATATTTGAGAGGATGAATGTCTCGTTCATAGCTTCCTGTACCAGAGTTTGTTCATATCAAAAAGGTCAAATCATGTTCGAGAGAGCATTTGTACATACTTGCGAGAACTTAGCATCGGCAGCAGGGACCCTAGATATCACTCAGTTTATCGAATACCACGTTAAGAGAAGTTCGGTAACGGGTACGAACATGTGTCCACGATCGTATCCACTTCGGAAATAATCCTTGAGCCTTGCACGAAAAGGAACCGGAACTGATTCGTCTTCGACGAACGTAGATTTTCCACGATCTCCCCCTGGTTCGCTGGTGGAACCGCCGCTTGTAGAACGGCCTAGAGAAGCTAATGTGAGATGCTCGGCTGCCTATCGCAAGCGTTAGGATGGGAAGCGCTGATGTTCTGGCTCATATGGCACGCACCCATGCTGGATGCCGTAGTCGTCTGTCATATGCAGCGACGTATGCTTTTCGCACCATGATAACTGCAATAGGTCCTATGAAATGGTCAGAACACGACGCTCCGGTAATACTAGAACTCTCTACCTGGATTCCCATATTTTAAGACCGATGATGGCAGTGTTACTACAGACGGTACAGATGATATCTGGGTGACGCCTGAAGGTCCTATATCCACGACTGGACGTGGTTGGACCGGGGTGGGGATACTAGGTACTTGTTGCTGTTTCCTGGAGCCAGATATGGCTGCAGCCACGCCTCCACCGACCAATGCTCCTGCTGCAAATACGGCAGCATGGATGATGGCTGAACCAGACATTCTGAATCGCTTGAAGGGACCCAGTCTGGCGAGAAAACTTAGAACTTGAGAGTACCGGACAAAGACGTGTTGTTTGGCAAATTTTGGAGGATCTAACAACGCGTGAATTCCGCTAGCTTCTCGATTTTTTTTTGCTTCGATACTTCTTCTCAAGGAACTCTACGGCAGTCAGCCTCTTCCTTGTACTTACCGGACACAAATCCAGCGACTAGGAGTCATGTAGGGATGACCGTAGAAGTCGAGCCATGTACAGCGCTCTTGTTTTACCGTCAACGGATGACTACGGATGTCCTTGAAAACATCCGATGATGGAGCCTGTGTCTTGTTCGGTTTCTGCTTTCAAGTTGGTCTTGAGCATTCGAATCCCCCAGGTTATTTCGCTCTCGATGATTTCTCTGCTCACCACAGGCTCGAGGACCATGAGACATCACAGTCAAGCGCGCATTGGATCCCTGGAATTTCTTCTCTTCATGTTTTATAGCACAACGTGCACGCTGTACATGCCAAAGGCATTGGGACTAAAGTTCATGTTCTCGTTTCGCATCATATCTTGTCGATTCCCTCTGTGTTGTGTCTCGAGTCCTCCTACCTAGTCCGAGTCGCCCTCCTCCTAGCCCCTTGTGTCAAGCTCGTTATTTGACATCTAGCGGATCCAATTCAGGCCACAAATAACATATCTATCTCAAGAAACTCACATCTAAAGAATAGGGAACCTATGACGAATGTTCTCGGTCATCAACATGATAGATGCTCTACCTGAGCCAGCAACGATCTCGTTATGTTAATTTGTGCTCGAATTCAGGGACATCGAATCCTTACCCAACATTGTAAGCTGGAATCGACGAAGCGTTACCAAATGCTCGCCGATGATAGCAGGGAAAGAGTCAATGACAATCGTCGCTTCCTCCCGGTCAAGTGTCCCTCGTCGGCCTGTCGATCGTAGTCAGGCGATGACACTGGAAGCAAAAATCAGCTATATATCTATCTGGTTCCTGACCTTGGGAGTGCCCCTTCTTCGGAAATTGTCGACTAAGAGGTCAGCTTGGTAGTATAGCCAAATCATTGCGCTGACATACCGTCTTCTGCTCCAACGCTCGACCAAGCTTTCCGCCACTATCTCTGCTGATTCTCTGTGTCTTCTTCTGACCCATTTATCTTCTGACTATTATGAATTCTAGCCTTATATCTCGCTGTAGCCTGTAGGCGCGCTGCATGACTGGATTTTCATGCTCGTTCTGCCACCACCTCTGGGATTATCTACCCACCCACGACTAAGCCTACATGGTCCACGTCTATCGTTCTGATGTTATGATAGTCTTTTCTTGCAGCTCGCGAGCTCACAGGCCCAACGGCTTTAGAGCTTCGCTCGAACACCCTGACAACCCTGATTTTCCGGAGGCATTTCGGCCACGGGCCGCGGCCGCTCGGCTATTTGACGAATATTTTATCCTCTTTCTTCTTCTAATCTCTACCTCTCACTCGACGCCAGTGTCTCAATCGTTGTTATCGATTTGGCAATTGTTCATCGTTGTGTCTGTTATCTTCTCCAAGTAGCTATCTTTCAGTGTTTATTGAATGAGTACATCAATCATGTTGAACTCCACCATTTCCTCACTGCCTCCTGCCACCCAATCACTCTTTGAACATGACGCTTTTTTCGCGTCTATCATCGCCCACATATATCTCTTCATCTCAGATTCCTTAAAGGAGTCACTTGCCACCTTGTACAACCTGGCCACAGTCGTGTTCCTTTTGCTGTTCATTTGTTGGTTTACATCCTCTGTGGACTCGTACTTCAACACGTCCACTGTAAGCCCCCTTTTTAACTTTTCCTGTTCTACAATGTCACTTACGTCCTACTCTCGCCGCTCCTTTTGCACGGTAGGAGTCTGACGCCTCTACACCGCCCGACCACGAAAGTGCCTCATCCCCCAACGTAACCTCGGCCACTGTAAGCCCCATTCTTTGTTGACTTTACTATATGGTGTCACTCACTACATGCTCTCCCCACTCGCGATACATAGAAGACCTCGTACGCTGCAACTTCCAAACCCAAACACTACTCATTCCGAGCCCCCGACATCGATGAAATCGATGAACCCGACGCATACGATCTGCCGAGCCATCGCGTGGAGAAGAAAGAAAATACCGAGGATAGCAAGCATCACTCAAAGTGCCACGAAATCAGTAGGGAGGCGCAACAATCCGCAAAGCCACGAGGTCTCGAGCAGACCATAGTACCTCTCGATTTCCTGAGGAATCCATTCACACATCCTCCTCCACCGGTACCTACGTATCCGTCAGGGCGTCTTCTATGCTCTTCGAACAGGTCGGATTACGACCTTCTGCCTCGGCCTCGTCGCTTTGTGGGTAGCCTTTTGGGCATCTTTCTTTTTGTTCCCTGAAATCTGTGTTAGATACGGCCCCTGGATGATTATGAGTCTGATTTCCGCTTGAAATTTGTGAAGAGGGTTTTCGCTCCATCTGTAAGCTTCGAGTCTTATGTCTTGCTGGTTGTTTACTGATGTCTTGTCAGATTACACTCTCTGAGGCTAGTATTCCTCCTGCAGTGACAAGCCATATCGATGGACCTCCCGAGGCACTTCAAGAGAAAGAAGTGGATGACGCGGTTTCTCTCGTTGTATGTAGTAGATCTCTTTTCTCGCGAGCATACCACTGATACTATCGTTCAGCTTCCTACCCCATGTGTACCCGTCGTCACACCCACTTCCAATTCTGAACCAAGTTTAGAGTACCTCGTGAGTCGTTCTTGTATTTTTACCTTCGTTATGACATCAATCTATATAATATCACAGAATGCAAGTTTGTACTCGACTGCGTCCTATCTGACTACGTCTCATAATTCAGCCGATCCGACACCCCAATCGCTTCAGGTGCGTGTCTGGTGTATCCAACCTCTCCATGCCACCGACCTATGTCAACAGATCTCGAATGCGTTCCCGGTGACCCATCATGTGGCACCATCATACTCACCTACGAATCCGAACCAGCTGCCATTGTCGTTATGTGATTACAGTCTGAGCCCCCTTGTCGGCTTGCAATCGGACCAACCGATTTCCTCGCCTTCGACGTACTTCTCAACTTCCGTGTATCCCGTACCTCCACCGTCAACACTTGATACCGATGTTGACATGCTATCACTTGAGGAAGAAGAAGGGTATGTCTCGTACCCCATAGCACCTAGGCCCAGCATCCCAAGGGCGATCTCTCACCACGACGTCGAGATGCTCTCGCTCGAGGACTTCGAGTACGTTCCGTCTTTCGTAACATTTATATAGTCCGACCAGTCGAATGATGTCTGCATCTCTCTCTAGGATCCAACAACACATCATCGAAGGGCACAGAATAAGATCCCTCGATATTGACGTCGATGTGATGCCGATTGATAGGGACCAACCAAAAGAAGCTGCCCTTGGGCTCAAGGACTACATGGCAGCTATGGCATCGTCGAGGCCATCCTCCAACCAGATTCCTTTGAATCGAATCTCATACCGGTCTGCTCCCGCACCCCCGCCGTCTACGTATGCATTACAGACGCGATCTTATCACATATTTGGGACACCGTCATTGTCTTCGTCTAATACTCCTGCGACCTCATTTTCGAGTTCATCCAGTACTGCCCCTGCGCCGCCTTCGCGTCTTGATAAAGGAAAGGGCCGAGCATATTGACATCAATTTTCCTGTTTCTTTTTTTTTTTTTTTCACTTATATCATCTTACTTATCGCATCTGAACACTCCATGTGTATCCGTCGCTGTTCTCCAAGTCCATTTCCGTTTTCCAGTCCTATTTTTTCAGAATCCTCTTGTGGACCGTGCTTTTGTTCTGTCTGTCATTATGGATCGTGTCCTGCGTTCTTCATTCCATCTATAGACTCTTGAGGTTTTCCCTTGTAGCGGTCGTACCTATACTTATAGTTACTTATATCGAGCAATGTATATATCTCGTCACTCGGTCGAATCAGGTCACAAAGCAAGTTCATGGAAACCAAGATGCTGGCATTTCAAAAGGTCTCGAAGCGCGAACAAGCCAAGCATTCCAATCCTCATCAGCTTTTCGTCTCGTAGCTACGTGTTCCAACTGTTTCGGAGTGGGATGGTGAACAAAGAGGAAGAACGTATACGAAGACATGTCCTGCTTTTGGGTGAGGTGAATGATATTTTCTCCCTCGACCGAAAATTGGGACAAGTCAACTAGACGGTCGGGAGTAATCTGGAAGATGCAGGAACATAAGCAAGGTGAAGCAGGCAAAGTAGGTGTGATGACAAGTATGTTGTGCTTACCCCGAACGGAGGAGAAAGAGGAAGCGGCTGTTGAGTGCCTTTGTAATTCACAGTCATGTATAAACCTCCATCGTCAGGCCAAGAAGACTGATGAGTTGTGGCGAAAAATGGTAATAAGGTGTCCTTCGCTTCATGTAGAGGCTTCGCGCGGACAAGGTTCTGCAGTTCCACGGAAGAGTAAGCACCCAGTGACACACACAATGCTGTGGTGACGTCGCTAGAAAAGGATAGTGTTTGATTAGAGACGTAGATTTTAGAGATGTTGAATCGACCATACTCTGTAGTTTTGGTCCAGTTGTTCCATTTGGAGATCAAGTCGAATTGCACTGAACTTATCTTGTACGTGAAATCGATGCTGGCGGGGCGATCTGTGCCTCTTTGACCTATGATTATTCTCATTTCGGGTCCAAATACTATAGACCGCATAGATATGTAATTTATATTCGACAGGAAGCAGACTTGACTCACCAGTCGAGGGTCTGCCATCGCGAATTTCAGAGGGACCAACTTTCGGCGAGTGCGGAGGCGGTATACCGTTAGATCCAGAAGGTTCAGATGTTGGTTTTGCGACCGAGGAAGCATCACTAGTTTTGACAATGTCGACATCGTCCGTGGCGCGTACGTCTACATTGCGGACAATCTGGCCCGGTTCAACGATATTTCGTACGTTCTCGTTGTTTGTCGATGGATCAGCTCTGAGAAGGATTTCCCCTTCTTCAATATCTCCTTCCTCGGGAGTTCTCTGTGAAGATGTCTAAGCATCTGTCTAGTGTCAAGATATAGAGACCTACACTCGAGGATGGCAAGCCTCCAGGTGCCGTGTCTCCGTGTCGCGATTTCGCTGTTTCGACACTAAGGTCGTGTTCTGTACTTGGTATAGCTGCTGGGGGCAAGGTTGGGCCAACGGAGGTCGGTTCGTTAACTGTTTCCATGCTAGCATCAACGGACAAAATGTTATCGTCGACCGGCTCAGGAAGTTGCTTCAAGCCTCCTCGAAGCACAGGCTCTCCAGGATCAAAATCAACGTCCATATCATCATCATCTGACCGTGGAAATGGAGATGGATGACGAGATAGAACCTGGTGAGCATCATCACCCATGGTGACATCCACGTTATTGCCAGAAACCGTAGGTAAATCGTTGGAGACTACACTTGGCTGACTAGTTTCAGAGACGTTTACGGTCTCTTGAGGAATTTGGTCAGAACCAGGAAGGACAACGTCGTCAGGTGCTGGTTCTACCTCCATATCGTTGGAAATCGGAGTTGCGTCAGGCTTCGGTGAAGGAGCTTTTGGTTGAACCGCTGGAGAGGATAATGTACTCATTATTTCGGTAGAAGCTGTTTCCAATGGCGCAGTAGTACGGGCATCGACTGGTTCTAGATCAGTATCCATGTCATCAGAGGGTGCGGCCATACTGGAGTCCTCGATGTTAGTGTCTAACGACGGATGCGTCGGTGCATCTGTAGGTGACGGAGCTTTCGGGACAGGGCTGATATGCTCAGACATGACGCTAGACGTCTGAATAGATTCGGGAGGGATAGAAGTCTCCTGAGGGGTCTGAATGTTGGATGGTTGTTGTGCTGGACCGGGATCGCCAACCAATGTAGAGGTCTCTGGGGTTGGAATAGTCGTCCGAGGGGTTGGGGTATGTATGGGTATATCTGCTGTAGGCTTGGAAAGAGAGCTAGATTGGGTATCAATAACGGAGGTACTAGATGTAGAATGATCGATAAGATTTGGAGTAGAAGTTGAGGTCTGAGAAGACGCCGCTAGTCGTTCTTGTTCTTTGCGATACCACTCGAGATCAACATCTATAAAGTCTAGGCCGGTCAGTAGTCCCGACGATTTTCGCTTTTTCTTTGCCTTTGGTTTTGGGAGGACGGATGAAGAAGAGACAGATGGAGATACCGATGTGGATTGTGGAGGTTGTATCGGGGACGGAGCAGGTGGGGCAGGTATTGAAGGGGTAGTGACAACCTTCTGCACAGAAGGAGTGGGGATCGCAATCGAAAGAGCAGAACTAGGTTCCTGAGGCCTTTTCAAAGGCGGGATCTTGATCGTGCCCGACGAATTCGAAGGGGGTGCTGTGTGTGGTATTCGGGCATGCGATGTCGGAATTGAAGGGGAGGGCCGGGAAGACGCCAAGGGTGATTGTAGAACAGGGGAGAAACTAGGATGATTTGGAGGATACATTTGGGTCTGCTTAGTAGCAGGGCGCTGGTTCGACAGTGGTATAGTAGGGTTCGAAAGCTTTTGAGAAGTCAGATTCAAGTCATCTATGCAAGTCAATATAATGATCATGCACCTGGCGAGTCACCAAGATTTGAGGTGGCCTAGATGGCCTACTATTGGGCTGCAAAGTTGAGTATGAAATTGTTTGAGCTACAGGGTGGGGCACATCAAGTCGAGGGTTCATCTGGAGAGCGTTGTTAAGTGAAGACGAAGATTGATGCATAGTATAATTCGGGTCTTTGATGAGTATAGCCCTGGTCTGTTGCTGGCTGAATTACAGGATATGATAAGCAAACCCAGTGTTAGATTTTGTAGAGAGAGCACCAAACCTAGACTGGCTCCCAGACGAGCTAGGAACGGAAGCATCAGGGGCCATTTTAATGGGAGCTAGAAGCGGAAGCTCTGGGGCCCCCACGACTGTATTTATGACCCTACCCATGAGCTCTACAAATCATTGTTGAAAGATCAAATTCATTTTGTGAAGGAAGAATAGTGCTTACCATGTTCCTGTGGATCTCGGAAACGACTATGAAATACTCTGATTATTTGGACGAGCCTAATGTAAGACAAGAGCATCGGATGATCGTTTGGGCAACGCAAGACGTGAAAGTTCGGGTCTCGAGTATCGAAACCCATTGACTTTTGAAGGGTCATTTGAGCAAGCTAGTTCAGTTGAACGATATGCTCAGTTCGCTTTCTGCATAATAGCCCGCTAACATACGCACTTTGACGATCGTCACAATCTGGACAGTAGTGAATATATTGAGTACACGAAAGGATTGATGGAGAGATACTACGACTGACCTCAGGTATCGCAGCCGGATAATAAGCCCTGTATGAGCTTAGCCATACTGTGGACTTGTCGACGAGACTATTGTACGTTCTCGAGTCGGCTTCTGGTAAAAGCCTCTTGAGAGTATCAAAGACAGATTTATTCTGTTCGGAAGCGACCTTGGGATTTGAGGCGTGTTTTTGACTTGATGGGCCAGACGTATTTTGCATCGAGGGAGTTTGGGAGACTGTCACGCTGTCACGGTCGCGTCTGACACGCGTAACGCTTGGCCGTGTTATTTTCCGAAGAAAGCTTTCAAAACGTGACCTACCCATCTTTTGCCCCATCTTTCAAGTGGTTTTTTATATCTCCAGCAATGCATCAGCACTCAAATCTTTTTTGCTTCGCTTCAGGGGAAGATCAATACCGTTTGGAGGGCGACCGCCCAACTCGATCGCTGATTGACAGCCAACAGCCAGGATGCCAACAAGATGCTGCATATGATATGGGCCCGAGGTGCATCAGTCGGAATATATTACTGACTATGTACTTGTCAAAATTACCCTTACTCAGAGACAATGTACATCGCATTACGTTGACAAGGCTTCTGGATGGCATTGTGAACGAAGGAGACGGTATGTCGTGTCCGGCTTTGTGGACAGCGTTGGTGAGGAGTCAGGCGCCAGGGTCTATATATGAACTTGGACTGGATCATGGTCATCTCCCGCTCTTAGCGCTTCGTAAGCTCAGGCTTCAGATCCTAAATTGACGGCCCTGCGTTGTATTTCTTTGCAAGTTTCGAATCTTCCAAGATGAGTACTATGCGCATTGTTTTACTACACAAAGTTCCCCATTGTACCACTCGCTCTTTCGCCACAAAACAAAGGCATGGTAATGTTCATCATGGAATGTTGAGGCTGCCCATGGAATGGGCTAAAGCAGCTCAAGACAACATATATCAGTTGGTCTGAATTTTGTCTTTTGATTTGCACCGCCCTTTCCACGACACCATTCACGACTGTTGAGATTCACTTCACCCTGTTTGACGTCCGACACGTAAATCTTAGACGACCTCCTTCGAAATCTTGATCGACGACCTGTGTATACCTGTACATTCCACCTTATATCTTCCAACACTGATTTGACCATCAGAGAAGGAAAAAATCACTCGAGAGATACACTTCTGGCTCTCGACCTCGACCTCTACAGATGCCAACCTTCGACTTGGTCGTAGTGGGCTGCGGTGGAGGCCCTATCGAAACCAACCTATCTGCGTGCGTTCCACGTTATCTTTCTCTTCTTCCGACCCCACGTGGCGTACTAAATCTATCGATATAGCTATCTGTTTAAACCAACTGACTCGAGCTGGGACGACGGTATAATCGCACTAGAAGCAGGTGAGTATGAAATCTTTGGGTTTTGGACCAGTAATATAGACCATCCATCCAAGGTTCGGGTCAAGGAGCTCTCCGACATATCTTGAACAAAAATCCTAACCTGTTCGCCACGCGAGAATATTCTGCATCCGAGATATATTCGTTTGTTCGGTAAGCGACGCGTCACCTATCTCTACTTTTATTGTTCCTCATAGTATACCTTGTACAGATGCTTCGTTATCACCCACGCGCACCTAGATCACATTAATAGCCTGGTGTTATCCGCAGGTTCTCTCGGAGGTCCACGAAAACGTATCTGGGCTGCTCTCCAGACGCTCAGAGATCTCGAGACCATTTTTGCCGACCGTATCTGGCCAAACCTCGCGTCTTGGGACGAAGACGACGAGGATCATAAACTTCTCTATTCCACGTAAGATATATCGGCGTGTCTGAATCAAAAAAAGACCTCTTGACAATGTTTTCTATGCATACAACATAGCCTTCAAGCAAACAAGAAATACAACACCATATACCCCAATGTATCCATCCGACTCATACCAATAAACCACGGTCGTAACGAATCCTCCGGTGCTTACGATTCATCTGCTTTTTTCATCCGCCACGACCCCACCTCCCAAGAATTCCTCTTCTTTGGCGACGTAGAACCCGACTCCATCGCTCCCAAACCCCGTACCATTGACGTATGGCGCATAGCTGCCTCGAAGATCCCAGAAACCCTATCCGTGATATTCATCGAATGCTCCTGGCCCTCAGGGAGACCAGACGATATCTTGTTCGGTCATCTCAGCCCTGAACATCTCGCTGAAGAACTGGAAGTTCTTGCAGGCCAAGTCGTCAGATTCAGGAATAGTCCCACTTCTCAGCGTCCGGTGCGTAAGAAGCAGAAGAAGGCTGCTGTCTCGTCTGCTATTCCTGCCGAAGATCTGCGTGGTGCTTTGAACGGACTCCGTGTCTATGTAATCCATTGCAAGGACGGTAGCGATGCTGATGACACCCCTTTGAGGGAAGTCATCGTGGCTCAAGTCCGTACGTTGGTGGAGGCGAAAGGGCTTGGGGCAGAGATTCTAGCGGCAGAACAGGGAATGCGAATCGGTGGGTTGCAACATCTTACAGAAGTTCTTGTTGATATTGCTTACTGACTCGACGGTTGCAGAGATATGAACATCACGACTTTTCTTATTCAATTATCTATTTCTTGAAACGACCTCGCCACACCACACCTCCTTCTGTATGTTTAGTTTTTGGTTGATCCCCCCCTTGCTGTAGCTCTAGTCAATCGCTTTCCATGTCTTGCTTTGAATGATCTCACGAAATGATACGCTATGTTGTTTTGTACTCCAATCTCTTGAGGTCTTGCGCGTTCAGACAGAGCGAATACATAGAACGTCCCAAGTATGATTACCGTGGACATCATTATTTGCAGAGTCATAATAGTCATGGGCGCGGAGGAAGAAATAAGTACACGAAAAGATGAAAACAGAAAAAGGGAAAACGATTGCGTGAACAAAAAGGGAGAGAGAGAGAGAGAAAACAGATCCCGTCCTTCAAGTATGTATCATATCTAATAGCGAAGGTATAGCTCGTTAATCGAATAGCGACTGATGGACAGAGGGGAGGGGACTGGGTGGGTTTATGACGACGCGTATAGTTTTACAACACCATCGGCTCCGGCACTAGCCATAAACGGCATCGAAGGATGGAACTCCACGTCAAGCACGCCCTCTCTGGCTTTTTCTCGGTGGGATGTGATCTCTTGGACACACGCACGCGTGCCAAGAAGATCCCAGAATCGTACAGAACAGTCGTGGCTTCCCGAAACTAGGGAAAATCCTGAAGGATCAATAGACAGCGAGGTTACACCGTCAAGATGAGCCAGCATTGAATGCGTGCATTGTCCTAATGAGATGTGATGGATAGGATTCAGTGTCAAAGGGACTATAAAAAGAAGACCATGCACTTGCCTGTTATGATATCGAAGATCCGGATAAATTTATCCTCGTGGGCAGTCACAAGGAGCGACATCGTAGGATGTGATACGATCCGGTTTATCTGGGTGGCTGGCGTGCCATCTAGTAAAAAAATAAGGGCTATAATCGTACCACGTTGAAGCATTGTGAGCATAGTCAGGAACGTACCGTAGCTCATATCACTTTGCAGCCGAGAGAGCTCTTTACCACTCTCAATATCAAAGATCTTGACCATAGCGTTTTGATACGCAACGGCGACCTTCTTCAGATCAACTTTGATGGCTTCCACGGACGTAGCTCCAGGCGCGTCCGTCTCTTCGGGAAGATCGTCGGGATTTTCCAGTCCTCCCCAGCCCCACGTCAATTTGAGGGAGCCTCCACCGGAAGGTCCGCTCACATCCCATACCTTCACTGCTCCCTCTGCCCCACAACTAATCAGCGTGCTCTCGTCTCTGACAAGCGCCAAATCCCAGACTGCGTCGGTATGTCCTACGAGTTCCCCTCGTGCTCGAGTGTCATCGTATGGGGCATACGTTGTATGAGAGGGAGCGGGAAGGGCCCAGACGCGAATCGAAGAGTCTAGTGAAGCTGAATAGAGAAGTCCTTTGGATGGAGCGTGAATCAGTCGGGTGATAGCCGCAGAATGTCCTCGAAGAGTGAGCTGTGGCTCGACTTCGGTTGTTGGTCGTGCCCTGGATATATTAAAATTCGACAAATGTGGGTGAAAACACTAGAAGATGCTAAATTAACCACGTACGCGGAAGAAGTAAGACCAGCGACGTCCATCCGCCATATTTTCACCGTGCAATCATCCCCACCTGTTGCTAAACATAGTTCACTAGGGTGGAAAGCGAGGGCTCGCACTGCATCCAAGTGACTGGGGAATAGAATCAGCTCCAGTTGCGCGTAAAAGATAGGTGGAAAAAAAGAGAAGCCAACGGCCGGTCACGCGACTAACTTTCTGAGCGTTCGTTTAGCTTTCCAGTTTTTGGTACCCTCGCCCTGATCTATCACCGTTGATTCATCATCTTCTACCTCCGTTTCCTCATCCTTGTCGTCCTCATCCTCTCGCCGTCGATCCCATGAACTCGCGCCGGATTGTCCTTCTTTCGCTAATCTAGCTTGCTCTGCAGCCTCGTGGGATAGTCTAAGAGTCTCCTTCCATTCACCGTTAGCGTCGGGCCTAAATATTGCGGTCAGCCGTGACTCCGATTCGCCATCTTTATTGTCAGCAGGTTGAGTTTGTGTCTGGGGCTGATGCGAAGGTCCGCCATTCGGTTGCTGCTGCTGCTGTACTGACGACGACTGCCCTAGACTTAATTGACCAGAAGGTTGTTGTTGCAGGTGTTGTTGTTGGAGCAAGGTAGGAGCCATTGGATTACGAGGCTCTAGGGAAGATCCTGTAGCTGGTGCAGATGAGGGCCCAGAGATTATGCTCATGCCGTTCAGGAGCGGGAATTCCTTTCCAGCCTCAGGCATGACTTTTCGTGGTCGGCCATTGTACGGCATCTGGTCGAATGGGGGGACGTTTGGGAGCGCAAGGGGTATAGACATGTTGTTCAGCAGAGGACGGTTCGGTAAAGGGTTCATAGCTTGAGGCGATGTTAGATACGATACTTCTTGCAAGCATCTGGATGATTTGGGCAATGTTAATAATGACACGTCGTGAGTCCAATAGATGCTTGTTGGCACGTACTGCTTCAGGTATTCTCTACTCCTTGCCCTACTCTTTGGATCACGACCAGGAGGGGCTTTTCCTAGGGCACCTAGTGAAGAAGGACCGTTGGCTGGGTTAGCCTGACTCCACGAGGCTGGTCGTTCGGATGGACCAGCACTAGGTATGCCGTTTGGGATGCGGGTTTCTGGGGGGAGCGGAGAGTCTGAGGGAGAGCGATTAAGAATGGCGGCGTTTCTATTATGATTTACATGGTACACACCTTCACTTCGGGGGGAGCTCTTGTTACTTCCTTCTTTATGACTTTGAGCGTCTTCTTTCTGGGAAGACGACGTTCCCTGGGCTTGAATGGCAGCAAGCTTTGAAGGAGGTACAGATTGTGACGCTGGTTGTGTGAGTTGTTTTGAACTGGGGTCGCGACGCCATCAGGTTTGAGATTCCGGGTGGAATGACAGGTGTACTCACCGCTCCATACGAAGAGCATATTCGAGCATTTTTATGCGACGTAAAAGGTCGAGTTTTGTATTGTCGAATGAACGCTGTTGGCCTTCCAGGAGAGCTATGCGTGCCTGCGAGCATCGTTCGAAACGCGAGGTCGAGCGAAAGAAAGAAGAGACTGACCCTCATTTCTGCCCGTTCGATTTCCCATTCATTCCGATCGCGTTCGTATCTTCTCCATTCTGTCTGGAGAAAGTGGAGTACGCTCGAGAGCGTGAAGTCCTGACCATTCTGTGGTGGAGCTGGAGGGATATTATTCGGGGGCCCTTGCTGCTGCTGCTGCTGTTGTTGTTGCTGCTGTTGCTGGGATTGCTGTTGCTGTTGCTGTTGATTTTGCTGCTGCTGTTGCTGCTGATTATTAGGCTGAAGACCTTGCAAAGGGCCCAACATGGGTATCTGGATGGAGGTGGGGTGGTTGGAAACGGAGAGGTTGTGCGGTGGAAAGATTCGCGAGTTCACAGAGTTTAGCATCATACTCTTTTTGGACACCTCCCCTTCAACAACAAATACCGGCCGGCGAGATAGTAGGATACTCGGGGCGGAATATAGGACGAGGATAGTAGGATAGTAGGATAGGATACTCAGAGATACTGGGGATACTAGGGGGTCCCAAAAAATGGGTATAATATTTTTTAGCTAGCGAGACTATCATCACGATCACCCGAAGCAATTTCACATCCTACAAGGCTTACAATCCATGACATCGTGAAAGAGTTTGACGCGTACCATTCAAAGACGAGTATCCAAAATGAACAACAAAACTGACAGAGCTAATACCGTCCAAAATCTGGCAAAAAAAAATCAAGGCAGCCATCCGTTTAGATCTCTATTTCTTTCCTGACCTACAAGGCATCGTCAGTAAACCAGATCACTTGAGCATCAAGAACCTATCTGACTTCTTGATCCCGCCGCTGCCGCCGAGGGGGCCACCTGAGCAAAGTTAGTAATTCACTCCTCGATTGCTCGCAGGTCACTCACCCTTCAAAGCTATGGGAAAGCCGTACCATCAGCACAAGAGGATAATCCTTGAAGTGATAGGGCCATACCTTTCTCGCGGGCTATTTTAGCAGCTGCCGCATCGGCCTTCTGCTTGTCCTTGAAAGCAATCTCCTCCTCAGTTTCCTCCTTCTTCTCCTTCTTTGGGGCCTGGTGACGAAGACAGTGTATCAGCGACCTAAACACATCAATATGGACGAGAATGTTGACCTTGAGAGGCTTTACTTTGCCGCCTTGTCTGCTGGACATTGCGATGAGGATGAGGATAGAGGCGCCGAGAGTCGAGACGGTGATCGGAACTAGAAAGTGTGGCGGAGTTTTGGCTGTGTCCGAAGTCGAAGGGCAATTGCCGTCATCCCGCTCAAAGCGGCGCTACGAGTCACTCCTACTAATGTTCAGCCAACGTTCAGCGGCTATCACAATCAATCTCCTCTGGATTATCTAGAAAACATGTCAACGAGGATGCCAAAGCTCGTAGCTTTCGACCTGGAGTGCGTTCTTAGCCAGTGATTTGTCGCGAGATATACTCATAAAGCGCCCAGTTACACCTTATGGGACTTGTGGATAGACACCCATGTATCTGGTACGATCCCATGAATCCATCACAACAATCCATTCCGTCTTAAACCCTTTACCAACACAAAGCCCCATTACATCGGGATGGGAACACACTGAACCAAGTCCTGGACAAGTCTGTAGGCCTCGAACATGCTTCACAACGAGATCCACGACTCATCGAGCTCGCAGACATAATCAATCAGTATCTTTCTATAAGGACGTCCCACAGATCCTTCATAGACTCCGTACAGCTGGTGTATTGATCGCAGCATGCTCTCGTACATCTGCGCCGGCTCTGTAATACTCAACGCTCCCAGGTTCTCTCCCAACTTGACAGCTGATTCTGCTTGTAACAGTGCGAAGAAAGCATTGACTCTGCTTTTAGTCCCACCGAAACCCGGAGGGGACGACGATGCACCTTCTACAGCTATCGAATTCTTCGATCAATCGGAAATATATCCAGGTATGTTCATTGTTCACGTTGCAGAAAACCGCGCAGACGCCGGATTCTGCCTGTTCATAATATCGTCACTTTTCAGGCTCGAAAATCCGTCATTTCAAGCGGTTACACGATAAAACGGGGTTGCCGTATTCCGAGATGGTATGACCTCAGTCTACAATCCTAACCACAGGGCTCATTCATTTCTGCTTCCAGCTTTTCTTTGACGACGAACGTCGGAATAACGAGGTTGAGTCTCTAGGTGAGCCTCAGTGTAGTCTTCAAATCATAGCACTCCTCAAAGTTTTTACCAGGTGTCACCTTCTGTATGGTCCACAATGGCATGGATCATCGGACGTTCGAAAAGGGACTCGCTGAGTGGAGAAAACGTCACCCTGAGGATGTCGTGGAGGACGCTAGCGGTAGCCAAGACGTATAGATTGTATGTACGTACAACATGATGATAGGTAGACATGATAAGATAGGAATATTCACTGCATCTGAAGAGTAGGAGATACTCACGGGTATGTTTGTTTGACGCCACAGCTGAAAATTACAGACAGGTGTTGATTTCGGGATACAGCGGTTCAATCACTGTTAGAGTCACTGAACTGTCCTACAGAAACAGTGTCCTGTGGATCGACCAAAGATTAGCTTCATGTACACAGTTTGTCGACTAAGACCGTCTAGCACGAACGCGTTCATGAGCGACAGAGTGGGGAGATGTGCGCGGACGATGACTATGAGACGAACGTATTTCTCTGCAGCCACAACGATAGCATCTCTTTGTTTGCCGAAGCCTGGGTCATTGTCTGAGTCGAAGTCTATAGCGGAACGGATGTTGTAGGCGTAGCTCGACAACTGGTACAAGGACGTGTATACCTACGACTAAAACTATCACATTTTGATAACGGAGTAGATTGGATCGAGAGGAGATACACTACCTGAATCACAAGATATGGGTTGGCTAGCATTCCTTCCGACATGATCTCTGACGCGTCCCAAACGCGTCCAGAAGAATTATCTGGATTGTAGGAGAAAGAGATCAGGTTGCGAGACTTGTCGGATTTCAGACAAAAACAGAAAATGTAGGACAAGCAATAGAAGCTGTTAGCAGGAGAAAGTCGAGACCTATGGAATAACTACTGATTCAAGATTCAAGAAGTCGAGGACAAGAACACAATTCGGTCACGGTCACGCAGACATGTCGCGTTCAATAATGCGTCACAGGATCGGTTGGGCTCGAGCTCGGGCAGCAGGACAAAGAGCAGCAGGAAAAGATATTCAAATGATATAACATCGTTATAGACTGCGAAAACAGAGTTCATGTGTACGTGCACAACTCAAACTCCAAACCCTCTCAGATGGTATAACAATACCCTCCCTCGAGTATTCCCTACTGCCAGATACTCGCTCCCAGCTGAGAAGCCAATACTGGTGACATGTCCTAGCGGAGTTCCCGTAGTAGGCCAGTTGCCGAAGCTGGTGAGACTGGGGAGGTGAATGAGCCTGAGGGCGTCTTTCTTTTCTTTTGAGGCGACTGCGAGGATCTGAGAGGGGGATGGCGAGAATGTGAGGGTTGATATCGGGGTCGTTAGATGTGGCAGTGATTTCAAAGGCTTTGGATTCGTATGGAATGAAGGGGAGGTCGTGGTGGAGAATGTGGAGGTGATGGACGATGGTGTGGCGAATGAATCTGATCCGTAGACATTGACAAAGCCCGAGCTGGACCTAAAGATGAGTGAAACAGATCTGTTAGCGATGATGAATGTGTACGATTGACAAGTCAAATAGTCACCCGATTGCCAGCCATCCTCCAGAAGCACCTGCACTTCCAGTCATTACCCTTCCGCTCCCTCTAAACCCTCCTTCATCCTTCCATTTTCTTACACACTTCCTCTCACCTACATCCCAAAGATAAACCTCCGAATCTGCCGTCATCGCAGCTAGATGTGGTCTCCCATCTCCTCCTGCACCTCCGCCCAGAACACTCTGGCCCTCACTTGGAGCCCACCAAAGCGACTTAATTCCTCCACCACTGCCGCCACCCATCTTCATACTTCCGATGACCTGACCCGTTCCACTCTTCCAGTCTACAAGATGGACATATCCTCCACGTCCAGCAACGGCCAACATCTCGCCTGACCCGGGACTAAACGCGGTTATTTCCATACCTTCAGCGCTATCTGAATTATCATTTGATTTACCACTGCGCCGACGGACGGATGTCGAATTATCGTTGAGCTGACTGAAAGTAGTTCCCCATAATCCTCTTCCAGAGCGTTTCATGTCACCGGATTGAAGATCGTAAGTATAGTAGAAGGGTCGAGGTCCTGTGAGGAGGAGATGGGAGCCTGAAGGATGGAATGTTCCGCTTGTAGAAGTTAACGGCAGGGAGGGAATATGAAGAGTTTGTAGAAGGGGCGAAGTGTGACCGTCAACCTAGAAAAGACATGTTCAACAAAACAGAACACGAGAGAAGAGGTACGACAAACATTGAACAGTCGAATTCTTCTGTCCGCGCTGCCCACACATAGGACAGGGATTTTATCGCTCGGGTGGAAAGTTATGAATTTGACCTCCCCGCACCCAGATGCTTGGGCTGCTTGATTCGCATCACGCAGACGCTCAATTTCTAGAGTCCCCGAGGGAATAGTGGCGGTGGTACGTGATTTCCGTGATGGCGCTAGGATACCTGTAGTGGAAGACAATAGGTCCTGGATATCCTCTACCGCGTGTTCTCCATCGTCCTCTTCGCCTTCTGGTTCCATGTTTTCATCGTTGTCATCATCAGCGCCATCTCTTCTCCTCTTTCCTTTCCCCGTTCTAGCCTTGACTGCCCATGCCGGTTGAGGATTGATACGCTCATATTGTCTTCTCAGTCGAGTCTCGTATTCACGGCCAGTGAGCGTTGTTTCTGTGGGTGCATCACGAAGTTTACGGAGACGTGTTGATTCTAGGGAGACGACAAGCGGGGTGTCAGAAGGGTCGGTCCATGCTGGTGCTTTCCGAGATTTTGCTATAGGAGCAGTTGTGATTTGCTGGGCATGCGAGACGATCTCATCGTGGTCAGAACCTGAACCAGATCCTCCTTGATCTTCATCCTCAGTAATATCCTCCAGCATAGAGTGGACTGTAGGGGCACCGTCGTCGACATAAAACAACTGCGAAATATAAGATGAGTTCAATGTCCAGAATTCGTGAAAAAACCACAGACATCCGCATCCATTAAATTCTCCATCTCTTTTCCCAGACCAGCGACATCATCTTGACTGTCACGTATTGTTGTTGGGCCATTCCCCTTGTCGTCGCCCCTGGGCACGTATGGGACACCGAATAATTGACTTTCGAGACGTCTCTCCTCGTCGTCTTTACTAGCGTCGTCTGTCAGCTCAATATTCGACCCAAGGGGTTGGACTGCGATTTCTTCGCCATGCTGAGATGTTTTCTGCTTCTTGCGTGGGTGTTTGACCATTCTTGAAAAAATGAGCCAGAGAAGAGGAAGAAGAAATAATAGATGTTGTGGCGGTGCAGTGATCGATCTTGCCATTCACGGTCACTCATCGAGTTCTATTCTGAGAGACTTGATTCTCATTTCCCAAGGTACTTGCCCTACCAGATTGCCTTGGTCGATGCGTCTCTTACCCGTTCTCTTTGGACTCTTTTTCTGCGTTCAATTGACTTTTTGTGACCCCCAGATCGTGATGGATCATATTTATGACTCAGACTCGGATTGGCGCGTCGAGCTATCCGAACATTGGGATGTGAGCACAAGTTGTGGGTTCACACTGACGCTTTGCACGAACTCACGTCGTTCGAAAGGCTCTTGGGCCAGTATGTAATCTGACCTCTCAGACGAACTCTTGCTAAAACTAGTTGAAAGTTCCCCATCCATGCCCGAGAGCAGCATTTCTTATCACCTGCGTTCCCCTTGAACCGTCAGTACATTGTTGACTCTTACATGTGCGAGCTCGTTTTCTGACCGTCTGATTAGTATCTGAACCGGTAGATTTGAAAGCGACATATCCGTCATCCTATGCTGACGGTGGGAGAGTCTCATGGAGTGGTCTCAAATCGACTTCTGCATCAGGTGGAAATTTGAGTTTGAAAGTGTCATTTCCAGCTGTCAGGCATGTTTCTTGGCATTGTAACATTCTAACTAAAGGCCTGAAGAAACTTGTAGATGGCAGGCTCTCCGTGCAACTGAAGGCTGGGCGGCGCTCCAGCATCATGCAGTACTTCGGGCATACATGACTGTCTACCCGCCCACGCTGCCTTCTGAGCATCCTCCTCACTTACTTGTCCAACTAATACAGGGGTCATTTTTCACCATCATACCTTCCTCTGGTACTTCTGGAAATGTTTCAGAGGCTGAGTGGCACGCTGGCAACATATATGACATTCAGGGCGTTCGTCCTCGAGCCGTCAATTTTCCAATCCCCCCGTCGGCGACATCTCCTACAGTCTATGAAATCTTTATTAGCGGGGATTATGAGGTACTTCGATTTGACTTCAATATCCACATTGCAATGTAGCGAGTCACCCGCTGAATAGATTCGTCTGCAGATAAGACTCTTTGGAGATCCTCATTTCTATAACCCTCCCAGTGAAACCCCAGTTCAAAGTCTCAGCCTCAATGTCGCCATCCCTCCAACTCGTATTAGGCCTACCACACAACTCGTTCACGAACCTCAGCAGGACGTCACACCCGACTTTGTCTCTGGCTTCGCGTTCGGCGAAGCTTTGGGCATAGCCCTGAGGAGTACTTCGAGTCCTTCTTCTTCAGAGGTGTGGTGGACTGTCGAGGGAATTGAGGTGAGATACATTTCCTCAGTTTCTCGATTATCTTTTACTCACGAAATAAACAGGTCAAATCAGATGGTCTCTCGTTGACGCTATTGAATAATGCACCCATCCAGATTGCCCCGTCGCAAACACGTATCCTACCTATTCGTATCATGCAAGACCGACCCTTCACAGGTAGTACAATCATTGTCTCAGTATCGCTCGTGTCATCTCTCCGTGTAAAAATCACACTCGCAGTCATCAGTCCTTGACAATCATTCGTCCCATTGTCCACCGTACTAATCTGTCCGCGATTGGCCTACAACCTCTGGCCATCAATGCGACTTATTTCTTCGCAACATCAATGCCAACGGCGTTTTTAGTTATCCCTCCCAAGTCTTTGTCCGAAGGAGAGCTCTCGTCGACATCTCCAACTCCTCCCATCTTAGCCTTACGTGCGTACAAAACTCGTGTTTCTTTTTGACCGCTCTTGTTTATATTGTGGTCTAGATGGCGCAGGTGTTGACATTTTTGCTATGTCTTTCTGGGTCGACTCACTTCCCCGTCAGAATCATAGCTGGGTTGTTGTTCCTTCGGGGCGCACTTCATGGGTTCGCTCTTTTTCGCTAATTCCATCGGATGATCTCGCTCATTCGCAATCTCGATGGTACTGATAGGGTTTAGATTGGCACGGACCAAGCGCTCAAGATGCCTGGGGCTCGTTGGATTCTCTGCTTGCTCTTGTTCATAAAGATGGCAGTCCAGGTGTCTGGAGTTCTTGGCAGTCGACGGTACCAGCTCCAACTGAGGCTGGACTACCTGCTGTGATCATCGGCCATTCAAATGGTGGACAGGGTGCTTGGTACTTAGCTTCTAGATACCCGGATAGAGTGCTCGCGGGTCCGCACAATTCCTCCCCATAATCCTCGCAGTCAATTGACTCAAATATCTTTACGCACGCAGTCGTTCCAGCGGCGGGATACATCAAATCACAGTCTTATGTCCCGTTGACCATGTCAAGGTACCAATTTGATATCCTCGCCAGCTTGTGACGCTAATATATGTCTTATCAAGATCTGCTCACTACATCGATCCTTCCTTGCGCGCAATCCTGGAAGCCTCTCTCACTCCCGATGATAATGATCTGTTCCTAACAAATCTCGTCGATGTGCCAGTCTTCGCTATCCACGGGCAAGCTTCTGAGTCCATCGTCGTAATATTTGCGCTTATAATTTATTCATCAGAGGAGACGACGATAATGTTCCTGTCTGGCATTCTCGTGAGGCCGTCTCGGTCCTCAATTCATGGAAGTCACGCGCGAATTCCACTGCATCGTTAAGGTACTTGAGCTCATTCTCTATTTTTCAGGTTATCACTCACAATGTTGCATCGGATTGACGTAGCTTCAGGGAAGATGCGAGGGAAAGACATTGGTATCCATCAATTCTGAGCAACGAAGCAGTGGACGCCTTTCTCGAAACAATGTTGTCCTCACCATCTGGATCCAAGACACCACAGTCGAAATCCTACACATTGACTGTAGCTACTCCTACCGATAGTGGCAGCCTTCATGGATTCAAGATCGAGAGACTGACAATCCCTGGTCGGTAAGTTTCGACTCTATCTATTTTGGATATACAGGGATGCCACATGTCTTTCTCATCATTTTCCCTCAGATTGGGCCGTCTGCATGTCGAATGGGTGTCGGAAAAATCTGCCCGGATTCGCACGATCAACGTGAAATCCTTCTCGGTCTACTTGAACTCAAAGGAGGTTCCTGCGCTCAATATCGATGGGTGTTCGATACCTCTACCCTCGGGAGAAAACAAGTATACATCTCCTATGGAATTCAGTATGTCCGAGTCGAATCAGCGACGGGTCTGGCAGGTGAGTCGACTTGTGTAATTATGTATCTCGTTCTAATGTTCGCATCAAGATGAACGAGGATACGTCTCTGGAGAACAGCGTGCAGCCTTCCGGCAGAATGCAAACTATTCTGACGTCCGAGGCGCCAATTTACTTTGTCATTCCCGACGACAATGATTCACCGTCCCGAGAATTGTCCGTGGTACTACGTCTAGCTCAGGATCTGTACAATTATCACAAGCTGGATGCTGGAATCATGTACAGCTCCGAAGCTTTGCGACGACTTTCGGAGGGCACCCTCGGGCGTGGAAATATTGTCGTCGTAGGCACTGCATCTACTCCCTTTGTCTCTCATGTCCTTTCCCGCGGGAAGACCCCTTTTTTGGTGGAAAACGGGACACTGAAGCTACGGGAGGAGTCTCTTGATGTTCCTGGTTTAGGTGAGCGGTGTTCTATACTTTATACCTACGGACAACATTTTGGCTTATCATTTCTATCGTATACAGGGGTATTATTCCTGCATCCTCATCCGATAAACCCGTCAGGAAAGATGTTATTCATGCTGTCCACTGATGATTCCGGATTGGAGAAGGCTGCAAGATTGTTCCCTATCCGCACTGGAGTGACGGTGCCAGATTGGTTAATCATTGGCAGTGATTCAAATACACTTGGAGCGGGGGCAATTGTCGGTGCTGGGTCAGCATTTTATTTCATACATATCTTACTCTCACTCATTCATATCTGCAGTGTATGGGGAAGAGAATGGAGTTGGAACGAGCCCATGTCGTGGCTGTATTACTGTATATATACTGTAATGTAATACAACGGGGGATATATAAAGTGCGGGGTCGTCAATAGAATTTTGGATCATCATCGTCATAATCAAAGTTCTCTTTTTACACCTGCTTCAACACTTGAATGGGGTGAAATATTGTTACAATACAGCATGCAGTGAGAATATAGAAAAACCCGGATAGAAGGGAGAGATATGTGCGAGATAGCAAGGGGATAATAGCGACAAAAAAACTTCTACTGTTGGAAAACAGACCTTGCCACCTGCCGCATAGGAACGGTTTCAGCAACAACTTGTTTTGACCAGCCATCGAGACTTACACTTTCGAGTAGCAGTGTAACTTCCGGTGCGATATGAATGAATTCCTTGTTCCAGAAATCGTATTTCGGGTTCCGAAGCAGTTCGATGAAGGTGACCATAGCACCCCACGGATGCGGCCGATGGACAATGAATCGCTCCAGCAAGACTTTGGTCATGACTTCTCTGAAGCGATCATCCTTCACCTCTAGGAAGAGATGCAGCAACAATGAGCTGAACCAGTGGGTGTGCGCATTAGGGTATCGCAAATGCAGCACCATAGAACTGAGCAGATGATGTTGACCTGCATATATTAGGTTTAGCTCAACAGGCATGCTTTGAAGAAGATTGATAGCACAAACCTTCCACATCCAAATTGGCAGCAAGATATTGTAAAGCCACGACGCCGGCGTCTGTGGAAACAAACAACGCAGAACCGCTTCTCGCCTTCGCTTGGGCAACTGATGAGACTCCAATGTACATGACCAGTGAATTGATCAAAGACAAGTTGTATGACTCCGCATCTGTTTCAGAGACGCCGGAAACTCTCAAACGATCTTTGAGAGAAGGGAGGAATGAAGGGGTTCCGCGATTGAGAAGATATTGATCCAGATAGGTGCGAAGATCTCCGCTCTTCAGACCTGAGGCGAAATCGGACAAGATCGGGGGAATAGGGCCCATCTCTGGTATCGTGTCGAATTTTAGGCGAAGGTGAGGGTCAGGGAGAACAAGGGAAGGTGGGAAGGCGCTGAGAATGATATTACGGAGCTGTATGCAGCGAGGGGGTATCACATCACATAGTGAGAAGTAATATTCGCTGAGGAACTCGGGGAAATCGTGTAGGAGGACAAGGAGAAGACGGAGAGCGCCGCGGTATAGATCCTTCGAAGCAAATTGAAGATCACCCTCTTTTAGGAAGGAGAAGAAGAATCTGAACAATGACAAGAGAAGTTTGTGGAACGCCGACCAACCCTAAAAACGCAATGAGCGTGTGCTAAAAGTAAGATGCTGTAAATTCATACCTCTCGATTCTCGTGAAGAAGCAGTTTGGGCATGAACAACCGATGGGAGATAAGGCACATCCAGGAGAAGGAAAAGATGGGGAAATACGTCGGCTGAAGCATACTGAAAGTATCACTGTTGTTTCATGTCAGATATGAGCGAAATTTTCTGAATAATACATACTGCCTACCTTATAGCGATCAACAGGGGGAAGTATGCAGCACCTAAGTGCGTTTCCATGGCATGTAAATCATTGATAAGACTCGAAAAGAATCTGAAAAATGGTTTTTGTTGGAAGGCCAGGCCTTGCTCTTCGTGCAACTTCGCCAGGACGAGCACGAAGATGGAAAGAATCTTCGTCAAGTAGTGGACCTTCGCTTGATCGTTGTTGATTCCAGAAGCATCTCCGTGGTACTTGATGATGTAAACGATCAACCTAGACATTGCGTCCAAAGCCTGGAAAGCATAGTCAAGATCGCCAGCAGCGACACACTTCATATAATTGTTGACGCTTGACTCCGCGCATACGCGGAAGAAGAGTCCAGAAACATCGTCCACTTTCAAGATACCTTGCTTGGTGAGCTGCGTGATGAAAGGAACGAACTGCTTTTCGGGGGAAGCAGATCTTTGGAAGATGTTCACCCATTGCTGGAACCAACCGTGCAACTTCTCCCGGAGTTCGTCTGTCTCGGGTTTGACAGACGGTTGGCGTATCTCTGGAGCGATCAAGGCAGGGCGCCTCACGACTCCGCGAAGATCATCTAATAGTCGTTTGACCCTAAATGATAGATAGTCAAAACAAAGTCTTAATCGGTAAGAAGGTGCTCACTCTTCATTGTTGATTCTGCCACCCTGCATGAGCTGCCCTAAAACCTCGATAGAATAGGCGAATTGATTCTGCGATGCGACAGGGGGCTCCCCAGATAGGCATTCCCGGATAAGCGAAGTAGTGAAATTCAACAAGCTTGGTCGGGGATCCAGGAACAGTATCTTCGCTAGCTGTTGATCTTGAAGACTTGGGTCTATCAAACCACTACGCAGCAGGGTGACTGTAACGGGGACATTGAATTTTCGCTGTTGAAACGAGCGGTCAGCAAGGAGGGAGATAAAAAACCGTTGAATATGTACTTCGTCTTCCGCGTAAAGCAACCAAGTTATGGCTTCTTTGGCAACATCGTCGAACGAATGGCACAGTTGATCTAACAAACCGACAAAAACTTCGCGTCCTAACTGAGAAGGTGTCTTGTAAAGCAATTGTACAATCTTCTGGGACATGAGCAATGGTGTGCGGTTCCGGTCGACTGCCTCGAGGGCAAGGATGAGAATTTGTCGGATCAGGTGACGGACATCGTGATTGAGAGGAAGAGCAGCGAGAGATTGAACCGGTAGTTGGATCATGACCGATTCCAAGCTCCGTGAAAGTACCTAGAAACATAGAGGATCAGGACCAACATGAGAGATAGAGTGAAGAGGTCTTACCCCAAAGCGATCCATAGCCTCCTCGTGAGTCAAAAAGTTTTGGCTTTGGGCTTGCTGGTCTGACACAGGGGAAGCAGCATATAGAGCAGGCGCCATGTGCTCGTTCCGAGTGAACGAAATCGTCGAGCTAGGTCTGCTAGTCATCCGTCTAGAATCCATACCTGTGAACAGAGCACGTTCAGATTCATGCACATATATATCATGGAAGATGCCTACCAAAGTCCTCGTAGACAGCACCTTGTTGTGAGTAGAGTCCATTTGGCTTGATGCGGAGGGGCTCAGGAAGATTTACCGAGAAATTCGAATGAGGAGCCGAAGGATCCCAGAAAGTCTGAGTGTTACGAGACTGCATTCATGACGTCAACAGAGGATTTGATACATTGAACACAAATGAACTGACCTCGCGGTGGCGACGGCGCACTTCGTACGACGCGGCGAAGCCTTCATCAACATCAGATACAGCACGCTCCATGGCGGCTTTTTCGATTGCTGTGCAAGCAACATCTAGATTATCTGCGACAAGAATTTGTATGACTGATTCTGGGACCATCTGACAACAACGAGGGAATTAATGTTGTACGATTCGGATAGGCTTGTGGCACAAACCTCGAGGAAACCTGATTCAATGAAGTACTGTCGTAGATGGGTTGCGAGGTTGCTTTTAAGAGGTTCCTTGCAAGTGACCAAAGCAAGGCTACCAGCCAACTTCTGTGCCATCAAATGACCAGCCTTACGCAGCTTCTCTTCGTTAGGTTCAGTAGCGAAATCTTTCGCGACAAGTTCCCGAGTAGAGATACCGGCGATCGTGACCGATCTCTCAACGACGGGGAGAATAATCTATGGATATAATGTAAATTTATAAGGTAATGAATGCACTGAACCTTGCACTTACCTCTCGCACCGCCCGGTCCACCGCTAATGCAACTGCTCGCTTGAAGGCATGGTTCACATGCAACGGGTTGAGTTGTGGGTTTATGTGAACATGAAGAGCTAGAGTCGCAAGTATGGCTTCAATATGAGCTCCAACTGCACGCTGTGAGTCCGATGGACTCGAAGGACCAAGGGCGAGCACTTGGGATTCTCCGCCGTTGACCATCTGTGCAGAAGGGTCGTAGCCACCAATGGGAAGTGAATCGATGTCAGAGAAATATTCAGGCAGAGGGGGACCAGCCAACGAATCTGCCAATGGCCTGTTGCGCAAGACAGTGGTCGCTTCGACAGCATCGAGATCAATTTCGAGTCCTTTGCAAAGAACCTCTATTTCGAATTTCAGATTCAACTTGAGCTCCGCAAAATGATAAAGTTCAGCGAGGAGGCTGACTACAGCCATGAGCCATGGATTCGGGGGTTTGAACACTTTGGACTTGGCACAAGGCTCCAGCGTCTTGCACACGAAGGGAATTGCGACGATAAGTCTCCCGTTCTCGTATCCTTCGATAAGGAGGTCCTTGAACGACAAATTCTTGTGTTTGATAGGAGAGTCACGAGCCAAGGTGATAGTTCCCAACCAAGACGCAACGTTCTTCAGGATAGCACGCTCTGCACCCGACTGCATGGTCCTCTCCGAATTGAGCATCGAGGCAGACTTGACGAAAGTTTCCTGGAGTATGAGCTTGGCAAGGCCTTGCTTGTCTAGGGCATCCAGAAAACGCAGATACAGATTGTGATTGTTGGGTTCGGTACTGATTCGCTGGTCGACAAGGTAATGGGCAAACCACCGTGAATAATCGTCCGGAAACTGTTCTTTCATCTCTGACAATTTGGAGTCGAAATTACTTGGAGCCAAATTGTTGACAATGAAAAGGATTTTATCGGAAAGCTCCTCTGGCGGCTCCTCGAGGGCACCTTCGATCTCATCGGGCTGGATGGCCGTAAAGACGGGTGCTGCAGGCTCAGCAGGCGGCAGGGGTTGCTGCTGTCCGGTGATCAGGCTATGGAGCTCGCCATTGGGACCACTACCATTTTCTCCCGCGTTGGCGAGGGCTCGATGGATGATACCTGGCAGTTCCGGACGCGCCTCCATAAGGTGAGGAATCCGAAGCAGCGCTTGACACAAAGGCTGCCATTCGGCCAGCCTCATTTCGAACCGGGCAAGGGCTTGCGTGCCGAATCTGAACAAGTTGGTCTCCGGAGGGCAGTTCAGCGCATCGAGGATGTACCGGATAGCGATTCCGAGGGGAATGTAGTCGACAAGTTGGTACTGGATGAGCGATCCAAAGAGGTACCCCGTCATGCCCAACTCGCGCGCCGGATAATAAGATTGGAAGAATTTATACTCGTCGAACAAGAAATGAAGCATGCAAGAGAAGACTTCATGATCCCTGGGGTTGGTGGATGCTTTGTTCCGCTGCAGCATGGCTATGACCTCGTCGATGGTGGTGTTTTCGTCGTACATTTGTTTGTAGATGCCATCTACCTCTGCTTCGATCTCAGGCGAGTACGTGACAACTGTAAAGCCGGGCTCGACGTCTGAGCCGGGGATCAGGCTCATTAACCGGGGGTGAATTTGGAGGCAGGCGTTCCGAACTTCCATGCAGTATTCGACGTCACCATCTGCCATGATACTGGAGCTATATAGAGAAATTATGAGACCACGCCAAGTGATGATCTACTGAATACGACGTACCTGTTTCGAAGAAC
The DNA here is from genome assembly GCA_009761415.1 of Sarcomyxa edulis. Lineage (NCBI taxonomy): Eukaryota > Fungi > Basidiomycota > Agaricomycetes > Agaricales > Mycenaceae > Sarcomyxa > Sarcomyxa edulis. The sequence goes on from QUOL01000010.1 coordinate 1,104,050, forward strand.
CCGTAGGAAAATAGTGATCGTGTGGGGGCTTAGAGACATAGTGCGATTTTCGACAGCCGGATCCGACATTCTGGATACCTTTTCGCTTTCCATCTTTTGGTCCAAGAAAACGATGACGGCGTGGAGGAATTCGGGGCCATGATTGGAAACATTATCAGCCAGCCATTTATCCAAGTTAAGATACTCCCGACGCGAAGCGAGAGCAGCAACGTCGAGCGCAAACACAAATGGTCTGACTTCAAGTAGAGATTCAAGAATCTGCACGTCACCATCAGCCCGACAAAACATATCTGAACTCAAAACCCAACTGACTTTAAGGTCCTGCGCCACATCCAAAATCCGCGTGATGTTAAGGGGGTTTTCCTCGTAGAAATCCCGGAAGGCGTTAGTAAGATAGGAGGGCTCGATTTGCCAGATTCGCATGAAGACGAGTTGATGATTAGGGTGTCCGGCCAAAAACATAGCGAGGAGTTTTCGTGAGTATTCCAGTCGTATCTCATTCCAATGCGGATCCTACGAGAGAAACGTCAGACGAACGCGTTCGAAAAAGCGTGGCAAAATCTGCTCACCGGTACTTGCAGCAAACCCATGTGAACCAATTCTGCGCTAATCTTAATAGCTTTATCCAACATTTCTCGGACGCAGTTCCGGATATCGACAGATTCTGAATCCGCCAATCGCACGAGGACCTCGAATAGATCGAGTGAATTCCAAGTATGACCTTGGACGTTCGCCGCCAACGATTTGATGGTTGGGCTGGCTATGGACACGTCATCTACCGTGACAATTCTTCGCCCCGGTAGGTGGACAAAGTTGAAAGTATCGGCAGGGAGAGAGAGAAGAGCATCAAGAAGGCGAAGCTGATAGAGCGGATTTGACCACACTTCCCAGAAACCGGTCACCGCGTGGGGTTCGGCTTCACGAGGGCAATTGAGAAGAATGGCGATCAAGAGCTTCAAAGTAGCTGTATCCACTCCATGCCTGTCTGGCCAGTCAAATGCTTTTATGACGCTGGGCCAATTTAGGTTGACACGCTAAGAAAAGGAGTTACGACATGAATAAGAAAAAAGGACTCCGCAAGAGATTTAAAAAATGCTTACGAAGCTACTCAAAGCCCTCACTAACGAGCCCGCATCACACATCGGCGTTCCCTCCGCAGCAAGGCGGCCCAAAGTCGACATGATCTCCACTACCTGGGCATCACGAGGAGGATTGGCATCTGATATCCCGAATCGTACAAGAAGAGCTCGGACAGTATCGGGATCACTGGTGATATCTGGACCTAGTTGGATCAAGGTTTGTACCAACGACGTGCCAGGAGGGAGACTAGAAGAAAGACTCGAGTCAGAAGAGTAACAAATCTTAACACTTTGTTTTGCATACCTGAGGGTTGGGAAGATACGATGGAGTATGGGTGCTACAGTATCATTCCCGTACTTTGTCTGAGCAGCGACGATGAGCGCCTGTCTTTGGTTTGCATCGAGGGTGGGAGAGTCTGATGGGGGGTCGGAGAGAAGATTGGACATCAATTTTGCCACCTGGTTAGGCGACAAATCGGCGTGGTCAAAGGATGGATTATGACAGAGAGACAGAACAGCGTTCTCGAAATCTAAGCGAATGATAGTCGCAGCTTGAGTCGCTAAATCTTTTCGGGTTGGGGCGGACACGATGGAGGCTGCGAGGACGAGTCTCTCGAGAGGACGAAGGCCGATTCTATCAGCAAATCGAACTAGATCGAAGTGCCTGAATATGTCGCCTTCCCCCTTGTCTATTCCATCTCTGAAACGGTCTGCAAGAAACGGGTCGCGTGCGAGGCGTTGGGTTTCTTGGACGAGAAGACGAAAAGTCAACGAGGTGGATGTGTCGAACGCTGTAGGAGCAGCAGCAGAAGCCAAACGCGCTTGAGAATGAACTATGAGGCGTCGGATGAAATGGAGGTATGTGTCTATTCCATGCTGCTCTGAAAGCTACGCAGAAGCAAAAAATGCGCGGTCAACGAGGTACGTGAGAAATTGAAGGGATTGAAATGGGAGAAAAAGAGGAGGATATGGGACTTACTGAGCGGATTTCGATTTGGTTTCTGTCAAAGTTGTCTTCTGTGAGGGTTGAGAGAAGGAAGACGATTTGTGCTTTGACTATAGTATGGATGTTTGTATTTGGGGGATTATCCATATTCGACGACCTGGAGGGGGTCAGCGACCGTCGAGAGATGGAACCAAGACCAGTCGCCGTTTTGAATGATGTGGAAGATGGGTAAAAACTAGAAGAAAGAGGAGCAAGACCGCCTCCAACACCAAGTATCTGAGCGGAAGTGTAGAGTGGTGCCGACTTCTCAGAAACAGACGCTTCAGTTTGCGTGTCACTCAGCTGAAACTCCGATTCAATTTTCATGACTCGCAATCCAATTGGTGCCCGCTGGCGTGTATATTCAAATCGTAGATATCCCAAAAATTATAAAAGGACACAAGGAAACAACCAGGATCGACATGGCAAGAGTAACAAATGTGCACTGGAACAAGAACGGAATAGACGCCTCCAACGACCCACTCGACGAATCACCCCCATTCGTTCCTGACGTGTTCACCTTCGTGAGAACGTTGCCACATATCCCAGAGCCTGCGAGGACCTCAGAGGGTACCAGGATGACGGGGACACCCCCTTTGGTGTATTCGACCTCCATGTACCCGTTGGCGCCTACGGCCCATTGGACGCAGGTTAGAATGCTATATTGCACAATCAGCGTCATGGCAAACGTCCATACTTGAATAAGCTCACTTGGTAGTAGAAGTGCTGGATTCGTACGGCGAGTGCACTGCTATAGTCGTCCCGTTCTGCGGCTACACAGGGGTTTGAACTCCAAATGTTTGAAGACGGAAAAGAATAAGCTTACTGGGGAACCGATGTTGGTGATGACGGAAATAATGTTGCCTTTGATCATAGCAATGCCATACGGGCTCGAGGTCAATATCTCTGTTGACTGTTGCAGCCAATCTGTAGTACTAATCAAAAAGTTGCGTAGCTAGGCATAAAGTGTTAGATCCAGAAAAATCTGCTCTGGGATGGTCTTACCTGGTTGAGAATCGCAATAAGCCCATAAGCTTCTCCCTTGTTGTAATTCGAAGACCACAATGGTTCACGGTTGAACTGTACGACAACACAAAGTCAAATAAAGCTCGGACGTTCCGTCAAGTGCGCTTACAGGATCTCCACTGCCACTGAATGACTGCTCTTGGCCGTAGTAGACAATTGGAATACCATCTGACATAAAGTTAAACACCATGGCATTGCTAGACAACGCGTCAAAGTCAGCACCTTTCCACTAGATGACGGGAGATACTCACTAGAGACTTTGGGGATCCACCGATATATTGTGCCATCGAGGTAGATCCTGATTTTCTAGAAAATTTCCGAGTAGACCAACGTCCTATGATATTCCCGAGAATTAAGTCAAATCTAGGTGAATTTGACAACGCCACTGAACTAACCTGGAATTTAGCTTTAGACTGCTGCATGACGTCTATGAGAGCGCTCATGTTCTGCGGACCGGGTATCATGAACGCTTCAACAAGAGCTGTGTATGTTGGGAAGTTGAGAATCGAGTCGAGGGCGTTGGTTCCTTGGTATATAGCGGCGTCACTATGATATTTGTGTATTGTCAGTGCAGAAGCGCGTAAGTGGAAGATGTGAGCACTGACTCGACAGCTAGCCCGCCGAATACTTCGCCAATGCAGAAGACACCGGCTTTGCCACAGAATTGAGGCCAAAAATCGATATTAACATGTCTAGAGAAGACGCGACGATCATGAGTCAGGGACGACTGATTCCATCGGGATAAAAGACTTACTTGGCCGCTATAGTATTCAAGATAAAGTCAGTGAGATAGAACATATCTTTGGAGACAAAGAGCAGCCTACCATCAATTCTAAGCCCATCGATATCGTACTCTTGTACCAAATCAGCTACCCAGTCCTGGTATGCCGAAACAACGTCAGGATCCTGAGTGTTTACATCAGGTAGAGGCACTTTGGTGTCTCCGAGCCAGCAGTTTTGTTCGGATGACGTGTTACCCCATTGTATTGGGCAGTATGGGTGGTATTGTGACTGTAGGGGATTCGTATCAACAGAAATTAGGAACAAGTAAGTAACACTAACCGCCTCTTTGAACATGTATTGGGACCAATCCGGCGTTATGGTCGTGGACATCACATTGTTTACTACCACGTCCACCATAAGATACCTATACAGGTCTCAGAATTTTGGGGGGTGTTGACTATGGTGCCACAATACGTACATATTCCGCTTGTGTAACTCTGCAGAAAGAGCCTTGAGATCGTCTGATGTGCCAAATCTATCATTGAGCTGTGTGGCGTCTGCTATCCAATAGCCATGATACGCGTCGCCATAGGCCGACCGGGGGCCTTGGTAATTTTGGTTGACGGGAGATATCCAAACTATCAAAGGCGTGTGGTTCAGTCACGCGATGCGGCAAGTAGGCGGCAAGGGAATTGAACAGAAGGAAGGACGACTCACCGGCGGTGAAGCCAGCATCCTGAACGTAATCTAGGTTTTCGCGGATACTATTTGAATTCCAACGGTAAGGCTTATTTTATTTTGGGATATTGGGGAATGGTGGGCAAGTACGCACGTATTCCAGGTACCACCGCACCATGTCTGTTCACCTGGGTCGCAGGCGTCCAGGTCAGCACCGTCAGGGAGAGCGTATCGATCTGTGATTATCCTGCACAAAGCGGTATTCAATTAAATGAGGTCCGTAACGCGAGCGGGACAGGAACAGGCGGGGATGTGGAAACGAACAACGGCGGGGAAACTTACTGGTATATGGACCTGCCTCTCCAATCCTCTGCAGTGGCGGCGTAGATAGGGTGTAGATATAAGCATGTCGATATGAAGCTGAAGAGCAAGGCGGGTGGGGGAAACATTGGAATACGTCCTGTAGACGAGTCGCGAGTGAAGATGCGTGCGGGGTAAAAAAGAGCGTGCTTCCAGCTAGGGGCTGAGGTAGAAGCTAATCACTACTGCAAAGCGGAAATAGGAGGACTCCAGAATTGTGAAGAGAGAGAAGAGCGAGAAATAAGGTGATCAAGTTCCGCGTTCCAGCTAGTACCGATCGGTGAGCCGTATTTTCTGTGCATTGACCTCGGAAACAGACCATCACAAGAACCAAGTGGGCAGCCAAATTACGGTAATGGGTACAAGCTCAAGAGCATATCAGCGAGATATAGTCAATCTCTTCGAGGCAAAGTTCGAGGCACCGAGTCGTTGGCAAGTACGTGAAGGTCAACTTTAAACCCAACCAAAAAACAACGTTAAAATTTGGTCAAAATCTTGCTCGAGGTCCAGTATCGATGCTCGTTTCCTGCCTTGCCTCCATGTCGGTATATTCGAAAGCAACAAAGCCAAAAACCTGAACTTGATCAACAGCAAAAGAGGAGATGGATGATGGTGAAGCGTGGGTGCAACTTTGAAGTATGAGCTTGGCAGGGCAATATGGGGAACGGCACCAAAATTATTTCCACGTGGCACATTTCCACGACGCGTCGCTCGACGCCGACCGCGCCAACTCAACTCGGTCTGCTGCGAGCAACTGCGGACAACCATACTCGTCCTCCACAACATGCATGGCCAATCTTTTACAAAATATGGATGGTCGGTCTGTATATGGGTCCTAGTCGTCTCATTCCAAGTTCGTGCCCAAGTTTATCGATGAATATCCATCCACTAAGGTGCTATCAATATCTAGTATGGATATCATACATCCGTCCTCAACCAAATCCAAGCAGTCATCACCTGCAAGCATGTAATTCCCAAAGCCTACCTCTACGGTCTTCCTACCTGCATCCCCATGTCCGATCTAACTTTCTCGTTCATTACTGCTGTCTTCACCGTCGGGGGCCTCTCGGGAAGCTTGTGCGCAAATTTGGTCATGGACAAGTGGGGTAGGAAGGGCGCTACAAAGGCTAGTGGAGTTCTCATTGGTATGGGCTCCTTGATGATGGCCATAAGTAGCTCAGTGGGCATATTGGGTCTCGGCAGGTGAGTAGTCCAGATGCACCTGACTAGAAGCAGGATTAAACTCGAGCAGGTTTTTTGCTGGTCTAGGGTCCGGCATAGGGCTTTGCGTAGGGCCTATATACCTCTCCGAAATAGCTCCAACGAGAATAAGTGGGAGCGTTGGTGCGTCTAATTGACCTAGTCTCAGGGGTGCACCTAATAACGTGAGATGTAGGCGTCCTTACCCAACTCGCAATAGTTTTGGGCATAATGACAACCCAATCTCTCGGCCTTCAATTCTCTACACCCGCTCAGTGGCGTTTTGTCTTTTTCCTCTCTTCTGCCTTCTCTGTAATACACTTTGTAACAAGCGCCGCTATCGTCGAATCCCCTGCATGGCTGCGTGGGAAGGGCCCTGGTCCTGGAGCAGCAGAGGAGAGAGTAAGGGTTGCTAAACAGCTTTGGGGAGAAGCTACCGCTTCATTAGACTCGGAGGACGTCGAAGCTGACCCTCTACTCTTCGACGAAGCCGAAGTGCGACGAGAAGAAGCACATGGATTACCTTCTATCTCCGTTCCCGAACTCTTCAAGTCCCGGGATCTCCGAAAGCCGTTGCTTATTGTTTCTTTGGCCATGGTGTCGCAACAACTATCTGGTGCGTTCATCGCCACCCATATTGGATTTTTTGTATACTAATTTTCCTTAGGTATAAATGCGGTACTCTACTATAGCAATGACATCCTATCCAAATCGTTGCCCGACTTTGCACCATATGTGTCTCTTGGTATCACCATCGTCAACGTCCTGATGACGTTCCCACCTATCATCCTCATCGAGGTCCGTTACTTTCAGCATTGTCTTCCTACGATTTACTAATTGAAGAACCACAGCGCATGGGTCGCCGACAGCTTCTGACCATATCGACACTAGGTGCCTTAGGGTCACTCTTCCTAGTCGGTTTGGGTCTAGATACTGGCTTCGTCACTATATCCAGTGTGGCTATAATGACATTTGTAACGCACGTGTCTCTTTCCTTGATCCCCAATCCTTTATTCTGTCTGTCTTCTCACTGAACTTTCTTCACACAGATCCTTTGCAGTAGGTCTAGGACCTATTCCCTTCGTAATGATTCCAGAGGTATCGCCATATCATGTACGCCCCGTCCGATTGTATCAGTGGCATGGGACTCACATCTCACATCTCTCTCCTTTGGTAATCATAGGCTGTATCAGCTCTATCATCCGTAGCACTTTCTCTCAACTGTACGTCCACCTTTCTACCGCTCATTAGTATCGTAATTTTTGACTAAGACACGACACGCATCAAGGGATAGCGAACTTCACAGTTGGTCTCATATTTCTACCTCTACGCAACTTCCTCGCCCACGGAGACGTGCAGAAAGAAGGGAGAGTGTTTTATGTGTTTGCCACCGTTCTATTTTTGACTACTTTCGGGTTATCGAAAGTTTACAAAGGATAGTGCGTATAATTGTTCGTTGGCCGCGGTAGATATGACTAGACACGGATGCGGTCGCGGTGGGTAGACGTAGGATGCTACATACTTGCAACACTATAATGTTTTCCGTGCGTTTACTTATTCGGCGTAAAAATTGTATTTGTACATACAGGAAAATGGAGGACTTCATAAGTGGCTTCGACTGAACAAGACAGAGCCCGGAACAAATTGAACAATTACACAAGAGGATGTGGAAGATGGGTCAAATTCTCGCTCGTGTCTTGAATCACTATCCATGACTATGTCTTCATCCACTTCCATCTCGAGATCTTCCGTAGCCTTAGCACGCGAAGATCGTGTCACCCTTCCTTTCGTTTCTTTCTCTGCAACTTTCGCTTTCGCCACCTTTTCCTTCCCTTTTCCCTTCGCGTCCACAGTAGCACCAGTGCCATCCGCCTTCAATACAATCCCTGCGTATCCTTCTGGAAGACCAATACTCATCCCTTGGACTATCCGCCCCCGGAACGACGCGACGAAACGCGCTGGAGCATCTGTTGGGAGTCCCGGTGATGAGATTGTCTCCACCGGAGTAGGGCTCATTTTACTATCAAGTACATCTGCAGGAGTTTCTGCCACACCATCGGCATCGTCGTGTTTTGGGTCCGCAATCACATCCGAGCTGTTGACTTTTGAGCTAGAGGCAATACTCTCGACAGCTTTCTCGCTCTCCAGTGACGCAAAGTTTTCATCGAGAGGAGGAACGGCGACTTGGGATGACGTCCGCTCCACGCGAGAGTAAGTAGATATTGGAGCTGGTCCGGTATAGTTCACCGAGAAAGGAAGAAGGTTGGGCGAGCACGTCGGGAGATCTTCAAGTTTGGATATTGACGCCAGTTCGAGGGTTACATGTGGCATGACCATGATTGTATAGTGATCGAGTTTTGGATCGTATTTTCGCTGGTGATTCTATGTAGGGTGCTGGTAGAACCAAGGCGAGGTAAGATAGCTAGTAATTTGAAAAGTCGATTTTGGGCCGAGCTGTCAGTGTAATTTACAGGAGGAGATCTTTTCCCACGATTTACCTAATTGCAGATGTGACCTTGTGACTTTGACAACTCAACCTCAACCTCCTCGAACGACGAACGCCGTCGACAACAATATTTTATTGACCATTCGGAAAAGGTCTCATAGTATTGACACAAACCTCTGGAATTCACATCTTCTTGAATATTACTGGGTACGACATCTGTGCTCCTAGTTCATCACCGAGTCCAAATTGCAATATTTTCTTCTGATCTTCCTCCGAAATATCCGCTTACTGGTGTTTCAGGTCCAGGTTATTTCTATTGGATGATAACTGAATCTTGATCCACAGACAGGGTTTATCTGCTAGCACAGACTTCATACAATCCTACCTAAGTTCACCTTCGTACTCTCAATCGCGCAAACGACGACTGTACATCACGTGGTATGTGACCAGCGTGATTTGACGTAACGGATATCTGAACGCTTGTTGATCCACAGACCGGACCCTAATTGAAATTCAACGGGTAGACGTCCGTCACCAGCTTTTAAAGTCACAATGTGAGTGGCTGGTCACAACTCTCTTCTTCCTACTTGCTCAATCATGGCACGCAAAATCGGTCGAAAGCAAACTAAGCCCCGTCCTCCACACACTCCTCCTCGAAAAGATATTGTAACCTCCCCACCAGTGGGTGACACTCCTCTCAAAATCAAGCTTTCCTCAGTTCTGGCAAAGGACAAGCCACTCACGCACAACGCTATGGACCCCCAACTCAAAGTAGAGCTCGACGGCGCAGTGTTTAGATGCGTTCCACAGCTCGTAGAGCTTGTCTTTCCCGATTCTGTTCTCCCTCTTGCCGCATCCAAACTACTCCTGAGCCTGAGCTCTGGTCCCGATCCCCATTACGACTCAAAGACAAAGCAGTGGCACGATTGCCCCAAGCTCGACAAACCCTCTATCAAGGGAGACAAAGAGAACGAGCTCTCTCGATTTCTCAATCGTGTTGGCACTGCCATGGAAGATGCATGCAGGAAACACGGCGCCGGACACAAACTATCGTTGACACGGAGATGGACCGCGAAATACGCTGAAAAGCCAGTACCCGGAGCGACCTCTCGCAAGCCAGATATACTTCTGTTCGACACAGACGACACTCTCGCTAGCGATGACAGCTGGGATACTGCCCTCGCACATTGTGAGCTGAAATCCAAGCTAGCCGATGCAACAGCCGCCGAGACTCAGTTGACAAATGGAGCATATCTTATCTTCAAATCGCAAGATGACCGCCGCTTCAGCTTGGGTCTGTCGATGTGCGCTGCAACGATCTCCCTTCTCCTCTATGATCGCTCTGGGTTGGTCTCTTCTGATAGAGTCGACATACACGCTGAACCCGAAATGTTCATACGCATCTTAGCTGGCCTGATGTTGGCCGACTTTTCCGCTTTTGGGTATGACTCCACAATCGAGAGGAGAGACGGCGAACAGTACATCGAGGCTGGTGGTAAGACCTATCGGCTGATCGAAACTGTATTCATTAGCGACGTTATCCGTGGCCGTGGAACCGTATGCTGGCACGCTCGATGCAATGGTCAGGACTATGTCATCAAAGATATGTGGGCCGATGAGTCTCGTGACCACAGCGAGGCAGACATCTTGAACCTGGTGTCTGATGTTCCCGGATTGCCACACGTCGTATGGCATGGAGAAGTTCATGCTGATGGCGTCAAAGACTCGACGGCCCGTTGGCGATCCACTATCGACAAGGAGAAACTACAACGCCTGGAAAAGCGTGTTCATCGACGACTGATCATGACTCCTTTCGCCCAACCAATACACTTTTTTTCGTCGAAGAGAGAGCTTTTATCAATGTTGATGGACATCATCAGAGGTCCGTAAATGTTTTCTTTGCGTCGTGGTAAGCGCTCACGTTGTTCTCCAGCTCACAGGCGATTGGTCAAGAAGGGCATTTTACACCGTGACATTAGTTGCCGAAATATGCTGCGCACAAAACGGTATCCCCCAGCCAAGAATCCTGGATCTGCCACACCCTCCCCCGATTCCTCTAGTGGCACTGTCCCTACCAGTGACGTCTCCGAATCCTCAACGGCCTCGACATCAACCAATAGCTCGGAGATCGACACTGACATACCACCTCCAGGCACGTTACACAGAGGTCTCCTCATCGACTTAGATTATGCATCCGTGTCGAAGGATAAAAACAGGACACTGGCAGTTGGTCATCGAACGGTACGTCCTAATATCCTGCTCCTTATGTATTGGCAGTTATCTACACGCGCTGATCTCATTCTCAGGGCACTCTTCCATTCATGGCAATCGACATTTTAGAATCGGACCACGAATTTGTGCATGCACCCAAACACGATCTCGAGTCTGTCCTCTATGTGCTCATTTGGCTCTGTATACACTACGATGGCCCCGACAATTCTGAGCGTCCCGATTTCTCCATCTACGATACGCCCCTCAAGTTGTGGTTGGTAGGCGAGAACTCCAAGGCCATAGGCCATTGCAAGTACGCAATGATGACTCGGCACCTGGAAAGCGAAGTTCTGTCCCAGTTCACCCCGTACTTCGAGGACCTGAAACCCTGCATACTCGAGCTACGAGATGAATTATTCAAAACAGAAATCACTCATGAAGCCATGCTCATCATTATGCAGAAAGCCTTCGATGCACTGCCTGATATCGAGACCGAGTTTTCCGAGACTAGCTCGAAAGGGCGTAGACGGACACGGAGCAGTAGCAAGCGAAAGCGGGATTTGGCTCTTGAAGCCGACATACCAGAGGAAGAGGAAGACGAGACGACGGAAGGAGTAGAGGAGCGGGAAGAAACGAAAGGGAAGGCTCAACAAACTAGAGACATGCGCCCGTTTGTTAGTTGTCCGGCTCCTATGAGTCCTCCAAAGCCTCAGAAACGTGTGCGATCGGACAGGTACTAGAGGACAAGTACTAGACAAGTATGAGACTCGGACGGATTGATATCTCATTGTAATCTACCATACACTTACAACATAACTATTCCATTAGGTTAAATCAACCCCAGTCAATGTCGATGGTCTCGGTTAAGCCTTCAAGCTTCAAGCTACAAGTTAAGACACGACTCGGTGCGAGTTGAATCTCAACTGATTCCAGTTCGATTCCGCCGGATTCAAATGAGAGTCTTTGACGCGTCCTGTCACAGACGGTCACGCGATTACGGCGTTACAGAGCTACGCGTCAAACCGAGATTTGGGAGTAATAAAAACTGCTAAAGTAAAAGTAAAACTTGTAAAGATTATTGATTACGCATATCATTCAGCTACCTAGTTGTCCATTACTGTCTTCGTATAGACCAGCTCCTTCTTCTTCCCTTCATTCAACCTCCACGTAATTCGCTAGAGACACACGAATCAGCGCTTCAGAACAGCAAGGAAGAAACAGAAACGTACCAGGGAAAAGACCGAAATTACCATGAGGATCCTTACCCTGCCACCAATCCTCCGACGCCGCTTCGAGATCGGTGATTCGATCCCCTTCGTGGAACGAGATTTCGTTCTCTTCCGCTGCTTCATAGCTGCAGGATGTATATCAGTATCCCTCAATAACAGAGATAGGAAGTCTCATGCGAAGACGTACTCGTATAAAGCAATTGCGGTTGTACCTTCCGCTGCAGGTTCCGGCTCTGGCTCGGGAGTGGGTGGCCGAGGGGGAGCTGCCGGAGCTGCTGGAGGTGGCTACAAGACATGATTGGATGTGAACATTTTGACTTTTACGCATGGATAAATGAGACTTACAGGTGGTGGTGGTGGCGGAGGCGGGGGAGGAGGGGGGGGGGGGGAGCTCCAGCTGCTTCTGCAGGCTGCTCGACTTCCACAACCTCGACGTAATTAGCTAATGAAAAACATCATGAGCCTCCGAGCGAACCACAGACATGCAACAAAAACCACATACAAGGGAACAACCCTGTCTTCGAACCACCAGCACCTACACCACTCCACCATCCTTCGTCAATTTCTTCAATCTGCTCGATAAGTTCGCCTTCGGTGAGGTTCATTTCGTTCTCTTCTGCAGCCTGTGGGTAACATGGAAAATGTCTGAGTTTTTTCCTGATTGCGCTGGGGAACAAAGAAGGTGCGTACCTCGTAGTCATACAGTACAACCGCACAGATACCTTGACCGGTGAGTGCGTGTCCTGCAGCGGGTTCGGGTTCGGGTTCTTGCTCAGGCTCGATTGCTAGAGAAGCCATCTGAAAAATGATAGATGAGAAACTCGTGAAGTAAGTCAGGGTGGATGAGAATATACCTGAGCAACGGGTGCAGCTGGAGGTGGTGGTGGTGGTGGTGGCGGGGGCGGAGGAGGAGGAGGAGGGGCAGAAGGAGCAGGTTCTGGCTCTTCCTCTTGTTCCGGAGTAACGGGACGAGGTGGCGGTGGTGGAGGGGGAGGGGGAGGGGGAGGAGGCTATAATGAAAGATCTCGACATGAATAATCATCAAGAGACATCGAAATGACGAAGCTTACAGCGGCAGCGACATGCTCTTCTTCCGCAGGCCATTCCTCTTCCTGGGGTTCTGCTTGATAACGAGACGCCAGTGATGCAACTCCAGCAGTCGCAACGGCACCAACCGCAGCACCCCCAATAGCAGCACCCGCAAGCGCACCAAAGTTCCTAGGCCCAGTCTGAGACGGCACGGACCTACCAAATGCCGGAGCGCTCGAGGTGAATTTACCAGGAGTATTACCACTAGAACTAGCACTGGGAGAGTGAGTCGGTTTCTTAGCCGAACCAGCTGCACGACTCCTCTCTTCCTCCTCTTCCGCTTGTTTCTTCGCAATCACTTGACGTTCGCTCCATGTCAATTTCTTGCCTCCGCTACCCATGCGGGAGTGAGAAGGCGATAACGTCGGTTCGGGTGCTTGTTGTTCGAACTTTGCGAAGGGGTTCTTGAGTTTCTTGGGCGCGGGTCTGGAAGATGTGGCGCCTAGTAGTCATCATCATTATTGTCGCCCTCGCTCTCGTTATGCATGTCCTCCCCATAGTTATCGCCGTTGTCCTGGCCGTCAACGTCGTTGTCGCTGGCATTGCGGTCACCATCGTCTCCGTCATCGCTGTGGTTTCCATCGTCAGTAGTGTTGTCGTGATTATCGGTATCACCCTCGGAGCCATTGTTACCATCGTCTTTGTTGGTGAGTTCATCTTCCTGCATGCCGGAGAATTGATGGTCTGCAAGATCCAGAGGAAGATCCTGAGGTATCTCCATAGGTAAACCTCCCGCCCTGCTAGCGGTAGCCTTGGGATTGCCACCCAATATATTCTCGATCCTCTCCAACCTCTCGCGAAGATCATCGACTACCTCCAATTTCTTGTTGAGGTCGCCAACTAATTTGATCAACCTACTCATCTATAATCCCCCCCGAAAAAAGGTGTTGAACTGTGTAGATGAAACAGATCCAAGAGATAAGACCGACCTTGTCGATTTCTTCCTCCTCCTCACTAGAATCATCAAAGTACTCTTCTTCAGAGTCGTCGTCAAAATCATCAAGGTGGCCGTTCTCTCGGGCAAAGTGCCAGTCGACAAAGATGCCGTTGGAGAAATTCCCTATCTGCAAGTCCACGTCCATTTTCTGCTGTTTCCAAGATTCGAGAAGTTCTTTGTAGCGGTCGTCGAAGACTTCGCAGACTGTGTAGAGTGTGGAGCACATTTCTTCCAGCTCCTGGGTGTTCAATTCTTTATCGGTATTCGTAGTGGCTTCCGTGAAGAATTTGTCGTGCTTCTGGAGGAGGAGGAACAATAGCGCTGCTATGACCTTTCGAGGTAGATGATTTCCATAATTAACTGCCCGTAAATTTATCAAGTAGAGGTATATGCGCTCACCAACTCTACCCGCTCTGCGCGCCCAACAATCGTCACCAAAACCGAAGGTTCCGAGATGCGGTAATGCGTCGCTTCCAAGAATTCCGTGATGCGTTTCTCTTCCTTTTCGGAGTACTCCTCTTGCAGATGTTCCATCTCCTCCGTGACCTCCTCTTGGTATAGATTGCCTCTCTTGAGAGAATTCAAAATCCTCTCGACGTGAGCGAGGGCGTCCGTGTACTCCTCCACCAGGTCTGTGTACTCCTCCTGGGCTGCTTTGATCGATTTGGCGGCTGCTTTGATTTCTCTAACGAGATGTGCGCTGTCTTCGTAGTACCTTGAACAGAACATGGTGAATTAATCTGAACCGCGTTATATATGTTCGGAATTAGCTTACCATCTGTTATCGTTGGACCACAAGATTGCCCAACTAGAATGCATATGAGGGTAAGGCACTGATGGTATGTTTCAGGTTTGTGGCTGAACAACTTACTACGCAAGCCATTGAGGAACGGTCCATTCCTTTGGGCGACGCTCCAAGAAGGAGTTGGTCTCTTGAACTGATATAAAGCCACTTCCATCCTCGTCAATAGCGTTCCCTATAGCTGAATGGTCTATTCAAATCGAAGATCTTGAGTCAGGAGGTAGTCTCTGACAAAGGCGACTGAGTGGCAAACATACACATTACTTTCGATAGATATTTCAATGCCCATTGATCTGTGCGAGGTTCTTCAGGCGACCTGTTGCGGAATTCGCGCTCGAAGTATTCATGAAGACCTAAGGTAAGTCTGAGGACGGGCAGGAAGCCAAGAAAATTATATGTGGATAACATACCGTCTACAAAGACCCGAGCTTTCACGCTCGTCCTCCACCCCTGTCAAAAGGGAGTAAGTACCGAAGTAGAGCTAAGGTAATGAAACAACACACCATTTCTGGATAAAGAACACACCTCTGAGGATCAACTGCGAAACTAGGAAAAGCGAACCGACGAACCTTTCCAGATTTTCTTGACATCTTCGTCGTTGATTAGTTCATGCGGCCCTTCGTTGAGCTATAGAGAACGACGTCAGCTTCTTTTCAGCAGCCCATAGAAGGGAAAGCCATCACCTTTAGAAGTATCGCTGCCTGCGAGTTTTCTATGCTTTCCTGAATCTGCATTCTGGCTCCTTCGAGACTCATCTTGAAAAGTCCACTGTTGCAATAACGATGAATAGAGTGTCTTCAGATGGATTTGAAGATGGTTGACAACTCACCCTTCACTTGTGAGCAAATCCTCCGTGGTTCGTTTCAATGTGCTCTTGACTGAGAGAGTCAACTTTTCACCCAAATCATCGGCAGCTTCTTTTAGTAGCGTCTCAGTCTATGATTTGTCTTCACTCAAAATTCGTCGAAGAAAGTCAAAAGATAATTCAAGCTTACGTTGATGATAACAGCAGCGCTATGTTTCTTCAGCAGCTCTTCAAGTTTCTTCTCCCTTTCGTTAGAATGTCCGAGAAGCGCTATGACTCGGTTCACATCTGTTGACATTTCGGTCACCTTTTCATGAGTCAAATGTGTCTCCATGAGTTGGCGAGTGTTGAGGAGGCGGTCAAGATCCTCTTGCGTAGACTTGAACGTTTCGTGGAAGTCATTCAATTTCATCTTGGTGTCTTGTGCGAGAACCAGGCGCCCTGGAGGCTTGATGAGCATCAAATATTATACTAGAGAAATGGTAACTCACGAAGGCGATATTTGTAGTAGATACTACCCAAGAAATGTGCTGCATCAGATTCGAGGTATTGGCCGTCGATTTAGTAGGAAGAAATCTTACGTTACGAATGTACCTGATAATGAAGGGCGTTTGTTAGTTGACGCCCGAGAACCAGGGAATTTTACATACCAAATTCATTCATGATTTCAGACATCTGGTCAAGCTTTTCCTTGATATTTTGCTTCAACTCATCGTCATGCTCGAGCAATGGCGAGAGATAGCGAAGGCTGTACATCGCTAAAGTCTTCATGGAGTAATTTAACAACACGGATAACCTTGGGGAGAACAACACTTACCATGGAATAATAGACAACAGACAGCTGGGCGCTGTTGTTTTGTTTGGTAAGTTCCAATTTGATCATTGCCTGGAGGAGCGTATAAGTGGACGTGTTTAGACGATATTCATAGACTTCTGTACCGCAAATGTCCCGACCACGGCCTGCACGATAGGTCAGGGTGGGTCACTCATTTACGAAAGGCAAGCAAAATACCTTGGCAATGGAATTGAGTTCTGAAACGGCTAGAAGGACAGGCATGACTTGATTGGCTGCTGACACGACTTTACGCGGCAAATCTCTGGCGCCTTTGGCATCACCACCTCAGAGAAAATAAGTGATGCTGTGGTATTGTTAGTATACGATTATGGTACCTTTCGACATGTCTTTGATAAAACCGCCTGCCTTTTCCAAGGCATCGTGCGCGGTCTTATCTAGTTGATCTATGGTCGTCGTGTGTGAGCAAACAGTGTGATGATCCCATACAGAAGAACTGACCAATGTTGGGCTGGTAGGTAGGTGTCACAGAGGCCATCGATTATAAATGTAAGAGAACAAGTGAATATGTGTCTGCTATGCTTTATATGTCAAAGAAATAAAGTTAGACGCTCGCAGGCCGGTCAGAGTTGAGTGATCGCCGAGGTCCGTAGATCAAGGGATTATGTTCGTCACATTGCTTGAAGGCGCCAAAAGACGGTATAGAGCTGTCGAGAGCAAGCCGAGAGTAGTATATCTTTACATATGTACGTTCACAGCGCTAGAGAGAAACACGCACCAATACATTTGCCAGAACATATATCCCTTGGCGCCTCTACAAAGAGACGTGCTTGTCTTGTGAAGATACTGAACAGATTACTGGTCATCGTCGACGCTGTTACCAGTGCAGAGTTGAACATTCAAGTTGCAAGAATAGATGGATGGCGCGTCGATCTCCCGTGATCTCGTGTTGAGAAATTAAAAACGGAGGCTGAAAGCAAACAGCCCCTAAGTCGCGGTGACGCTGTGACACGTGTCTCAACTCTGGACTGCTCTTCCTCCAACTTCCTTCCTCCCTCCTTCCTCCTTCCCGCCATGGATACCGCAAAAGCAGCTGTAGCAAAGACTGAAAATGTAATCATCGACGAGCTCTCAAAAACAGCTTCCATCGCCAAAGACATAGTTCTCAGCGGAGGATGGGCATACCCACTCCGCGGAATCATTTACTTCATCTCCCACCCATCTCTTTACCGCGCAGTTGCACCCGTTCTCTTCAAATGCGTACTAGCCTCCATCGCAATCACCGTCGGGCTATTCGTATTCACGTACCTTCCCCAAGTAGCCTTCTGCGCCATCTTCTCCGGTCCTTTGGCCTTCGTAGCCGCTGCAGCACTGGTTTTCAGCGAAGCATACGCGTTGATTCTGATTGTGAGCAAGGCGTTCTTCCTAGGGAGGGCCCAGGACAATATATGTGAGCAAACACGTACTCCAGGTTTTGCTTCCGTCTTGTTGATCTCGTTGGCCCATGAAGTTGATGCGGTCATGCTCCAGCAAGGGAACGAAGAACTTGTATCAAAAGGACGCGTAGTCACAAAAAGCAGCAGCGGAATCAAGAAAATAGGAGCATCTGTCGTCAAACCCTTGAACAGGCTCAGCAAAGATGGGCTCATCCGATACCTCATCTCGCTTCCTCTCAACGCGATCCCAGGTATAGGAACTGCCATATTCCTCGTATACAACGGTTCGTTATATCAATTATCCTTTTCTTTTGTTGCGAGCTTGCTAACACGAGGAACACACGCGCAGGCACAAGAGCCGGACCAGGATTCCACGCTCGATACTTCCAATTGAAGGGACTCGATAAACGGGGTCGTGAAGTCTTTGTGGAGAAACGAAAGGGCGCGTATACAGCATTTGGAATGACAGCATTACTGTTGAACTTGGTGCCTGTGGCTGGCCTCGCGTTCGGGTTCACGTCCACGGTGGGAGCAGCGTTATGGGCGAGCGACTTGGAGAAGGCAAAGAGAGGTGGCGCAGAAACCACGGATGGAAAAGAAGTGGAGGTGGAGGTACTGTGATTTTGTGCATTTTAGGTACTCAAAAATTGGACGGTATACCACTAAATACGAATGTAACCTTACTTGTCTTCATGGAGCTCTGTAACCGATTCCTTGGCAGTGCACTATGCATTGACCAGATGCTTCGTCCTCTTCAACCTCGAATCTTGCATCAGTAATTTGCTCAGCGACCCATATTGCAGTTCTGCACAGAAGAAAAGGATCAATTTCTATCCCAAGAACGGGATTCAGATGCACGCACTTGGTGTGAAGCGTAAGAGGCCCTGTACGGACACTCGATTTCCCCTCCGCCAGAGCAAGGAATATAATCATCTGGTCCTGCAGCCACTCATCAACGCATCCACCTTCCTTCAAACCCTTGATCAACTCATCCGCAGCGACTTGACCCACACTCTCCGGATCCTTTCCCTTCCTCCCAACCTCCGACCCACCAATCCAACATCCACCACTCGTCTCAGCCCACAAAACAATCCCACTCCCACTCCCCAAACAATTCTCATTCTTCTCTCTCGTCGAAACGATCTTGATCATCCCTTCCTCTACATCAGGTAAACCCGCCTCGAGGATCCTCCGTGTGGCACCTTCCGCCATAGACCTAGCAAGGTGCGCTGGGAGTCCCGCAACGTGGGCTATCCCCCGTATTGAAGTGACAGTCCCCCGGGTGGTCAAAGAAATGGCAGGTAGAGGCGCGTTGTTTTTCGTAGGTGATATCGAGCAGAACACCTCTCCGCCTCCTTTCGGCGCGTATCCGCGTCTCTTCACTTCAAGCGTCAGTTCATCGTTCAATCCAAAATGCCGACGGAGGAAGGGGAAGAGTATGTGTTGGGCATAATCGATTTGAGGAGCGAGTGATGCGTTTGTTCCTCCCAGGAGGGTTAGTGTCGAGGGCGTGCGGTTTGTGGATGAGGAGAAGAGTAGACATGGGAGGGATATTTGAAAAAGAAGCGTTATGCTTCCAGCTGTTATTGGGTCTGCTGAGAAGTCTCCTGGAAGAGATATTTGACCTGGTAAAAAGTCGATAGATGTAGATGCGTTGACTGCTCCTGTGAGTTTGGCAGAACAGATTTCTGCTGCGAGTTCGATGCCTGTGGGACAGAAAACGGATCGTCTATCATAGGAAGGATAACGAGTGTATGTTATACGTACCTGTTCGATGCTGGTTCTTGAGTCCAGGTGGTTTTCTTGCTTTTCTGATATTCTGAATGGAGACGGGTCTAGAGAGGAGGGCTGATAGGGAAACTGTGTTTCTTAGGATTTGACCGCCGCCTTCCAAGACGCTACCGTCGATACGGAGGGCCGGTCCCAGGATACTTGCCATCGCACTAGCTGCCATTGATGAGGGCTACTGAAGAAACGGCGAGGTTGGTGTCAAGGAGTTATCGGAGTCCGTTCCATGTCATTTAGCGATGGAGTCATGGTCCATCATGGATATTACTCAGTGAGTCAGTGTTGCAACTTGAGAGTCGAGGACGAAGGAGTGGATGAACAAAAGACAAGGTGCCCATGGAACTAGATGCGATGCTATACTTGTCTGGTACGTGATTAAGAGAAATGCAAGTGGGTATATTAGATCAAATCATAGAAGGGTCCTCCGATTGTAAAATAGAACGAAAGTGTGAATATGCAAATAGTAATACGGATCTCTGTTCATCTTCGCAACACCTGTGCATGCTGGAAAGAGGAAGGGGATTATCAGCCAACTGTAAGTTCACCAAAAGACACGGTGGAAAATTCACCGATTTGCGAGTAACACCAAGCCAAGCCGTTGGATCTGGGCGAGCCTGTCCTGCCCCTCCCAAGTGATTTCTCGCAGTTCGCTGACCCATGGCGTGGATAGCGCTTAACATCAATTCTTGCTCTCTGCGATATCGTTTTGTCGACTCGTTCATTAGACGCTGGAGAGGGTTTGTCAGAGATCACAGAATATGAGTGGACAGTAGTATATACCTTGTGCCGCGTGACTTCCTCTTCCAAAACCTTGATTTGAGAACGGAAGCTGGCTTCGGCCTCCTCAAAGGTGCCCTGCTCGGTATGAAGATGGTAAGAGATCAGTTGGGGAAGACAAAAGGGAGGAAAGACTGACTGGTCCAGATCCTCCCTTGGCGGCCTGTTCTTCTTTGAAGAGTTTGTCTTGGTTTTTGATGAACTAGAGCAAAAAACAAAGTGAGGTTATGGGGAGGCGGCAATCATGATAGACGGACTGTTCTGGCTTTCAGCAGTTTCTCTTGAGCGGTCTTATACGACTCTTTCAAGTTGACGTTCTCCTCGTGTAGAGCAAGCAAACGTGATTTGATATCTTCAGGGACATCTTTGCCAGATAACGAGGAACGCAAGTCGCTGTGGATTGTTGTCAGGCGTTGGGATCAATTATCTCGGAGCAGTAGTATAGACTCACCCAAAGTCTCGTTCGCGTTGCAGCATCCTCTCCCTCTGACCAATGCCATCGCTTTGTAGGTTTACCTTTTCGAGCAACAGAGCGTTGACTTGCTCAAGTTGCATTCGGTTCTTGTCGCTGAGCTCCTTGTTCTGCTTCTTGACACGCTCCAAGTCCTCCTCCAAACTGGCTTTATCCTCGTTCACAGACTCCCGCAACGTTGCAAGTATGTCTAGTTGGTCCTTGTTGACGAGATTCACTGCGATGCAGGAAGGTTTTAGGATCCGCACGGTTAGACTTAAATTTCAAGTGAAGCGGCTTACAATCTGACTTCGCGATGGTCAACTCCTTGTTGATGCTTTCGAAGTGGACTTCGAGCTCGGCATGCTCTTTCCGTAAAGTATCTAATTGATCCACGGTTTCGTTCAGTCGTTGGCGCAGTGCGATAGCAGCCTCCGTGCTGAATTTCTCAAATCATGAGCCTCCTTGTGTCAATGGAAAAAATAAAGCATCTTACCCATCACCCATGGATTTCCCACTTCTAATCTCCTCTAAATCTCTCTGTAAGACCAGCTTCTCGCGGTGGGCAGCCAGATAATCTGCTTCATAACGAGCCTTCATCCTATTGGCATCTTCCAATAGATTTTCTAGCACCAAGACGCGACTCGCATCTACCTCATTCTTCCTCACTGCTTCCAACTCCCGGTTCAGTTTCCGAATCTGCAGCTTCAGATCGGTCATAGTCGTCCCAGAGACGGCATCGTCGAGTTCCCCGCCTAAGCCTTGTCCAGGGTGATAGTCCGCCTCGGCATCTGTTTCTGCATCTGTATCGGTATGGGTTTCATGGCTACCTAATAACTCTGCTTCCGTCATTTCATCAGACGTCGATGGCCCATTGACGTTAGTAGTGCGTGCAGGTTTCGAACTTGGAAGTCGGTTATGTGAGCTCAATTCCAGCTCACGGACACGCTCCTGATACAGTTCCAGCGTCTCCGAATCCCGGGCGCGCTCTTCGACGGCAATCTTCAATTTCGTCCGACTCTGCTCCAGCTCGAATTTCAGAGCATCGATCTCTTGAGTCCGGGCAGATCCTTTTGTCTCCAGTTCGGCAATCTGGTTCTTGTAGGACTCCATCAGGGGTTTGAACGCCGCGACTTTTCGGTACTCTTCTTCTAGAGAGGCGTTCTTATCGACGAGGTCCGCGTTTTGTTTCTCAAGGGCCTAATTGCAGTGTGTACATATGATGAGTTCAGAACAACGAATGATGCTGGATGGAGGAACGTACCTTGACATGTTGTCGTAGATCTGCGCCCTCTTGGAGCTTTTTCTTGTACTTCTCCATGACATTTTCGGTTTTCTGCAGCTTGTCTGCAGCATGTCGGTACCTTTCCGACCGCAACAGTTGGTAGTGGTCACTTATGATGCGGAACAGCGCTCACTCGTCAACCTGATCTTTCAGTCTCGCGGCTTCATCGGCCTTGAGTTGCAGCTCGTCGACCTTTCGTGTCAAGTCCGTAACCAAATGTGTATGCTTGTCGAGCTCGGATTCTGCCATGGCGAGATTATCTTCGCTCTTCTGGCTGACATCCTCCTCATACTTCAGACGAATTATTCCAGAGAGTAGCAGATGGGCACTCACAGATCAGTCCGAAGCCTATCAATCTCTGCTCTCATCATCACATCGGCCTTGTCATTTCGTTTGCTATCTGCTTCTCTCCTGACCTCCCTAAGCTGCGTGAGTGCGTCGTCCTTCTCCGAAACTACGTCGTCATAAGTCGTTTGTAATGCTCGATGTTCTTCGAGTAGAGCTTGGTATACTTTCTCCAAAGTCTCCTTCTCAGAATATATCTGACTTCGTTCGGACTGAATTCTGTAATAATGATCGTCTCTGACCAAGAATTGAACGTGTGAATTGGCTAATCTTTAGGACTAAGGAACAAAGAGGCTTACTCTGTCATACTGGCTTCACCAACGTCCAGGTTACTAGCAACCGAGGTGATCCTGGCCATGACCTACAACATGGTTCCATTATATGGCCGAATTGTTCATTACAGACAACGCACCTGCTCTATGGCTCTCATAAGATAGTGTTGGTCATTCTCGCTCAGTCCTTGGATCTTTTCTATGAACTCCTTGTTCTTCTCGCATTGAACACCGATCGCGATGGTCAACCGACACATAATGAGTGTAGCCCCGATATTGGCATCTTTCGCCACCGCCTGAAGATCTGGAACATCTAAGCTGCTAGTGGGTTTTCCCAGTACGTCGGTAAAGTACTGTGTCATGAGACGATATAGGCGTTTCAAAGCACTGAATCGTAAAACCCAGTTATCTGAAGGCTGCGCCGATGGACGCGTAGATTGTCGGAAATAATCCGCATCGCTTGAAGAACCACACAAGTTAGCTCATAGGGTATATATGGAATAAGCGTTACTTACACCAGCGACAAGACTTCGAAGAGCGCAGCACCATCGCTGAGATCGCTCGCCGTAGTAACTGGTCTGGCCAGGTTGAATGTTGCGAAAAAGTCGAAGAAGGCATCAATCTCCTTGCGCTGGGAGGCAGCAGATTGTTCAGACATGTCTATCGAGAGCTAAAGATGTGTTGTCTGTCCAGTTTATGCAGATGGAGGCATGCGGTCGGTTGCAAGGACGCCTGTTTATGATCTTGCCGCTTCTGGATAATCATTTCCTGGAATTCTTCGCGTCGCGTCTCTTGGCTCTTCTCCTCATGTCGGATTCTCTTCAAGTTCTTGTCAATGAATGGTTGCGGTTGGACAAAGTACCCTCAGAGTCTCAGATTGAGGCCTACGAGTCTTGCTGATCGCTTTGGCAGAACGAAACTACTCGTAATGAAATCCAACAACTACTTCGAGATGGCAATACACCCGAATTGGAACGAAGAATGAGGTCCAATAATTCTATATTGAATAGAGGCAATCCCGACTCATGATTCGAATTCTTTCCAGGGTCCGAATTGAATTCGGAACGTCTGGTGAGTAGCTCCTCGTCGTTTCACTATGTGAGAATTGCCATCGAGGGCATGTCCTACAGGCCTAAGAGGAAGAATGGAAGCAGGATGGGCTCGTATGAATGATCTGATCATCATACAAGCATCCCAGGTCTATCGATTCAATTTTCAGCCACTAGCCTTGGAACTGAACATTCCTTCGACAGGGTCTGTGCGCATATGTTCTGAAAACCCTCAAAGATGCGGCGAACCGCGGAATTGTCATCGGTTACGATCATCGGCATAATTCTGAGCGGTGGGCTTCATTGACTGCCAGTGCATTTATTGCCAACGGTGTCAAGGTTTACTTGCACCATGGTCTCGTGCATACTCCAATGTCAGCACATCCATACGCGACTAGGAGACCGCACTGACCCTTGATTCTCGGTCATATAGGGTGCCCTTCAGTGTCAAGAAGCTAAACGCTGCGTGTGGGGTTATGGTGACAGGTAAGGGATACTTACTAATCATTGATACGATGTTAATCTTTATGTAGCAAGTCACAATCCCAAGGTACGCCCGCGGTGAACCTCAAGAGGTCTTCGTTATTCACTCTGTCCTTTAGCAAGATAATGGCTATAAGGTACGAAGTTCCTCATATCTCTATCTTCGACTTATTCATCTGTTGTCAGGTATATTGGGAGAACGGTGTACAGGTGAATGCCATTGATGCTCTATGACCGGTATACAGCTACTCAAAAATGTTGCCAAGATTATCGGACCACACGACACTGGAATTGCAGAGTCCATCAGAGCCAAACTTGAGCCCAAAACATGGACAACAGACATACAATCATCCCCTCTGTGTATCGACCGGACTGCAGAGATGCGCGACGCTTATTTCGCACAACTCCAAACACTGTGCCTCTCGAGGTAAGTCACTCATCACGTATGATCAATCTCAGGAAAATGCTGAATGGAAAGGTAGGCCATTAAACTCGAAACTGCCCATCAAAATCGTGAACACCTCGATGCACGGCGTCGGCGATGAATTCGCCAAACGGGCATTCGAATTATTTGGTTTCGCTCCGTATATTCCAGTCAAGGAGCAACAGTTTCCTGATCCCGAATTTCCTACCGTCAAATTTCCGAATCCAGAAGAAAAGGGTGAGCAGTAAACATCTATCAAAGTGCGGTTCAGTTTTAAAGTGGTTTTTAGGCGCCTTGGTAGGTCTATTGAGATACGTGATTACCTGATGGAAGCCTCATATCGTTACATTCTAGGATCTCGCTATCGAGACTGCTGACCGGGAAGGCGCCACATATGTCGTCGCTCAAGACCCAGATGCAGACAGGTTCTCAGCAGCAGAAAAGGGGTGAGATCATCCGCTACCTTGTAATCAGGATTGATTTTTGATTCTTGCTATTCTTATAAGGTCTGACGGAAAGTGGTACGCCTTCACCGGTGATCAACTAGGGTCGCTCTTCGTATATCGGGCGCTGCAGATATACAAAGCCTCTGGAAAGCCACTGGGTGAGTCCTGTGATTTCTTACGAATCTCTAATCTAGACGGGTCTTCTGATATGATTATGATGGTACAGATAAACTAGCCATGGTGGCGTCCGCCGTAAGTTCTAAAATGATTGAAGCTATAGCAAAAGCGGAGGGGTTCAAATTCGTAGAGTGCTTGACAGGTCAGCTCATCCTTTCCTAGGTTTCGCTTGTCTATCTCTGATTATTCCTACCGTTATAATAGGATTCAAATTCATCGGAAACACCGCTCTTACCCTCGTCGATCAAGGCTACGAAGTGCCTTTTGGATATGAGGAATCTATCGGGTTCATGTTTGGTTCTGAGATCCGTGACAAGGATGGTGTAGCTGCTACAGTCCGTATGATCCCTGTGTCCTTCCGATCCGTTCGTGACTGATAAAGAATTTAGGTATCATTCGCAGAGATGGTTGCGACGGCGCATGAGCGTGGCCAAACGATGCGATCACAGTTGACTGACTTGTATAAACGGTAGGAACGTTTCGAGATCTGGATTTACTATGACTGATACCATTATTTTACTTGCAGCTATGGGTATTTCCAAGTCAGCTTTCTTCTTCTGTTCTTTCCTGGAATGCCCAATGCACGTACTTATCATTCGTATTCCTGATAGACCAGCAACAGTTACTTCATATGTAACGACCCACCTACCGTCGACAAAATATTTGCACGGCTCCGAAATTATGATGTACGTTCTTGTCTTGAATTCAATATCCTTCACCGTTTCTTCTTTTGACTCTTCTGATACCTCATTCCATACATTCCCAAGTCTTCTTCAGGATCAGGATTAAGAGCAAACTACCCGCAACAAATCGCCGGTCTATCCATAACACGCATCGTAGACCTGACCACAGGACACGGCTACGATAGCACCAACCCACCGACATACAAACCATCTCTGCCTCTTTCCTCAGGTCATATGATTCAGTTCCGAGCTGAGGATGTCAAAACGCAGACGAAGATCGTGCTTACTATTCGGTGTGTATCCTCCGATATATCATTCCGATTATGTGATTTTGATGTCAAGCCGTGTTTAGAACGAGTGGCACCGAGCCCAAGGTAACATCTCAATGTCCTTTTCCGTGCTTACGACGATCTCTTACCGACTTCCATGAACCTGTAGATTAAATACTACTTGGAAGGAAGCACTAGCGGGACTGATGCCGAGACGCAAGTCGGTAAAGTCCTCGCTGCGGTGGTCGCAGAACTCGGAGATGTATGGTTGGAAGCGAAGCAGAACAAACTTGCTAGCCCTTCAAGCTCATAACCCTCGTAAGTAAATGATTCCAATTCTCCACGACGTACTTGGTAAGTGAAAGCCGGCGGCTTACTGTACTCCAGTCAGACCCGTCAATCGATAATAGAGACAATCGAAATAGAATAAATAACAGAAGAATCGAGTCCCGAGTCCCGAAATGATTAGAGGAACGAAAACGAATGTGCAAAAAGCGAGTGCACTTTCCTGCTGTGGTAGGGTGTATTACATGTGTGTGTGTGTCGTATAGTGGGCGTAGTAAGCAAAGGGACGTATTCTGGGAGGGGGGAAGGAGGGAGGGCAAGTTATACATATATATATATCAATTCGGACTGGATAATCTGTACTCTAGTCTTTATCTGTTCCATGAGAGAAGAGACATATCGCCGAGTCGCCTAGGGGGTAAATAGTGATAATGAATAAGAACAGGAAGGGGACCTCGAGGAGTGGGAAGGCATACCTTGGTCTGATAAGATGTCTTGCCGTCCCGGCAATACCAAGGAGTACAAATATACCTGCGGCAGCTACATACGCCCATCCCAAGAATGGGTTCTTGCCCCCAATCCATGATACAGTCGATATGACGATGGATTTCGTGCCCTTGTACGGTAGGACTGGGAAATCTACATCATTGTACGGGCGCGTTCATCAGTATCAATGATCTCAAACACAGTAGAGGGAAGAACAACGAACTAAGTCCAACAGTCACACGATAAGTCCCCTCCGTCAGAGTATCATGATCATTCCTCCCATACAATTTCGCGAACGTCGGTAATCCAGCCGTGCGCATCCAGTTCTGGAAATGCTCGTCGTCTTTGAGGTTAGGTGGGGGGTTCGTGGAGTTGTATCCTGTGGGGTAGCGTTTCGCCCAATTCGGTGGTGGGACGATAGCGGAGAGGTTAGTTTCAGCTGGGGCTACGGCGTATTTCTTGGATTCGCCTGGCCATGCTATGCCGGTTGATGAGAAGTCGTAGGTGGTGGATACGGAGTCTGAGCTGGGGTTGAGGAGTTCGAGGGAGGAGTATGTGTCTGGTTGGTGTGGTGTGGTGTAGTGTGTTAAAGATGTGATGTAAGATGAAATGTGATGGGTGCAACGTACCGTTGAAGAGGGAATTAGCGACGAGGCCGCAGGGGTAGATAGGTATGTGATTGCTATCCAGAGCGAGCGGCTTGCAGTCTCCGTCTTTGAGATCGCTAGCTTTGACAGACTTGCCCTTCAATTGGTCCGAGTTGAGACTCTTGACGTATCTCCGATGGTTCTGGTAAAAGTTGGAAAGCCTGTAGTAGAACAAGACGGATGGTTGCATATCGGCTGGTACTTGGAACTCGATGACACATTGGAGTTGTTCGGATATGTCTGTGACGGTCGAGTTGTCTGTGTTGTTAAGGAAAGCATACCGTGGGGCTGTTGGATTTGAAGCGGCCTTTGAGTCTTTTGAGCGGAAGTGGTAAGAGTATTTGCTTGAAGGGATATTTGTGAAGGTTAAAGCGGAAGGGTCGGTTGCTGGGGTGAGTTTCTCGCAGTTTGTGTAGTCCAAGGTTAATTCTGAGACGAGACTACTGCCCCAGATGAGAAGACCGCCTATAGGAGCGAACAAGATGGCGATGATGAAGAAGGTTGGTAGGACTGTCTTTGGGGTGAGTATAGGCTGCCATGCTTTGAGACGTTGTTGTTTGAAAGCGGTATCTATGGGAAGGTGTTAGGTGATAGAATTGATGAAGTGAGAGATATGACTGACTTGCTGGTCTCTTCCAACCTGTCTTTTCCTTCTTGTGTTCTGAGCTAGAGTCATCTGCGCTGTTGCTTGACGAATCCTGTCGTTTTGGCTTGCGGTTAAAGATGCCCATGCCCAGTTAAATGCTGGTGGTAGATTTGGGGCTGAGTTGGGTGGTCGTTTGTGCTTGGAGAGACTCGGCGAGCGGGCGTGGATAGCGGAGATCGTGGCTGTGTCGGATGACTTTCACCATCAACGTCAGCAACACTGGCCACCCAAAACGCTCAAGTTGCCACAGTCACGTTCACTCGCCGGCCATGGTCTCTTCTCTCCTCATAGACGCTCTTCAAAACCCAACACGCACTATCATCGAATTATACGATCCTACATCTCCCATCGATGACTTTCCTGCACTTGTCAAGTCCCACTTTACGGACATCTTCAAAACAGTCGACGCGTTCCAAGAGGCATGTAAAAAAACCTTGTCGCGTTACAACAAGTATTGACTCTGCACGAACAGATACCTTCTCTGGATGTGTTGAATCCACCAGAAATCTTTCCATCACGTTCTCTTGTTCGCTTTCGTGCAATGATTCAAGATACATCGTCTTCACCCGAAATATATCTTTCCAAACGCTGGGGCAACCGATGTGGAGGTTGGGGCATTGTGGACGTCGACGATGAAAAGACTGGGGTCACCAAGGAACCTCATGAGATCAATTACCAGGACCTGCGCGAATCCACCGTTCTTTGGGCCGTCACTATACCAGGCGAGAGCCCCTGGTGCGCAAATGACATCGATGGTCCTCTTGCTAGTGCGTCCATCTATCATACGAAAGTCGAGAGGCATAGCTAATCCACTATATAGCAAGCTCAATGCACGTACACCACCCACCCCAACCCCACAAATTCCCAATCCCCGGCGCCCCTCATGTCGGCGTTCAAGCCAAGGTATGCCACACACCAACAACAATTCGACTTTTTGTCCTGACGTACAGCAGATCTACGATCGTGAAATCTCTGAATCCCTGAAATCCACCGACCTAGTGACATTCGTTGGCATTCTCACTACCGAACCGTAAAATGTCTCCCCCTGTCTCGTCACCTCACTAGCTAACCGCCTTGGGACCCATCAGTATTCATTCGGCACTTGATCTGGAGAGTTCGACTGAAGTCCCAACGTTACATGTTCTATTTTCGATCCCAGTGCCTCCAACGATAGTCTCGAGACCATATCCGTACAAACCATCGTGTTCTGTCAATGCCACTGTCGAAGCAGTCCCTACTGTATTGGAAATCCGCGAGGAGTTGATTGGGTGGATCGCCGATGAAGCACTCGGAGGTGACCGCGAGACGGCAGAATGGGTACTACTGTGTGCGATTGCCAGAGTGTATGTTGCATTCGTTGTGCTCATGATCGTTCATCAAACTCATGCGATTGTTACCAGACAATCAAGAACGCCACCTATATTACCTCCTTCGCTGACCATCTCTAGATTCCCTTCTTTGCCTCAAACTTCAACTGCTAGTGTTTCTACGGCTGAAGGTTCATCGAATGGTACCTCTTCCCAGCCTAATGATTCATCACCACCTCCATCACCCACAACGCTTGCACACGTCCTCACCTCTATTCTCCCAATAACCACCACCCTCCCTCTCTCCCTTCCTACCCTAAACACGACCCAGTTCTTCCCATCTTGCCAAAACGAAGACCTCCATTCGGGATGGCTGCAAGTTCCAGGAGGAACGACTATGCTAGTCACAGAAGGTGGCGTTAGCGAAGGTGTAGTCCTCGAACAAGGTCCGCATTTTTTTCTACCGTCACTAAACGTTTACACTGCTGATGAAACATTGTCATCTGTCTTCCTAGGACTTCGGAACCTCGCGTCAATGCAACAAATGATGACCTCCCAAAGTATTGATTACGTTTTCCCATTCAGCCAGTTCAACTTCCCGACGGATGTCTCGTTCATTATACTTTGTGAAGGGAAAAAGAGCGCTTTCTTTCAAGTATGTGCCGTGTTCTCATCCGTATTTTTTGTGGGCCATACCGAGAGACTAACCGTGTGCGTATATCACCAACAGACAAGTCTAGTAATACCACTCCAACCTGCCGTGAACGATGCAGACCTGTATAAACCAGCCAAAGACCTAAACCTACCTTCAGACTCTGAAGAGAAATTGGACATGTTCCGAAGCTTTGTATGTGGTGCGTTGGAGAAGGCTGCGCGGGGTGGCGTCGGTGTTGGTGAGGACACTGCAGCGGTGAGATCCCCCCTCCCTTTCGTAGCAATGTTTACCCTCGTGCTCATATGTATGACGGCTTTCATTGCAGTATATACAAGACGATTTTGTCAAGGAACGCAAAGAATCGGATGTGGGTGTTACTTCTGAGGATTTGATCCTTAGGATGTTGATTGCCAGGCAAGTCCTCATTTCATTCCATTTGACACGTAGTTCCCTCTTACTTACTTCGCCGCAGATTAATGGCTCTCTCTATGCACGAGGAGCAAGTCACGATCGAGATCTGGAAACAGACAAAAGCACTGGAGGAACGCAGGAAAGCCCGGCTTCGGCTTTAGGATCTAACAAAGACAAACAACCGCTCGCACTCGGACTGTATTTGTAATTTCAAAATCTACAGAATTCTACATCGATGTACTACGTAATAGATTTACGACGTCCTGTTGCATGTCCTTCGGAACCCCGAGACATATATCGATATTTCCGGTATAGTTTGATCGAAAGACACGTAGGTAATAACGGGAGACACCTACGGTGAAGAATGAGCTGGATGGAGATCCGAAGTGGATTGAACGCCAGTCCAGGCTGCAAGAGCTTGAGCGTGGAATAAATGCCGTCTTCAAACCTGACTAGACTCACGCGAGATACGAGTTCACGGATATGGTATCCTCCCGAGGCTGGAAGAAGAGTGACTTTCCGGTGTTGGCGATCTCGAGCATGAGATGGCTCGCTACGGACATTCGGGTTTCTAGCAAGATCGGGTCGTGGTGTTTCCGAAGAGATTGCCGGATGGTCTTTGCGATGATGTGGATATCTGATATATTTGATGGATCTATAGCTTCAGAAGGTACCTGAATGCAGTAGTAAACGTAAGTAGTGGCTTGGACGGTACGGTATCAGCGTCCGGCAAGATTCACTCACGATGTGGATGGCGTTCCCTGCTATGTCTGGGTCGACAAAAGGGGCGGATATCGAGCGATACTAGTGAGTCATCTGAGGACAAACCTCCCTGGTAGTGAACAGTGACAAACTCACACTTGCAGCATTGGTCACCCTCCGGACGGGCACGGAGGCACAACGGTTAATGATGCTGACGATATACCCTGTGAGACAGTCTTGAATAGATAACCTGTAATCTGGATCTCCAAGCATGCTTTGGACTTTGGTGCGTAGGTTTGCAAGATCGAGTTCCGTGAACCGCCAATCCACTCTAACAGCGCTAGTGGAGTGGCTTAATCGTTTGTACCGTTCACCGAGCTCGGAAATGGGACACGCTTCGGTGAGGTGGGCCATAGATGCAGAGTGTATTTCGATGGACTGATCATCTGGAACAGGAAATACGTGTTTCTTGAATATAGGTGGAGGGTAGGACGCGTTCAAGCCTTGATATTCCTGACAGAGCAGATGCATGAAGCGTAGAAGGGCAGTGGCATCGCCTGAATTAGAGTATACGTGGGAGACTCGTCAGTCCCTATTACGATGAAGATCGTCGCCGTTGATACCTAGGGTATGGTTCCAAGAAACCCCAATCGCGGTACACTGGTCTTTATCTGACATTGTTAGCTTCATTCGAAGCAAGGAGGCTTCCCCGTTGATCAACGAGACTCCTTTGGGTTCTGGATTGAGGAATGGGTTGATATCATCAAGGATGACCCAACCGTTTGGATTCAGAGTCATATCCTGGACGGCTGCGACTTCGACTGGGATCGGCGAGTCGGTCAGATGGATCTATTGAAATAATTCAGCACTCAAGTCAGAGAGTCGAATGAATGCTTGACTCGCCTTCCATTGAGAGTCATTGGTGCGAAGTCGCCCAGCAGTATGTGGGTATTCTGTGATCGCTTTTGCGAGAGCTTCATTGAACCGGTCTACTTCTAAGACCAGCGGAATGAGATGAACATTTTTTATCTGTTGGAATGATTGAACATGACGAGGGAACTCGGATTTTAATACTTGACGCGACAGATCTGAGCAACTACGTACGAATTTCATCCACAGATCGTATCCGGGTAGATTGATTGCATTCGCGTCCTTCAATTCAGGATGCGACGCGATGGGCTTTTTTGGATGAATCAGATATTGTTTTGATGACTCTGCCATACATAGTATCGTTTTCTGTAGGAGGAACGTGTTAGCACTAAGTGGCATATTGAGAGTCGTGGCCGCATCGGTGTCACGGTACAAAACTGAACTCAAATTCATCGAACTCAGGCTTATGAACCAGTGAGTGAGAGACATCAAAATTCAAGATCATAAATAAAAAGGTCTCATGAGGGCCTTGCTATTAGCACGAATTGAATCTATATACGACGGACGACGTGATGGACGGCATAAGACATATTACTTGTAGTACAGCGAACAATTCTAAAGTAGCATGGAATCACGGACGATGCTTTCCCATCTATACAGCCGTAATGCATGCAAAGCAAGACACGTAGCTCGATAGCTCGATAGCTCGGGGAGGAGACCAAAGCCAATAGTCGATGAATAGGCATAAATAATCGTATCGTATCCGAGTACATCCACGGTTCCGCAAAAAGGTATATGTATGCAAACACACATCCACTTATGGTGATGCGATCGGCGTTGACGTTGCGCAAATACACGGGAAGGGGAAATGATGCGACAAGAGAGAAGTATCGTTTGGACAGTGGGTCAAGAATGAGTGGAAGTGTTGACAGCAACGTTGATGGTTCGAGCTGATTTCGCGGGGCTCGAGGCGTTCTGTAAATTCATACCACCAAGACGTGGCAGACGAATTTTGAGGGAAGGAGTAGCGGGGGTGGATGATGTAGTAGCAGTGGTAAGTGTGGAAGGAGGGGCCACGGAAGGAGTGGTTGACGCTGTAGTGGCGACACGGTCATGACGGGTTGAGCTCTGATTTGTTTGCTTTTCTTTCTCTCGTTTGTCGGTCTCGGATCTGTCCTTTGACTTTGCGTTCTTTTCGATGGCCTCTCCCCCCTCCTCCGTGTCTGGCATTTCGTCGTCGCGTTCTTTTCTTTTTCTGATTCTCCTTGGCCTAGGTTCTGCTAAAGTCTCGAGTTCCTGTTGCTGAGATGGGCGACGAACATTTCGTGTCCGCTTACCGGAGAGTACCTGTCGTTGGTCAATTTATTTCGGTAGATAACGGAATTGGGATTGATAGCATACCTTTGCGGGAGGTGGCATGTAAGGGAGTTCGTCGGATAAACTCGGCTCAGTATGTTCGGGATTGTGCTCAGACTCTTCGAGCTACGGAGGAGAGGACCAGTCAATCGCAGTACTACGACGACGACGACGAGAACGATACCTTTACATGACCAGATCTTGTATTTCCAGAAAAGCCCAACGAACGTGGAGGAGGCGCAGATAGGTATGTCCATAGTCCATCGGCATCATCTGTGCGCCTGCCGGAAGTCTTGTCACAAGTAGATATATAAGATAAGTGATCATCGTTCAATACTAGAGCAAGCGAAGCATACCTTGGCTGAAATACTATTTGAAGTACCCTCATTGTTTTTACTCCGCGAGCGCAGTTCCCGCGTACTTGGTTCAGGTTGCACGACGTCGTGTACGGGTTTCTTCCGCTTAGCGGTTGATATAGACAACTTGGGTTGTGTGGATCCTGAATCCATCGTGTTTCCGTTTGCGGTGGGAACATCCTAAAATCCGCTATCAGTCTTGAACAGTCTCTTCAGGTGTAGCATCGCAAACCTTTTTCGCCACTTTCACTGATTTCCGTGGTATAATTCGAACAGGGCGGGAAGCCGGGTGTTGCTTCTGAATGTTGAGGTCGCTTACGTGTGGTCCGGTGCCATTGACGGAAGGAGTAGATGTATCTGTTCGATTCATCTGAAAATTACAAAGTAACTGTTCAGTTCTATGTCAATTTGCCCAAGAGCAATGTAGAACAAGAAAGACTCACCTGAGCTAACCTAAGGTCCTCAGCATCGAAATCCGAAGGCCCGGGTATAGGAGGTACATCTAGGTCGTCCAATGAACTGAGGGAAGTAAGAGGTGAAGACATCCCAGAGCCAGTATCAGAATCGCTAAGCATCGATCACACTTAACGATTTTGTACATAAATAAGACACAGCGAAGAACGTACAGATCCTTCTCTTCGGGATGCTTGCTAACTTTGTTCCAAAAGTCCAGCACAATGACTCGTTCTGGAACTCTATATCGACGACCATTGATCAAAACCTCGTCTACTGCTACCTTGGTCTGACTTGTTGATGTAGTTTCGGGATGTATGATTTCGATGTTCCCATTATTGAATTGTCTGGGTTTCGTGATTTCTATTGGAGGGGCGTTCTGCTTGGGAATGCGGCGTTTGGGATGCTAGAACAAAGTTCAGTTTTCATCGATTCAATGTGCCAGTTGGACTAAACTCACGAGAATCTGATCAGCGTGGTTCGGACACATCCACTTCTTGCCAAACGAAGGCATAGTTGACAAGGGCGGATCGAGACAGTCCAAGTGCCAATGGAGGTTGCAATAATCGCAAGAAACAAGGCTCTTCCAGGTATCGGATGCCGGCATTGTGGACGTAGAGCCACGGGCGCGTTTCATTGCTGGAGCAGCTGCTGCGACACTTGCAGGTAGAGCGGATGTCCCACAACGAAAACATAGTACAGGTGCGCCATTTCGATCCCGAAGTCGATGAGCGTCACGATCCTCCAATTGACCGTGACGACTGAGCGGCCGTAAGTTTCGGCTAGTTCAAAGGATTAAATCGTGGAAGGACGTACTTTAGACGAGGCTGTTTGAGCTCGGAACTATCAACGTAACTCCCTCTTGGTCCAGTAGCGACTGCCATAGCAATTTGATACACGAAGGCGATAGGTAGAAAGAGCAATACGCACCATCTTTGAAGAATGTCCTGATATCTTCAGGAAGTTGAAACTCTGTGGGGATGTTTATTTGTAACTGATAGAGAAGAGGGGACATTAACGAAGCGGTAGGTTTTTGAGGAGGGTGAGGAGGGTTCTATGAAAGAAAATGTGTTCAGTAGCTGAGATTCACCGAAATTGTGGAGTGAAATGCGGACTTTACGAATCATACAGCTTGGGCAAAACCATCGACTATCGCCTTCTGGGAGATCTACAGCTTCCATGGGTGGATCGAGACACCAAAAATGAAAGGCTCTTGGACAACCGTCACAGTACACCAAAGCTCCCATCGAACGACATGAGGAACAGTGATCTTCGTTGACCTGGAGCAGAGAAAGATATGAGCGTGATAATACATGAAAAACGTGCTTTGAAGCTCACCAGACTCAGAGGAGGCTCTGGGGAGAGTAAAGAGACAGTTTTTGGCTCTTCTTTCACCCTCACTGTGGGCGTGTCAATTTCTTTCCCCTTCCCCTTATCTCGCCTTGTTCCCCTGGGTCTTCCGACACTACCCGTAAAGCTGCCTTCGTTGACGTTCTGTGACGAATTGGAGCGAGAGATCGAGGGTTCATCGTCCACGACCATGGTGACGAGATCGGAATCGATGGATATCGGACGTGTTGCCGGCTCGATAGGGATCTCAGCGACAGCAGGCGGATCAGGAGCAGATGCAGCGCCGTTCTGATGGCGAGCGGAAGCACGTTGGGCACGCCCTGAAGCAGCGCTTTTTTGTCGCAAGACCAAAGGTGACGTGTACAGCGTATCAACAAAGGTTTGAGACCAGCGATGAAGGGACAAAAAAGAATGTCAGCACTGTGTAGTTTTTAGGATGAGTGTGATGCAGAAGACGTACCTTTTATCGACTCGTGCCCGCTTCGTGCGAGGGCCTTCGACCTCCTGTGTGATGAGGGTGCCCGCCAAAAGGCCAGAATATGTGGTTCCAGGATCCGATGTGGGCAAGTAAGAAAAACTACCAGCAGATTTCTTGAGGTCGCGCTTGTGCGCAGTGGATAGTTGGCCAGTAACCAAAGACGGAGGTCCTGGTAGAATTTCTGTAGCTAGATTCGGATCACCTTCGAGGTGGGGGGGTTGGACGATAGGTACACCGGGCATCATGTATACTGGCATGCTTGCCATGGAAGTCATCCTGAGCGAATATTTGGCCCAATAGGCCCTTCTAAGTGAGCCTCAAGTAGCACGAAGCAAGTCCAAGACGAAGGTGGGAAGCAGGAGGCAAAATCGCCAAAACTCGTTCACTCGCTGTCAGGCTCAACGATTGGTGACAATCAAAGGTGTTCCGCTCAAACATTCTAATTTTTTTTGCTACACGAAATAAAGTGGGCTCGACCTCATCTTCTCTACGTTCTTGTCCTCTACAACCACAACCTCTGGCGCTACCAGCGGGCGACGCCAAAAATTGATGGCTAGCAACATTGCAACCCTTGATTATGCGATATATCTTCGAGAATGTTCGCCAGCAAAAGCCTGAGCCCAACAAACTCGAATTTCGCTTCCCAAATCATGGAAATAGTCTAGCGAACGAGCCTCATGTCAGCACAAGTAATGGGGATTCTATCTCACGAACTTGCGGAACTCACAACACTGTAATTACGACGGAAGATCGTATGATGCGGACTTCCTTGGAAGGAGCGACTTAATTGCGGACTGAGAAAAGTGCTGTCAATGGTACCTATTGTTGAAAACATCATAGCTCACCACAAAGGCATACCAAGGACATGCCGAGAGAAGGCAGAATGAGCGCATGGTGGCCATGGTTCAGAACCAGCATCAAATCAACACACGAAGATGCCAAGGATCGTGGAATCAGACCATTGAACGGAGAGTGAATGACTTTTGTGGTGAGCGTCAGTAGAAGCTGCACAGAAAGGATTCACTGAGAGCAAGGTTCAGTAATGACAGTGGTATTCGAGCGACCGTCGCACCAGAGCTGATAGCTTCTCCTGCTGTCTCAACAATCACGTAGCCACACAGATGGCACATTGATAAACCTTGACGGTTTTTCGAGTGTTACAGAGGAAGGTTGCCAAAGGGCTCAACAGGTCACCAATTTGTGGACAGTGCCTGCAAGTATGAACCGTCGTGAAAACACGAACAGCTGCAGTATCCAGAGGATGTAATGGGCCCTTCGTACGTATCCTAGCCGCGCGAGAAAAAATTTGGCCGGCATGGAGGAGTCGGAGGCCAAATGACAGGAAGAGACTGGGCACTTCCGTAAAGGCTCGAATACAACATACTTCGGATCCAGAATAGAGCTACATCCATCTCTTTCCCGAGGAGTTTGAGGTTCGACAGATATCTGTAGAGACCCCTTTGGCTAAGTGTGATTATCAGGAATTTCGTGGGGTCGAATGCACAAGGAACCACTGGAGCGCAATCTTCCGGAATATGATGGGTGTGTGTCGAATCACTATTATCTCGTGGTGTCCTCAGTGGACAAGAGGCCCAAGAAATCCTGTTCCTGCAAGGTTGGCCAGAAAGCCTCAGAAAGCCCACCAGTGACATAACCTATGTGTATCGATGTCCAATGTGATGGCGACTATAACGGCAGCTTCAAATCGCAAAAAGGTACTCTTCAACAGTGTCGAGAGATGGGATGGCAACAACGCCGCTATTCGTATAGAAATGACAGATATGGATGTCTTGATGTAGTATGAGCGAGATTCCGAGATACCCTTGAGAGATATATGGAAGAAGTGGAAGAAGAGCGTTTTGCGGCCACCGGACTTGCAATTTATTAGCTTGACAGCGAACGTCCACTGCTCAGCCCACTCGCGCTCACCGTTTTCTCACTATTCCTCACTGTTCCTTCGCATTGTATATCTGAACACTCCCATATACATGCATGCACATAGACGTCGAATCTACTGCCCGAACGTGCATCTAATTTCGAGGGACTACTTAGGAGTCTCTGTCTTCCTGGTCCAGCCAGGTTCAAGGTCTCCAATGATATGAGCACCGGACTCGCGCTATAGGATCTGTGCCTTGACTCTCCATATAACTCGCATCATTTCCTGTCACCTTTGGGAAACCTGACCTCCCCGGAGGCCAAAGTTACAGTATTCCATCATCCGCATCACTGTTCATCTAGCTCCGAAGAAGGAACGTGCGCGCTCTGAAGTTCACCATTGGTTTCTGAGAGGTTGTACAATGGCTTGATCATACGTTGTTGTTAAATCCAAGGCGCTAGGTATAGTGTCAAAGGCTACATAATCTCAGACCGACGTGAAAGCCAAGGTGGTCCTCCTTTTCACCCCGTACCACTACTTGGATCATTGCATACCTTCCGAAATGTTTGCGAGAAATATCTTTGGTTTAGGTTCACTTGCCCTGGCTACCTCGGTCTCTGCACTCAACATTCTACTCACAAACGATGACAGTTGGGCTTCGTGCGTCATGATATTCCGTTCATGAAGTTCCGAAGCTCACTGACGTCTACAATATAGGGCAAATATAAGGTAACAATCAGGTGTAACCATTGTGGGCTGCCTGAGTTGAACCGGTGGCTTTGCAGAGCGGCTTTCACTGCACTCGAGAAAGACGGACATAATGTCCTTCTAGTTGGGTTCGTCGATCTCGACTCTACGCACCACAGGTATTTCTGACTGAAATTCTCAAACAGTCCAGCCGTCCAACAATCTGGAAGGGGAGGAACCTTCGTCCTTCCTACGACCAACATCACTGCGCCTGGTGGAGAATTCGGGAGCATCGCACCCGGAGCCCCATACTTCGGACAAGACGTGACGAACAAAAATCTATGTACGCATGAGGTTCAATAGTAGTTGGACCGTATATATTGACTAGATGAATAGGGTACTTCAACGGGACTCCCGCTGCCACCGCAGTCTTTGCTATAGACATCATTGCTCCCATGCATTTCGGGAAAGAGCCAATCGACCTTGTTGTTTCCGGTCCCAATGAAGGGAGCAATAATGGTCCGTTTCTCTATACCATTAGCGGGACTATCGGTGCTGCATATGCATCCGTCGAGAGAGGCGTGAGTCGCTAAGCGTGTTCATACTTTTGACTGTCATTTATTGTACCATATTTCAGATTCCGGCCATCGCGTTATCAGCAGGGAACGGCACGCACCGATCTTTCACCACCAACGCTGGCGCTGCAGATGATCCAGCTAATATCGCAGCAACCGTAGGTTTTCCTCCCAAGGAATGCACACGTACTTGAATTTGTGATATTTTTTTCCAGCTGACAGCAAACTTTGTCGCTGCCCTTGCACGGGGCGTTGACACCCACAAGTCTCGTCTACTTCCCTTGGGTGTTGGTATTGGGTGAGCCATCTCCATGTCTCCCCACTACGAGTGCATCAGATGAACTTGAGTCACAGCATCAATTACCCAGTCTTCGGTCCTGGTAATTCCTGTAAATCGGTAAGACCTCTTCATGGTATAAACCTAATTGCTTCTGACGTACTCACTCATTTTGAAGCCTCCATTCACTTTGACGCGTATGACTGGCGGAGCTTTCATTGACAAAGTATCCCTCGATCCTACCACCGGCTTCCCTGTCTCTTCGAATTTGTATGTGCTATATTCCACATCTATCTCACATTGTATAGGCTAAATCCCATACACAGAGCCGCGCCCGGTCTGAACGTCAAATACAATGGTGTTCTGACCCTTCCAGGTCAGCGCTGACAACTCTTTTCTATCGATATGAAGGACGCTGACAACGCACTGACTGAAGGGGAGACACCTACCAGTGCGGAGTGCAAGACTGCTGTTAGTGTGTTCTCGGTGGATTATGATGCTCCGACGATTGTTGCGGCTCCTGTTCAGGAGCATTTGTTGCCCATCATTGGGAAAAGTAAACTCTGAGGAGCATGTATACTCACATCCTTCCGAGAGTGATCAGCCTGCCACGCGTAGTATATCTCCTTGTTATTACCTCACAGTGAACATGGTTTGTTTGGGAATTCGTATGGATCACAAGCCACTCAGATCAGGGAACTTCTGGGTTCTTCCGAGTCGGGGTTAGTGGCGCGCCGGGAGGCCTCTGAAGAAGCCAAGTACTTTGATAATCGCAGTTCAGAGGTCTTTACAAGGTATGCTCACTAAGTCTCATAAACCATTCGAAACCTACCGACAGAGCTCATTTATTGACTCATAGTTGTAATTGCTGATGGATCTGGGCTATTCACTCGGAGAAAGGCTGGAGAGGGTTGGGGTCGTTCTAGACGTCCAAACCAACGATGCGACTGGTAGGGCAGACGGAGGTATTGAGCCGTCCAAAGAGTCAGATATGCTTCAAGATGCAAGCTACACAAGCATCGAAGGACTTTACAGTCTGGTGAGTCGTGACTGCACGGCGTTTAGAACGGTAGTGTCTTATCCAATGATTATAGCGGGGAAAAGAAGACAAGGATGAAGATGCGGGCGAGGACGAGGATGATAGGGATGAGGATAGGGATGAGGATAGGGACGATAGGGACCACAGAGGCCGCAGGGACCACGATGAGGACGATAGAGATGAGGATGAGGACGACAGAAACGAAGACGAAGACGATAAGGATGAAGACGACGACGACGACGACGACGATTAGGGCATTGACGCTAGTGACTGAGGGGTTGTTGTCAGTATGTGACTGTCAGTAGGTGTCGAGGTAAGGTATCCCAAAATACTATTGTGTAAATCGCCGTAAAGTGTACCTCGCTTGCAAGAATCCGTCGTTGTATCTGGAGACTTCATCTGAAGGACTGCTCATTACTTAAGTCTATTAGAGCGCATACTTTCAATCTATCCGTATACATAATGGGCCACCGACCTGGGAAGTCCAGCAGGTACTGTGCCAAATTTCTAAATCACCTCAAATGAGATCAAAGTCGACCGTTAAAACACTATTGCAATAGAGGCACCGTAGCTGATGTAAAGATCCCCAGATATTTAATTTTCAGATCCCACACGAATCAAGGAAAAGGACAAGAAAACGAGGACGGGTCACTGTAAAATGGTCGCGCCTGGGACGCGTTTGTTACCTCGTGATGCGTGACGTGTGACTCTCCAGACCTTTCCAGGATTCCCAGATTCAAATTCTGAACATCATCTTTCATGGCGTCTCGAGTGCGT
Source organism: Sarcomyxa edulis (assembly GCA_009761415.1). Taxonomy (NCBI): domain Eukaryota; kingdom Fungi; phylum Basidiomycota; class Agaricomycetes; order Agaricales; family Mycenaceae; genus Sarcomyxa; species Sarcomyxa edulis. The sequence continues at coordinate 1,145,531 of QUOL01000010.1, forward strand.
ACAGCCCGGGTCTCCCTTGCCAATCTCCATCCAGCCAAGGGATCGCAACATTTGGTAAGTTGATCTATCGTTCAATCATAATGGCCCTCGGTGAACTCATGCGTCTCTTTTCCTCCAGCAAAAACGAGTCGGTAGAGGTCAAGGATCGGGTTATGGTGGAACGGCAGGTCGTGGTGCAAATGGTCAAAAATCTCGTTCTGGTGCTGGAATAAGACCTGGGTTTGAGGGTGGACAGACACCTATAACGAAACTATTCCCGAAGAGAGGTTTCGTTAACAGCCAGTACGTTTCTAAATTGTGATGCAACCTACCTTCCTTCTTTTCTTACTCAGGCCTGGATAGACACGCAAAAACATGGGCCCCTGTGAACCTGGACCGAATACAGCACTGGATAGATCAAGGTCGACTTACATCTTCCCCAGAGAAGCCTATCACGGCTCGTGAGCTCCTTTTGAGCGGGTGCATTCACGATGTGCATGATGGTATAAAGGTCCTCGGAGACGTATGTACCTCTTGCTAGCCTCAGTTGTCTTTCATTATAACATTTCATTGCAGGGCGTACAAGACTTCCACACCCCAATCTACATAACGCCGTCTCGAGCTTCCAAGAGCGCCATCAAAGCTATAGAGGATCAGGGTGGCAAGGTCGTATGCAAATACTATAACGACCTTGCTCTTCGTGATTGTGTCAAGGGACGGACAGACCGTGTTGAGGCTGCACCAACGCGGAGGGAGGATATCGGTGCGTCTCAATGTTTCGTCCACTTTTTCTCCATGCTAACAGACTCCAACCCCAAATCTAGTCTGGTACGGCAGGGACCGCAACAGAGGATTCATGTCCCGAACTACGATCGATCGACTCGGAGACCTGCCATTCGTGGACGCACGGTGGAAATCACTATCCCAACAACTCGGTGTATGGAAAAAGCAGGAATTCGATGGACGGAAATAATAGTACAGACAACAATCACAGATTTGTTTCCCCCATCAGCTTGGAGGAGGGTCAACCTCCATCCGGTCTGGTGATATACTGCGACTTCGTGAGCGAAATGGTGATGGTGATTTTGACCCAGAGCGTGATCGTGATCGTGATCTGGAAGGACTGCGAGAAACATAGCGGGATCCTGATTCTGAAGGTGTGCGGCTTCCTCGACTTTGACTTTTACTCCGGCTGCGGCTGCGACTCGCACTTCCTCTGCGACTGTGACCTCGACTGCTGCTCTTGCTTCTGCTTCTGCTTCTGCTCCTGCTTCTGTCCTTGTCTTCACTTTCTTCCTTGCCTTCCAGCGCATCTAATAATCGACTCTTCCTCGGACCAATATCTCCATTATCCTCCAGTACTTGTCGTTTGATCAATCTGGGTAAGATGAGATCACATACTCGTTCTTCCGTCAACAACGCGTCGACAAATTCGTCTATGAATGTGAGAGCGTATCCAGCTATTGTGAACAACAGAACAATCAGATGCAAGCCGAGCAAGAATTAGCAGCGGTACATACTCATATTCCTCACGCGCAGTTTTCTGTAATCCTTCAGCAGCGGCTCTAACAATTCGTAGACATCGACCGCTCGAAATGTCATTCTTATATATAGCGCTGCTAGTGCTCTTAGGTATCTGTAAAAGTTCGTCAAAATCATTAAACACGAACGACCGAAATGAGCGTACTTGAATTCATCTGCCCTCAGATACTCGACCAAAATCTCCTTCTCAGGCTGGATCTGCAAGAGCTTCAGCAGTAGACATAGAAACTCCGTTGGTCTCTGGTTTCCATAAACTCCTCCGATGAAACGTAATTCGAGTGCCTTGTCGATGAGTGTTTCCGCTAATAAGGTCAAGGATATTGAGCTAACTAATCAAGAGAACGCAAGAGAAGAGGGAGAGAACAAGGCTAACCTGTTAGTGCAAAACAGTGTTCTTTCCAGTAATTAGACTCGTATATACGGGTCCGGATGACGGTTTCGACTAAAGACTTGGAACGAAGTCAGAACACGGTAGATTTTTTTACTTGAAATTGGGGTATACCTGGGGGTTCTGGCCATGTATCGCGAGCGCGCCAGTGACTGTTGTATTGGCCATGGGTAGACGACGATAGTGGGGCTGGGAGTGGCGAGGCCGGTGAGGAACCTGGATGGAAGAATTTGGAAAGAACTTTGAAGTTCGATTCGTTCGAAGCTTGATTGGACGGGTCACGTGCTTTGAAGTCACGGCCTAATTTGGACCTTTGTCGATGTTAGATCGGAAGGCGTACGCGACTGTGACATCGTGACTGTGACACTCTTTCCTTGAACTTTCATCTACTCTGTATTGAGTTGGTATTGAGTCTCAATGTTCTTACGGTCGACGTCGGTAATTGACTCTTTCCAGAAGTTCTGAATGAGTGGAGTGTCTATAGAACACTAATAGAAATATCATTTATAGCATCCTCGTGACTTGTGCCTCTCTGACTACTTACCCGCAGCCTCGGCGTGGTCAACGGATTACGAGGTTCACGTATGCTCAACCGTTCAAATGCCTGGTTACGGACCAATACTAATTCAAGGAAATATACAGGGATCAAAGGCGGTAATCTTCCGAATGGCACTATATCGAAAAGTACGGTAGGTGTCCGACACGCACCGAAATGAAAGTCTGGTCCTTGGAAGAAGCAACAATATGTCCTACTGGAAATCAGAACTCTGATATACTCCTCGGGCGCACACACGCCAGCTGACAATCGAAGAGTTCGATCGGCGGCGGACTGAGCATGTGAGATTTACATACATCCTGGCCCGGAGGGCAACTGCTCATTCCTACTTGACATCAGGCTACTAGCTTTTGTTTTGTCATAGAACCACAGTGTAATCCTGTTGAGACTTGGTAAGTTGGATACAGCTCCATAATTGAACATCTGACCGTGTGCACCATGGTGAGTCATTCTTGAGGTAAATCTTGATTCTGACAATATCGACAATGCTCATAAGGTTGACTTCTCGCATCCGCTCACTCGCCTCTGTTCCGAACATCGGTATCTGTTTCTCGCCGAGACAAACTATCGGAGTACCCTCGAATTATGGTCATGTGTATGAGTCGACCATATCGACTGTCACTTCGCCAACATCTTGTTGCTTCCCTCTGAAGGATCTAGGCATGGTGAAGTAATATAAATACTGTCACCGTCTACCTGTTTTCTCCATCCCCAATCTCTTACATCCCTCCAAAGGTATGCTCCATATCCTCTATCTCTCCTCACAGTGATTGATTCCACTCTTGACTGCAGATCAACAGCTGCAGCCTTCTCATTTGTCAGTCTGACACCCTGATTCTATCTTCCCTATACTCCCACTGAACTTTCGTCAACCAGAACAATGTCCACCCCCAACGCAAATGTCACCGGTACTATTGCCATCCGCGGCCTTGACGGAAAGTACATGAAGGTCACCAGCACCAACGGCCTCGAATTTGGCAACCAGAAGCTTGACGATAACTCGAAATTCACCGTCAAGACTGGGAGCAACGGGAAGTTCTCTTTGATAGGTATCTGATATGAGTCTTGTTGTATCGAACTATGTTCTGACTATTGCATCGGAAGGCCCCAACGAGAAGTACGTCAATATGTACTACATCAACGACGTCAAATGCGAGGGACCTGGCGGTGGGCTCAGCATGGGGATCATCTACCTCGCCGATGGCCAAGTTAACTTTACCATCACTGGGTACCAAGGCCAGGATGGGCGTACCAGGTTTTTGTCCAGCCAGGCTGGGTCGGAGGCGTACAATGGTTCGTTGAAGGTGCAGGAGTTTGAGGATATCACTTGCAGATTCACGGTCCAAAACCTCTGAATACATACGAGAATATTCTGTAACAATATACAAGTTGATCCAAAGTTGATCAGTCGATTTGCATTGATAGTACTCGATTCTGTAAGAAGAACCACAAACCTTATTCTGTTTACATACGATCCTATTGCCAAACTACCTTCACCGAAATCTATTTTGGTGGCTGTCTCCTGATTCTTATGCGCATGCCACTTCGTCCGTTAATCACCATCTGTGGTACTACAGGAGTTGGAAAGTCAAATCTTGCAATTGATCTCGCTCTACATCTTGCTCAAGGAAACCACAAACATGGCTGGAACGGTGCAAGGATCATCAATGCTGACTCGATGCAGGTTTACGCTGGCATGGACCTCATCACTAACAAAGTTCCAGAATCAGAGATGAGAGGCGTCGAGCATCTTTTGATGGGGTTCAAACGTCCTGGAGAACAATATGTCGTGGGAGAATGGGTGGAGGATGCAATGAAGTTGGTGAGTTCGGTACTATCAGGCCATTCATCCCGTATTGATCAGGTTTCAGATTGAGGAGACTCATTCAAGACGCGAAATACCCATTGTAGTTGGAGGGACGGCGTACTGGATCCAACATCTTCTCTTTCCAGGCCGTCTCGTCGGTTCATCAACACCTTCTGGAAACACCACACCTACGAATCCAGATATCTCACCCCGCACAATGTCCGATGATCTGGCCAAAACTATTTCTCAGCTACCTCCAGAGCTTTTAGACCTCTTCAACACCCTCCCAGACCAATATCCATCCGCAAGGGAGAACCCCGAAGCAGCATTGACACTCCACAACCTCATCGAAGCGCTCGATCCAATAGTGGCTAAGAGATGGCATTGGAAAGATACTAGGAGGGTATTGAGAAGCATTGAGATATTGAAGACGACGGGAAGGAGAGCCAGTGAGATCATCGAAGAACAGTCGAAGAGTACATTAAAACCACGGCAAGTCATCGCTGGTCTACTCTTGTCTCTCTATACTAATCCATGGGTTTAGATATCGGACACTCTGTTTCTGGCTCTACGCAAAACCAGACGTCCTGAACGCACGGTTGAACGCACGTGTAGACAACATGATTGAAGTACGTTCTGGCTACAAAGAGAAACAAAGATCATGAAACTCACATTACGCTAGCAAGGCCTCTTGGATGAAATTCGTACGCTCCAACGAATGGCCAGCAGTGCTTCATCTGAGGATTCCCAAGCCACGGATTATACACTCGGCATATACCAGTCCATCGGTAGGTGCCGCGTCCAGTCACCTATCAAACAGCGATTGACGAGACCATACACTCAAGGATATAGAGAATTCCATCAATATCTGTGCTCTCCCGAGTCCCCCGAAAAAGAAAAGGCTTTCGATGAAGCCGTCGATAGGATGAAAATGTCGACACGTCAATACGCGAAGAGACAGATATCATGGATCAGGAATAAACTAGTCCCTGCGATTCGGACCGCCAATGCAGCGGTTATCAGCGATTCCAGTGCTGATAAAGGTGAACCAAGGGAGAGTGAAACTTCCTTCTACCTCCTCGACGCCACTGGTACGCCAATTCTTCGCACATGTTAGATCTTCCCCTGACAGATCCTTTGCTCATCTACCACATAGAATTGGGCGATAAATGGATATCGGATGTGAGGGAGCCTGCTATACGTATTACGGAAGGTGAGTCGGTGGGAGGTGTACCTTGTTCCATCCTATCTGCTGCAGACCGTGATAGTGTCCGAGATTGGCGATCGACTACTAATTACTAACGATTAGATTTCCTATCACAACCCGACGACGATGACGACGACGCCCGGCCGCTTCCAGACCCACTGAGTCTCTCAGAAACTGCTCGCGAGATGCTGACTATCGCAAAGAAAGATACGAAGTACGTGCCATGATCGTCATCTTCTTCGAGACGATATCATAACAGACATTCTCCTTCTCACCTTAGTCCACTATCTGTCCTCGCCGCACATAATCTCATGATCTGCCCGGTTTGTACACTCGATAAAGATAAACCAGTTATGATCGAGGAAGGGTCACAGTGGGAGGTCCATCGGATGACTCAATCGCATAAGCGACTTGCGAATAAGGAGCAGAACGACCTGAAGTATCAGGCGATCCGGGAGCAAAAGAGGTTGGAGAAGGAAGAGAGGGAAAGACAAAAAAGCTGCGAGCAGCAGCCTTCAGACGTAGATCTACCTCCATAATGATCACAATGAAACGTGTTCTGTGGACGTGTCTCCTCTTTTCGTATCAAATAAATATTATTACTGTCAAAACGTTTCGCAGGACAGGCGGTTTGTACATGGGTCAGGAGTGGGATGAGACCTGCCTACTATTGAGAACTATTCATATTTGAAACTGAACAAGCATATTGTTGTGTTACGTGGGAATCAGAAAAAGAAACTGTTCAATGAATCAATTCTGTTCGGCCCACCGCACCAACCAGTCTTCCCAACCTTCCCATCCGTTCTCATGAGCGCCGTGATCTTCCTGGAAGAACCCATCTCGTCTAGGGGGAGGAGGAGGAGGGCCAGGGGGAGGGCCACGGGGGTTGAGAAGTCTGTCGACAATATGCACAGCACCATTAATGCTGACAATATCTGCAACTCCGACAGGACGACCGTTGACGAAGAATTTGGTGAAATATGTAGATGGGGTGTGGGGAATAGGGACTTGAGCTTTATATTTAGCGATGTGAACATGGAGAGATTGATTGGTAAGGAGAGTGGGCAGGGTTAAGTTAGCTGCGAAGATTTGTTTGGGAGGATGGGGGTGAGGGAATTGCTGGGACGGTGGGCCAGGGGGAGGAGGAGGGAAGGGAGGAGGGTGTTCGTCACGATCGCCGCCGTCACGAGGGAAAGGAGGTGGCCCCGGAGGAGGAGGTGGATACCAGCCGTGTTGTCCAGGTCCCTCAGGGGGAGGAGGGCCACAACCTGGAGGTGGTGGATGGCTATATGGCTCGTGCCAGCTACCAGGAGGGGGAGGGAAGTGAGGAGGGACTTCGCCGTTACGGGAAGGTGGAGGACCGCGGGGAGGAGGAGGACGAGGACCCCATCCTCGCGGTGGCGGAGGATGGCTGAATGGGCCACCGGGAGGATAAGGGAAGGGATGAGGGAATTCACCATCCGAAGGCAGGAACGGCGGAGGTCCGGGAGGAGGAGGAGGATACCAACCATGTTCCGGAGGGCCTGGAGGGGGCGGTGGTCCGTACCCAGAAGGTGGTGAGCCCCAACCAGGTGGTGGCGGAGGTGGACGACCATAGGGTTCGTGATGCCCAGGGGGAGGGGGAGGGGGAGGGGGAGGGGGAGGGGAGGAAGGGCCACGAGCGTGGATCCGATCGTCTTGGTCGTCTGAAACTTCGCTAGGAGAACGCCAACGGTGTGCCCGATCACGAGGGGGCTGAGGGAACGACGGTCCTGTTGGTCGGGACGACCGATGGTAGGGTCCATTATCCCTATGTTCCGCAGAGCCTTCGTATGCCTCCATGAAATCATCCAGACTCTGAGTCTCATCAGAGCCATCAGCATTTTCGTCAACAATAGAGTCCTCTACAAAGGTCACAGTGGCACTCGACGAAGCATTATGAGCATAATCTGACGGAGGGAGGATCAGAGGCAATTCGATAGCAAAGTTGTAAAAGCTAACCTGAATGCAACACGAAGTTTGGAACGACGTGGTACTGAAGCAATTTCTTCAAGACCGTTTCTCCAAAGGGAGAGAACAAGAAGTGCTGGAGCTTTTCCGGCAGGGCCAAGAAAGCGTGGTTGGTTGGGGCGAAGAATGTCACCGCCTGGGTGCCCTCGATAGAGCCTTTCTTGCCATCTTCACCCGGGACATAGCGAAGATCAAGCTCATCTGTAAGGCCGGTACGTTGGAGAGCAGATGTCTGACGAAGTGCAGGTCGAATTAATATATGTAACGGCGCGAAAGTTTGCAAATGGAGAACCCACCAGAACAGAGAATCCAGATTGAGCCATGTAAAGCTCCTGGAACGTCGAAGGAGGAGGGAATAATGGATGATTGACGACATGAATGACACCTTGAAGTGGGCAGACATCAGCTTAGCTCATTGAAGTAGGGTAATAGTAGAACGTACCATTCACGGCATGAACGTTGTGCTTCACAACTTTGGTGAAAAGATTGATTTTCAAGCTTGGGGGTAGACGCGAAGCGTCAACTTTGATGCGGAGAGGCTCAGCATGAGGAAGATGGAGACTGGTAGCAAACGTCGCGTTCTTAGCAAGTTGATGGGCCTTGAGAGAGGAGGGCAGGATATGATAGGATAGAATGCCAGTGATGATCTTCTTGATAAATTTCTTGTGTTCTTCTTTCTCGGATTCATCGAGAACAGATAGCTCCAGATTCTCCAAGAGCTTCACTGCATCTGAAAGATCGTGCGATGCGGTGCTCTTAAGAACACCGAACGCGATGTTATCTTCAACATTGTGACTGTGTTTGTCATGGTGAGGATGGAATCCTTTGCCTTTGTGGCGTCTAGGTGCTTCAAAGTCGGTGGCGGATTCGCGAAGGGGTTCATGAGGCGGTCCCTTGTCGGGGTGAGGCAATGCCCAGTTGGGAGTTGCGAAAAAGGTGATACTAGAATCATGGACGATGAGAACGATAGTTATTGGGAACATACTAAGGAACTCACCTGTTAGAAGAGTCGTTAAGAAGCGAGACAATTTCGTCGCTAATGTTTATAACCTTTACGAGTCGAGAGAACCTGATGATGGAAAGATAGTTAGGAAAGAGCTTGAAGGGCAAAAGGATGGAAAAAAACTTACTTTGGATCATCGCTTAGTACTTGGAAGACGGTTCTACTTTCTTCTACTTTGTGTGGATGCGACTGGGGAAAGGCAACATGAGGAAGCTCGCTGCTCAATTCATCTTGGGCGCTTTCCTGAGGAAATGAGATAGGATGTTGATTCAAATAGGCATAAGAGGCTTCCAGGTCAGTGTCCAATGCGAGAGGCTCAGAAAGAGCGGAAACGGCGAGGACACTGCCCAAAACCAAGCCCGAGAAGACTGGGAGGAGCATTGTGCTCCAGTGAGGGTGAAGGAGGAAAGAATGATGAGACTCGAGGACATATTTCACTATTATAAGTATATCCTGCGCAGTCGACGCCAGGTAGCGTCACTTGTGGCCGCCCAGAACCGATGCTGCGGAATTTCTGCGGATACGAACATTCGGTGGCCACGAATGCCGACAGTGAGACAAAGGTTGACGGTGTCTCGGACAGCTGCGAAAAGCAAGGGGGATGATGCGGAGAAGAAGATATAAAAATAAAACAAAACTATGGTACATCTCATCTACGTGAGTTTACAACGGTCCACAGACCGATCCGCTGGATTACCCCACCACGTAGGGAACGCAATCGCATCTCCACTAGCTCCAAAGACTGCGAAGCTCAGGATAAATAGAACAACTTGTGAGCCCCCATCTAGTGCTGCTGATGTGAGGTAGTTGTACTGCGAAGGTGTCAGTTGGAACGTGACTTGGGGAACCAACGCCACATACCTTGATAAACCATCCAGGGCGACGAGAACGTAGCCACCACTGGGATGCAAATCCAATAACAAGGCATGACCACCATTGGCCGTTGACAGAGTAGGGTAGACTGTGGGACTCGTTAGCGTAGAAGGAATGAGAAAACATGTGAAGACTTACTAGCCAATGTACTGAGCGATGATAGGGACATTGATATATGCCATGGATCTCGCTAGTCTACCTTGCTTGTTCTTAGACAGTTTCCAGACAATCCAAAACGGTAGAGGTGTAAAGAGCCCTATAACACTAAAGAACGATGTAAGCCCATAGAACTCCCGGACCTTGATAGCAACTCACATTGCGAAGGGTATAATCCAATAACCAGCAGGCTTTCCGACTGAGAACAGTTCTTTTCCCAAGGCACCCATGGCAATCGAAGCCGAGTTGTACGACTGAATGATCCATCCACTCCACTAATCACATAGGATCAGATCCAGGCCAATGAAATGTTCAGGCGACTTACGACACGGGTACCAGTTGGGTCTTTCAAGACTTCGCGGTTATTGTCAACGATACTCTTCATCACTGCAGAAAGGTCAATAAAAGACAGGGGTCAACAACCGACTCTACACACTTGTGTAATTGAAGATGGATCCGACAATCGATCCAACCTGATCACTGTGTAAGTCAAGGATCGATATATAGGAAGAGTAGCAGCACGAACCATTTGCGCTAAGAAGGTCATTCTTGGGGGCACCTTCGTGTATTGTCCGAGCTTTAGATCTGGAACAACATATGCTTAATATGTATGTCACGACACGATGTGATAGCGCATACCTTGAAGCATATATAGGACCTGGAAGGACGTGCTGTTTCCGTATAGATTGGCGTACATGACAGGGCTGATAATGTAAATCAGCAATGGCCAAAATCAAGCAAAGAAAGCTGTTACATCGGTTGACCGGGGTGAATGAAAGCTGCGATGATTTGGACCGCATATTTAATTGACAGCTGGAATCCCGTGGTAGCCGTAACTGGATGTGATTTAGCCAGAATAAAAGCACAGGAGATCGAAGAGACGCACTGAATCCAAGGATGATGGCAATGAAGGAGCTGAAGACTATTACAGAAATGTAATCCATGTTCAAACAATAGGAAAAATGATTCTTACCGGTGAAGAAAAGGATACTCCACACAGGCATCAGCACTACACCGCCAGGACCCGCATAACTGCAACCAATTCCGACTGCAAGAGCAATCACGAACACCAGCCCGTACACCCACTGAGGAACCTCGGGATATTTTTGCATCTCTAATGCACAGACCAACAAAGGTCAATGAACAAGACGACAGAAATTGATCACTAGGACGTACCCTTGTAATGAGGATCGTCGATATCCGCATGACCCCGCTTCAAGAATCGAAATCCACCGAAAGCTAACATCGAAATCAGAAGCGTTAGTAAAGAGAGATGAAACTGATGTAATCTAGCTTTTGACCTTTCTTCAGATCGGCCCAATGCCAGAGAAGGATATAAGTTATCGCAGCCCCAAGGGATATATTGTAGGTCAACTGAGAAATGGCGTAAGTAGTCGTGTACCGCGGCAGACCAACGGTTTCGAGTGCCGCTTTGTTAAGATGGTAATCCGAGTCAATAACCAAAGTTTGGTTATAGGTCGTTCCATCGTTCCCGAATAGCGATGTTGACATGAATTTGAGATCGCCGGCGTTGAAGACGTTAGCATAATAGCACGTTGTTAGAACAATATAACCAAGCGCCATTCCGACTTTAGGTCATATGTTAGAATCGAGACAACAATTCCACCACGGCAACAGCTGCTTACTGTACGAGTTGACTTGTGTCTGAAGCGGCCATACGAGGGGGTTGCCTTGGGTAATGAGTGTCCATGATGTGCCAAAGGATAAAAGTCCGAGGCCTTCGTTACTAGAACCAGCACCGAACAAGTTACGAATGAATGAGTGTCGTCCATTGTCGGCCATACAAATGATAGAAATGGCGGTCAGAAGCTGCATTGTGTGTGAGTACTATCGGCTAGCATAGAACAATGAAGCATCTACGAACAGGGAATATATACTGGGGGACAGTCTCCCAGAAGAATATGCACGTAAACTGGGAACAATCAGACACTTGTAGATATACAACGAGGTAAAGAATGCAGACATACCACGATCCAGAAAAATTTGCGCTTCTTGGCGTTAAGGGAGCCGCTGAAGTGTAGACTCTGGAGGAGGTTGACTACAGAGATGTACGTCGGGTAAAATGCGCTGGATACGAAGAAATCGTCCTCAGTAATTTGAACATCACGAAACCTGGTCATATGAGCTCACTATGTCGGGTATACAAGCAGCGTGCGCACTGCATATTGTGAGACCTCAGTATCTGAGAGTTTTGTTCAAAGCGCTTCGATAGAGGACTCACGTATACCAGCAATACCGTAGCCGATCATCTGAGTGGCAAAAATCTGGAACATCGCGACGGCAGCATTCAGTCGGATATCGTAGAACAGGTCTGGGTGCGGACTATCAGGACAGTAGAGCGGGGAGATAGTCGATTAAGACTTACCCAAAGCAGCGATAATTTCCATTCCGACGGCGACACTAGATGCAGTAGAAGACATGATCACAATGACAGTGTGCTCTCTGTAACGCAGAATAAGTACAGGTCGCAGTAAATGCAAACGGACAGCCTACTTGATGTTGAAGGGGCCAGGGTTGAGGAACCGCCAATATCCGTGGCGGGGTATGGCCGCTAGTGAGTTCAGATAAGTAGCTCGAATCACTTATATAAAGACGTCAAAAGCTTACTAGCCATGGCTTCCCCCAGGACATAGGCGATAATGAGGCAGAAAAGTTGAGAGACGGAAGCATTTTGGGGTTTGAAGGTATAAATAGTACCAAGGACCTTGTGATACATGCTTAGTGCACCGTCGAAGACTCAGGAATAAGTCGGAACACTCACCGCTCCAAAAGCACTCAAACCGATGCCCAGAAACGCGGAACGGAAAGTTAACACAGGCAGCGTAGGGTCATCTTGTGTAGTAATGACCTAGAAATCAATGAGGATCAGCAAAATGTATTATGCCATGGTACCGGGCAGAAAACGCACCTGGATGGCAACTTGTTCCGCCTTTTCGATGACAACTTCGTCCAGGGCCTCATCAGAGTCGTCGTCGACGCCTTTAGACATGACGACAATTCCGCCCTCGGCATCACCATATAGATCGTCTTTGGTCAAGGATCCATGGGATTTCCTGTGCTTGAGGTCGGACAGCTCTTGCTCATCGACATCAACACCAGTCGAGGCGGGCATCTTGAAGAGAGTGCACGTAGGGACCCATAGTCAGATAGAAGGCTTAAATAACATAGCACAACGTTATCGTCGTTAAGATAAAAGGAAATTCCCAGCTACTTGATTGGCTGGCACCATCGATGGAAATTCCACAACGCGGTGCGAGTCATGATTACCGACATAGACGATAAGAGCCAAGCGTGTTCCAAGGGATGTAAGCTATATTGGAGAAGGTTATCAGAATGATAAGGAGAGATAGGCAGAATCAAATAAGTCACTTGAGCATACTCTCCACCCAACGGAGTCCAGACAAGGTACTTATCAGGCGCAAAGCCCTCATGTGAATTTGAATATCATTACAAGATTGAGACTTGTCCAGGGGATGTATGTATGCAAAGGGTAACGTTCGGAATTACAAGAGATGGAAAATTCCTTTCCTACTCAGCCATCTGGCGGAATTTATCTTGGATCTCAGCATATAGACCGTCTAGTTTGCGTTTGATATCTTCTTGCCCTTGTGACGGAGACTGAACATATACGTTAGTGAAATCATATTCCTTATTGACTCGATCGCACTAACCTCGAACTTCATCTGGGAAAGCTTGAACATCAAATCGCCAGCAGAATCCTTAATCTTGGCAAATGTCAGATCGCCCTGAGCTACCGCCTTGAGTGCTGCGTCGTGGAAGCCGACAAAGTTACGGAGCATCGCGCTCGTCTTGTAGAATGGGCAGTATCGGTCGTATTCACTCATACCATTCTGCTGCAGGAAGTCGTCCTTGAGCATCCGCGCAACTTCCAAAGTGATCTTATCGGCCTCTCCAAGAGCACTCTTTCCTACAAGTTGCACGATTTCGGCAAGGTCCTCTTCTTTTTGCAAGATTTCCTTGGTCTTCATACGCAATTCGACGAATCCAGGCTCGGTGGTTTCGTAGTACGGTTCGAGTACTTTGGTATATTTCGAATAGGAGAGACTCCAGTTGACGGAAGGGAAATGTTTTCGCTGAGCCAGTTTCTTATCGAGACCCCAGAAGACCTGCACGATACCGAGAGTGGCGGATGTGACAGGATCTGAGAAATCTCCTCCAGGAGGCGAGACACTGTAAGAGGTGTCAATGACGTTCCTGAGGCACAAACAAAGATAGAGAAGACTGACGCTCCGACAATTGATACAGTTCCTTGTCTTTGTGGATTACCAATGCACACGACCTTTCCTGCTCGCTCGTAGAAACTGGCAAGCTTAGTACCGAGATAAGCAGGATAACCTGAATCTGCAGGCATCTCGGCCAGACGGCCAGAAATCTCACGAAGAGCTTCGGCCCACCGAGACGTCGAGTCAGCCATCATGGCGACATTCGTTCCTTGGTCACGGAAATATTCGGAGAGCGTGATACCAGTGTAGATGGATGCTTCACGAGCGGCGACGGGCATATTCGATGTGTTGGCAACGAGAGTCGTCCGCTTCATGATAGGTTCTTGACGGTCACCGACCTCCATCGTCAATTCAGGGAACTGATTGGGCGTCAGTGAGTAGTTGTATCTATTGGAAAAGACTGGACAACATACCTCCATCAGAACTTCAGCCATCTACGGCATAGATAAGTAGGCAATCGAAACGGTTGACCGATATATGAACCTACCTCATTACCGCGTTCTCCACATCCGACATACACGATAATATCGCTATTGGAGAATTTGGAAAGAGCTTGGGAGATGACAGTTTTTCCACAACCGAATGCACCTGGGATAGCAGTTGTACCACCTTGAACGCAACTATAATATGATCAGACGGCATTGAGTTGCACAGAGATTTGGCAGCTTACGGGAACAGCGCATCGAGAACACGTTGACCAGTGAGAAGAGGGTGGTCGGCGGTCTGCTTCTCGGCAACTGGTCGCGGTGCACGTACGGGCCATAGTTGCATCATCGTATGTTTCGTCGCCTTACCCTCAAATTCGGTCTCTAGAACAATATCCTGGAAGAGAATTTGTCAGACAATCAGACTACCACATGCAGACATTCTACGCACGTCTACAGCATAAGCGCCCTTTTCCACAATGTTAGTGATTGTCCCGAGTGCTCGAGGAGAGAGCATAATTTTATGATTGTCGACCAGCGAGTTTTCATAAACGCTCCCAAAGATGTCACCACCAGTTATGTGGTCCCCGACCTGATAAGGTTGTGAGTCAAAGTGATTGAGAGTGGTAGGATGAATATACCTTGAATGTAGTAGGTTTGAAATCCCATTGAAGTGACCGATCTAGTGCATGAGTGTTGATACCACGAGGAATATAGATCGATTTCGAGAGTTCTTGGATGGACTATCCGGGGCTTAGTATAATGACGTAGGGCACTGCGCGAAAGCTTACTCGTAAAGGTCTCTGGATACCATCGACGATATTCTCCATCAGACCTGACAGTGTGAAGTGAGAACGAAGACTCAATCCTGGTGATCAAGCACGTACCTGGCCCAAGCTCTACACTCAGAGGTTTTCCCGTTCGTAGGACGGGATCACCGACTGTTACACCAGATGTTTCTTCGTAGACTTGGATGGTAGCCTTATCGGCCTCGATTCGGATGACCTCTGTGAAGTTGATGAGACTTCTGAAACATCGATAGACCATTTCAAGAACATACCTCCGACCAATTCGTCGTGTCCAACGCGTACGAGTTCGTACATGGCAGCCCCAATCATGTTTTCAGCAATGACGACGGGTCCAGAAACACCGAAGACAGAACCGAAGCGACTTTCGCGATCCTCATCTCTGACTTTTGGGAGGTCTCGTTTAGCATTTTGAAGAGCGCCTGCCATGATTATCGTCGAAGTGGTACAAGTACACAGCCAGCTCCGAGTCTAAAGCGAGACTGCACCGCCACAGTCACGCAAATTGCCGAATCACCTCTTTGCGACTTCGCTGACGCGTCCAACGTCCAACTTTATAATTCTCATTTCCATCCACAACAATGCCTCCAAAATCGTGCGTTTCGTTCATCTTTCAGTGTCTTTGAACTACCCTGACAAGTATACACGCAGTGACTGGGAGAAATGTTCGTGTTTCTCGCACTATTTCTGCATTTGTGAGCGACTTTTGACAGCCCAACAGTCGAGAAGAAGGTCGACGACGACAAAAAGGAGGACAAGATAGTTGGTACGTCGCCTGAACTCGCTTGCTCTATATGTATACTAAAGCTCCGTTAGCCCTGGATGATAGTGATATCCAAATTCTCAAGACATATGTGTGTTCTAGCAATACACGCCCCAGAGTTTTCACGCTGAATTCTCTCACAGGGTCAAGGTCCTTACGCCGCTAGACTGAAGAGTGTGGAGACAGATATCAAGGAAACTCAGGAGCGGATAAACGAGAAGCTCGGTAAGTCTCGCCTCACATAGCATACTTGCAAGCCAGGACTTATCCGTGTCCAGGCGTGAAGGAGTCTGACACTGGTCTCGCGTCTCCAAATCTGTGGGATCTTGCTGCTGACCGACAACGTATGGGAGAAGAGCATCCTCTACAAGTCGCCCGGTGTACAAAGATCATCCCTGTGGACCCAAAGGCAGCTGAGGCGGCGCGAGCAGTAAACCCTGCAGGAGCATTGCAAGGGCAGAAGGGTGCAGACGAGCAGGACAAATATGTCATCAACATCAAGCAGATTGCCAAATTTGTTGTGGGATTGGGTGAACGTGTTGCTCCTACAGATATCGAAGAGGGAATGCGTGTTGGGTGCGTCCTTTATCACTTAAATTCTCGTATCTGCTCATCCTATCTCCACAGCGTCGACCGCAACAAATATCAAATTCAAATACCACTTCCTCCCAAAATCGATGCATCTGTAACTATGATGCAGGTTGAGGAGAAACCCGATGTTACATATTCGGATGTTGGTGGTTGCAAGGAGCAGATCGAGAAACTCCGTGAAGTCGTCGAGACACCCCTTCTTTCGGTCAGTTTGGGGTCACTTAGTCTCTGCTATGTATGACTGACTCCCTCTTAGCCAGAACGCTTTGTAAATCTTGGAATCGACCCACCGAAAGGTGTTCTTCTCTACGGTCCTCCGGGAACAGGAAAGACACTCTGTGCTCGTGCAGTGGCCAATCGTACAGACGCCACATTCATTCGTGTCATTGGATCTGAGCTTGTACAGAAATATGTCGGAGAGGGTGCGAGGATGGTAAGAGAATTGTTCGAGATGGCACGGAGCAAGAAGGCTTGCATCATATTCTTCGATGAGGTCGACGCAATTGGTGGTGCACGGTTCGACGATGGTGCTGGTGGTGACAATGAGGTGCAGAGAACGATGTTGGAACTGATTAATCAACTGGACGGATTTGACCCAAGAGGAAACATCAAAGTGCTTATGGCAACGAATCGGTACCGTCTGCTTTTGATGTCTTGTGATACAGGTCACTGACGAGTTTGACTTTCCAAGACCTGATACATTGGATCCTGCACTTCTACGACCTGGACGTCTTGACAGACGAGTGGAATTCTCGCTGCCGGATAACGAAGGTCGAGCACATATTCTTCGGATTCACGCCCGAAGGTAAATCAAATTCTCTAATCTATCTCCGGTACCTGTACTTACAAATGCGTGCAGTATGAGTGTAGAGAGAGACATCCGTTTCGATCTGATCGCTCGCCTGTGTCCTAATACCACGGGTGCTGAACTTCGTTCAGTAGCCACAGAGGTTCGTTTCTCGCCCGCCCTGTCTAGAAGTCCTGAAACTGACCAAAGTTCATGTAGGCTGGAATGTTTGCCATCCGTGCACGGCGGAAGGTTGCTTCAGAACGCGACTTCTTGGATGCTGTGGAGAAGGTCGTCCGCCAAGGGACCAAGTTCTCTAGCACGTATGTATATTTTCCTTTCCATGCGTGTCGTATGATTCTAACGTACATCGACTTTTCTAGACCTCTATACCAGGTGTACAACTAGGCTGTATATTTCCGTTCACTTGGTATGCTATGGGATACTTTCTGTATAATAGAGTTATTACACGTTGAAGTTCAGTTACGTTCTTTGGCGCTCTCTTTCTCCCGAAGTTCGAGATGAGTTTTCGTGAAATTTGTTGAGCGCCGACCCCGGGCGGAGCTTACGTCCCGACTTGAAGAGTGTGGGGTAACTCTGTCTTGGCGTCGACCATGTCTTCAACGACTTCATGTCGTCGATTGTTCTGCAAGACGACGACGATCCAAGTTCGTCACAACTATCATCTTTCTCGAAGAATTCCAGAGTTGCCATCCCCAGAGGTCACTCAATTAATCGCGAATTATGTCTCGCACCCACCTCGCCCGCTGAATCTATCCACTTTACTATCATTCGGTCGCCCACTCACGCCTGAATCTCTATTGTCATCTGTATCTTATGCTCTTGCGGAAATTCCGCGTCGTTTGGCTACCCGTGTTCGTTCCTTGGAGGCTTTGCCATACATAGTGGGAACCAATCCATATGTTGCGAAGACGCTAAAAGCCTACAGAGAAAGCTTCAAATGGCTTGCTACATACCCTCCAGTCGAGACCTTGGAGGAGAATGCCGAATTTGCTGCCAAACTGGAGGATCTAGTGCAGATGCACGCGAATGACATCCCCACAATGGCAAAAGGGTAGAGTGGCGTCAAAACGTTCAGGATCTAAAACTCATGTTCTTGCATCATAGGTTCCAAGAATGCTCGAGATACATGTCTCCTGCTCAGATCAGCAATTTCTTGGATGGTGCGATCCGCAACCGTATATCAGTCAGGTTGATTGCAGAGCAACATATAGCCCTCACGCATGCCCTCAGTCATCCCGAACGCCTTACTACACATATCGGGGTGGTTAACATGCAGTGCTCAGCCGCAGACATGATTCGCATGTGCGGATCCTATGTCAGTGAATTATGCGAAGCGACGCTAGGTATGCACTTCTCAATGATGTCTCAACTGCCTTCCATGACTATATTATGCATTAGGTGCGGCTCCAAAGCTTATAATCGACGGACATCCAGAGGCTACTTTTGCGTAAGTGTCTTACATCGATTGTCTTGAGATATGTCTAATGTGTTTCCAGTTATGTTCCAGTACATCTTGAATACATCTTCACTGAGATATTGAAGAACTCATTCCGTGCAACCGTCGAACAACACCGCAAATATCGTGGAAGTTCCAACTACGAAATACCCCCGGTTTGCATCACATTGTCCCCTCCCCCCAGGATACCAGGAAGGGAGCAAGAGCCGTCTTTCTTTTCCATTCGGGTTCGAGACCAGGGTGGCGGAGTGTCGCCTGCTCATATGGCCAAGATATTCTCGTATGGCTTCACTACGGCGGGAATCGAGAACACAGACAACGATGACGGTGGAGGGCCGTATGCTGCTCAACATGTTGGAGGCAGCGCGGCTATTGATAATGATGGTTCGGGGGACAGCAATCTTTTCGGTGAGATTACTGGGAAAGGGCTCCAGGTAGGCATGGGCACGATCGCTGGGCTGGGTTATGGGTTGCCTATGAGTAAACTATACGCGAAGTACGGTCTTTCTTGCCACTTAGATGTGACCTTTTTACTGAGGTGCTGTGTCGTAGATATTTTGGCGGTTCTCTCGATTTGTTCTCAATGGAGAATTGGGGTAAGTGGCCACTTGCTTCATTGCTTTACACAGACACGTTTACTTATTATTGACGACACTCGAAGGGACCGACGTCTTCTTGAAACTTAGGTGTTTAGACGAAGCGGAAGCTGGTGGTTCCACTATCTGATTTTATTGTATCAAGCTAGCCACTTATTCATGTCTTTTGTATTATGGAATCTATTATAATGCCCTGACTTGCAGCGTTCCGACGGTATTCAACGAGGATGATGCAGATTATATATTGCAGAATGATTGCGAGAATTAATGTGCCAAAGGGAAGAAAAGACAACAACGTAACAGAGCAGGGTAAAATACAGCGGACCAGGGTATGAAGGCCAGCTTGACTGTGGAAGATGGTCTAGGGCGTATAAGTGTTCCAGGTTCGTCAAAATAATAAATGTCAGCAAAGCTTTTGCTCATTTAGCGGTAGTTGTCTAGATGAGCAGTTGATTGAGTATATATGTTTGGAAAGAAGTATGTGTATAACTCACAGCGAAGCCACTCAGGGTCCTACTGGAGTGGTATGAAGACAAGCCCTTGAAGGACCTCGAGGACGAACCGAGGGTTGCGGCATGAGCCGATGAGCTGTTGGGTGTCGTAGGACCTGCAGTAGCCGTCGTTCTAGACCCCCGAGCTGTAAGAGGTGTAGGTGCACTGATCTGCGACTTCTTCGGAGTTTCAGTCAACTGTTTGGTCCGGCTACTGGTAACGGTGGGGGCCGATAACAACGACTTCGATGTGCTGGACGGCGTACTCGTTGGTTTGGGCCGTCTTCCACCAGCGACGAAGGGGTGTCGCATGGCAGCTTGCGGTTTAATCCGTCGTTCAGGATCCCAGACAAGACATTTCGCAATGAAGTCAACAAACTCTTCATCGTTACACCTGAGAACCTGCGCAAGCGTCTTAGTTCCTGGTCGGCGTCTACGCCCCTTAGAATTGACAACTGCGCGAGGAGCTCCGTTGGGATCTGCATTGAACCAGATTGAATAAACGTGTGTGGCACAGGTAGAAATGTCTTACCGAAAAATAGCTTTTTCCGAGAGCTGCGGTTCACGAACTCTTTGTCTGGGACTCCCAAGACCTCCATGATACAGGATAGTTGCTCCTGTTCATTTTCGCCAGGAAAGATGGGAAAGCCGGTGTACAACTCCGCCAGGATACAACCCAGACTCCACATATCAATGGCCATGTGGTAATTCATACCGAGTATGACTTCAGGAGATCGATAGAATCGACTTTGGATATAAGTGTAGACTGCCACTGACATAAGTGATGAACGGTCGAAGTAGACAACAGCGAAACGTACTTTTCTCGTGCTCGAAACAACTGCTACCAAAGTCAATGACTTTGATCGCACTCTTCGCGGGATGTCGCAGTAAGACATTCTAAAGCAGATTTGAATAAATAGGATATCAGGATGATAGGTGGGACCAACCTCGGGTTTCAGATCGCAATGTACGATACGATGATGCCGCATTAGAGATAATGACGCGAGCATCTGACTTGTAAAGCGACGTATCAATGCTGTAGTGAAGCCCACGAAGCCGTTGGCCTTGATCAATTCATAAAGATTGATACTTAGAAGCTCCATTGCAATGCAGAGATGATTGCGGAAATAAAAGTGCTCCGTCATCTTGATGACGTGATGTTTTTCTTCCGAGTCCTGCGCGAGACGCGTCAAGAATTGTAGACATCAGAGAAACAGGTATCTTACCCATTTGCGAAGGTTGTCCAGGATCTTGATTTCTACCAGAGCCTGGTGATGGAATCGCTTTTTGTTCCGTATAATTTTAATGGCCACGGACTCTCCAGTGCAATGGTCTCGACAATGCAATACTTGCCCAAATGATCCTTTACCAAGCGTATCTATAACCTCATAACGGTATGCGAGATGGTCGTGGTTGATGACAAGGTAGTCTCCCCGATCATCATCGTAACCGTAGTTGTTCGTCGAGTTATCAGGGGTCGCCGGCTTCTTCTGACTTCGGGCACCAATGCAGTAGACCGATGGATAGTCGAGTATCTCTTTACGTTCATACTCAGACAGATATTGATTCTGACTGCTCTTGAGAACGGCTGAGGTATATCCGTCAGTACGAAAGTTCAGAAAGGCAAGGCAATTTACTTACTGGCTGGCGACGCTGGGGTCCCTGGTAGTATGGGTTCTGGGAAGCGCAAAAGTTGATCCAATTCTTCTTGCGTTGCACCAGTGGCCATCTTTTTCGCTTGCTGTCTCCGAATGTAGTGCAGCATTTCCTCGTCACCCATCACTTCCTCCTCGTCTACCGGACTTGGTACTGGAGAAGGAGCGGATAGAGATTGTTGACTTGAAGATGGGGAACCCATGGCCTGGTGGATGTTCTGCGCAGAGGAAGCATTTGAAGACCTACTAGAGGGGACAGAGATCTTCGGGCTAAGGAGCTTGAGACCTTTCGATGGGGAAAGAGCAGAGAATCGATGGTGGGCCTCAGGGGGGGCAGCCGACGAGACGGATGCCACAGAGCCTGTCGAGGACTTCCGAAGACCGGTGAAGGATATAGAGTCGCGATTAGCTTTACGAGGCAAGATGCTTGCCGACGAGTTAGCAGCAGATGTTTGACGGGGAACGCGCGAGGTAGTCGCTAGAGATTGAGAGGCCTGTACGGAAGACTGCCGTGTCGGCCCAGCTTTAGGAGTTTCTCCATCGCCATTGTCCATGACACCAAATTCGTTCATCGAGGCCTCATCTTGTAAGGGCGAAGGATCTCTCGAGGAAGCCGCGAGGCCACTAATATTGACGCTTGCCCGACGGCTGGCTGCCGTAGGCAACGTGTTCTTCAAAGGAGGAGATGCAACTGCCGAAGTCCTGCTTGAGATGCGAGGGATCTTCGTAGGCGTTTCCTTCGGGTTTCCCGATGTAGAATTCATGAGAGACGAAGGAGGAGGATCCTTGACTTCTTTTGATACCTGTGAACTAATAGTACCTACAGAAGGTGATCCCGCAATAGTGGGTAATTGATTGCGGCCTCGAAGGGATGCATCCGACTGCTTCTGCATCGAACTGACGGTTTGCGAAGTAAGCCGAGATGAAGAAGTAGTACGGGGGGTATGTGGTGCAACAACATTCGAGGTTGTGGGTGATGGCTTCAATCTAGCAACTCGTCTAGCCGTTGCTGGTTCCAAGGCAGACATCTGCATTGGGGGTAAATTCTGGGGTGACGGTGATTTTACCTTTCGCGGTTCAGCAGAAGACAGAGTCTGCTAAACGTAATTAGTTTATCGGAGAGGTCAGAAGCAAATGACAATACGTGCCTTGCCCCGCTTTCTCCCCATAAGTACCGAGATCCTGCTCTCGCTCCGATCCTTATCCTCTTTCTTCTGTCTCTCCTTCTCAATCTTTTTCTCCTTCTCTCGCTCAGCATCGTTGACGCGTTGACGCTCTTTAGCATCCTTCGAGTCCGAGTGCAGGCTCCTCCTCGAGCTTGAGCCCTTCAGCAAGGAAGGAAGACCTAAGCTAAGGACGGAAGATTTTTTCTGTGCCGAACCAGGAACAGAAGATGAAGGTGGATTGTGACTACTTTGAGGAGAATTGCTTGCCTTGAACCTGGGCGTTGTAGAAGACATGTTACCAGTAGAAAGAGTAGGGGATACAGCAGTTGTAGAAGGTGGAACTTGCATAGATTGGGAGGATGAACGGCGGAAGAACGGGATGGACGAAGGCGTGAGACGTTTTGAGGATTGCCCACGACGTACAGAAGACGTAGGACTGAGAGGCCCTGCTTGAGGAGCGAGTGCAGAGGTAGTGTGGTTTGTACTCGCACTGGAACTTGTCCCCGAGCGACTCGGAACCGCATCTGGTGTTCTTGAGGTTGCGACCGATGGGATGCTAGGAGATTTTGGAGCACGGGTGGAACCTACAGAGGACAGAGACGCCAATGAAGCAGCAGATCCCATAGCATCTGGATTTGTGGGCGACCAATGACTACCTGCAGGTGACAGAGCTTGGTCTTTGGAGGATGTCTTGCGGATTTGATGTCCAAATGTGACCGACCGCGGGCTGAGAGGGAAGCCAGATTTCTGACTACCAGACGAAGGAGAGCTAGAAAGTTTGATATTCAGAGCATTTGAGAAACTCCATTTTTTCGACGGAGTCTTGAGGACGGCAGGAGCGGACTCGGAGCCAGAACCAACGCTTGCATAACCAGACAAAGGTTGTTGACTCTGACGATTGCTCTGAGCTTGAGGTAAGGGGGGCGAGGGTTTCGGAGGTGGCGTAAAAGGCGGAACTTCCAAAGATATGGTACGGTCCGGATCACTCTCGTGGCTACTACGTTTACCCTTGTCATCCGCATTGGCCATCGGCGGGAAGGCAAGACTGGTTGACGACGACGGTGGTGATCTGTAAGTCGACAGATCTTTAGGCAATGGCGGCACAGGAGGAACAAGTGCCTCATCCGGGACGTCACCATTCACAGCCAACGAAGCAACGCGGTCTTTGAGGGACGTGGCATCATTGGAGTGGACACTAGATATGTCACTTCCAGCGCTATTTCGTCTTGCCAAACCAGTTTTCCCGATGGAGTGCCTACCCGAAGCAGCAGATACAGAAGTTGCACTAGTCGACACCGATGCTGAGTCCCGCGAGCTTGTCGTCGGGGTGCCGGTATATGTCGTGGACGACGCTGAACCACGCTTCGGGGTGAAACTCGAGCGTGCACTGCTCGTACCAGACTTTTTGGGTGTCTTTTCAGGTGCATTGGGACCACTCTGCTGCTCGTCGCTGCTACCAAGAGCGCTTCCAACTAAATCAGCGCTTTCTAACAAACCGTCACCAGACGAGAGTCCAAGGCCGACCAATTGGCGATGAGGAAGATCTTTGTCCTTCGAACTAGTGCTGTCCCGAGCGTTTCCGCTGGCTCTTCGGCTCACTTTCCCGTTCTCGACGCCTACGCCTTCCCACTGGTTTCCTCCCTTCGAGGGTGGGGTTCCCGGCCGACTGGATCCAGGCCGACCAAAACTCCCGACGCTTGCCCGCGCACGTGCGCTCTTACCGCTGAGGCCGTCTAGTTTTCGAAGTGCTTCGGCAGTCGCTTCATCATCAAGGCCAGACCATCCCTCCTGGGTTCCACGAAGCAGGGAATGAGCGACATTAGGAGAGGGGTGTGACCCCAAATGTTCCCTGGAAGACGAAGCAGGCGGGGGAGTATGGGCGCTACTAGTATGCCGTAAGAATTGTTGAATGGAGGACGAGGAAGGAGATGGAGGTAAATGAGAGAAATCGGTAGTATGAACACGACGGGAATGATTGTTTTCAGCATGGTTAGAGGACGAAGAACTGGCAGACGTCTGTCGAGTGTGCCTCTCCGGAGTAGCTTTCACTTGCGCTGCAGGCTTCAGACTACTACTGATGGTGAGGCCTATAGTCTCTCTGCGACGCTCTTTGCCTTTTTCACGAGTTCCGGTGCTTGAAGGCGTACCAAGACCAAGACTTCGGTGCTTCCTGGCAGATGGTTTTTCATCTCTCCCTCTCTCCTTCGAGAGACTGTTGGACGATGAGCCAGAACGCTTGGCCACGAGTAGTCCAGATTGATCCATCTCGAATTCATCAGAGGTCCGCTTCTTCGCCTTGCGAACTGGAGGGCTAAATGCGCTCGGAGGGGATTTTGGGTCTGGCGGGGATCCATTGTCGTCCGATTGAGAGAAATTCCTGGAGTGCTTGGGGAGATCTGGAACTGCACCGTTCGGGTGGCGAGGATACAAGATCTCCTCACCACCGCTCTCCTCCATAGAAGGTCTCCCGCGCAGTGTGCGTGGTATTGTTGCCAGTGTTGTAGGCTACCAACTATGTTAGACTGTAGATAGTAGAAATTATTGATAGAGATACATACCTCATCTTTGCCAGATGATTCACCATCGATTGCTTCAATTGTCCAGGGACTATCCGGTGAATCGTCGTTCTCGATATCTTCGGGCACTACAACGTCGAACCCATCATCCGGACTATCGTTTTGGGGGAAAGGAGATTCTTGCTCATGTGTCCTGTCCGGACGCGTCCAACGGGGAGTGGTCAGTTCACCGACACCAACAAGGCCTCGTCGATCAATAGCTGCTGGATCTTTTCCTGGAGTAACGGGGTCGCTCATCGGACGTTGCTCAGGGGTAGTACTGATCATCATGGGCGTGGTTGGAAGTGGAGGGATGGGAGAATCAGAGGGAGATTGAACTCCAAAGTAGTACGGATCGAGGGACGATGTTGCGGAGGCAGAACGCGATATGGGATGTTCCGATTCCGACGTTTCCTCAGCAGGAGATACATGGAAGCTGGGCTTCTGTGAACTAAGATGAGAAACATGATAGTCGGTAGAATTTAAATAAAAGTGCGTACTGGATACGCGGAACGACTGGCTACAAGACCACCATTGTCAGCGCGTTCATAGCGAACATCTCCATCAGACGCGGCCTTGATTTCATGATCTGGAAAATCGAGAGCTGGTGGACGTCCTCTACTCTTGTGTGGGTGTTTGGAGTGCGTAGTTTGGCCAATATGAGGAGATGGAGGCGCGGACATTAGAGAAAACCAGGAAACGTAACGAGTCAGAAGAACAAGAGAAAAGAAAAAAGATAAAAAAGAGGAAAGAAGAGAGAGATAGGATAGAAAGAGAGGATCAAGGAGGAGTATTTTTTGGGCAGCTGGCCTTGGAGATGGACAGACTGACGAAGAGGTGGTGTTGACGATCTCAGCCCAGTCTCTCACATTCCAATTCACCTCATGTCGCCACTTTACCGTTGTTTGCTTACGGTGGCAGGGCAACTCAAAATTAAGGCGAGTGGGCAATATATATCAGGTACCAGGTGGGCAGTAGGAAGGTAGGCAATGGGTACTAGGTAGGCAGTGGACAATGGGGGCAATGGGTGACTGCGAAAAGATAGGTATAGTATGCAAGTTTGGCCGGAATACATGCAATCGTCTCTACTGCCCGAGTACTTCCGACAGATCTCCACAATCTAGCTGTCGACATTACGGTTCTCGTCGTTCTCGCTGAAAAGCTAGTAGCAACATTTGAGCTGCCTATGCTCGCAACAAGGAAGATAGAGAAGGTCCGGCGGTCTTCCGCCCGGGAAGAATGGTCGGCTATCTGCGTTTGAGCGGGCAATGAGAATGGTAGACAGAAGAATACTCACAATATATCCTTGTATGTAATTGAGTATAAGGCAACTTGAATCTGCAACACCTGCGCTTGTAAAAAAACCAGGCAAATACACACTTTGAAGTTTGGGATTTGATGTTTGCTGGGGTAGATATTCACCTTTTTGACCACGAAAAGATGGTAGACGAGAAACCAAAGACGTAGTCCATGACTTTCAAGTGCTGTTCCGGTCTACGGTTAGCGTCATGCACAGCCCACATAAACGAACCGTTAGTTGATGGGAGCATGTCCAAAGCCATCAGCGCAGCATTGGCCAGAAAGCCTTGAGAAAGCCTTGCCTCCACGACGGCAGCCCGAAGTTGCCAGACTGTATTGGTAGAAAGGGCACTTGTTGAACGACCAGAGTCCGGGATGGTGAAGATTGTTCGAATCGTGGCGATGTTGATATCGTAGGCGGGTCATTTTTTGAGACATTCAGAGGAAATATGAGGACATCCTCTTGGCCAGGAAAGACTGCGCGGGGTGTCGGGAGTAGAGATCCTTTGAAAAGCGGGCGGGTGGATGAAAGAAACAAGTGGCTTAGCCGGATTTGGACGATTGGAACTTCTAAGTCAGAAAACGCGACTCTCTCCACCGCAGCCAGTAGACATATCTGTCCCCTCGCCATTTTCTGATCATCACCGCGGTCAGACCGCGTAAAAATCCTGGATTTCGACGAAATACGGTGCCGCCGAATGTATTTGCGAATTTCCTCACGAGATGCGGGAGGAAAGGGGCCACTCGACTCGTAGGAGTCGGATATTCGTGAGTTCGAATTCATGACTATTCGAAAGTATCTCTGCTTCATCCTAGACGAAGTGGCTATAGCCTCATTCCATAGGCCTATCTTCGTAGCTTCGTCCATCTGATCACAGTCAGCTCCACTATCCGGACAATCGACCGTCGCATTGCGATATGCACCGTTAGCCACTGTTGACGTCTCGAGACCAGGAAACGCGTGATTGCCAGTCGTTCGGTCATCGTTATGTAGAGAGAGATTGCACTCTATAGGCCTCTCTTTGTATTCCTGTCGACTCGATCGGTAGTCTGTTCCACCTATTTGGACGATAGACCCGGACCGTCTCACCATACTACGCACCGCGAGCCATAGCTGCCATTTGAGACTGGAAAATGCGCATTTGCTAGTCGTTTGGTCTTCGCTATGAAGAGATATGCCACCTCGAATCACATAGCGCGAAAAATCCGCGTCTCGTGCTGCTACATCGATGAGAACGACGAGGGGTCCATCTGGTGTACTTTCTGGGAGAAAGGCTTGGGTATCCTGGTAACAAAACGAGTCAGTATAGCTGAGTCTTTTGGCTGCCGATATACGTACCTTGCACGGACGCTTCGTATTCTTACCGAAGTATACCGGACTTGATTGTCTGCGTATTTCCTTGCGTAGGAAGGCGTATCGAGTGTCGGAACCTCTCCCAGGGCTGCGAGTACTAGTTGTACGCGTATCCCCAAGGAAGATTCCAACTTTTACGCTAAACTGACACGATCCGCAAGCCGTATGTCGGGATTATTGAAATGATACGAGGGGAGTATGCTAATGGGTCCCTTCGATACCAAGGTTGTCGCGATCGTGTCTTTCGTCCTCGTTTTCGTGACTCCGGGGTTTAACTACACAGAGTCGTCTCGTAGGCTTTCTTTCGAACGCGACCGACTGTCTTATACCCTGTCTTCTCCTGACCCTGTCTTTTCCTCGCCACAGAAAGATTCAGCTTTGTCTGCCGTCAAGTTGTCCTCGAGCTGCTAGATGGAATCCTTGCAGTTCGTCGCAATGCTACCAGCGCACGATCTACCGATCCCATTGTATTCCTGTCCGTCAACGAGATTTATGCTCAGATATGCGACGGAGTCTGTCCGCGAGAGTAACGAGATTGCTGAAATTCCGATATAGTCGCGTAGATGGCGATAGAGAATGGCAGATAAACGATGAACTCGAGGAAGTAATGTCTGGGGCCCTTTTTATGCCAATGCTCTTCCCCAGTCCTCATCTGGTATAGCCATAGGATTGACCAAGGAAGGAGAGCAGTAGAATGACAAGGGCCTCCTTTGCATGATGAGGAGTGATGGAGATGGGGAGCATCCCTGCCTTGTCTTGGACAAAATCTGTACCCCAGCATCTTTTCCCGCACTTGTCCATCCCATGACTGCGAGAACTTTCAATCCCAAACCTTGGCGATGTCGAGAACGTGCAGACCGAAGTTGTCCATCGTTCCTGGAGCTTATTTGACTGGGTCGTGGGGGGCAGGTGGTTTGCGTTGGAGTGCAGACTTGCACCCGTACAGACGGAGTCGATACATTCAGTAGTCGAGGTATCTGGCCGATGGAAGATATTGAACAGTTGCTCGTCGATGTTGCCTCGTCGCGGCGAGTCGGTGTTGTCCCCGATGATACGAGCCGAGGGTCATTTAGCGCCTCGAGAGGAGATATGTCCTAATCTTTCTCTAAAAGTGCTCTATGCATCGGTCTATGTGCAGATACTACGGAGTTGAGGTCGTCGAACATGCTGATACAGTATCGGGAAGTGTTTCAACCTGCTGGCACGAATTTTTGCCGTTATGAAAGAATATTAATTCACTTCAAGTTTCACCCTCAGTTGGGTCTGCTCATTCATCAAGTTTCGTCACTCCATGGTCAAATTTTGGATTTACAAGTTCGTCCAGATATCTACTGATTATTTTGCCAACGAAGAGCTGATTTACCCGAAGTTGTACTACTAGTAGCTTAGGTTGTCGCGCGCGGCTTTCGACCGCTTCGAACAAACTGGCTGTGCTAAAAGCGAGCCATATGTAGCTCGAGCGACCGGGTCGTGCCTGCCCCCAGGTATCTGGATACTTTTTAGCTTTCTACTTACAGATCTCTGGAAGATCCAACTTCATCGTGCCAGAGATGCCTCCGATCGCCATCGATTTGCGTCCGCGGCGGTTTTTTCTTCGGGACGATGGGCTCCAGTCATAATAATGGCTTACAAACATCTGGGAATCGCAGGTCTAGTACATTTTTGATGTCGCCCTCTTGGTCGCCGCCAGTCTGCTAGTCGCCCGCGTCTCGAATATCTACATGAACACCTTCCAGCGAAACACTGCCCGCCCTGTCTTGCGATGTCTGTTCATGCATCTGAAAAAGTCCGGATTTCAAGGAATTGTGATAAATTGGCGAGATTACAAGAAGTAAATGGGTATCGTCAGATTTCGATTTTGGGGTTCTGAGGGTCTTCTGCACCCATGCTCGACGGTGCCGATATACGTAGGACGTCATATCAGAAAGTCATTGGCGTGTTCGCGATTCGTCGAGTTGGTCGGCTATCATCATCCTGTGATAGAACTGCACGTGCGGGCCTGATTCTAGGCTCGGAGTGGTGTCAGCGGTGGCAAACCGCGTCTCGAATATCTACATGAACACAAGAGTGGGTTTTCATTTGACCTCGCGGCCTTCAGGATATCAAATCACCTACTCTGTGACGAGTGCCTCAATTTACACCTGACTCTTTCGCTGCCAATCTCACACATATTCACCCGTAGACTTGCGCGTATGTATCCCAGCTCTCTGTTTTCCAAACTCGAGCCACCTCTGTGGCAGAGTGTTCAATCATTATTTCCTTACGTACACATTGCGTATCAGAAGCTACTTTGAGTGTTTACTCCAGGAGGAAACATTCTTCCCATTCTGAGACGTGTTGTGGAGAAAATTGATTCATCGATATTATAATCGTGCTAGATGCAAGAATTATTGAACGGGTAGAATAGTAGTAGATGAATACAGGAGGCACTAGCAAATTTGATGGCATGAAAAGTCAGAATACGGGACTACATAAGTGGATCTGATGAGCCAAAAAAAATCAAGGTGGAAGTTGGGTGGAAGAATGAAGGCGAAATGAAACGCGACGCGACGACGCGACTTGCCTTCGAGCCACCCACGTGCACCTGATTTTCTCGATCTAGCGACTGGATCCCAGCTCATTTTTTGGTTGATCTATGAAAGCCCCGAGGACTGCGCGAGCAATCTGATAGACATCGCGTCCATGATCCAGTATGTTACTAGCCTCCTGATCAAGCTGAGACTTAATGAGTTCCTAGGGAGACCATGTTATTCAAAGAACGGACGTCTGGAGTTCCATAAGAAGGGCGTCGAAAAGGAAGATATGGTCGCGCGTTGGTCGCGCGTCTACGCTGAGAGACTAGACGGTCCGTTGGCTCTTCTGGCACGATCACGACTCCGGTGGAAGTTGGACTGAGGAGCGTCCGTAGTTGCAGGAGTGGTGGCGCAAAAATAGAGGACGCATTTTACTGGGAAAAGGAACGACTAGATGGCTATTCGGTGGAGTCAGCAGCCCGGCCGGAAGTCAGGAAAAATTGCTGTGGTAGTGGCATGCGGTGGTATGATGCAGAGCTCCTGACAGGAAAAAAAGACCCGGCACGGGATCGATATCTCGGTTTGAAATAACTCGAAAATTAGACCCCGACCTCCGACACCTTCCCGTCTTGTTCCCGTCCTCATCGCAGCATCCACAGAAGGTCTATCCTTGCACAAGACGCGAAATGAACCCTCTCCGACGCGAAGAGCCCGCAAAAAAATCTTCAGGACCATGGAGGCGATGAGGGCTGAGTTACAATCAACCTGTCCATCGCCCACTCGTACCCCATTTCTGAGCATTCCGCAGAAATGCAGGCCAAAGATTAGAACCCCATTCCATCGATAATCACGATTGACACCATCCACCTGGTGTCGGATATCTCAGACCTCCACAGGCACCACCAACGGACCGATATGATGGGATTAAATTCTTGCTTTCGAGACAGTGCTCGGACTTAGGGAGGTGAGCCAAGTGACCTGGCGTCTCCCATTGAACCCCGAAAGGCTGACAAATCCGACAAAGGCAACCAAGAAATCGGATGGTGGCTTGTCCGAACACAGAAGTCCCCCATTTCCCTCGGAAGGCGGTCGTCCGTACGTCAGACGACAAGGGTCATAGTCTTCTGCAACAAGTCGAGCAATCCAACAACACGAATGATCACACCATCACATCGTATCGCGGGACCAGGACAGTAGAGCGTAGAAGCATTCCCCATCTCCAGTTCGTCAGAATCCGTATCTCGAGTTCTCAATCCAGCGTCAAGCAAAGCAGTATCCGTATCTATCCAGAAGAAACGCTTGCCAGCCAGGTCTCGGTTTTCTCGGTTGAGCTATCCTTTCCTCGCTGCTACCGTACTATCTTTACGCGTCCGTCGAGTCGTCGAGTTCGGTCTGTGCTACCAGGAGCTGTCGGCAAATAAATCGTCTAGTGCGATGCACTATTTCCACTGACGTTGCAGCGTTCATCACCCGGCAGGGTGATTGGAGCTTCAACTACATCCAGCGGACCGACGATCTTGCACCCCGGATATATCGTTCCTGTCGTCGTCCATACCAGATTATGAGAAGGGTGGTGGACATCGAAGGGTGACGGGCGCAACCAATGCCTAGACGATGAATGGGCTCAGTTCAATACGTATTATGGTCGTTCATTCCGGAGACAATCCAAGGAGGAAATGGTCCAGAACACATTGGCTTCGGGCCTTCGAAACTTTGTTTTCCCTAGGCGTCATAGCAGGTCAATTACTATGAACAGTGCAAGGCTCGATCTAGCTGAAAGTCGTGCACGTCACGCCTGCGATTGGAGAGGTCAATTTGATCGTGTTCGAGCGAGGCTGCTTGGATCGAGGTCTAGCTCGTCGTGGTCAAGTCTGAGATGATTACACTAGGTGTCTCATCGTCAACAGACACATCCAAAAGCTACTTTTGTAGCGACCCTTCATACTCTCATGATGCTTGCGCGAACAATCGTACAATTCCCGAATCAGCAAATGACCTTCGACAACAGGAAGCATCGAGACTTACACTGAATGCACATTCCCATACGCTATTTCTCTCTTTCCGCCACCGTCAGCGGCGTGCGATCCCACCTCCCATGTCTCGACTCTCCAGGCCTCTCCAGGCAGGAGATCATACGACTAATGCATTCGCATCGGTGTCAATCGTGCTCATGCGCCTATTATGGCTTCGCTATCACCGTTCTAGCAGTCGACTTCTCGCACAAACGCAAGGACTGGTGTTACCTCTGTTCGTGAGGATGTCAACTTCTGTTAGCATCCGTCGTTACTGTTGAGCTCAGGAGGGCGGAATGTCCCAGTCTCATCGTCCCAGACTATATCGGCAGCGGAGCTGTTTGGGCAGCCGAAGACAGCGAAGGTCCGCACCGACGCCTCTGCCAAACAAACCGTACCGTCGCGTCGGTCTTGGCGTTGTACATAAATCGACTTCGATGGTCATCAAAAATTCTCAAGACACCGGGGTTTATTGTCGATCTTGGTCGTTTACCAGAAAGTCGACCACGACACAGTGTGTTGTGTTCATCGTTCAGCTTCTGGTGTTTTCTTCTGGGTTTCTTGAGGTCAACTAAACAACCAAGTCCATGTGATTTATGTTTGTTCGCATCGCGCTGCGTCTCCTCACGGTCAAAATTGTCCATTTCGTTGGGGATCATCACACTACGTCTCAAGGTCAAAAAGAACCGCGTATACAATGTCACATAAATTCATTCCTAATCCACTTGTCTTGTCAATATCAAAATAGCCACACTTGGGCCTCGAATTGCACCAAAAGAGAAATGCCAGATAGGAAATGCCTCGACTACATGCATACGATGGTCTCGAGTCCGAGGAGCTAGGTGCACGCACAAATACCTCGGTATGACGATAATCCGTCTTCTGACGCATCCTCTTCATTGAGATAGAGGTGCTCCATATCTGATCGATGAAGTACCTAGGCTCCTGCCGTACGAGCGCTGTGAACAATCATATTATCAGCTACCAGGTCATGATTCAGGCCGGGGTGAAGGATCCCCGAACTTTGAAGGGTGGCCTAACATAATACCTGTCTAGTCTGAAGCCAGTACTACGGTGAAACCTTCGACATCCGGACCAGGGTGATGATTCGTGATAAGAGGTGCGATATAAGGGAGTCGTTTTCTCACTGTGGCTAGCGGGTGAGGCGGTGATCCGAGGAGCAATGTCAAGATGGACTAATCCGCACGGAGAAGATCGGTAACTTTGTAGACCGTGGAAGACTAGTTGGATGTATAAGATGACTGTAAGGTTTGTGAAGAGATTGAGACAAGGGCTCCATACTTGCCGACGTCGTGATAAAAAAAAGCAGAAGCTCAACATCATCGATGTCAGGTGGTGTTTTCGATGGGATACGTATTCGCCGGACAGCGTCAAACCGAGATGTTTCAAGGGTAGGAAGGTTTGGGGCGTAAGGCCCCCACGTCCGCATTCAAGAATGTCGAGGATCACATCCAAGGGGAAAAGAGCGTTCAGGAATCGATGATAGAAGGCTGTGGCGCCTGACAGGATCCTGAGAGGCTCGTCGATGTGAAGAAGATGGTTATCCGGCAGTATATATCTTGAGAAGGGAATAAGGTGCTATCTAGGATCACTTAACCATCAGGTAGGTGTGGGTACGTGACATGAGCGAGAAACATTACCTTGGAGGCGGAGTCTGAGTTGCAAAAATGCAACCGGAGGATTTTGCATCAAGCCCCGCGGCAAGGTCTTCCCGTTGTTCGACCTAATTTTGACAATCTGCCAGCATGATATCAGCGACGAACTCGTTCTCGGTGGAACAGCCCTCCTGTCATCTCACCGATATATGTATTCGCCTCCGAGTCGCTCCTCTTCTCGTCGTGCATGCAGCTGCTCCAGGTCCAAGATCCCGGGCCAATCTGCCAGCGACAGAGAACTCATCTGGGCGGGCTGCCGTGTATGAGTAGGCTCGTTACCACAGTGAGTCTGCCTCGCCAGTATGTTGGTTATAGTTCGCAAACTATTGGTGGCAATGTGGCATGCTCAATTCGAAATAGATCATCGGCGAAATGCTGAGCCTTGGGAGACGCACTCTCTCTGTCAAGTCGTTATACCAAGGGACCACAGTATTTGCGCGACCCACCTCGAATTCGTATAGCTCCGCCGGTGATAATACTTACTTCAGTGCCCTTATTAATGAAGAAATGATATCAACGTACTTGCATGGTGCGGATCAAAGGTAGGGGCGATATCAGTATCATTTTTGCGATGAACCTGACCCAACAAGAAGGTCATCGATGCTTTCTGTTGGACTGCACTCTGGATAGTAGCAGGCTATCCACTCTTGCTCGGTTACGTCTCCACGTTGTTCGATCCCGCTCCACAGGACCGATGTCACATCCTGGACGCTCGAAAGCATATTAGGCGCTCGACTCAGAGAAGAGCAGGAGATACAGCACGAGCCTGCTGACCAGGATAATGCTATAAGGGTCCGACATCTTCCCTTGAAGCTGTTGTAGATGGGCCGTTACCCCAACGAACCGGCAGGCGAGACGCAACAAAGCCTATGCAACTGACTCCATCAAGAGATGATCCATACAGT
Source organism: Sarcomyxa edulis (assembly GCA_009761415.1). Taxonomy (NCBI): domain Eukaryota; kingdom Fungi; phylum Basidiomycota; class Agaricomycetes; order Agaricales; family Mycenaceae; genus Sarcomyxa; species Sarcomyxa edulis. The sequence continues at coordinate 1,180,370 of QUOL01000010.1, forward strand.
CTTTTTTGGTCCTTTAACAGTTGGAAATGGCTTAGCTATGAGCTTGAAAGGTCGCTGAAAGGCAGTGTGGCCCAAGGATGCTTCCCGGGGCGCTATTCAGCGTCAGAGGAAAACGTGCGATCATCAAACGACCCATTTGTATCCTCAAAATCATGCATTGATGCCAGTGAGTATCAGCTCCAGTCCCCGTCTTCAGTTTTTTTCATCTCACCTAATATAACCCTTTTCTGCACACGAAAGTTTGTAGACCATCCGCAATGACAATGCTTCCATACTGTTCACCATGCGCATGCGAACATGAATAGGTCCTTCGTTCACAGTGAGCATAATAGAATTGGTCGTACCTTTCAGGCGAGTTACCCTTGGAATCACCACGTTGTGCCAGTGCATACACCTTCCAAACATTGAGACCTGTCGAAACCCGCTACATTATCCCTTCGACGTGCGAACGATGGAGGACTCACCAGATAGATCACCTCTGACTCTGACGACAAGCAGCCACCTAAAGCACCAGGAGAAATCGACTATGTCCCAAGTCTTGCGGCTGAGGGAAGTTTTCATCGGTCCCGGAGTCAGGCTCGAGATGTTCCCTCGATGCCCAAGGTCAACCACAATCTCCAGGCTCAGCACACCAATCGCAACTACACTGTTCGATTCACATTCATTAGCTTGCGACGAATTGCCACTGAAGGGTGTCTTGAATCGTTTGTTAACGCCACGCTACGCGTTGCAACGCTAGTACTTACTACTCACGCATTCTTCAATCGGGATAGAAGTCGTCTCAAAATAGCGCATGCAAGCATTCCAAATCAGCTCAAATACATCTACAACCACGCTCTCACTGCTCCATGGGCAATCGTGGAACACTCCATCTTCGGAGGGCCCTACAGCGCCTTTCAAATTGGAACTTGACGATTACCAATGGAACTATCTAATAGTAAATCACTGGAACTGACTGCAGCCACATCATGTCGCTTGAGTAGTTGACAGTTCGCGTGGTACTATAAAGCGGCCATTGGTACGCAATTTGCGGATTTTATTATTACCAGCCTTGTAAGTAAACTCTACTATCAAGGTTTGAGCAGCTCGTTGAGCGCTGATGCAAGTTCCACAGGATCTTTCTCTCCTGAAGTTTACTTATCGGCTATAGCCTTATTCACGTCTTCGCGTTTATATTCGGAAGGATCACGCAAGTTTAACGCATCCATCCAGCCTCCGTGCGACATGTTCATTGCAATGACAGTTTAGGTTCGATATAATTATCTGTAATCCATGGAGACTCAGGTGGCCTGAAGGTTAAGAGGTCCGCAGAGGCCTCTTTGCGACTGGGCAACTCCAGAGTTCGGTCCGTAGTAGGTTGCATAACTGTCAACCCGCGCTAAACTGGCCGAGAACGACAGCACGGTGTAAGCTTGAAGCAAGCATATGAGGGCCATGAGTCGGCGAGCAACCGATCACTTTACATGCGAAAGTAAGCCGCCAGAACGTCCGCTATACACGACTATTGAATAAATGATGTAACTGACAGTGATATCGCCAGTTATCGGATGACGGCAACGGTGGGATCAATGTCCGAAATTTTCCTTAGAAGAGTGGTGTCTAACAGGAACTATCCGTGAACGAAGTGAGAAGCGGGTATGTGATAGAAAGCTTTATGATACTGACTGATTTAAGTTGTGAGAATCGGCATGGAGGAAGTATACGTTTAAAATAATACAGACGTCACTGTGAAGCATACAGTATGGATCCAGGTAAACGGCAACCACTCACAAGCAGTGATAGGCCGGAAGGATGAGGCTAAGTTTCCCCGTAAGAGATGTTTCGACATGCCGGAGGAGGCATGTATTCGGCGAGCTGCGAATACACGTAACTGAAGAGACCAGTAAAAGCATTTGGGAAGAAGTACCTATTATGCGTCAATTACAGCAGCTGCATGCCACTCACTATTAGTGTGCATCTCGCAAGTATGCCTCATGTTTACGCTTGAGGGTTGTGTTCAACATGAGCTGAAGAAAGGTGAATGTGGGTCGAGCGACAAAGACGGGTGATTGGTATTGAGGATGTTATGAATAGGTCCCTGGGTAGATTGAATCAGTAGCGACCCTCGTTGGATAAAGTTTTGTGAGAAGAGGACATGAATAGTAAGTTCGCGGGGTTGGAAGGGTGAGCGCGGAGATCGGGGATTGGAAGATTTTTTGATTTTTTTGATACATAATAGGAATAATAGACGGTAGCAGTCTGGGCAGATCTTGGCTGAGATTCAGAAGCAGTGGGATAGATTTAAGATAGACGAGGAACCCAAGGAAGTGTTCCCAAACCAATCTCGTCACATAAAAGCCAGGCCTCCTTTCACTCTCCTCTTTCTTCATCCCCGCCACCAACTCAGCTCTCAGTCGCACTCAGCGTCAACTCGGAACTCAGCTCAAAGCTATCTCAACACCGCGAACATAGTTAGTATCATTTATATATCATGCACCAACCACTTTGCTCATCGTGTTCGACGTTCATCAGACACTCTCTTTCTCTCTTGGTAATTTTCTTTTTTTCTGTCCGTCTCAAATCATGCTAACACTCGTGTCATCTAGTTACCGTCTATTTCTAATGGCTTCGACTTCTAACGGCGTTAACGAGGGCTCTTCCATGGATGCCACTATGTCCAACAATTCCGTTCAGCCCTCTATGACCATGCATTCCGTTAGCTACCCACCTATGCCGATGCATACCGTCTACGCCGTAAACGGTCTAGCTCCGCAGCAACCACTCCGCTCGAAGCGCCGTCAGGTCAAGAACGCGTGCACGAATTGTCAGAAGGCCTGCAAGAAGTGCGACGACGCCAGGCCCTGCTTGCGCTGCGTCAAGTACGCCGTTCAAGAGGAGTGCGTCGACTCTCAGAGGAAGGAAAGAAAGAAGGGTGTGAAACGGGGCCCGTATAAGAAGCGCGATGGGAGGGGTAAGTGTTCTATCCTCAATCATATTTCGATCCGAATGCTAACTATCTTTCGATATAGATCGCACAGGAAGCAGCGCCGAAGAACCGGACCTTCCTGAACAGCAACAACAGCCACCGGGGCCGGTGGTTGTTACTGCGATCCCTCCCATGCCCAACTCCCCTCCCCCAATGGCCCCGATGTACTACCCTCCTCCCGGATTCTATCCCCAGTACGCTCCACCCCCGGCCCCTCCCAAGCCTGGTGAACCACCGGCTGGTTACTACGCTGCCCCGTTCTATATACCGGTCCCTGCCCACGGACCCCCTCCCCCTGGTCAAGAAGGTGACGTACCAGCGTACCCCCAGCATTATTACCAACCCGCATTCCTCCCATATCCTCAACCCTACCCTCCGCCTTACATGATGCACCCCCGCCCCGACGGTCAGATGTCGATGCCTAGCCCATACGCCTACGGGCCCCCAATGTATCCTGCAAAGCCGCCTTCGGCTGGCCCTTCGACTGACATGAACCATCCCAGTGGCAGTGGCAGCAGGGATGGTGAGGATCGCGATGGAGGTGCGGACAAATCCGCTTAATTTTTCTGTTTACATATTTTGTTTCCTTCATTCGCACATACGTATACACACCCGGACGGACCATCGTATATCACAGTGTGCTTCTTATGGGTTCTATTTTCTTCTATCTACCTCTGTACCTTTTACTGCTGTCGGTACTTGTCTTGCTTTGATGTTATCTGGTTTGTTACCTATCTAGTTTGATGTTCCTTGTACTTTGCTTACTACTGGATGAAAAAAATTGAGTCACAACGACTTCTAATGATTGTACATCCTGAGCTGTTGAGTACGAGGGTAATATTTGAAGTAGACAAGAAGCACTTGTGTAAAAAATTGCTTCATCGAGCATATTCGAATACAGTGGCTAGTGAACGGAGAGTCGCATGATCTGTCGTTATGGCACGGTGAAACTGCGAGTAAGACACCGCTCTAACGTTCGCAGACGTTTCAAGAATCTTGAGATTTCGAGAAATCAAGATGGAAAAGTTTTTCGGGGAGGAAATAGGACTTGGACCTCGATTTGGTGATCGTAGTCGTAGATGCCGAGCGTCGAAGGATCAGGAACCTAAAAAAGTATCCGCTCGTTCGGCTATGCTCGCTGGCTTCAACATCTGAATTTCACAGCTCCGATTCGAACAACGCGGCGGTGGTGTCGCTTCTATCGAGGGGATTGGAGAAGGCCCGTTTGGCGTCGATGCTGCACAAGCATTCTGTGAGTCGCTGGGGATAGGAATAGGCGATAGGGAGTTGGTTGAGGTCGCAAGGCAGCATCAGCATCCGTTAGACGCCCGGAAGAGGAGGAAGCGCCAAACGATATGTCGAGGGTAAGTAGCTTGCATGCACACCATCCACTTCCAAAGAACGTCGGCGTCAAGGATGAACCGTAGGACAACGTTATCCTTCCGCAATCCCCCCGTTATGGTGCCTATCTTTGCAGATGGACACGTTTAGATCGCCACAATCGAAAATACCCCAGAAGGATGTAACGAGGATATAGCATGAACCTTTCCGGACTATAGGCCATGCATGGGCACCTTGACGGTCGACTTTGATGCACGAGTCATCAAGGAACTTGGTCCTGGAACGTCCATGTCATTTAACGGACCCTCTAGGACAGATAGAAACGTCGCTGTGAACGCTACGCCGAAAGGACAAGGATTATCTTCGAGAATTTCGATTCTCGCGACGGCAGGGCTGCTCCTTGTTACAGCAGGTACGTGAACCCACAAGAAGCCACCGTTCATCACATCATTCAGGTCGATGGACCATGGACTCCGGGAAGACCAGGTGAAAAACGGGGTCAACGCTCCTGACTGGCATCTTCCCATCATCATCATTGGTATAACCTTTCCCCCGAGAAGCTAGAGTTTCAAGGAACAGCCCATTCCATTCCTCGTTATCTTCAGCCTTTGGATGGGAAGGATCCAAGTCAAGGACGAGACACGCCCCTGTGCCTCTCACCTGATCGCCGTAATGAAGGGGGCATCCGCATCACTATCGGACTGTTCTGTGATGCTAGTCTACAGACTTGGAGGGCGCGTGGCACCCCACTGGGCTGGGGGATTGAATGTCGGTCCTGGTTAGACGTCAGACAGAGTGTCAGTATCGTTCAACCGCATTGACACGTCGGAGAGACAGGTGATTGGGAATCCTGGAGGACGGCAGAGAATCTAGGCGAGGCCTAAGTGCAAGAACCAGTATTCCCTACTCACCAGGGATCACCTTGTCCTCGCCCGAACATACTCTTGGCTGTCGCAGTCGTCACCGCACCTATGCCGTAGATTTTATGGTCGATGTAGGAGCATACGTCCTAGCCCGCCGAGGAGACTATTACTTTCTCCACTGATGCCCCTATAGATTACACTGAGAGTTGAGCATGTTCGTTGTGTATAAGCTCAATCCCCTACCCAGGTTTATTAACCACTATTCCTCAGGTGCCTTCAATCTCTCCCATGTGGCGTGTCGACCCCCTCCATCGGATTTGCGGAAAGAGGTGAACGAGACAAGGGGATCAGTAGAACAAGGGGAAGAATCTGACATGATTGGACCTGCTTCGAATCTAGACGACCTAGAAGTCAGAACGACCACTGAGCACATGGACGATGTGCTGCTATCCCAACTGTGGAAGCTGAAGAATTCCAGCGTTGGTCTCAGCGTTGGCCCGCGGAAGAGAATCATTTGTGCCTCGAGCGAGTCGATGTGGCAAGGAGCCTTGGGACTTCGGGTTCCAGTGGTCCTTCAAAGCCGTCACCAGCGTTCCATCAACTTCGTGTAGCGACATAACTGGAAAGCCCGCATTCCTTAACCACCCAGACGTTCTAGGAGTTGGACGATGATATCGATATCGACATTGTGCAGGGCGTTATCCTGTCGCGACCCTTTGACCAGATTTCGTTATTCACTGTCTAGAATCGAGCCCTCGTTGAGTCGACAGGCCAATACTCGGTGTAAATGCAAGGTGAGAAATGATATGCATCAGGATTGTCGAGCAGATTCTTCGGGCATGTATTGACGTATGACGATGTCGGAGGTTGCGCGAAACGAAAAGGTTGGATGATTCGATGCTGGGAGGAGGTTGAAACTGACTGACGAACGAAAAACAAGCGTTTTGAAAGTGATTGCATGTTTTGCCTTTTGCGGTCCCGCCGCCCGACGCAATTTCAAAATTCGCACTTGCTCACGGCTACAGGATTTGGCGCGTCTTCATTCGGTCGTGCATATTTTGCTTCCGCTCAGACCTACCCCGACGGTGGTGGCATAGAATTATTCGTACGTTGTTGGGCTCAATCTTAGGATGAGTGCCGTCTATAACTGTGTCTCAGTCGGTATAGGTGGACGACTTTGAAATGCACCGCTGGATCTGTTCAGTGTTTCCGGTTAGATATCGAGAAAGTGCTTCCGCGGCTTGCGGTAAGGGGTAAGATTCATATTTTCTGTCGGTTGGATTTTTCCTCTATAAACGTACGGAAACGAGGATCATACTACCCTCCTCTATATTAGCTCACTAGTGCATTATCGCAGTCATCCAACTTCCAACCACACCATTTGGCAATGGAGGCCGTATACTTCGTCGCAATGACTTCACCGAGTGACAACTACTCGCATCAGCTGAAACTTACTGAAACCAGTTTTGAAGAACGGAAACGCACTATCATATGTGCTCGTTAGTAGCAGAAGTATTGTAGACCAAGAACAATGACCTACATGACACGAGCAAATCAAGGATTCTTCATTGGACCATCTGACTTGGTACAAGACCTTCCCATAAGTTTCAGCAGTGCGACATCTTGATGTAGATCTGTTTTCGAGGCATTTTCCTGTCGTTTGGTATATTTGTTTCCAACGCCCCAGAAAAACAAACAGGGCGATTGCCGTGTTATAACGGAGACGAAAGTTATTGGATTTGCAGTGATCGTTGGGCCCGGGAGGAAAGAGATTGTATCTCAACGAGATCTGGTTGGAGGTTCGATCTATTGGGTGAATCTTTGAGATCTAGGCGGGATGTTCGCTGACTTGAACTTGACGCACCCGGAATTCGGTCTGGAAAGGGATATCCTCTCCGAAAAGACTGGGACAGGTGGCCTGGTTTCGAGAATCAGCGATGCACCTTCAAATTCACCGTCCAGCAGCTGTCCTCCTCGGATTCGCCCTCCAGGTATCCCATCGAAAGACCTCGAGCTGTCGTTGATGACGTTCGCGGCGGCTCGCCCTATCGTAATCAGAGGAAGGATGTTCAGTCTCAAGCTGGCTTTCTCGAGGAACTTGTCGCGGACTTCGAGACGATGCTACTCTTCGGTCACTGCTAAGCGTCATAGCTAGGCTGGTACTTGACTAGTATGATCTCCACGTAGATACAAAAAAACCCCACTATTGCTTCGTGGCCCTCTTGAACGAAGACCAAGCGCGACACCGTCTCTTGTCAAGATACGTTTATGGAGGAACATTTGAGTTGCACTGGCAGTATAGGCTCTCTGGTTCGGATACTATATCATCGATCGACCAGGGCTTGCATGTGCAGGAGTCAGACGGGTGGCTGAGATCGGATAGGGTGACGGATGCGTTGAATGACATGACATCGCTGGCAAGTCCTTCCACCTGACGAAACGAACGTTTTTCATGACCACGACGTGTTTACATCTTAAAGGCGGCGCCAGGGTCATCCTGGGCACTCCTCAGAAGGTGGGACGCCAATGGATGATGTGTCTTGCGACAGTTTCAGGTGTTTTATCGAATGAACTAGGACCACCTCGCTAGATATTATAAACTCGGGTACGCGAGCTCGACGTCGGTGAAGTGATCTGGGTATCATCCTGACAATCCGATCGAAATCCTTCCCAACACGCCAGGACGTTCGCCCTTTTGAGGGAACTGATACTAGAGAAGGACTCGACACGTAATGGACGCACAGTGAACGGGAATTGTAGGACCACGGCCGATATATTGTGTGCTTGCTTGGTCTGTGATTAATCCTCCTGGGTACGATGGTGTCTATCCTATGCAATAGCCGCAGCTAATTTGGACTGATCTACAGAGATTCTCCATGGCCCCACCTCCCTATATGCACGATGAAGGTTACCAGAATGCAGCGTAGGTCATGCAGGCGTGTACCCTGGTAGGGTATCAGGTTCCGAGCCAATACTTGATCCTGCCTGGTGTCTGCTAGTGCGACCTTTGCACACGGATGACAAAAGTCGCGCGCGTATATCGAGGCGAGCTCGGAATGAGGTGGCTTTTCACTCACGCCTACAGCTCGTTGGTACATGTCAGCGGCGCTGCGATGATGAGTCTGGGAAGTCGGAAGCCGAAGACGTACATATGTGTGCGATGTTGAAACATGGTAATGTTCCAACCCCTTGGGTGCGTTTCGACTGTAGTTCTATCCCCCGGGCCTCCAGAACAATGGTGTCAATCGTCTGGGCAGAAGATTCATTGTGGATCTGCGAAGATATCTCCCTTCATGCCATACAACGCCCGGGGTGTGGCGTAGTGTACCGACAGCCGCAGTCGTCACTGGCAGAAAGCCGTGACCTTCGAGTACCTTGGCCGACCCAAAGCTCCTTGAAGATACTTGCTTCCTTGTTGCGTCCACTGCCGCTCTCTTTAGCCTGAAGATTATCTCATCCTGATCGTAATTTCGAAAACCATCGATATGGTCATTCTGAACGTGGCTGCTTCACCCCCGGAGGTCTGGTACCGTGTCCCCACTAGATACAGCCGCCCTATGGGCTAGCCTGTGTCCTTCCCTCGCCAATCCGTCCGTTTGTATCGAAATAATTTCCATCGCATGAGGACATAGGCCGAGTCGCGATCCAACACAAGCTTGAAGCATGAGCTCCGAGTCGATACAGCGAATGCCACCCTGATTTTACATCGATGATGTCGTGGACGACGATGGTGAGCGTGAGATGACCGTGTGCAGTGGCCCGAAAATTTTGATGATGGTGAAGTTGAGCGATGATTTGGTCGACGCGAGTTGGACGGTTTGAAATTCCCGCCTTCGTCTCGGAGTCGACGTTCCTGCCAACGCCGAGGGCTTTCTTCATCTTTCGACCCACTACACCGATCCTACAATCATTTACGCAGCTTTCTAGGCCTAGGCGACCAAATCGCAATTACAGAGATGTCTTCTTGCGACTGACGGCGACACTATTTATATTCTATTCGATACACGATATGTATGCTGCTCTAGCTAGTTCGTCGACTTTGGGCAGTCTACGAGTACACGCAGGCTGATGAGCCACTGGTGTGTAAAAGTGGCACCTCAGGAGTTATCTGGTGAGCATACATTCTAGTTTTCTCATCTCTCAACTGGTCGAGATCTCGAGAGAAGAGAGCTCGAGTTCGCCAACTCGGTCATCAGTAAGCCTGGAACATTTTCAAAAATTGGTATTTTGGATCATAGTGGGAAGGAAGGAGGAAGGAAGGCAAAAAGTTCGAGTCGACGGTACGATCCATATTCTTCGACGTTGTAGTTATGTCCTTCCCGGTAGTTCTTCGCCAAATTTACTGGCCCCAGCTGGGCCCAAGTCCTCTTCCCACCGCGTTCCTTTGTTAGCATTGCTGCAAAAAACCTTCAACGCGAAGTGACGCGCACTTCGACGCAGAAACCGCTCCCTTATGATGAAGGTCAAGATGAATTCGTGGACATCGAGTTAGTGTCCGTAACGCCCCATACAATGACACCCGCGTCGATTTCAATCATCCTAGCTGCAACATCGGACATGGGAGGGCGTTTTGTGGCATCTGAATACCAACATTCCTGCATAAGTTGCCAGAGTTCATCGGATAGCTGGACCTCGTCTGGTTTCGTCGGCATCTTCTTCAACACGACGACGTCGTGTATAACGGAGGCATCGCGTTTTCTATAGCTGAATGGATGTTTTCCTGTCAAGAGCTCCAAGATAGCCATAGCGAAGGAGTATGTATCTGATGGCATAGTGGGCGATGTAACAGCGCCTTGGATGAGTTCGGGAGCTAGCCACCGAGCACTTCCACACGATGTGAGGGTCGCCGAAGCTGCCATTTCGGTCACTAGTGGCGCTTCGTGTTAGCTTGCGTTTGGATGCAAGAACAAAATACGGCACCTTCCTCGATGACTTTCGACATTCCAAAGTCACATATGCAAGCCTTGCCCTGCGGATATTTGTCAGTAAGACCACTGATATCTTGTCAAAAAGAACAAGCGCACCGATGACGAGACAAGGATGTTGGTCTAGCAGACATCCGAGTATGAGTGACGCTTATAAGAGGCTCAGTCCCAGACTCACACATTTCACTTGTTAGGCTATATCAGGAACACGTCAAAGATTCTATTCGACGAAGTAACGTACCGTTGCCATGCACCACACCGCAACTATGCAGATATTCGAGTCCCTTTGCTGCTCCAGTCAACTAAAAGAAGCACGATCACAGTACCGCTCAGTAGAGCGACCTAGATCACAGAGTATACTGTATCTCACAAGACTGATCTTGTTAGCTTCAGGGTATTGTTTGACATATCTGATGACCGAAACCTCAATTCGGAAGTGTCATGAAGCAGGAATCAACGCACTGTAGTACGTTTCCATTGTCTTGCCAAGGCGAAACCTGCGAGACATAATATGAGCTATAATTGATTTATTGAAGAAGAGTCGGATTACCATATGGATGTTAAGGCCCAGGTCAGTGACAACTCCGTAGAACGCAAGGATGTGTTCATGAGAAAGTTTTGCCCAAATGTCCATTTCTTTCTCAAAATGCTAGAGATGACTTGCATAAGCCATTTTGCAGAAAGGAGATGACATGTATCCACCTTTGTTGCTCTAGGATCGTTGGTTTTGATGTTGCGAAGGGCCTTTAGGGCAACCTGGATAGACGAAGGCGACATGTTGAGTCAGAAACGAGCTAGATCTAGGAGGTACTTACTTTTTCTTCCTGCAGCCATTTCCCTTGCCAGATATCGCTGAATGTCCCACCTGCGATAGGTAACTCTCCCTATACAACGTCAAGTCATTCGGGGAACATCAATAGCACAGCAGCCTCTCACCTCTTTAGTAATTTCGCCGTCGAGAATTCTTATAGAAGGGGGTATCCCAGTATCTCTGTGGAGGCTGATCAAGCTCCGCTGCAATTCGAGGTATCGCTGACTATCCTGGGGACCAGGAGTGAGGTCTCGAGGACTGGGCAGAGAGTCTCGAGGACTAGGCAGAGGTGATGTATATCTAATGGTCGAATAGAGCAGTTCGTTTCGATGCGATCGCAAACGACGTAGTTCCTGTAATGTATCGTCAGGACATACTATGAAAGAGAACGCAGTGCCGGACAACCCTACCTTCTGACCTTCATACATAAAGGTCTCTGCAACATGTTCACCGGCATTCTGCATTTCAACAACATTTCGGAGCTCGTTTGTGCTTGTCAGGATATTGTGAAGGAGATCGCGTAATTCCGCTGAGTTGCTTCGATGCTCTGCATGACCATTGAGAATGGTGCTATGGGTAATGATTTGTGCATTGATCTGTAAAAGAGGGGTATATGAGAAGTCTCCCGAGGCATCGGTGAGAATGCACCTCACATTGAATCGATCTACTATGGTGCTTAGATCTGCAGTGCATCGATCCAGTCCTTCTTCGATCTGCGCGTACTTCACTATACTTTCCTATTAGTATGCTACGCAATTTGTGGCAAAGACACGCACCGAAACATGCAACGCGACTGTAGCCGGAAAAAGTCCTGACACGTTTGACAATCCTTTCGAGACCACTGCACGCATATTACTGCTTAACGTGTATATGCCTTGATAGATATTACTAGAACATACGGTGTGACTTCATCCACAGCCTGCTGTAGATCCGATCCTTCAAGGCGGTGTGCATGCTCACTGAATGCCGCCAAAAGCTGGGAACATTTGTTTGCTAGTATATGAGATTTCCTCTAAATCAGGGGGTACGTGAATGCCGATCAAGTTATACTGCTGAAGATCAAGATGTGCGCACCTTTTGCACTTTGACCTGATGGCAACACTCGACGATATCTTGGAGGACAATGACGATCGTACCCACGTACGGGACACCCGAGAGAGAGCCAGCGATTTCTAGGGCACCTAGTGAAGACCTGATAAGATGATGCATGCCAGTCATCCGTGATAATGGCTTCAACGGCACTGTATATATAAAGTGGGAATGCTGTAGAGGTCCTTCCGTTCCAATACTCCAGACAATGCTGTATAAATTGCACTGTTATCGATTAGGATACTTGACACCATATGGATAAGGCGGCGCTTAACCGGGCGCTTGAGCTTGAGCATCTTCAAGGTCATCTTCATCTTTGCACGACGACGAGCGTCTCAGGGAACATCTAAGCCGGCTAACTTTTCCGTTCAGCACAAGTACTTGTCTATTTTATCAGACAGATAGAAGCGCGTCTTGGTGGAGATTTGTTATATATGCTTCGGAGCTGTGAAACATATGTGTAACTCCCAGAGTCACCCATGGACGGTACTGCATTCATAGTATCAGTTCATTGCCATAAGCTGCTGAGGATGGCACTTGAATCCTAGACGTTTCCAAAGGCAGACTCCAAGACCGTAGGGACAGACACTGAGATAGCGAGCTAGACATTTTCGAGACACTTCGTTGAGGACAAGTCGCGCGGCTCTCATGGCTGGACGGCGATCACGAAAACGACGGGCCTCACAAGTTTTCAACGAAACCGAACCCAACGACCAGGAAGTTCCTCAACAGCCCGAGCCCGAGCTCAAGGAAAGTATAGAAGATGGTCCGGATAGACTTGAGAAGGAGCAGCAGATATGGGATACTATCAGGGAAGAACACTTTGAAGGTAAATTCGACTTGTTCCCCCCGACTTGGTCTGACTGTTGCTCTTGTTCTAGTGGTCGAGCAGATGCCACTGACATTACACAGACAGTTCGCTTTGTTGCGGGAACTTGACGAGCAAGCTCATGGTACCCCGCATTTTGAACGTATAGCTATTTGATCTGACTGTCTTTAGCTTACACCACAGACCTTTTACCCACTTTGCAGAGATACATTCAGCAACGGCAGTCTATGGCATCTCAGCCTCGAACCACCGAAGAAGATAACAATAGATCCATCGGTGATGCCATGGTCGTTGACTCGGAACCTCACGAACAGGACGCTGTTCCTAAACAAGAACGCGCGTCAACACCTCCTCGTACCACCGCTGCTTTAGTTATACCCAATGGCACCCCTAGCTCATCGCGTGCTCGAGAATCTGCGTCTCCTAGCAAAGCAGGTCTCATAACCCCTCTGAGGAAGGTTCAGACCGCCTCTATATCCACTCCCCGAACCCCCACCCCAATGGGTATACCTCCAGAACGCGTGAAGCCTCCAGAAACTACACGAGAAATGCTGTCGCATATCGCATGGCTCACAGAAGAACTCCAACGAGCATCTCGCGAAAAGGTCAATCTCGCGAAAGCTGCAACTGACTCTGTAGGTCTTTAGTGTGACTTTCTCCGTAAAGTCATCAAACTCATGTTTCACACATCGAGTAGGTCGACCGACATATCCGCCTTCTCGACCAAGCGATCAAAGAGCAGGAAGCAGTCATTTCTGTGGGTGTACAGTCGGGCACACATCCAGCCGCTATTCTTCTGCCTGATCTCGTTGTTCCGAGATGGGGACGTCCGTCACGCCACACACATAGTCCGATACCTGGTGATGAAGCTGGTGAAGTATCTGATCAGGGCAACAATGGTGACGATGAGAATGGTGCGACATTAGGTATTGTTGCTTCAGGCGCTCCACCTGAGGGAGCTCGTACTCGTCCGAGACGGAGGGCGAGATGGCACAAGAAGCCAGTGAAGAAAAAGCCAGAGCAGGAGCCCTTGGAGGAAAAGACTCCCAGACGAGGTGTCAGATCATCGTTGAAGATAACGGTTCCTGCCATAACGTCGAGCATACCATCTGCTGATATGCCTATCGATCCAAACGAGCCTCGATATTGTTTCTGCAATCAAGTGTCGTATGGCGATGTGAGCCAGCGTTACATTGTCACTTGTCGTCTTGTTCCGTTCACTGACAGGCGTTTTGTTAGATGGTCGCTTGTGACAATCCTGATTGTGAACGAGAATGGGTGAGTATATTTGATATCTGCGTCAAACATCATTTTAATCATTTGCCGTCCTTAGTTCCATCTTGGTTGCGTTGATATGACAGAAGCCCCCAAAGCAAAAAAGAAATGGTACTGTAGGGAGTGTGCAGCCACGACTACGAGCCGGAGACGGAAGTAGATGGTCATTACAGGAAATTCTACATGGTAATACATATGTAATCTCATAGCTTGTAAATGTAATAGTGTACAGAGAGCATAATTCAAGTGAGAGAGTTGGGAAGTTAATCAGACGAGACCGTCATGTTCAATTTGTTGGCAAGGATTTCCATGTAAACATCTAGTCATCCGTAAGCATGATGTATGGCCGGAAGGTCGAAAAGTAGAGTTCACCTGTCTCGTGTCGCAGATTCCAGTATTCGGCTAGGAGCTCATTCAACTCAGCCTCGCTTTTCTTGAGGTGCTCCGCCATCTAGGAAAGAGCATTAATGTCAAGTCAAAGATAAGTCCAGAATATATATTGACCTTTGTTTCGATCTCGAAAGCCTCAGATCTCAACTCCTCCATTTGCTTATCGTTGTCCCGTCGTTCTAATGCCATCTCGTCGTATTCACGCTGTAATCGGTCGATAGTCTTTTGACTAGTGAGCTTCTTGTCCTCAGCGTGCCGTTGTGCACGCTCGAGCTTCTCAGTAGCATTAGAAAGTTGATTTGCAACGCGCTGTGGTTGTACTTGAGTAGATGCATGCAAAGCAAAATGCGTCGACGTGCCTTTTGTCTTTGTGACAGTTCGTTCCTCTCAATCTGCTTGCCGTCGAGGCTATCTTTGAGTTCTGCCAATTCCTTCTGGGAAACTTCGAGGAGGTGCACTTCTTTCTCCGTAGTCTGGAGCTGCTCCACACAGTTGCGGACGTCCTATGGCGGGATATGAGGTCTGTATCTTTCGCAGCAAGGTCACGACATACTTTTTCGATATTCAACAACGCGGATATCTTTGCCTGGAGATCTCGAGCCTTGGCTTCGTTCATGGCTACAGTCTTCTTGTCCTCTGCGAGGGTCGTTGTGAGGGTGGCTATGGTTCGTTTGACACGCTCTGGTGATTGGACAATACGAGAGCGTGTTCGGGAGATGGTATCCTGTATACTTTTGATCTCGTCTGTTATAGCTCCCTGGAATAATCAATACTACAGCCACTATCGATAGATATGGTACATACCTTGCGTTTATTAAGTGCACTCTTCTCTGCCTTCAGCTGTTCAACTTCTTGTACTGCGGCTGTCTGAGATTCCTTCGTCGCAAATAAGCGAGCTCGTATGTTGCTGTTCTCTTTTCGCAGTTGTTCACATCTGGGTTCGTCTTCTGCAATCTTGGCTCTAGAAGGGGATATTTGAGTAAGGTCAATGCATTCTTGATTTCGTGACAGGACTCACTCCATCAGTTCTATCGTGTGTTGGAGATCGGCGAGCTCTCGTGAGATCTGCTCTCGTTGTACGTTCATGGTATCTGCACGCTCCCGAAGCTCTTTCACAAAGGGGGTACACCATTCCTCAGTGAACTTGACTAGGTTGATAAAAGCGGCGAGCAATGTCAAGGTTCGGTTTTTGTCCGGATGAGATATGTCTTTTCCACTAAAGTCCTCGACTCTGGCGGCCTGAGCAAAACGATTCCTGTGCCTTGAATCTCAACTACAAGTAACCATAGTAGCAGCAACGATACGCACAGATGAAAGACTAGCATACTTTGTTTGAGCGCAGGCGCGTACAGATCCTTGAAAAGCGTGAATACACGCGATTTGTAGCGTTGAACGGGACATACCTGGTCATATTCTACTAAGGAAAGGGAGTTTTGCACCGGAACACGAAAACTGTCGGGTGTAAGACCTGTAAGTTGTTCGAGAAATATGCAGTAAATGCCTTCCACGAAGTCGGGGGTTGGCATCATAAGCTGTTGCTCGCTGACGGAGATTCCCCAGGCAGACAAGGCGAGAATAATCTCGGAGGGTTTCATGACTGGGAACATGCCTTTCCCCATGATGGGCGTCTTGAGGAAAGAAGGAGAGTTTTTGAAGATTACCAAGTTATGCTTTTGGACGCGATCAGCTGAGTGAACGTGTCTGTTTATTTCAATTTCACCCGAGTTACGACCTCTCCTTCAAACCACCATGTCAACCCTCAAAACGAATCTGGGAGAGGTCCTACGCAAGAAAATCAACAATCTCGTCCTTCCTTCGCTATCTGCTTCAACCTCTTCCGCATCAAAGGTCTCTCTCACTTCGTCCAGCTTCCGTTTGAATCTACTCACTTCATATATGTACAGGCAAAGTTCAAACCAGCGGTAGCATCGTCCTCCACCCCAAACTCAAAGGGTACGCATACCTTTTCAACGTACTCTTGTAGTGACTGAGGCTCGTGTATAGTCACCAGGTCGTCTCCGTCCACCGGTCTTCCGTCCTTTTCTACTCCAGGTTTCGGCAGAAACAAACCCATTCCCTCCAAACGTGATATAATAGTCATTTCCAGTGGCTCTTCATCTTCGAGTTTAGGACATATTCCCGTCAAACGGACGTCGTCTGATCCATCTTTCACCTCTGAACCTTCGCCGCCTAAACGCTACAAGAGAGAGTCACTAGCAGATAAGGAGAATATCTTCCAGAACGATGCCAAACTCAGGAACAAGGGTAAAGGAAAAGCCAAGGCTGTCTCTCGACCTCCCGACTCAGACGACGATGAACCCTGGCAGAAGATGGAATTGCCCGTTGATCTCAACCCGTTCGCGAAACTCAATAGGGATTACCCCGCACCGAACCCTCCTCCTGCTCTGCCGTCGACGGAACACTCTAAGCTCCTTTCTGTATGTTCTACTCCATTGCTCTTTCTTCTTTCATTGACATTGCTGTAGAAACCCACTACGGTTCTCGAAGATTACTTGTGCTCGATGCAGGAATGTCAAGAGCTACTTTCCAACAATACTGTCGAGCAAACTAGGCGGCTCGACAAGAATGTGGATGAGGATGGTCATCGCATTCTCCAGTAAATTTCATATTCTAGCAACCTCGTCGTCGCCCTAGCTGATAACCATTATGTAGGGATGCTATCAATGCCCGACTGGCTGACATTAAAGAGATCCTTCAAGCGCGCAAATACAAGGCTGCAAATACCCAACCGGAGTCTGTCCGTAATCCTTTCAGCCGGCCGACTGCTTTGTCTCCTTGTAAGCCTCCTGCGGCTGCTTCGATCTCTGCTACCTCCTGCTCGGAGTCTAGGATCTTTGCGGAATCGTCAATGGTAGAAGAGAGTTCAGGAACCGGTGGACGCAGCAGTACCTCGGTTCAAACTCGGGCTTCTGGGGACCTCGTACACCAAGTAAACGCCCCAGTCAGTGAAGACAATGAAGATGACGAATACCCCGTCGCAGATAGCGAGATGGACATGTGGGATCAGATTGACGAAGTTCCTCTCGAGGAATTCGAAGATACAACTCTCGTTGGATCGTCCAGTTCAGTCGCATCTCGTTCCGTCCCCGCTGCACCCGCGCTTACGGCCGAGGAATCCACAAGCGCATCTCTTGAATTGAAGAAGACTCCTTATTATCCGGAGATCAAGCGTAACCTCACAGACGTTTTCTCGTTAGAGGAATTCAGAAAGCACCAATTGGAGGCCATTACTGCCACTATGGCCGGACATGATGTGTTTGTTCTCATGCCTACTGGAGGGGGAAAGAGCCTATGCTTCCAGCTCCCTGCAGTCTGCAAGACCGGCAAGACGAAAGGCGTAACGATAGTAGTCTCACCTCTGATCGCTCTCATGACTGATCAAGTTATCGCACTGAAGAACAAAGGAGTTGACGCCGTATCGTGGAATTCAGAGGCCAGCAGAGATGATATATCGAGCCGTATGGCTGCTGCTCGCAAACCGAGTATGATGTACGTTACGCCAGAGGGTCTTAAGGAGAGTGGCCACCTCAAAAGCGTTCTATCGAAGCTTTATCGAAACAACGAATTGGCCAGATTTGTGATCGATGAGGCTCATTGTATCTCAACGTGGGGACGCGATTTCCGAGAAGCTGTAAGTGTTCGTTGTTTTAACAGGGTCCGTGATGATTGATTTGCATTACATAGTACACTGAACTCCACAGTCTCCGCGAAGACTTTCCGGAGGTTCCTATCATTGCTCTGACCGCCACCGCTAACGAAAAGACAATAACAGATATCAAACTTCGTCTCAACCTTCGAGATTGTAAAACCTTTATCCAATCATTCAACCGTCCTAATCTCACTTATGTCATGCGCGACAAACCTGCGAAATACGAAGAGCTTGTTCGGGAGATTGCTACCTTTATACAGGAAAATCATACATCTGCAACGGGAGTCATATACTGTCTTTCCCGACGTGATTGTGAGAATATGGCCGCGAAGCTGAGAGATTCGTACGGCTTGAAGGCGCAGCATTATCATGCTGGGATGGAGGTGAAGGAGAAAGAAGAAGCTCAAGCGAATTGGCAACGTGGGGTCTGCCATATCATTGTTGCCACGGTCAGTGGCACGGCAGTGCTATCCATATATCATGCATTTATTGATCGTGATTCCTGATAGATCGCTTTTGGGATGGGTATCGACAAGGCTGATGGTATGTTCTTTCTGTGCCACTCAACCCTAGCTGACTGTGCGTATAGTGCGGTTCGTCATTCATTCTTCCTTGCCCAAGTCTCTAGACGGGTGAGTGCATGCTTGCGTATCTCGTTCATTGGTACCATTTTTTGACCTTGTGTATTTAGGTACTACCAAGAAACTGGACGTGCAGGCAGAGACGGAAAGCCGGCAGATTGTGTCATGTGTAAGTTGCGTGGCTCGAGTGCAAACGCATCATGCTAACCTTAGACAGTCTATGCTCCCAAGGACTGGTTCCAACTCAGCAAGATGATTTGGTCTCCGAAAGATAAAGATAAACCCACCACAGAAGAAGAAAAACAACGTCAAGCTGAAGGTCTCAGTGCCGTGGTTCAATATTATAAGAATAACGTGGAGTGCCGACGCGTGCAACTCCTGCGGTATTTCGACGAGGTATTCGATTCAAAGGATTGTCACGGTCGGTGCGACAATTGCAACAACGATGGACCTCTCGTCAAACAAGAGCTCACATCTTGTGCTAAATCGGCCATCATGTTGGTACAAGTGATGAAGGAGCGTGGCGAGCAGATAACGAGGAATATGTGTATTGAGATCTTACGCGGAGCGTCCACCAGACCAATTCGCGATCGTGCGCACGACAAGTGCCCTCAGTACGGTGAAGCCAAACACCTTTCTCGCGAGACGGTCGAGCGGCTTGTCGATCAACTCCTTTTCCATGATGCACTGAGGATTATTGCGGTCCAGAAGAATCAATTCCAATACCCGGTCGACTATGTAGAGGTATGTGAACTTTATCAGTTGTTGAAAGCATGACTATTGACCAGCTTTTCTAAGCTGGGTTTAGCGGCAAATCTGTATCTGACCGGAAAGAAGACAGTCACCATCGAATATCGCAAGGATCCTGGCAAAGGCGGCGCGAGACAACCGA